>OU975479.1:12500-1212500 GCA_918857605.2 Philereme vetulata
GATTCACATCGGATATCTGTACCTGCGCCATAAAAAGTAGCCCCGGGGTGTTCCTGGGACTTTTAAACCAATGTCTCGCCAAACAATATTTCCCCAATCTGTGGAAGGAGGCAACAGTGGTCGTGCTGCGGAAGCCAGGTAAATCTACATACACCGTCCCAAAGTCATATAGGCCGATAGGCCTACTACCTGTGCTGGGAAAAATCTTTGAAAAGATGCTGGTTGCCCGACTCAAATACCATCTGCTACCGAGGATAAGTACTCGTCAATACGGATTTATGCCCCAGAGGAGCACCGAAGACTCCCTCTATACCCTCATACAAAACATCCGGACAAAACTGGATCAGAAAAAACTGGTCATACTCGTGTCCTTGGATATAGAGGGAGCCTTTGACAGCGCCTGGTGGCCCGCCATAATGGTCCGTTTGGCAGAGGAAAAGTGTCCAATAAACCTCAGAAGAGTAATCGGTAGTTATCTGAGAGACAGGAGGGTGAGAGTCAGGTATGCTGGCAAAGAATTATGTAAAGAAACCAGCAAGGGATGCGTCCAAGGCTCCATAGGAGGCCCGTTGCTATGGAATCTTCTGCTGGACCCGCTCTTGAAAGGACTCGACAGAAGGGGAGACTATGCGCAGGCGTTTGCAGATGATGTGGTCTTAGTCTTCGATGGAAAAACAGCACAGGAAGTACAGCAGGATGCCAATGCCGCTCTTGAATACGTGCGGATGTGGGGTGTCAAAAATAAGCTGAAATTTGCGCCACAAAAAACTATGGCCATGGTTATAACACGTAAGCTTAAGTACGACATCCCACATCTGGAAATGGGAGGTGTTGGCATTCTGATGTCTAAAGAAATAAAAATTTTGGGCCTAACCATCGATGACAAACTGACTTTTAATCCGCATGTGGCGAACGTCTGCCGCAAAGCGCTCAACTTCTACAAACAACTGTCGAGAGCTGCCAAGGTAAATTGGGGATTGCAGCCTGAAATAGTAAGGACCATATATACTGCAGTGGTTGAGCCAACCATCCTTTACGCGGCGAGTGCGTGGGCGACGGCCACTAATAAACTGGGAGTTCAGAAACAGTTTAACGCAGTGCAGCGGGGCTTTGCACAAAAGACGGTAAAAGCGTACAGAACCGTCTCTTTAAACTCGGCACTATTGCTCGCTGGGCTGCTTCCACTGGACATAAGAGCCCGGGAAGCAGCCTTGCTTTATGAAATAAAGAAAGGCCATACCCAGCGACTAATAGGAGACCGAGAGATGGAGAGAAGAGTTGGATACGCGAATATGCTGCATCCTGCGGAACAGACGCAACTAGAGTTCAAGTGCGTGGTGGACGGGGCGGCACTGGAACAACACATTAACGAGGGCCTAAATATATATACCGACGGCAGTAAAATAGAGGGGAAAGTCGGCGCCGCGTTCTCCGTATGGAAGGACGCGACGGAGACAAGTACCCGTAAACTATTGCTGGAACAGTGCTGCACCGTATACCAGGCGGAACTACTGGCCCTGTCTGAAGCGACGAAGTATGCGCTAAAGTCCAGAGAGCCTTTCTGCAATGTTTACTGCGACTCCAGGTCTGCCCTGGAGACCGTGGTGGACAGCACTTCCTTCCATCCCCTAGCCGTTGAGACGAAAGCCAATATTAAAAAGATCAACGATAAAGGCAAAATACTGAGGTTATTTTGGATTAAGGCACACGCAGGTTTGGAAGGAAACGAAAGAGCGGATGAACTGGCGAAGGACGCAGCGCTACACCGGAAAACAAAGCCGCAATACGACAAGTGTCCGGTTTCATTTGCCAAGCGACAAATCCGCCTGGAGTCGCTGGACGAATGGAACCGGCGCTACAAAACCGGTGAAACCGCGTCAACAACTAAAGTGTTTTTTCCGGATGCTGTTCGCGCGTACTCAGTTCTTAGAAACCTGAAGTTGGCCCCAGGAACTGTCCAGCTCATGACAGGACACGGCGGGTTCTCCTCGTACTTGCATCGCTTCAAGTGTAAGGAGAGTCCGGCGTGTGACTGTGATCCACAGGTGGAAGAGAGCGCTCTTCATATTATTACGGACTGTCCCATTTATGCAAGGTATAAATTTGACGTTGAATTTGAAATAGGAATAGATATCGAAAGACAAAATATAAACAGGATAATGGAAGATAAATATATAAGAGATAGGTTTATTAAATATTGTAATTTTGTAGTAAGTAAGGTAGTCAATAAAAACAAGTAAGCATTAAATAGGATCCACTATCATATATGTAAAATATATGACAAGTGCCCATTAGCATGTAAACCAATAGACTATAAGAAAGTAAACTATAAGATAAACTTAAGAATATTGTATTTGTATAGATAAGCACCATTAGTTCCAATAGAAAATGTATATGGTAATAAGTGGGAAGCTGTCACCCCATGACAACGAAAATGTAAAGTTATACACCATTTAAAAGCTGTGTAAAAATATGTATAGAAATAAAAAGTTAATATGTTATGAAAATCAAAATGCTAAAATAAAACGTGTACCGAATCCTCCACCCTAAATTTAAAACTAAGAAAATATTGTAATATTAAATTAAGTAAAATTAAGAAATGTTTAGATAAGCTTCTGTTAAAAATCTGTGTAAAATATATATAGAAATAAGAAGTTGTTACCCGATGTAAAACAAAATGCTAAAATAAAAATGTACCTAACCCACCCTCCCTAAATACAAAGAAATCCTTGAATTATGGTAATATTACTGTAGTAATATTACATCCCATAGTATAAGAAAAACTCTCTGACCCCCATATTGGAGATCATGTAGGATAGCTCGCGGGCCGGACCTCTGCGTCCGGACAGGAAAAAAAAAAAAAAAAAAAAAAAAAAAAAAAAAAAAAAAAAAAAAAACCTAACCTAACCTAACCTAACCTAACCTAACCTAACCTAACCTAACCTAACCTAACCTAACCTAACCTAACCTAACCTAACCTAACCTAACCTAACCTAACCTAACCTAACCTAACCTAACCTAACCTAACCTAACCTAACCTAACCTAACCTAACCTAACCTAACCTAACCTAACCTAACCTAACCTAACCTAACCTAACCTAACCTAACCTAACCTAACCTAACCTAACCTAACCCAGTCTGGCTCCAACCGCACTCCGGAGCGCCCACTTGCAATCAAACCTCCACGCGAAAAAATTCGCCAAAATTCGAAAAAGTGTTTTTTAAAGCCGTGTGACATACCAAAATTCGAGGAATCACGAGGCGCATACGGCTGTGCAAACGCTGCATCGCCAAGTGTATTCCTCACGGAGTTATCACGGAAATAGTGGAAATTTCAAAAATTTCAAAGTTTAAAGTGGATTTTATTAAAGTTCTGCAGCGGTAACATATACTTTTTATGGTGCCATCTGAAAGGCCTCTAGGAGCACTATCGTTTTTCTGCCTCTCCCGATTTTTCCCGCGCAGGAGCGCGGAGATAAAGGCAGAAAAACAATAACCACGTGGCCACGAGGTCGGCGATCCAGGACAGCCAGGAGGAAGCTAACAATTGGACCACTGGGACACCGCTGCTGAGACCAGGGAGGCACTTTTCTTTTTGACCTAAGTAAATTTTTGACAAAGTTAGGGTAGTTTTAAATTTTTGTAAATTTTTAAATAATTTTAACTCGATCAAAAGATCGATGACGTATATGTTTTAAATTAGTTTTATATAGATTTTAAGACCCTTTATTATAGATAAAAATTTGGATATATATTAATCAGTTAGTTTTTGAGAAAAATTTTTTTGAAAATTTAGGTGGACCACGAGGTACCCCTAAATTTAAAGTTAGGAAAATATAAAATTTAGGAATTTATTTTTAAAAATTGTTTGAGGGTCTGTGTAAAAATTCAGGAATTTTCGGCAAATATTCGCGTGGCTAGACCATTTTTAGGTTAAATTTTAGTGTTTTTTTTAATTTATCAAATCAGGGGGGGGACTTATCAGCTCTTGGCCTAACCCAAGCCATTGTGGGGGTTGTGCCCTTCAAAAAAAGCCCAAACACGGTCCAATTCGGTCTGAAACTGCCAAAGTTGGCCCTTGAACGGACATATTGGCCGCCATCTTGGAATTTTTGGAACGGGCATAGCTCTCGCTAGAATGGTCCGATTGGGACGGGGTTTTCGCTGTTGATACCGCCACTACACCCTCTCTGACTTGAACTGATCTGGGGCTCTAGGTAGAGTCAAAATTTTTTGACTCTACATTCTGTGCTGGAATCTAGACGGAGACGAGGACCACACGTCTGCAAAAACCCCGAACTTTTAGGACTTATACGGACTGAGATATTTTGGTTACAAGTTTTGGCGGCCATTTTGTCCGCCATCTTGGAAAAACTAAAAGCACAATATCTCGGGAATCCGCCGTCCGATTTGAACGGGATTTTTTCGGACGAATTGACCGGTAGCAGGACTACCTTCCCGTGCGTAGAGGCAGACTCTACATAGAGTCGTGTTATTTTTATTTTTATTTTGATCTCCATTGCTTTCTCCAGTACTTTTCTGGTATATTATTTTAAAGCGCGCACGCCCAATCGTTGACACACCTATGTAGAGCACAATACTTACATAGAGTACACAAAAAATTTACTATATTAAATTATATTTTTACTTTGTAGTGCATATTAGGTAGAGCACTACAAAATTGACGTGAACTGTGTTCGATCGTGCGCCGATCTTTTTAAATAATTAATATTGTTGACCTTAAATAGTATAGTAAGCTGACAAAAATTTTATAATAATAATTTATATTTTATTAAGACTTTTGACTAAAAGGATATAACTAGTACAGACGCCTTTTACACGTCTTACTAGTATAGTAGCGACTATTCTACAACTCGTCACGGAGAACACTGAGAAGATGGAGGGTCTCAGGAGCACCCTAATGTCTCACCAAAAAGCCTTGGAGGGGGCAACTACCTATGCAAGTGTGGCGGCAGGTAGCCACAAGGGAAAACTCCCGGAGCAAGCCACCTTGCATTCAGTGGTCGTCACCTCCAAGGACGAAACTGAGACCGGAGACCAAGTGCTCAACAAGATTCGGGCCGCGGTGAAAGCCAAAGAAGGGGGAGTCACGATTGACAAAATTAGAAAGGCCAAGGACAGAAAAGTCATCGTGGGATGTCGAAGCGAAGAAGAAAGGCGAGTGCTCACGGAGAGGATCCAGAGCGCTGGGAGCCACCTTAACGTCGACAACATCAAAAACAAAGACCCACTCCTAATTTTGAGAGACGTTCTGTCGTATAACAGCGACGATGATATCCTTCTCGCTCTGAGAAATCAGAACGAGAAGATATTCAAGGATCTGAACAAACAGGACGTCAGAGTGGAGATCCGCTATAGGAAAAAAACCAGAAATCCGCTGATAAACCACGTCGTCGTTAGGGTGTCTCCTAGAGTCTGGACAAGGATTATACACGCGGAGACCGTCCAAATTGACCTCCAACGTATCCGAGTCGCGGACCAATCGCCCCTCGTCCAGTGCTCCCTCTGTCTGGGGTACGGCCATGGCAGGCGTTTCTGTAAAGAAACGATCGAGAAGTGCAGCCATTGCGCCGGACCCCACAAAAAGTCGGACTGTCCGGATTGGGTCGTTGGTGCAGCGCCGACATGTTGCAACTGCACTCATGCCAAACTGGCAAACGCAGAGCACAACGCATTCAGTCCGGATTGCCCGATAAGAAGGAGGTGGGATGCGCTGGCGAGGGCCACCACGGCCTACTGCTAAGGTGGTCACGGGCAGGAATACGCACGGAGGCGGCACTCCCACCAGCGAAGCTTCTTATTTGATATTACAAGCCAATCTACAGAGAAAGCAGCTCGCCACAGATGAGCTCATGATCGAAGCGGATCGCAGGAAAGCGACCATAGCTCTGCTCCAAGAACCCTACGTGCGGGGCTCTAGTAGTATGAAGAACTACAGAGGAGTGAGGATATTCCAGAACACCAACCCAGGGGAAGGTAAGGTCAAAGCGGCTATCGCCGTGTATAACCGCGACCTCGACATAATTCAGTACCCAACACTCACCACAAATAACATCGTTGTGGTGAGAATCCGAACGTTGGCCTGGAATATCGCCGTGGTATCATACTACTTTGAGCCCGATCAACCCATAGAGCCATACTTGGAGCATATAAAGAAGATCCGAGAAGAGATCGGACCGCAGAGGCTAATAATCGGTGGCGACGCTAACGCCAAAAGTTGCTGGTGGGGGAGTGACGTAGTCGACTCAAGGGGTGAAGACTTCTCGGGTGCGCTCGAGGAGATGACTTTGCAGGTGCTCAATGACGGAGACGCCCCGACCTTTGACACAGTCAGAGGAGGCCGAAGACTGACTAGCCACGTTGATGTTACGGCCTGCTCAGAGGATATTCTCGACCTGGTGGACGGCTGGAGAGTCGTCGAAGACCTGACGAGTTCTGACCACAATGGTATGGCATTTAGAATAAACTTACAAAAATCAAAAGGAATAAACATAAATAGGACAACCAGGATTTACAACACAAAAAAAGTTAACTGGGACCGGTTTCATGAGAAACTGACCCAGTTATTGATAGAAAATAATATTAACAAAAATGAAATAAACCAAATCGAAACACATAAAGAAATAGATAAGTTCACGGAGTCATACATGCAACAGATTATTAAAACATGCAATCTTATTTTAACAAAAAAGAAACCAAACGAAACACTTGCCATGCCATGGTGGTCAGAAGAGCTCGAAGAAATGAAGAAAAAAGTCGCCACCAGAAAACGCAGGATCCGATGTGCAGCGCCGATTCGGAGGTCGGTGGTCGTCAGCGAGTACCTAAAACAAAAAGAAGAATATGAGTTAGCGGCGAAACAGGCACAGGTGGACAGCTGGAAGAGTTTCTGCGGCAGACAAGACAAGGAAGGCCTTTGGGAGGGCATCTACCGCGTCATTAAAAACACCACCAAACGCCAGGAAGATATACCACTGGTGAAAGACGGCCAACAACTTGACCAGAAGAAGTCAGCCAGCATCTTGGCAGAGACCTTTTTCCCGGAAGACCTTGATTGTGATGATAACTCAGACCACCGGCAGTCCCGGATTCTCGCAGCAAACGCAAATAACTGGGTACATGATGAGATACATGACCCAGCATTTACGGTCGAAGAACTCCGGGCCGCGGCGGAGAGTTTTAATCCAAAAAAGGCTCCGGGAATGGACGGTCTCACCGCTGATATCTGCAGCCAGGTTGTCTCCAAAAATCTGGAACTAAACCTGGCGCTCATGAATAAGTGCCAGGAACTTGGCCATTTCCCAACTATTTGGAAAGAGGCGACAGTGGTGGTTCTGCGAAAGCCTGGCAAAGAAGACTATACCAACCCCAAGTCCTACAGGCCTATTGGCCTGTTACCGGTTATGGGGAAGATTCTGGAGAAAATGGTTGTCGGGAGACTCAAATACCACCTGCTCCCAAGAATGAGCTCACGACAGTATGGCTTCATACCCCAGCGGAGCACCGAGGACTCCCTCTATGACATGATGCAACATCTAAACGGAAAATTAAGTGATAAGAAACTGATAACCGTTATATCACTGGACATAGAGGGAGCCTTCGATAGCGCCTGGTGGCCAGCAATCAAGGTCAGACTTGCCGAGGAAGAGTGTCCGGTCAATCTCCGGCGACTCATGGACAGCTACCTACAGGACCGTAAGGTCCGAGTGAGGTACGCCGGAGAAGAGTACATAAAGGACACTCAAAAGGGATGCGTGCAGGGATCGATTAGCGGGCCAATACTCTGGAATCTTCTCCTTGATCCACTCCTTAAGGGACTCGCACGCCGGGGAGATTATTGCCAGGCTTTCGCAGATGACGTGGTGTTGGTGTTTGCTGCAGACACGGCTTTAGAGGTGGAGAGACAGGCCAATGCCGCACTCGCGTATGTTCGGGAGTGGGGTGTCAAAAACAAATTGAAATTCGGGCCACAAAAAACCCATGCGATGGTTGTAACAAGAAAATTAAAGTTTGACACACCACGACTGAACATGGGCGGGATCGACATTGGCCTGACTAACGAGATTAAGATCCTGGGGCTGACTATAGATGACAAGCTGACGTTCAACGCCCACGTTGCGAATATCTGCAAGAAGGCGTTGAGCGTCTACAAGCAGCTTTCGCGAGCCGCCAAGGTCAGTTGGGGCCTCCACCCCGAAATCATAAGGGTGATCTACACGGCCACGGTAGAGCCCATAATTACGTACGCTGCAGGAGCCTGGGCAAAGGCAACAAACAAGATCGGGGTCCAAAAGCAGCTAAACGCAGTCCAAAGGGGCTTTGCACAGAAGTTATGTGGTTCATACAGGACTGTTTCCCTGAACTCGGCGCTGGTGCTGGCGGGGATACTGCCTCTTGATATACGAATCCGTGAGGCGGCATCGTTGTATGAAGCTAAGAGAGGAGTACCCCCGCCAGCAATAGTAGATCGAGAGGTGGAGCGCAGGCTGGCCTTCGCCGAAACCCAGCATCCGGCAAGACATACGCGCCTTGACTTCATAAGTCTGGTAGACCAGGAGGAGATGAACTCCCACGTAAACCAAGCAGTCCAGATCTACACCGATGGCAGCAAGATTGAGGGCAAGGTCGGAGCGGCATTGTCTCTTTGGAGCAATGAAGCCGAGACCAAAACCCTCAAGCTTAAGCTGTCATCGTACTGCACCGTCTACCAGGCTGAACTCTTGGCCATATGCCACGCCACTAAAATCATATTGCAACGAAGCGAGGCCAGTTTTGCTATTCTTAGCGATTCGCGCTCGGCCCTGGAAACAGTCGCAAACCCATATTCCCTCCATCCCCTAGCTGTCAAAACCAGAGACAACATCAAGAACAGCAGACTCCAGAAAAAGGAAGTTTCCTTATTCTGGATCAAAGCACAAGCAGGACTGGAGGGAAATGAGCGCGCAGACCAACTGGCAAAGGAGGCCGCACTGCATTCGAAGAAAAGGCCTGACTATGACAGCTGCCCGGTTTCATTCGTCAAGAGACAAATACGTTTACGGTCCCTTGACGAATGGAACGCACGTTACCAGTCGGGACATACGGCAACCGTCACCAAAATGTTCTTCCCGGATGCGGTTGAGGGACACAAAACGGTGACAAAAATCAGACCAACGGGCCTAATGACTCAGGTGATGACGGGACACGGTGGGTTCTCGGAATACTTGTATCGATTCAAGTGTAAAGGGGACCCATCGTGCATTTGCGAACCAGGGGTAGACGAGTCTGTGCCTCACCTCCTGTTTAGATGTCCAGTATTCGCAAAACTCAGATTCGAGACTGAACAGCTGCTAGACTATGATATAAAGCACGAAAATTTACATGTAATTATAGCTAATAAATATGTAAGATTAAAGTTTTTAGAATAGTGTGTGAAAATAGTTAAGGTTGTAATAAATAGAAATAAGTAAATAAAATATGTTTACTATATACTTTGTTAATTATAAACTTAAACATATAATAGACAGTAGAGTATAAACAAAGTTGAGTTGCAAGTAGAATAAAAACTGTAAAATAAGAAATGTTAGATATATATTATGTAATATATACAATACATTCGAGATAAATAAGTAGACAATATGGAATTTGTATAAGTAAATTTTTGTAAATTAGTTATGTCATAAGTAAAAAGTTGTAAGACAGTAGCGGTTAAAAATATATAATAAAATAAAAAGCATCCCTTAAGTAATAAGTAGATTATAAGAAACAAGATTAGTACTGATAAATTATAAATGTCTTAAGTAAAGAGTTGTAGAAATATTTGCTTCCAGAAATGTATTTATTAACTTAATAAATGAACTCCTTAAATAATAAGTAGCATAATCTTGTAAAACATAAAAATGTAATAAGTACAGAAATGTAAACATATTAGAACCTTGAATATTAAAGAATAAATAAATGAACCTTACAAAACAATCCCAATCCCCGTAGTAAAATCCCTGATCAAGTCTAGGAAACCATCATGTAGGATAGTTCGCGGGCCGGACCTCTGCGTCCGGACAGGTAAAAAAAAAAAAAAAAAAAAAAAACCTAACCTAACCTAACCTAACCTAACCTAACCTAACCTAACCTAACCTAACCTAACCTAACCAGTAACAGCCTAATATCGCAAGTCGCATCAACAGCTCCGTGGAAAAAATTCCAAATAATTGGAAAATTTTGAGCTACGCGCATAAAAGTGTTACGGTCAGAGAAAGAAGTGTCTGTCTCATAAGGATTATTGTTTTTAACATCCTACACAAAGGGGTTCAGGAGCAGGAAAGCCTGGACTTTGGAGCATTATATCAACGAGAAGAAAAGTGAAATCTGTAACAAACGAACAACCACCAGCAAGAACTTTTAAAGGTCTGTTTAACAAAATTTAAATTTTGAAAATCCCTTCACAATCAACGGAGATATAAGGTACCCAATTATTAAGAAATAACCTCACAAACCGCGTGGTTCGACACACGTGTAACCTACTTTCGACGAAGCAACACGAGGCGTGACGTCCGACAACCGAGTTGAAGACTCTGAAGCCGGCCTAGGACTACGCCCCAGTGAAAACATCAACAGCGGAACACCTTCGTCGGACCATCAGGTAAACCTCGAGGTAACTCTTGAACCCCTAATCCTAGAACATCCGTGTTTGGACTCCTCATAACGGGAAGACCAGGCATATTCCAAATTCACCCACCCCAACCCCCTTACACAATTTCCCCTCCCCCCCCCCACCCCTTAAATTTACTTTACCCCCGAGTCACGCTTGACCGGGTATAAGAGCCCCTCCACTTGCCCCCACCCCCAACCCAACCCCCCCAACCCCTTTCAACCCCCCCTCCCCCCCAAACTTTTTCTTACGAAACCTTCTTCCCCTCCTCCCCACCCCTCCCCAATTTTCCTCATTTACCCCCTCTCGTTAAATCCCCTACCCCAACCCCCTCTAAACCTTCCCCCCCCCAACCCCTCTACTTAAAAAAAAAAAAAAAAAAAAAAAAAAAAAAAAAAAAAAAAAAAAAAAAACCAACCCCCTTAAACACATTCTCCCGGAAACCCCCCCCCCCCCCAATTTTTTCCCTCATTTACCCCCTCTCGTCATATCTCGGGAACCAGAGCAGATAGACCCACACTGTTTGGTATCCCCACAATCGGCATTAGAAGCCCTACAATCTGGCCCTGAGGGAATCCCCAAAATCCCCCTCCCCCCTTGAGGTTACCACCTTCCCCGGAGCCTATCTCAGCAACGAGAAGAGATAGACCTCTGGTGTTTGGTATCATCGAAATCGGGAGAAGATCCTTTACCACATCACACAAGAAGAAAACAAATCCAACACAGTACCATCCTTCTCAAAGACGTCAAGAAAACACCCATCACGCAGAACCCCCTCTGGAGGTCCTGGCGCGGAGAGAGGCGTTACTCAGTAAGGAAACAATTAAAATTAATAGTTCAAAAGTAATAGGTGTATAGTAACGACATCTCTAATATTCCTGTACGATCATAGGAAAATCGACTAGTAACAAGGGTAGTAGAGCTACCTGAAAAGGGCTCGCCCGGGGAAGTACTACCATCACACCTATTTCTTCCGCCAAACAGCGTTGCTGTGTTTCGGTTAGAAGGGTGCGATTGCCGGTAAAATTACAGTCACGCGAGGCTATACACCTTTTACCTCTAATTTTTACAACTAATATATAATTAGTATTTAATTAGTATTTAACTTAGAAATAATAATTAGTATTTAAAAACCACAATATGTCAATAAAACCCGTAACTGGATCCGCCCCAACTTCAGACTTGGCTCCTCAAGTAGCCCTTCTAAAACAACGGTCGCTGCGCGAGAAGGTATTAAAAAAAGAAACGGTGGCTGCTCGGTCTCTCAAATCTGAGCGGTTGACGCGGCCATCAGTACCCGCGGCGAAAAAAGCATCATCGGTAGGAGCACAGCCAGTGGAAACAAGCCCAAAGGTACCTGCGAGGAAGAAGAGGGCGTCACCAACAAAAACACCACTGGAGCCAACAGAGAACCTGGCAACATCCTCCGCTACACAGGAGAGCAGATCAGTGGCGGACTCCATAACGGAAAAAATAATTGAATGGGAACAGTGCGGGATATCTCCACCAAAACCCATAGAGTCTGACGACGACTCAGTGGCGTCGTGTCTCGAGCTCGGCACCCCTATGTCAGCGCCCAAGACAAGACAGAGCATGCTTGTCGACCAATCGGGCAGGCGTATGGGTGTCGAGATGGATATGGCCACAAAGCTGGCCAATGAGACGCTGCTGAAAGGGAAGGACGCTTTGGAGTCTGCAGGCAACATGAAGAGGGAGTGCAAAGTCATCGCACTGGAAAGCCTGCAGACTCTATACGAAATAGTCCTTTCGTTATCGGACTCTAGGTCCAGACATATCACCAGTCTGGAGAGGGAGAGAACTAGGCACGCAACGGAGCTCGTGCGGGTGGAGAGAGCCCACAACAAAAAAATAGGTGAAATCACCACAAACTTAACGTCCGAGTTGTCGAAGGCCAGGGCGGACATTAGTGCGTCGCTTAAGGAGGCGCAAGCGATACGCAGCTGGCAGGGGTACGAGACCCAGGAGCCCCATCGGCTCATAAAGGAAACAGCGGACGCCATCCAGGATCTCGAAAAGCGGATGAAGACCCTCGCAGAAGCCATCATCAAAGAAGAAAGGGAACACGACACGGAACCCCTGAGGAGAGACCATTTGAGCCTTAAGGCGGGAATGGACACTCTCCAAAATCAACTTGATGAGCTCCGAAGAGGTCTCACAAAAGATCAGGAAAAAACGCAACAGATCCTGGAATCTAACAAAAAGGCAATTGAAAAACGGGACTCGAACCCCCCTGTGGCACAGTCTGAACCAGGCTTGAGGCACGAGGTGGAGGAGATAAGGGGCATCCTTCAAACGATGCAAGCTGAACGGGCACCACCATCCGAACCACCACAACCCATTCTCCTCAACTTAGAGGAATATTTACAACCTCTAACGGAGAGAATGGAAGCCGTGACATCTGAGCTTCGAACGCTTCGGGAAGAAAAGATGAGGGCACCACCACCATCCCTCAACCTCGAAACGGAACTCGCCAAAGCGGAGGAAGGAGGCAGCTCGAAGGGAAGGCTGACCTACGCAAAGGTCGCCGCTAAACCACCACCGCCCTTAAAGCCAAACCATACCCTAATCATCACATCAAACAATCCCCAAAACACCGGGGAAAACGTGATTGATCGTATCAGGGAAGCTCTGGACACAAAGAACACGGGAGCAAAGATCGACAAAGTCAGGAAAGCTAGGAACAGTAAAGTTATTCTGAGCTGTAGCTCCAAAGAAGATCTAAATCTCGTGCAGAGCAGGGTGAGGCTAGATAAGGGCCTAAAGGCGGAGGTTGCGAGGGCAGTCAACCCACTGGTCATCGTGAAGGATGTCCTATCCTACCACAGCGACAAAGATATTATAGAAAACATACTAATACAGAACAAACACCTCCTGAAGGACATCAACCTTCAGGAGAGTACTATCAAGATGAGGTACAGGAAAAAGGCACGCAACACCCTAGAGTGCCACACGGTCCTGGAAGTCTCCCCTTCTATTCACAGAAACCTTACAGAGGCAGGGAAGGTCTACATAGGCATGCAGCGCAGGCCTGTGTTTGACCACTCCCCCCTAGTGCAATGCACTAAATGCCTTGGCTTCGGCCACACAAAGGTGGTCTGCCGGGAGAGAGACGAGCTATGCAGTCACTGCGGCAAGTCTCACTCCTGGGAAAAATGCAAGGGGAGACTAGAGGGGAACCCCCCAAAATGTAAGAATTGCTCGACCGCGCACGGAACGAGCATAGACCTGGCGCACAATGCTTTTAGCAAAGAGTGCCCAGAGAAACAAAAATGGGATGCTATAGCGCGGTCCCGAGTTTCTTACTGCTAAGGGCCCCTCACAGTACCAACGCTCGGTCCCTCATAAAACGGGTGGAGCAGGTTTGAGGTTCATCCAAGCCAACCTGCAACGCTCGAAACTGGCTACGGCGGAACTACTCCAGGTGGCAGTGGACAGGGGCATCACAATCGCCCTGGTCCAGGAACCCTACGTTGGAAAAAACGGTGTCCTCAAACAACATCCGGGGACTCGGGTAATCCAATGCACCTTAAACAGGCAAAAACCGGTGAAGGCAGCCATCATAGTATTCGGTGACCGGCTGGAGGTAATACATGACCCTCAATTGGTGACCGAGACTGAAGCGGCGGTCCTTCTTATCGGAGGAGGCCTTAAACTGGGAGTGGTATCCGTCTATCTAGAGGGGGACCAGGACATCGTGCCTTATCTTGATAGAATCAAAAAAGCCTGCGACAAATTGGACACACACAACCTCATAGTCGCGGGAGATGTTAATGCCTGGAGTCACTGGTGGGGCAGCGCATTTGAGGACGACAGAGGGGAAGCCTACAATGCATTCCTGAATGAAAAGGGACTCCAAATCCTAAACACCGGAGACACTCCAACCTTCGAGACTTTCAGAAACGACAGAGCGTGCACAAGTATAGTAGACGTTTCTGCTTGCAGCATGTCTCTGCTCGGAAAAATCGAAAATTGGAGAGTAGACAAAAGTCTCGTCACTTCGGACCATAATGCTATCACCTTCAACTTGCGCCTAGGAAAGGCCCTAGAAACTCTCAGGCCGATCACGACGCGCAAGTATAACACCAAGAAGGCAAAGTGGACCGAATTCTCAGTTCTGCTAAAAACGATCCTAGCAGAACGAGACATCACGCGTGTCTCAGTAGTGGAGTCAAAAACCCCAGAAGACCTTGAAAATAAGATCACAGCCTACACAGAGGCCATTCACGAGACCTGCAAACAAACCATCCCTATTGCAGGAAATAGGGCAGGCGATCCCAAGCCCCCGTGGTGGTCGAAAGAGCTTGGCGATCTTAAAAAAGAGGTCCTCAGGAAAAAGAGGAGAATCAGGAATGCAGCTCCCCATAGGAAAAAAATGGTAATAGAAGAGTACCAGAAAGCCAAAATGTCGTACTCAGAGAGAGCAGAAAAAGCCCAAACGGAGAGCTGGAAGGAGTTCTGCACGACTCAGGAAAAGGAGAGTATGTGGGATAAAATCTACAGGGTAATCAGGAAAACGTCAGGAAAGCAGGAGGACATGCTTCTGAGAAGCCCTGAAGGTAACACCCTAACCCCAAAACAGTCGGCAGAACTCCTAGCCAAAACCTTCTATCCAGACGACTCAGAGAGTACCGACCAATCACATCACGCTAAACTTCGATATCAAATGGCGGAGAACGTATTAGAGGGCCTTTCGGAAGATGACCCACCCTTCACGTCAGCGGAATTGGAAAAAGTATTGCAAACACAAAACCCCAAAAAAGCACCCGGACCAGATGGGCTAACCGCTGACATCTGTGCTGCAGCCATAAGATGTAATAAGGAGGTGTTCATGGCGATAGCAAACAAATGCTTATCGCTAAAACACTTCCCCACACACTGGAAAGCGGCACACGTGGTCATAATCCGAAAGCCAGGGAAGGCAGACTACACCCACCCAAAGTCATACCGACCCATTGGCCTTCTATCCGTTCTCGGAAAAACCATTGAGAAGTTAATGATTGGTCGACTCCAATGGCACATTCTCCCAACACTACACAAAAACCAATACGGCTTCATGCCACAAAGAGGAACCGAGGACGCCCTCTATGACCTATTAGAGCACGTAAAAAAAGGAGTAAACACTAAAAACATCGTGCTCCTCATCTCATTGGACATAGAGGGTGCCTTCGACAACGCCTGGTGGCCAGCACTGAAAATCCAGCTTGTCAAAAAAAGGTGTCCGGGAAACCTGTACAAGATGGTGTGTTCATATCTAACCGACCGGAGAATCACGGTCAACTATGCAAGGGCAGCATACGAGAAGGAAACAACAAAAGGTTGCGTCCAAGGATCCATAGGAGGACCAATCTTTTGGAACGTTATCCTAGACTCGTTGCTGCAAACGCTAGAGATCGAAGGAACATACTGTCAGGCCTTTGCGGATGACGTGGTACTCGTGTTCACAGGACAGTCGGTGAGCAATCTGGAGCAGTCAGTCAACTCAACGCTGGACAAAGTTGCAAAATGGGGAAACGCCAACAAACTCAACTTCGCACCGCAAAAGACCAACGCGATGCTCCTCACCAAGAAGTTGAAATTTGAGACCCCACAACTATACATGGCCGGCACAAAACTTGACCTCGTTGAGGAGATAAAGCTCCTGGGCCTCATAATCGACAAGAATCTAGTCTTCAAGCCCCACGTGTCTGCGCAATGCAAGAAAGTAGTAGACATCTACAAACAACTCGCGTGCGCAGCTAAAGTAACGTGGGGACTAAACAGCGAGATCACGAGAACCATATACATCGCAGTGGTAGAACCTATAATGACATACGCGTCAAGCGCATGGTCTCGAGCGGCAGAGCTGGAAATGAACAAAAAGCAGCTCAATGCCCTCCAGAGAGGTTTTGCCCAAAAGGTGTGCAGGTCCTACCGGACTGTCTCTCTCACTTCAGCACTCGCGCTGTCGGGTTTGCTTCCACTGGACCTCAGGATCCATGAGGCGGCAAACCTGTACAAAGCCAAAAAAGGTCTCTCCCAGGACTACCTCCCACCTGGAACGGAGCTTGAACTCCGAGTGGGATACCTGGACCAACCCCATCCATCTACCCTAATGTCCACGGAGTATGAACTCCTCGAAGACTCCATCCAGCATGTCAGCGGACCCCAAATATACACAGACGGCAGCAAAATCAACGACCAAGTAGGTGCTGCCCTGACATGGTGGGAGGAGGGAAAGGAATCAAACTTCGCCACCTTTAAGCTTCACCCCGCTTGCACAGTCTTCCAGTCGGAACTGTATGCACTACACAGGGCACTTCAGATGGTAAATTCGAGCAGGGAACCGATAGTCAACATACTGAGTGACTCAAGATCTTCACTCGACCTGCTCCGAAACCCAAGTCTGAGCCATCCCCTGGCGAGAAGCATAAAGGAAAACATCGGGAGGATCTTGGAGGATGGACGGAAAGTCCGGATGTTCTGGCTGAGAGCGCACGTTGGCACCACAGGAAATGAGAGAGCTGACGAGCTGGCAAAAGCAGCGGCACTCGGTGACGCCACACAGGACTATGGAAGGATCCCACTGTCCTACATTAGGAGGAAAATTCGTGAAGAGTCGATCCGCAAATGGCAGGATCGATACGAAACCTCCAAAACAGGCGCACTAACAAGGAGGTTCCTTCCAGACGTCCAAAAAGCGTATCGGCTAACTCGCACCACAAAACTTACACATACACAAGTGCAGATCTTGACAGGCCACGGAGGGATAGCCGAGTATCTTCACAGATTTAAGCTGAAAAACAGCCCGGGTTGCGAGTGCGACTCGGAAATCAGTGAAAGTATACTTCACATCATACTCGACTGCCCACGTTTCCTAGCGGCTCGGACCGATCTAGAAACTCGGATTGACAGAAAACTGGTTGAACCGGAACTGCATAGCATACTTGCAGACCCGGCCAGCAGACCACACTTTCTGTCCTTCGCCGAGAAGATCTTCCGAACTGCTGCTAAGAGACACACTAACCTTCCGCCCCTTGAATCACAACCAACACCTGTTAGCCAAGCCCCAACTACCACCAATGGCACCGGCTCACAGCAGAAACCTACTACGAAGAGCGTCGCTATCCATTCACTGCTTGCATGTGGAGAGAAAGGAGTGCCAGGGATAAGAATCCGAGGAGTGGCACTCTTCATGGATAGCAACAACGAACGGCTCGGAATAGGTTTCTGCCGAATCGGGGCTAGAAATCGCGTCGCCATTTCACCGGGCTTGGCGTCACTCATAAATGGGAGCACTTCAAAAACGACCATGAAGCACAAAATGTACAGTGCACTACCTGAAACAGAAGTGGCGGGCCACCGATGTCGACTGGTGCGATCGCGAAATAAGACGATCGCTCTACTCACATTGGAAGGAAATTCCCCCTTCACACAGGCATGCTCGATGCTCACCATGTTGGGGGAAACGGGAAGAGTGGTGGAAGTTCCACGTGTAATAAGTGTGGATGCAATGATGGTCGGGTATGAGCAGGGAGAAGTCGCAGACCGGCTAGGTTGTATAAAAGCCTCTGAACAACATGAGGTGGTTGTGTACGAAGATAGAGGTGAAAACCTAAACTATCTAAGAGCGCACGACTCAAAAACTACAACCGACAGCTGGGGACACCCAATACCTACCTCGATCAGTGGATCCGAACGCGTCCAACAAAAAGCAGTCGCCGAGAAAGACGCAGCCCACCAGAGTGGCATGATGGAACGTAAGAAAAGATCCAAAGTCGGAGGCCACCTCAAGGGATTTCTAAACACCTTCAGCTCAATGCTGCAAGGGCTGTCAGGAAATCCATCATCAACAACAGTCAAAACTACAACAGCAACAGCAAAGGCTCCAACAAATAAAAACAGGACAAGAGCTGACATGGGGCAGGTAACTCCGCCTCGTCTAATAGATGCAAAGGTTCCACGAGACCACGCGTACAACGCCTTCCTTGAGTTTTTGGCCATTACACGAGCAACCTCTGAGGTCAATCTCAAGGTTTGCAAAACCATCTTGGCAAATTTTGAGCAGGGTAATCAAAACCTACTAAAGGAAAAGCTCGAGGAGGCAGAGGCAGCCATATACAACAACGACAACTCCCAGGTCATCAAGGGCAAAATGTCAGGAAGCTATATGGCAGCATACAACGCAACAAGTGGCTTCGTGGCACTCAGCAGCGAAGAGACTGAGACCGGAGTACCTAAATTCAACACCCCAAAAGGAGACCCCTTGGTTGTTGTTGCAAAGTGCACCAGGATTCTACTGGACGACAAGATTCTCGACATGGCGAAATCCATGTCGGGAACTCAAGTCACAGGATCTGTCTGGAGGGACTGGGTGCCGCCAACAATTGAGTGGGTCAACGGAGTTCCGGGGTGTGGTAAGACAACCTGGGTGGTAGGGCACTTCGATGCTGACAAGGACGTCATCATCACCACAACATCTAATGCTGCTAGTGACCTAAGGGAGAAACTAGCGCTCCGTGTTGGTGATCTTGTCAAGACCAGGGTCCGCACTATGGCTTCTGTCTTGGTTAATGGCTTCAGAGAGTCGGACAAATGCAACCGTCTCATGGTTGACGAGGCTCTCATGAACCACTTCGGAGCCATAGTCATGGCAGCCAAGCTGTGCGGTGCCAAAGAAATGGTCCTCATCGGAGATGTCAACCAGTTGCCTTTCATCGATAGAGAAAATCTCTTCGAAATGAGGTACTGCCGCCCAAACCTGGTAACAAACATCAGCCAGGAGTTGCTATGTACACACCGGAACCCCATGGATGTTGCCTTTGCACTAAGAGAGGTATACTCCGGTATATACTCTTCAACACTAAGTGCGCGTTCTCTTAACATACAAAATTACACCGGTGCTCAAATACCCCATACGCTCCAAAACACTCTATTCCTGGTCCATACCCAAAGCGAGAAGCAATGTCTCATCGACCAGGGATACGGTAAGGGCACAGGATCGCGTACACTGACCATCCACGAAGCGCAGGGGTTAACGTTCGAAACGGTAATCATTGTTAAAACCACATCAAAAACAATAGATTTACATCAGAGCGTACCCCATGCGGTGGTAGCAGTGTCACGGCATACCACCAGCTGTACCTACCACACGGATGACCAAAACGACGCGATAGGGTACTTTATCAAAAGAGCAATGGCAGCGTCAACCAAAAAAATAGTGGAATACAACCTAAAAATGGCCATCAAACACCGAAACGCAGCGGTCGTTGAGAAACTCGCTCGCGAGTTGGGACGGATGGACGAACAGGGTTAACCACTATCCTCATAAACTTCATGTAATAAATCGTATCTTACTAAATTCTGTAACCAATAGGAAAATAATTTTATAGTAACTTTGTAAAAAAGAAAAAAAAACAATAAAAAAAAAAAAAAAAAAAAAAAAATAAAAATAAAAAAAAAAAAAAAAAAAAAAAAAAAAAAAAAAAAAAAAAAAAAATATTAACCATAACAATATGTAACAGATGTATACCCAAGCCTAATTATAATAAAGCTAACAATGTATAACAAAATCCACCTAAGAAGTAACTCTAACAACTATAACCATGTATACTCTAACTTCATATATCACTATATAACAACAATTAAACAAAATGAATGTTTTAATTATAGATCTTATAACATAAAATAACCAAAATTGTCTTCAAAAACAAAATGATATGTATAATTTAAACTAGCATAACGATAATGGTATTCATTGTATTTATATAAATAACAAGAACATTATGTATCAACTAGAATTAAGTCAATATCAAGTTTCCTTACTGAGTAAGTCTCTTAATTTTAAGTTTGTAATAAAATAATGAGTTACTAAATAAAGAATTAAATTAAAAAAGAGCACGGACTGCAGTCTGTGGAGCATAGTTTAAAAAAAAAAAAAAAAAAAAAAAAAAAAACCTAACCTAACCTAACCTAACCTAACCTAACCTAACCTAACCTAACCTAACCTAACCTTTTTTTTTTTTTTTTTTTTTTTTAGCGTGTGGAAATCCCCTCGGACCGTCACCCCGCCGGGGCTCTCGTTTGGCGGGGCGGTGTGTCGGACTCGAACCGACCAAAACCACACGGTGTGCCCTCTTTGCGCTTCCAGTTTAGGAGGGGTCCAGGTAGTTATCGCCTTCTGGACCCCTCCCAGCGCCGGCCCGCTCCTGGCGCGGGCTCCGTCTCAAGGACCTCTCTTAGGCGACGTCCGGCACACGCGGACGCCGCCCCCTCGCGGTTGGCCAAACTAATGCGGGTGGAGGGGAGAACCCATCCCGTCCACCCGCGGCCACACTCAGGGCGGCATGAGGCGCAGGAAAGCGCGCCTCCGCCGTCCGGTTCGCCGGCGGCGGATCGGGTCCGAGTGGAGGTCGTCCTCCCGGGCCTTCTCCGCCGCCTCCTTCTGCGAGATTACTTCCTCGCAGAAGGAAGCGACCGCGGTAAAACAACTGTCGCTACCGGCCATGGAGCGAACTACGGCCGGTAGCGAGAGATCCGCTCCGATGACTGCAGTGAGGGCCCGGCGCTGCGTCGCCCATGCGGGGCAGACCGCCAGCGTGTGCTGGGCCGAATCCTCACTGCAGTCGCAGTGGTGGCAGGCGGGACTCGATTCCCTCCTAGCGACCGAGTACAGGTACTTTCCGAAGCAACCGTGCCCGGAAAGCACCTGCGTCAGCCGGAAGGAAAGAGTCCCGTGCTGCCGCCCTGCCCACTCGGCGATGACTGGCTGGAGAGCATCCACGGCGGCGAAGCCAGCGCGTGGAGTCTCCAGCCGGAACGACCATCTGACCATGGTGGCTCGGCGAGCGGCTTCGCGCCACTCGCGCACGTCTTCGGGCGGAGGGCGAAATCCGCTCTCCGCCCGGAAGTCAGCCACTCGCCGATAAACTTCGGCGAGCACTTCCGCCTCCAAATCCCACGGGGGTGTTCCGGCCAAGGCGCAAGCCGCCTCGGTGGACACCGTGCGGTATCCGCGTATGGCTCTGACCGCCAATATCCTCTGGGGGCGCCAGAGGCGCGCCCTATTCGGAGCAGTCAGAGCCGCCACCCACACCGGTGCACCATACAGCGCCATGGACCGGACAACCCCCGCATACAGCCGCCTCGTGGGAACACTGGCCCCGCCCAAATTGGGCAAAAGTCGCCCTAGGGCGGAGGCAGTGTCCACCAGCTTCGGACCAAGCTGTCGGAAGTGCTCGTCGAAGAGCCACCTACCGTCTAGGACCAGACCCAGGTACCTCATCTGGGCCCGGACCGGTACGAGGACCGAGCCGACCTCGATTGAGGCGCCGGCGGGTGGACCACGACGGGGCCCATGAAATAATAGGGCCTCCGTCTTATCCAGGGCCACCCGTAATCCCAACGCCTCAATGCGCCCGACCACCTGGGAAACTCCCGTGGCGGCCAGGCGCGCCGCCTCCTGGAAGTTAGCCCCCCGGGCCGTGAGTAAGGTGTCATCCGCGTAGCAGATTACACCCAGCCCGGGGGGGAGACGCCCTCGTAGGGCCCAGTCGTACCCGATGTTCCACAGGAGAGGTCCTAGGACAGACCCCTGCGGAACACCGCACGACATGGCCCTGCGTCTCAAGACGCCATCTCGGTCCTCGTACATGACGGTTCGCTCCTCAAGATAGTCCACCACCAGCCGCTTCAGGTACTCCGGCACTCCGTGGTAGCGGAGCGCTTCCCTGATGCAGCTGAATGGCAGACTATTGAAGGCGTTGGCGATGTCCAAGGACACCGCCAACACCACTCCGCCGCAGCTCACGGCCTCCTCGGTCGCGGCCCTAAGGCGCATTACGGCATCGATCGTCGAACGCCCTTCTCGGAAACCGAATTGGGCGTCCGACAGATCGGGGCCAACCTCGCAGAGGTGCCGGACGATGCGGGCAGAGAGCACCCTCTCAAAAAGTTTACCCGCCTCGTCCAGCAACACGATAGGCCTATAGGCCGCGACCGATTCGGTAGACCGATTCGGAGGCCGACAACCACGAAGGCGGGGCATGGCCGCATCGCAAATCTGCGTAATCGCATCGCAGAAGCGACCAGCCCCCATGTCGACCTCCTCGGTCGGGGCCTGCGGAGACAGCCAAGAGTGAATAATGGCCGCCTCCTCTAGTAGGTCCCTGTCGAGCTTGGCGACAGCCCACCGCGGAAAGCGGGTAGGGCGCCGCGCCGCGTGACCCCTACTAGGGTCCTGGAACCGGGAGAGCTCGAATCGGATGTACAAATGATCCGAGAGCGTCTCGACCTCTTCCAGGACACACCAGTTCCTTACTCGTGCGGCGACTGCAGGGGTAGCGAACGAAAGGTCCACTATCGACCCCCCCTGCTGTCGCACGCACGTGTTGGTGGAGCCCCTGTTCAGCAAACAAAGGCCCACCGACGCCGCCCACTCCTCGACGGCTTCGCCCCTGGCGTCCGTCGCAGGGGAACCCCACGCAATGGACTTTGCGTTGAAGTCCCCCAGCACGAGGACGTGCCCAGACACTAGTCGCCGCATCGAGGCCTCCAAGTTGTTAAGGAAGACCTCGAAGTCGTTCAAACTCCGGTTGGGGGAGAAATATACACCATAAATGGTGATTCCCCCCCAATCGGCGGCAACATATCCAGTACCCTTGTCTCTAAGAGACAAGGGCGGGGAATGAGCCGCCGTGGAGCCGACGACTGCCACGGAGCCGTCCCGGTCACCCATCCAGTTTGGACGGGGAGGGACAAAATAGGGCTCCGCGACTACGGCAACACCTATCGACCACTGTGCCATGGTTTGCAGGAAGAGATCCTGCGCCGCGGCACAGTGGTTGAGATTCGTCTGGACCAGGAGGTTGGAGACTTGATCCATTACTGGATCGTCTCTACAACCTCCTCCATGGGCGTCGGCGTCGACGCATGATTGACGTCGGAGGCAGCCTGGGTCGGCAGGCTAGCCCCCGGCGTTTGCCGAGAAGCGCGGGGAGGCTTGCAGCCCCCCTGCCCCATCATGTGATTGGTGGGCTTTTTAGTCGCCGCACACACGGGGCAGTGAGGGGCGCCAGAGCACTCTGCTGCCTTGTGCCCGGGTTGACCGCAGCGGAAGCACAGACCGCTGCAGTCAAAGCAACTCTCGCATTTGGTGCGAGTGTGTCCCGCGGCTAGGCACTTGAAGCACCTCATCGGCCTCGCGGCCAGAACCGTGATTCTGGCATTTACGAAGCCGACGAGAATGCTTCCGGCGTCGCCCAATACTTTGGCCGACGCCACGGGACAGCTCACCCACACCGCACCGAGGCCTCCCGGGCCCGGACGGACGGTGCCGACTCTGATGGTGTCCGCGGTGCACCCAGTCTTCTCCATGACTGCATCGCGGACATCCTCCGGCGTTACAGAGTCGTCCAGGCCCGAGATGCGCAGTTCCGCGCATTTTGTGGGCCTGGCGATCTTAACACCGTCCTCGGCGGCAAAAATTCCCCGCAACTTCTCGGCGAATTTATCGGCCGTCGTCGCGCCTTCAGCCCCAGGGAACTCGAAAATCCGAGCTCCCGTCTGGGCGCGGCGCAGCCTCATCCCTGCTGCCCCGAACTCAGCGGCGAGACCGGGCCGGGCCCCCTTGAAGAGGTCCGCATACGTCAGCCCGCCACTGGCCGCCTCCGGCGACAGCGTGACTACTACAGCCGCGGTTTTGGGCGGCTGCAGTTTCCGCGGCCTCTTAGTAGAGGCCGTTGTCACCGGCGGTGAAGGCTGGGCTTGAGCCGCTTTTTGGGCAGCCCTTCTAGCCCGCCTTCGGGACTTCTTTGAGCCCCTCGCCTCTTGCCAACCCTCGTTGGAGGGGGCAAGTGCGGAGGGGCCCGGCAGGGATGTCGGAGTGGGGAGCGGAGGGAAAGCCACTCCACTCCTCGGCGCCGATTTAGGTCTCGTCTTGGCCGGCACCTGGGCCGGCGCCTTGGCCGGCGCCTGGGCCGGCGCCTTGGCCGGTGCCTTGGCCCCTCTCCTCGAACCTAACCTAACCTAACCTAACCTAACCTAACCTAACCTAACCTTTTTTTTTTTTTTTTTTTTTTTTTACCCAGGAAAATCCTTTATGGATACCACCTTCCCATGGGGGATGGCCGGTGGTTATGTGAGACTCTCCGCCAGAGAGGCAGCATACTCACTAAAAAACTGGGGTGTTCCTCCTACACCAACTAAAAACGTGGGGCGCGGGACCGCTTGCGCACTCCGCAGCCCTCGTCAGTGTCGCTGCCAGCCTAACGGCTGGCCCGTCTCATGTTGAGGTCTACACAAGACCTCCCACCTTCGTGTGATGCCCCAGAACACAAAGGGCATCTCCACCTCTCGATGACCTATTATAAGGGGGTGCCAGGTGCCCCCGCACCCAACACCCTAGGCCCTCGAAGCGGAGACGGAGTGCGGGCTCGAGTAGCTCGCCTCCGTGTCCGCGCCCTCCGGAGCGGCAGAGAGAGTGGATCCCTCTCCCTCTCCCGCTCCTCTTCCTCCCTCTGCAGAATGACTGTCTCGCAGAAGGAGGCCACTGCCTCCCAAGACCTCTCCTCATCGAGCATTTTTTGTATAATGGTCGATAGGGAGAGGTCTGTCCCTACGATCGCGACCAATGATTGCCGCGGCTCGGCTCCTCCCGGGCACTCTTCCAGCACGTGCTGGGCCGTGTCCTCCGCGTGTCCGCACTGGTGACAAGCCGGGGAGTCTTCCCTTTGGGCGACGCGATGAAGGTACCTCCCAAAACAACCATGTCCCGAGAGGACCTGCGTCAGCCGGAAGGAAAGACTCCCATGCTTCCTGCGGACCCATTCCTCCAGTACTGGGCTGACCGCCTCTAGGAATCGCCTAGCGCTCTGCCCCCTCTGCACCTGCCCAGCGAGGAGCCGTTCCCTCCACGTGGCGATGGCGGACGCCCTGGCCTGATCGCGCCAGTGCGCCACCTCCTGCGGCGCCGGTCGCTCGTCCCGCTCCCGCGCCTGCGCTCTGCGCCAGTAGACCGAGGCCAGAACTTCGGCCTCAAGGTCCCACGGGAGCGATCCAGCGAGCACGCATGCCACCTCGTGAGAGAGTGTGCGATAGCCCCTGCACAATCTCACCGCCATCACCCGTTGCGCTCCAATCAGCGCGGCAGTGGTCTGCCGATCGAGCTCTCCCGCCCATATCGGGGCGCCATACAGGGCCATCGAGCTTACCACCGCTGTATAGAGGCGGCGGCAGCTCCCTTCGCAGCCCCCGATGTTCGGGAGCAGGCGACTTAGTGCGCCGGCTGTCCCCAGTATTTTGGGGGCCAGCCGCCGCACATGCACCTTAAAACTCCATCTGCCGTCGAGGACGACACCAAGATACTTCAGTGTCGTCCCGACGGGAATAGATACTCCACCCACCACAATGGTGGAGTCTGTAGGTGGTTTCCGCCGGGGCCCATGAAAACATATGGCCTCGGATTTGTGGAGTGCCACCTCCAGACCCAGCATCCGGATCCTTGCCACCACGGTCGCGACTCCGGCTGTAGCTAGCATCGCAGCCTCCCTGTAGTCGACTCCCCGGGCGGCGACCAGCGTGTCATCGGCATAGCACACTACGCCAACGCCACGAAGGTTAGCACCCCGGAGTACCCAATCGTACCCGACGTTCCACAGGAGTGGGCCAAGTACCGACCCCTGTGGAACGCCGCGTGTCATGGGACTACTACCCTCCCCGCGAGTCGTCGGGAAGATTACCTCTCTGTCGGAGAGATAGTCCCCGACAAGTCTTCGCAGGTACTGAGGCACCTTGTGGTACCTCAGACCGGCGTGTATCGTGCTCCAGGGTAGCGTGTTGAATGCGTTGGAGATGTCCAACGATACGGCCACCAACACGCCACCACTGGAGCACGCCTCCTCGGAGAGGTCGCGGACAAGTGATATGGCATCAATCGTCGAGCGACCTCTCCGAAAACCGAACTGGTTAGGCGCCAGATCCGGTCCCACAGTCTCAAGGTGCCTGACCAGGCGGGCAGCCACTACTCTCTCCAACAGCTTGCCCGCCTCGTCAAGCAGCACAATCGGGCGATAGCCCGAGGGCTCATCCGCAGGACGACCCTCCTTCCTCAGGAGAACGAGTTTGCCCCTTTTCCACCGTCTGGGGAATCTTCCTTCCATGAGGCAACTGTCAAACAGGTCCCTCAAGGCGGAATCCAGGTGCTTCAAGGAGAGAGCCCACGCACGACCCGGTATGCCGTCAGGCCCAGGTGCCGTGTTCTTGGCTCTCATCCTGAGCACAGCCGCACCAAGCTCGCCCTCAGAAATAGGGACAAACTCGCTCTCCTCTTCTTCGGCGAGATCAGCGGTTGTCGAGGGAGGCGTGAACTCGGCCCCCGGAGCACCGGGGAACAAGCCATCGACCACTCGTTGGAGCACCGCCGGTTGGAGCGAGGCCGTGATGGGGGGTGCCCAGGGGCGAAGCTTTTGCCTCACCCACTTGTACGGACGGCCCCATGGGTCGCGCTCAAGCCCCTCCAGCAGCTCCTCCCATGCCTGCCTCTTAGCCTCCACTATCGCGACGCGAAGGGCCCCGGTAGCCTCTCTGTAAGCGGCGTACAGAGAATTGCTCTCTTCCGTCTCTTGCCGCCTTCGCCTCCGATACCGCTGGTATAGTCGGCGCCTCTTAACACATCTTCTCCGGAGTTCGGCAATCTCCTCCGTCCACCAATAGACTTGGCGTCTGGGCTGTGGGGCTGGCGCGCGCGGCATTGCAGCGTCGCAAACCCGCGTCAATGCCTCGCACAGCCTGTCCGCCATCGCCTCCGGGTCTATCGGATCCGGCTCCTGAGGAGTGCCGTTCCAAACTTCGACGAGGGCCGCCTCCTGCAGCACTTCGGCGTTGAGGCGCTTCAGGGCCCATCGCGGACCTATCTCGCCCCCTACCTCTCTCACTTCGTCCGTTTGGGTCGAGGAAAGGCTGAACCGGATGTACCGGTGATCGGACAGCGTTACCACGTCCAACAGCACCTGCCAGTCGCGAATGCGGGAAGCGATGTCCGGTGTGATGAGCGTCAAATCGACGATGGACTCACCATTACGCCGGACGCAGGTGCTTTCCGATCCGCGGTTCGCGACGCAGAGGCCCACCTCGGCTATCCACTCTATTACGACACCGCCCCGCGAGTTCGTCACCGGCGACCCCCACGCCGCTGATTTGGCGTTGAAGTCTCCGAGCACGAGGACGGGGCGTGGGCGGGTCTGACCAATCAAGGTCCCCACCGCGCCGAGGAGAGTCTCTAGCTCGCGAACCGGTCGGTTCGGGGAGTGGTACACCCCCACAATGACGGTTTGACCCACCCTAGCCGCTACGAAACCCCTGCCCCTCACAACGTCTTCGAGAGGGGGAGATTGAGCCGGCGATTGCGTGGTGATCGCCACCAATCCGTCAAGGTCCCCAGCCCAGTCAGGCCTAGGACGGACCGCGTAGGGCTCGCTGACCACCGCCACCTGGATCAACCGCTCCGCCATGGACTGCAAGAGTAAGTCCTGAGCCCCGGCGCAACGGTTGATATTCGCCTGTAGGAAGGTTAGGGCCATACTAATTAATCTTCCTCCATGCCTTCGGCTGGCCCTTTGTTAGGGCGAGGCGGACGTGGCTTGGCCGTAGCCCCAGCCGCGTTGGCCTTCCGTCTGACCCCTGGCTTTGACGGGGACTTGGCGCATGCCTTGCTCCCGGAGAGGTGGTCCGCCGGCTTTCCCGCTGCTGCACATAGGGTGCAATGGGGGGCGGCTGTGCACTCTTTGGCCTTGTGGGCCTTTGTACCGCAGCGGTAGCACTCATCGCTGCGGTCAACTTCGGCCTTGCACTTGGCCGCTATATGGCCCAGCTCAAGACAGCGGTAGCAGCGGCGGGGCCTTGCATCTAAGATACTGACCCGCGCCGCCACCCAGCCCACCAAAACACGGCCTCCAGTGGCCATCACCTTCTTTGCAGCTGCGGTGGGGCAGCGCACGAACACGGTGCCCATCCCGGCTTGGCCCCGCCGTATTGCACCTACGGAAAAGGCCGTCACAGGGCATTCGCCCTTCCCGGCCAAGGCCTCCGCTAGCTCGTGCGGGGTGACAGAATCGTCCAGGCCGCTGACTCGAAGGTCAGTTGTAATAGTAGGCCTGGAGACTCGTATGCTCTCCTCGTCTAGAAACGTCTCTCTGAGCTTCTCAGCAAGGACGTCCGCTTTTGCTGCGTTGTTCGCGCCGGAAACCTCCAGCACTCGTGCCCCAGTGGCCGCCACCCTGATTTTCAACGGCGAGAATCCCAGCTCGCTTAGGCTGATCTTCGCCTTGGCCGCCTCCAGCACCTTGGCGTAGGTGACACCTTTCTCCACCGCTTTCTTCTGCAGCGTGATCACCACCGCCGCGGTTATTGGAGGGCGGAGCTTGGCCGCACTCGCCTTGGAGGGCTTTGGTTTCGGCCTAGGGACTTGGGCTGGAGGGGCAGGCCTCTTCTTCTCGGTGGGTCTTGCCCCTTCTGCCGCACGCTCCTTGTCTCGCCTCTTGGCCTTTCCACGCCTTGACACCACCTGCCAGTCTTCCGCTGGAGCTGCAGCGCTGGCAGGGGCGGGGGCAGGCTTCTGTTTCGGAGCCGCTCTTGCTCCAGGCTTTGGCGCTGGAGAGTCCCTTTGAGTGGGGAAATCTGCTGAACGCACCTCGGTCTCCCTTCGCCGGTCTGCGGCCAGAGGGGGCCTCTGGGTCTGCCCGGGCAGCAGTCTCTCCTCGATCCCGGCAAAGCGGGCGTTCACCATCGTGCCCACTTGCACCATGATCTGCCGCATCACTTCCTCCGTGCAGGGCGTTTGAGCTGGTGCCTGAACAGGAACCGAGGTCGCAGCCACGCGAGCTTGGGTCTCCCTCATCTGCGCCATCTCTTGTCGCAGGTCCTTCAGCTCCGCTGAGAGTCGCTCATTCGCCTTTACCAGTAGGGCCATCTCCTCGGGCATTGTGCGGGCCCGCGCTTCCTTAAAGGATGCCCTTATGGTGTCCGCAGCATCCTTCAGGGCCCTCACCGACGTGCCCTTTAGGTTTTTGGACTTGGTGGCCACCGCATAAACGATGTCCACCGAGTCCATCAACATTGACTCCAGCTCAGCGGCATCGCAGTTGCTCAGCTGAGAGCCACGGTCCGCGGGCACCGATGCCGGCGCCTTGAGGAACTGCGTCCTCCGTTTTTGCTGGAGCTCCTCTTGGAGCTCCTTTTCGGCTGTGAGCCGAATCTCCTCTTCTCGTACTCGGTTGAGTTCAGCCTTGGCCTTCGCCAGGCCAACGTACTGCCCTGTAGTGGGCGGGCGTCCTCTACCTCGTCGAGTGCCGGACACCTTGGGTAACGGTGAAGATTCACCCTGGTCTTCCTGCTCTTTCCTGTCTTCCATGTGCCGCTTGCGCAGCCTCCTCCCGGAGCCGTGAGATGACACGGTCTCCCAGGTCATGGCATCGGAATCAGACTCTGACAGGTTCACTGTCTGAGTCCGAAGCCATGGGGCTTTAGAAGCCCTCTCCTCCACATTATCACCGTCCATTTTCTTGCCAAGGTCGTCATTTTTAGAAGAATCAGTGTCCGAGTTATCGCGTGAGTTGTCGTGTCGCGGGCCGGAGCCCACGTGGTGGTTCTTGCCCCCCTCAAATACATTGGGGCTGAACGCCGGAGCGCCGTGGGATTCACAACTTAGGTTGCTACCCACTTGAGGAGTTGTTTCAGAAGTCACCGTATCCATATTTTCCTTATTTGAGGGGTGAGGTCCCCTTGTGGTGCCCTAGCCAACCGGGTTCCCCCCAGCCATGCATCCCTTGTGCAGGCACCAAACAACGGGATTCGGAGACGCATTAATGTGCCCGACAAGGTGGCCGAATTGACCCTCCTTGCCGCGCCGCAAGCCTTGCAGGCCCGCCATCCACCAGCCCGAAGGCCCACTGCGACCGACTGCCGCCATTCCTCCTCGTGCCCGACAGAGAGTCCGTGTTGACACTCTCTGCCGCGCCGCGGGCCTTGCAGGCCCGCCATCCACCGACCCGAAGGTCCACTGCGACCCACTGCCGCCGTCCCACCTAGCTCCTGGCTTCATCCAGGCTTCTTCCTCCGCCAGGCTTCATCCACTTTGCTCTATGCTACCTTCATAGAGACACGCGGAGAAACCTCCCCTTTCTCTCACCGAGGCCCCCAATCCGCCAGTGAAGCGCTGACCCACCCAGAACCCCGCAAGGAAGCTGACCCATACAGCCGACTCGCGGGAGACCAAGCAGGACGACGCCGCAACAACAGTTCGGGGAACCTCCCCATTTCCCCCCCAGTGTTTGGTCCGCGCCGGTAAACCGGTAACTCCCATTTCTGGGAGCCGTTCCCCTATCCGCCACCTGGGGACGCGCCGCGTTGGGGTACACCTCCCCACCCACTGGGACTACCCAGCAGGTCCGCGGAACCTAACCTAACCTAACCTAACCTAACCTAACCTAACCTAACCTAACCTAACCTAACCTAACCTAACCTAACCTAACCTAACCTTTTTTTTTTTTTTTTTTTTTTTTTTTTTTTTTTTTTTTTTTTTTTTTTTTTGTTGACCAGGTGGAAAATGCGTTACGCATACCCTCCGAACATGGGAGTGTCGGAGAGTTATGTGGGACTACACATCGCCTCTCCCTCCTCAGAATGAGGAGGGGTAGGGAGTGCTACCCACTAAAAACCACCCGGACGTGCCCTCTCGCCGGTTTTGTTGGACACCGTGGAACCCGCGAAGGCATAGTCCACGATGTCCACCGGTGGCACCCCAGCCGTTGCCGGGGCTTCCCGCGCCGAAGGGGAGATGGGCGAGCACGCTTGGCCCTCTCCCAGACCGCTCAGTGGCTGATCACTGCGGGCAGAGGACTCCCATCCTCCACCTGCAGCCACTATGGGTTGAGTCTGGCGGCGAAACGCCGCCTTCTCAACCCAAGCCGTCTGCGCCGGAGGGGATGCGCGAGAGGATCTTCCTCGCGCTCCCGCTCCGCGGTCTCCTTTTGCGAAATGACTGTTTCGCAGAAGGAGACCACCGCCTCCCAGGACCTCTCGTTGCTCAGCATTGCTTCAACAATGCTTTGGAGCGAGAGGTCCACCCGCTGAATGGTGCGTGCCATGAGGCCACGCTCCGCGTCCCAGCGACTGCACACCTCAAGGGTGTGCTGCGCGGTGTCGTCGGGACTTCCGCACTCATGGCACAGCGGGGCCGGCTCTCTTCCGATTCTGTGCAGGTAGTGACCGAAGCACCCATGCCCGGTCAGTACCTGCACGAGCCGGTACGACGTCGCGCCGACTGCCCTCTTCAGCCAAAGGTCGGCCGTTGGGAGGATCGCCTCTATGGTACGGAGACCATAAGGGGCGACCTCCAGTTGGGCCTTCCATCGGTCCCGCAGTCGGCGCTCCGTCGCGCGACGGGAGGCTGCCACCTCCTCGGGGTCCGGGCGTTCACCTGTTGTCCGGACCCTGGACCTACGTTGGTAGGTCTCTGCGTGCACCTCTGCGTCTAGCTCCCACGGGGGGGTGCACGCGAGGAGGCAGGCCGCTGCATGGGCCACCGTCATATAGGCCCTCACCATCCTGAGGGCCACGACCCGTTGTGGCCTCCGCAGCAGGGCCCTATTTCGGGCGGACAGCTTGTCCGCCCATATCGGGGCCCCATAGAGGGCCATGCTCCTTGTCACGCCGGCATATAGCCGGCGGCACAAGGAGCCCGGCCCTCCTATATTGGGCAGAAGTCTGCCCAGCGCCGATGCGGCGCCCACGATTCGGGGAGCTAACCTCGAGAAATGCTCCCCGAAATCCCACTTGCGGTCCAATATGAGCCCCAGATATTTAATGTGGGGCTTTATTTGAACCGCTCCACCCTCCAGGGTGAGCGCCGCATTCGCGGGCAGATTCCACCCGCGCCCCCCGAAGACTATAGCCTCAGTCTTCGGGAGGCTCACCTTTAGGCCGAGCCTGTTGATCCGTTCAATCGCCAGCTCGGCCGCCACTTCCGCCCTCCGGGAGGTTTCCCGCTTGTCGCTCCCGCGCACAGCCACCATTGTGTCGTCCGCGTAGCAGACGACGAGTGTGCGCGGAAGCAGCTCCCCCCGGATTGCCCAGTCGTACCCCAGGTTCCATAAAAGTGGACCGAGCACGGAACCCTGGGGCACGCCGCAGGCCATCTGTCTCTCCCCCTGTTGCCCGTCCTTGTTTTCCCAGAGCACTACCCTCTCGGTTAGGTAGTGCTCAACAATTCGCCTTAGGTAGTGAGGCACCTCATGGTATCGAAGTGCCTCACTGATCACCCCATAGGGGAGGGTGCCAAATGCGTTTGCGATGTCTAGTGACACCGCGATGACACCCTCACCCCTGCTCGACGCGTAGTCACAAAAGTCCTTCAGTGACTTCAGCGCGTCGAGCGTGGACCGCCCTTCCCGGAACCCGAATTGTCTATCAGAGACGTTCGGGCCGGCGGTCTCCAGGTGCTGCAGGATCCGGGAGGCCAGGATGCGTTCAAACGCTTTTCCGGCCTCATCCAGCAGCACTATGGGGCGATAGGCGGACGGGCAATCCTGTGGCCGACCCTCTTTACGGAGGAGGCATAGTCGCCCCTCCTTCCACACCCTCGGGAACCTTCCCTCTCTCAGGCAGTCATCCATGACGTGCCTGAGTCGGTCCCCAAGGTGTTCCAGGGCGACTGCGAGGACGCGACCGGGAACGCCGTCCGGGCCGGGGGCTTTTTTGCAGCCCCGGAGTCGGTCTATCACACGCTCGAACTCGTCGTCACTTATTGGTGCAACGACGAGCTCGGCCTCCGACTCCGTTCTGGGGTCGACCATCGACGGGGGAGAGATCGAGGGAGGTGGCGGAAACAGCCCCTCGACTACCCTCTGGAGGAGTTCGGGCTCCAGGGAGTCCATGGGGGGAGCGCTGCGCATTTTGTTGCGCACCACCTTGTACGGCCGCCCCCATGGGTCCCTGTCCAGGGTAGCCAAGAACGACTCGCGAGCTTCGTCCTTGGCCTTGGCGATCGCAACCTGGAGGGCCCCTTTAGCCTCTTTGAGGGCCCTGTGGAGCCCTTCCTCCTCTTCCGCACTGTGCCGCCTGCGCCTACAGTGTTGGTAGGCGCGGCGGGCACTGTTACTGGTGGACCGCAGGGCCGCAATTTCAGCGGACCACCAGTATACTCTCTTGCGGGCGAACAGGCGACCGACCCGAGGCATGGCCGCGTCGCACACCGTCTGTAGTGCGACTCGGAACTGTGCCGCCTTTTCCTCAGCTCCGAGGGTGACGGGTGGGGCAGCACACCACGCCTCCACCATGGCCGCCTCGTTCGCCTTGTCCCTGTCCAAATGGACCAGGGACCACTTTGGGAACTTTCGCCCCCTCCTGGCTCTGCCCGTGATGGGCGACGGTGGAACCCCCGCTGTGAAGACCCTCATCCTGATGTACAGGTGATCTGAGAGGGTCTCCACATCCTCCAGGACGCGCCAATCCGTGACGCGTGCAGCTATGGCAGGGGTCGCGAACGTGACGTCCACGATTGACCCCCCTTGCCGCCGCACGCAGGTATTCGCGGTGCCCCGGTTTAGGACCACGAGTCCCGTTGCCGTCACCCAATCCCCAAGAGCCATACCCCTATGGTCCGTAATGGGGGAACCCCATGCCGAACTTTTGGCGTTGAGGTCCCCCAGGACCATAACCTGCCTCGGGGCAGCCCTCCGGACCACCCCCCCTAAGATCCCCAGGAACGTCTCGAACTCCCGAAGCGGCCTATTGGGGGAGAAGTACACGGCCACCAGCACCGTGTCGTTCCCCCATCTGGCCGCCACGAATCCCGGGCCACCCTCGATCCTTGATAAGGGGGGGAGGTCCCCCATCGCCGGCACCACGATCGCCACTACTCCGTCGGTATCCCCTACCCAATTAGGTTGGGGGGGGATGAAGTAGGGCTCCACTACAACCGTAACGCCAATTGCCCACTCCGCCATGGCCTGCATGAGCAGATCCTGAGCTCTGGCGGAGTGGTTGGCGTTTATCTGCAGGAAGTCTAGATGCTGGTGTGCTGGCATTTAGACGTCCATACGGTTGTCCTCTTGGTGCCGGCTGGCGGCTGTTTCGGCTGGAGGGGGTCGGGTGGGGCGAGTGGGTCTCGGCCTCGCCTCTCTTCCCTTTGTCTCCGGTGGGGAGCATTTCGGTCCCCTCATTACGTGGTCGGCTGGGAGGCCTGCATGGTGGCATACTGCGCACCATACTTTTTCCTCCCAGCATTCGGCTGCTTTGTGCCCCTCTGCGCCGCACCGGTAACACATCTGGCCCCGGTCCACTTTTGAGGGGCACAACTCGCGCGCGTGGCCGACACCCATGCATTTGTAGCACCGCATGGGTGCTGGTCCGACGGAGTTAATCCTGGCAGACGACCAGCCTACCAGGATCTGACCACGCTTGAGGAGGGCTTTTGCAATTCCCACCGGGCATTGCACGAGGGCCACCCCACTACCATTATAGTATGTAGGGCGAATACCCCCCACCTTAATGTGCGCCTCGGCGCATCCCCCCGCCTTGGCGATGGCAGCCGCCAGGGTCTCCCTTGTCGCCGACTCGTCTAGGCCGGCGACCTCAATAGCGGCCATCTTTTCAGGGCGGCTTACATGGGCAACGTCGCCCACGAGGACCTGCAGCTTTGCTGCGAGGCTGTCCGCCGCCCTTCCGCTATCTGTACCAGGGACCTCGATGACTCGGCCCCCCGTCACCGAGTTCCTGACCCTGACATGCTGCAGGCCTATCTCCTCCAAGCTTATGCCATTAATGGCCTTGGACATGACTGCCTGCAGCGTGGTGTCGTTGGTAATATCTTTCCGCATGGTGATTACCACCGCTGCCGTCTTGGGGACTTCCAGACCCTTACCCTTCTTCTTTGGTGCCGCTTTCTTCTTGGGCGGCGGGGGGGGTGGGGGAGTGGCCGTAGCCTTTCCCTTTCCCTTCCTCTTCTTTTTTCCTGCTACCTGGGCCCATGTCTCGCCCGGGGGCACAGGTGCAGTCTCCACTGCTGGGGCAGGCTTGCTTGCCGGGGCAGGCCTGGCTGCTGGGGCAGGCTTGGCTGCCGGGACAGTCTTGGCTGCCGGGGCAGTGGTTTCCTGGGCCGCCGGGGCCGCTTTTTTTGCGGCCCTTTTCGGCCTGCCATCCCCGAGCCTGGCCCTGCTCTCGGGCTCGGAGGCAACTTCTCTCGTTGAGGCCGGTGGGGCCTTCTTCTTTTTATCCGCCGCTAGCGGGGGGCGGATTATTGGTGCTGGAGGAAGGCGACTGGCAATCTCCTCGATTCTAGCATTAAGCATGTTACCGAGGGAGACCGTCAAGTCGCGCTTCATGCTGTCCAGCAGTTCTGCTAACTCCGCAGCGGCGGATTGTGTCGTCGGGGGGGCCCTAGGGGCCGGGGTCTCACGCGCCGGCTGCGGGGCCGGGGCCTGGCGCTCTGAGAAAGCAACTCTCAGGGCCTTGAGTTCCGCTGTGCAGAGAGCGAGTTGTTCCCGCATTCTCTTGTTATCCGCCTTCAGGATGCGGATCTCCTCGCTCTCTGACCTGGAGGCGTCAAGTTCCTCCATGGCACTTAGTATGGTGCGGCAGGCCCGGTTCATGGTGCCCCACACCTCACCCTTCAGGTTGCCCGACTTGCGGGCCCCCTCCATTATTTCAACTGCCGCTTGTTTGGCAGCCTCCACCGGGTCAGAGAGGAGAACCTCCGACGGGGGCGTCAACATCTTTCGTGGTGGGGAGGTAGTTCCCCCACTCCCTCTCCCCATTGTTCCCTTGGAGCGGAGCTCCGGGAAGTCCTTCCTATACGAGGAGGGGCCGGCGGCGACGTCAGTGTCGGAGCTGAGGTAAGTCTCCGAACCTCGGAGCTTAGCTCTTGCCAACGCCATCCCCGCGTAGGCCCCCTTGGGCTTGCCCCTCCGGGCTGATCCAACCTTAGGCCCATTATCGGGCTTTGGGTCATCCACCTGGTCCACATGCCCCCTTTTCTGGGGCTGGGAAGTCATCTCGATAGCCTCTGTGAGGCCTTCTTCCTCGGATTCGGAGGAAGAGCTTAAAAATCTTTTATCCCGCTTGCGGAGGAAACCTCCCCCCTCTTCAGACGTGGCCATTCTGGCCCCGCCAACGTCCCTGCCAAATTTGGACCAAATCCGACCACCCCAGCCGAAGTTATCACCCCAAACAGAGTTTGGTTAGAAAACGGTCAAGGGAGAGTCGGCTTGGAGAAATCCCATACAAATTTCAAAAAGCGCCTAAAAAACCGAATAGCAATCCGGTCCCTCAGGACACTTTTTGAAAAATTTTTTTTGCTGACTTCCCGTTAACGTAGCCGGGTGCCAAAAATAACAACTAATAGGGGATGAAGTCTTCTATCCCCTAGCACCCCTACTGAGACCGTAGGGTTAAACCCCGACCCTGTTTATCGACCTCCAACTTTGCCGATTTTTCTGCGTAAAAATTTTTGTATAATTTTTTACAAAATTACTAAAAATCCGATTACTTCCAAACCCTAAGGAGAAAAGCAACCGGACCTAGCCTACACGAAAAAAGACTATTTGCGCTATGACCCAACCCTAAACAGAGCGTTGGACGATAGCCGCAAAGCCGACTTTTTTTCGATTGAAAAAGGTAAACAAACCGTTTTTCAATCGAAAAATCCCAACTTTTAATTTTCCGCTTTTTTTGGCGATAGCTCAGTCCGCAAAACACTCAGCGACACAGCGTTTTCACAGCCGTGTGCGCCTCGTGAATCCGCAACCTACGATGTATTGAACTTCGCTGTAGCTCACATAGGCTGATCGCTAAGGCAGTTAATACACCGGGTCAGACCTCCAAAACTCGTCAACCTAACCTAACCTAACCTAACCTAACCTAACCTAACCTTTTTTTTTTTTTTTTTTTTTTTTTTTTTTTTTGACCCAGGAAAATCCTTTATGGATACCACCTTCCCATGGGGGAGGGCCGGTGGTTATGTGAGACTCTCCGCCAGAGTGGCAGCATACTCACTAAAAAACTGGGGTGTTCCTCCTACACCAACTAAAAACGTGGGGCGCGGGACCGCTTGCGCACTCCGCAGCCCTCGTCAGTGTCGCTGCCAGCCTAACGGCTGGCCCGTCTCATGTTGAGGTCTACACAAGACCTCCCACCTTCGTGTGATGCCCCAGAACACAAAGGGCATCTCCACCTCTCGATGACCTATTATAAGGGGGTGCCAGGTGCCCCCGCACCCAACACCCTAGGCCCTCGAAGCGGAGACGGAGTGCGGGGTCGAGTAGCTCGCCTCCGTGTCCGCGCCCTCCGGAGCGGCAGAGAGAGTGGATCCCTCTCCCTCTCCCGCTCCTCTTCCTCCCTCTGCAGAATGACTGTCTCGCAGAAGGAGGCCACTGCCTCCCAAGACCTCTCCTCATCGAGCATTTTTTGTATAATGGTCGATAGGGAGAGGTCTGTCCCTACGATCGCGACCAATGATTGCCGCGGCTCGGCTCCTCCCGGGCACTCTTCCAGCGCGTGCTGGGCCGTGTCCTCCGCGTGTCCGCACTGGTGACAAGCCGGGGAGTCTTCCCTTTGGGCGACGCGATGAAGGTACCTCCCAAAACAACCATGTCCCGAGAGGACCTGCGTCAGCCGGAAGGAAAGACTCCCATGCTTCCTGCGGACCCATTCCTCCAGTACTGGGCTGACCGCCTCTAGGAATCGCCTAGCGCTCTGCCCCCTCTGCACCTGCCCAGCGAGGAGCCGTTCCCTCCACGTGGCGAAGGCGGACGCCCTGGCCTGATCGCGCCAGTGCGCCACCTCCTGCGGCGCCGGTCGCTCGTCCCGCTCCCGCGCCTGCGCTCTGCGCCAGTAGACCGAGGCCAGAACTTCGGCCTCAAGGTCCCACGGGAGCGATCCAGCGAGCACGCATGCCACCTCGTGAGAGAGTGTGCGATAGCCCCTGCACAATCTCACCGCCATCACCCGTTGCGCTCCAATCAGCGCGGCAGTGGTCTGCCGATCGAGCTCTCCCGCCCATATCGGGGCGCCATACAGGGCCATCGAGCTTACCACCGCTGTATAGAGGCGGCGGCAGCTCCCTTCGCAGCCCCCGATGTTCGGGAGCAGGCGACTTAGTGCGCCGGCTGTCCCCAGTATTTTGGGGGCCAGCCGCCGCACATGCACCTTAAAACTCCATCTGCCGTCGAGGACGACACCAAGATACTTCAGTGTCGTCCCGACGGGAATAGATACTCCACCCACCACAATGGTGGAGTCTGTAGGTGGTTTCCGCCGGGGCCCATGAAAACATATGGCCTCGGATTTGTGGAGTGCCACCTCCAGACCCAGCATCCGGATCCTTGCCACCACGGTCGCGACTCCGGCTGTAGCTAGCATCGCAGCCTCCCTGTAGTCGACTCCCCGGGCGGCGACCAGCGTGTCATCGGCATAGCACACTACGCCAACGCCACGAAGGTTAGCACCCCGGAGTACCCAATCGTACCCGACGTTCCACAGGAGTGGGCCAAGTACCGACCCCTGTGGAACGCCGCGTGTCATGGGACTACTACCCTCCCCGCGAGTCGTCGGGAAGATTACCTCTCTGTCGGAGAGATAGTCCCCGACAAGTCTTCGCAGGTACTGAGGCACCTTGTGGTACCTCAGACCGGCGTGTATCGTGCTCCAGGGTAGCGTGTTGAATGCGTTGGAGATGTCCAACGATACGGCCACCAACACGCCACCACTGGAGCACGCCTCCTCAGAGAGGTCGCGGACAAGTGATATGGCATCAATCGTCGAGCGACCTCTCCGAAAACCGAACTGGTTAGGCGCCAGATCCGGTCCCACAGTCTCAAGGTGCCTGACCAGGCGGGCAGCCACTACTCTCTCCAACAGCTTGCCCGCCTCGTCAAGCAGCACAATCGGGCGATAGCCCGAGGGCTCATCCGCAGGACGACCCTCCTTCCTCAGGAGAACGAGTTTGCCCCTTTTCCACCGTCTGGGGAATCTTCCTTCCATGAGGCAACTGTCAAACAGGTCCCTCAAGGCGGAATCCAGGTGCTTCAAAGAGAGAGCCCACGCACGACCCGGTATGCCGTCAGGCCCAGGCGCCGTGTTCTTGGCTCTCATCCTGAGCACAGCCGCACCAAGCTCGCCCTCAGAAATAGGGACAAACTCGCTCTCCTCTTCTTCGGCGAGATCAGCGGTTGTCGAGGGAGGCGTGAACTCGGCCCCCGGAGCACCGGGGAACAAGCCATCGACCACTCGTTGGAGCACCGCCGGTTGGAGCGAGGCCGTAATGGGGGGTGCCCAGGGGCGAAGCTTTTGCCTCACCCACTTGTACGGACGGCCCCATGGGTCGCGCTCAAGCCCCTCCAGCAGCTCCTCCCAGGCCTGCCTCTTAGCCTCCACTATCGCGACGCGAAGGGCCCCGGTAGCCTCTCTGTAAGCGGCGTACAGAGAATTGCTCTCTTCCGTCTCTTGCCGCCTTCGCCTCCGATACCGCTGGTATAGTCGGCGCCTCTTAACACATCTTCTCCGGAGTTCGGCAATCTCCTCCGTCCACCAATAGACTTGGCGTCTGGGCTGTGGGGCTGGCGCGCGCAGCATTGCAGCGTCGCAAACCCGCGTCAATGCCTCGCACAGCCTGTCCGCCATCGCCTCCGGGTCTATCGGATCCGGCTCCTGAGGAGTGCCGTTCCAAACTTCGACGAGGGCCGCCTCCTGCAGCACTTCGGCGTTGAGGCGCTTCAGGGCCCATCGCGGACCTATCTCGCCCCCTACCTCTCTCACTTCGTCCGTTTGGGTCGAGGAAACGCTGAACCGGATGTACCGGTGATCGGACAGCGTTACCACGTCCAACAGCACCTGCCAGTCGCGAATGCGGGAAGCGATGTCCGGTGTGATGAGCGTCAAATCGACGATGGACTCACCATTACGCCGGACGCAGGTGCTTTCCGATCCGCGGTTCGCGACGCAGAGGCCCACCTCGGCTATCCACTCTAGTACGACACCGCCCCGCGAGTTCGTCACCGGCGACCCCCACGCCGCTGATTTGGCGTTGAAGTCTCCGAGCACGAGGACGGGGCGTGGGCGGGTCTGACCAATCAAGGTCCCCACCGCGCCGAGGAGAGTCTCTAGCTCGCGAACCGGTCGGTTCGGGGAGTGGTACACCCCCACAATGACGGTTTGACCCACCCTAGCCGCTACGAAACCCCTGCCCCTCACAACGTCTTCGAGAGGGGGAGATTGAGCCGGCGATTGCGTGGTGATCGCCACCAATCCGTCAAGGTCCCCAGCCCAGTCAGGCCTAGGACGGACCGCGTAGGGCTCGCTGACCACCGCCACCTGGATCAACCGCTCCGCCATGGACTGCAAGAGTAAGTCCTGAGCCCCGGCGCAACGGTTGATATTCGCCTGTAGGAAGGTTAGGGCCATACTAATTAACCTTCCTCCATGCCTTCGGCTGGCCCTTTGTTAGGGCGAGGCGGACGTGGCTTGGCCGTAGCCCCAGCCGCGTTGGCCTTCCGTCTGACCCCTGGCTTTGACGGGGACTTGGCGCATGCCTTGCTCCCGGAGAGGTGGTCCGCCGGCTTTCCCGCTGCTGCACATAGGGTGCAATGGGGGGCGGCTGTGCACTCTTTGGCCTTGTGGGCCTTTGTACCGCAGCGGTAGCACTCATCGCTGCGGTCAACTTCGGCCTTGCACTTGGCCGCTATATGGCCCAGCTCAAGACAGCGGTAGCAGCGGCGGGGCCTTGCATCTAAGATACTGACCCGCGCCGCCACCCAGCCCACCAAAACACGGCCTCCAGTGGCCATCACCTTCTTTGCAGCTGCGGTGGGGCAGCGCACGAACACGGTGCCCATCCCGGCTTGGCCCCGCCGTATTGCGCCTACGGAAAAGGCCGTCACAGGGCATTCGCCCTTCCCGGCCAAGGCCTCCGCTAGCTCGTGCGGGGTGACAGAATCGTCCAGGCCGCTGACTCGAAGGTCAGTTGTAATAGTAGGCCTGGAGACTCGTATGCTCTCCTCGTCTAGAAACGTCTCTCTGAGCTTCTCAGCAAGGACGTCCGCTTTTGCTGCGTTGTTCGCGCCGGAAACCTCCAGCACTCGTGCCCCAGTGGCCGCCACCCTGATTTTCAACGGCGAGAATCCCAGCTCGCTTAGGCTGATCTTCGCCTTGGCCGCCTCCAGCACCTTGGCGTAGGTGACACCTTTCTCCACCGCTTTCTCCTGCAGCGTGATCACCACCGCCGCGGTTCTTGGAGGGCGGAGCTTGGCCGCACTCGCCTTGGAGGGCTTTGGTTTCGGCCTAGGGACTTGGGCTGGAGGGGCAGGCCTCTTCTTCTCGGTGGGTCTTGCCCCTTCTGCCGCACGCTCCTTGTCTCGCCTCTTGGCCTTTCCACGCCTTGACACCACCTGCCAGTCTTCCGCAGGAGCTGCAGCGCTGGCAGGGGCGGGGGCAGGCTTCGGTTTCGGAGCCGCTCTTGCTCCAGGCTTTGGCGCTGGAGAGTCCCTTTGAGTGGGGATCTCTGCTGAACGCACCTCGGTCTCCCTTCGCCGGTCTGCGGCCAGAGGGGGCCTCCGGGTCTGCCCGGGCAGCAGTCTCTCCTCGATCCCGGCAAAGCGGGCGTTCACCATCGTGCCCACTTGCACCATGATCTGCCGCATCACTTCCTCCGTGCAGGGCGTTTGAGCTGGTGCCTGAACAGGAACCGAGGTCGCAGCCACGCGAGCTTGGGTCTCCCTCATCTGCGCCATCTCTTGTCGCAAGTCCTTCAGCTCCGCTGAGAGTCGCTCATTCGCCTTTACCAGTAGGGCCATCTCCTCGGGCATTGTGCGGGCCCGCGCTTCCTTAAAGGATGCCCTTATGGTGTCCGCAGCATCCTTCAGGGCCCTCACCGACGTGCCCTTTAGGTTTTTGGACTTGGTGGCCACCGCATAAACGATGTCCACCGAGTCCATCAACATTGACTCCAGCTCAGCGGCATCGCAGTTGCTCAGCTGAGAGCCACGGTCCGCGGGCACCGATGCCGGCGCCTTGAGGAACTGCGTCCTCCGTTTTTGCTGGAGCTCCTCTTGGAGCTCCTTTTCGGCTGTGAGCCGAATCTCCTCTTCTCGTACTCGGTTGAGTTCAGCCTTGGCCTTCGCCAGGCCAACGTACTGCCCTGTAGTGGGCGGGCGTCCTCTACCTCGTCGAGTGCCGGACACCTTGGGTAACGGTGAAGATTCACCCTGGTCTTCCTGCTCTTTCCTGTCTTCCATGTGCCGCTTGCGCAGCCTCCTCCCGGAGCCGTGAGATGACACGGTCTCCCAGGTCATGGCATCGGAATCAGACTCTGACAGGTTCACTGTCTGAGTCCGAAGCCATGGGGCTTTAGAAGCCCTCTCCTCCACATTATCACCGTCCATTTTCTTGCCAAGGTCGTCATTTTTTGAAGAATCAGTGTCCGAGTTATCGCGTGAGTTGTCGTGTCGCGGGCCGGAGCCCACGTGGTGGTTCTTGCCCCCCTCAAATACATTGGGGCTGAACGCCGGAGCGCCGTGGGATTCACAACTTAGGTTGCTACCCACTTGAGGAGTTGTTTCAGAAGTCACCGTATCCATATTTTCCTTATTTGAGGGGTGAGGTCCCCTTGTGGTGCCCTAGCCAACCGGGTTCCCCCCAGCCATGCATCCCTTGTGCAGGCACCAAACAACGGGATTCGGAGACGCATTAATGTGCCCGACAAGGTAGCCGAATTGACCCTCCTTGCCGCGCCGCAAGCCTTGCAGGCCCGCCATCCACCGGCCCGAAGGCCCACTGCGACCAACTGCCGCCATTCCTCCTCGTGCCCGACAGAGAGGCCGTGTTGACACTCTCTGCCGCGCCGCGGGCCTTGCAGGCCCGCCATCCACCGACCCGAAGGTCCACTGCGACCCACTGCCGCCGTCCCACCTAGCTCCTGGCTTCATCCAGGCTTCTTCCTCCGCCAGGCTTCATCCACTGTGCTCTATGCTACCTTCATAGAGACACGCGGAGAAGCCTCCCCTTTCTCTCACCGAGGCCCCCAATCCGCCAGTGAAGCGCTGACCCACCCAGAACCCCGCAAGGAAGCTGACCCATACAGCCGACTCGCGGGAGACCAAGCAGGACGACGCCGCAACAACAGTTCAGGGAACCTCCCCATTTCCCCTCCAGTGTTTGGTCCGCGCCGGTAAACCGGTAACTCCCATTTCTGGGAGCCGTTCCCCTATCCGCCACCCGGGGACGCGCCGCGTTGGGGTACACCTCCCCACCCACTGGGACTACCCAGCAGGTCCGCGGAACCTAACCTAACCTAACCTAACCTAACCTAACCTAACCTAACCTAACCTAACCTAACCTAACCTAACCTAACCTAACCTAACCTAACCTAACCTAACCTAACCTAACCTCACCTAACCTAACCTTTTTTTTTTTTTTTTTTTTTTTTACCCAGGAAAATCCTTTATGGATACCACCTTCCCATGGGGGATGGCCGGTGGTTATGTGAGACTCTCCGCCAGAGAGGCAGCATACTCACTAAAAAACTGGGGTGTTCCTCCTACACCAACTAAAAACGTGGGGCGCGGGACCGCTTGCGCACTCCGCAGCCCTCGTCAGTGTCGCTGCCAGCCTAACGGCTGGCCCGTCTCATGTTGAGGTCTACACAAGACCTCCCACCTTCGTGTGATGCCCCAGAACACAAAGGGCATCTCCACCTCTCGATGACCTATTATAAGGGGGTGCCAGGTGCCCCCGCACCCAACACCCTAGGCCCTCGAAGCGGAGACGGAGTGCGGGCTCGAGTAGCTCGCCTCCGTGTCCGCGCCCTCCGGAGCGGCAGAGAGAGTGGATCCCTCTCCCTCTCCCGCTCCTCTTCCTCCCTCTGCAGAATGACTGTCTCGCAGAAGGAGGCCACTGCCTCCCAAGACCTCTCCTCATCGAGCATTTTTTGTATAATGGTCGATAGGGAGAGGTCTGTCCCTACGATCGCGACCAATGATTGCCGCGGCTCGGCTCCTCCCGGGCACTCTTCCAGCACGTGCTGGGCCGTGTCCTCCGCGTGTCTGCACTGGTGACAAGCCGGGGAGTCTTCCCTTTGGGCGACGCGATGAAGGTACCTCCCAAAACAACCATGTCCCGAGAGGACCTGCGTCAGCCGGAAGGAAAGACTCCCATGCTTCCTGCGGACCCATTCCTCCAGTACTGGGCTGACCGCCTCTAGGAATCGCCTAGCGCTCTGCCCCCTCTGCACCTGCCCAGCGAGGAGCCGTTCCCTCCACGTGGCGATGGCGGACGCCCTGGCCTGATCGCGCCGTCGTCGATCGTCGCTCGTCCCGCTCCCGCGCCTGCGCTCTGCGCCAGTAGACCGAGGCCAGAACTTCGGCCTCAAGGTCCCACGGGAGCGATCCAGCGAGCACGCATGCCACCTCGTGAGAGAGTGTGCGATAGCCCCTGCACAATCTCACCGCCATCACCCGTTGCGCTCCAATCAGCGCGGCAGTGGTCTGCCGATCGAGCTCTCCCGCCCATATCGGGGCGCCATACAGGGCCATCGAGCTTACCACCGCTGTATAGAGGCGGCGGCAGCTCCCTTCGCAGCCCCCGATGTTCGGGAGCAGGCGACTTAGTGCGCCGGCTGTCCCCAGTATTTTGGGGGCCAGCCGCCGCACATGCACCTTAAAACTCCATCTGCCGTCGAGGACGACACCAAGATACTTCAGTGTCGTCCCGACGGGAATAGATACTCCACCCACCACAATGGTGGAGTCTGTAGGTGGTTTCCGCCGGGGCCCATGAAAACATATGGCCTCGGATTTGTGGAGTGCCACCTCCAGACCCAGCATCCGGATCCTTGCCACCACGGTCGCGACTCCGGCTGTAGCTAGCATCGCAGCCTCCCTGTAGTCGACTCCCCGGGCGGCGACCAGCGTGTCATCGGCATAGCACACTACGCCAACGCCACGAAGGTTAGCACCCCGGAGTACCCAATCGTACCCGACGTTCCACAGGAGTGGGCCAAGTACCGACCCCTGTGGAACGCCGCGTGTCATGGGACTACTACCCTCCCCGCGAGTCGTCGGGAAGATTACCTCTCTGTCGGAGAGATAGTCCCCGACAAGTCTTCGCAGGTACTGAGGCACCTTGTGGTACCTCAGACCGGCGTGTATCGTGCTCCAGGGTAGCGTGTTGAATGCGTTGGAGATGTCCAACGATACGGCCACCAACACGCCACCACTGGAGCACGCCTCCTCGGAGAGGTCGCGGACAAGTGATATGGCATCAATCGTCGAGCGACCTCTCCGAAAACCGAACTGGTTAGGCGCCAGATCCGGTCCCACAGTCTCAAGGTGCCTGACCAGGCGGGCAGCCACTACTCTCTCCAACAGCTTGCCCGCCTCGTCAAGCAGCACAATCGGGCGATAGCCCGAGGGCTCATCCGCAGGACGACCCTCCTTCCTCAGGAGAACGAGTTTGCTCCTTTTCCACCGTCTGGGGAATCTTCCTTCCATGAGGCAACTGTCAAACAGGTCCCTCAAGGCGGAATCCAGGTGCTTCAAGGAGAGAGCCCACGCACGACCCGGTATGCCGTCAGGCCCAGGTGCCGTGTTCTTGGCTCTCATCCTGAGCACAGCCGCACCAAGCTCGCCCTCAGAAATAGGGACAAACTCGCTCTCCTCTTCTTCGGCGAGATCAGCGGTTGTCGAGGGAGGCGTGAACTCGGCCCCCGGAGCACCGGGGAACAAGCCATCGACCACTCGTTGGAGCACCGCCGGTTGGAGCGAGGCCGTGATGGGGGGTGCCCAGGGGCGAAGCTTTTGCCTCACCCACTTGTACGGACGGCCCCATGGGTCGCGCTCAAGCCCCTCCAGCAGCTCCTCCCATGCCTGCCTCTTAGCCTCCACTATCGCGACGCGAAGGGCCCCGGTAGCCTCTCTGTAAGCGGCGTACAGAGAATTGCTCTCTTCCGTCTCTTGCCGCCTTCGCCTCCGATACCGCTGGTATAGTCGGCGCCTCTTAACACATCTTCTCCGGAGTTCGGCAATCTCCTCCGTCCACCAATAGACTTGGCGTCTGGGCTGTGGGGCTGGCGCGCGCGGCATTGCAGCGTCGCAAACCCGCGTCAATGCCTCGCACAGCCTGTCCGCCATCGCCTCCGGGTCTATCGGATCCGGCTCCTGAGGAGTGCCGTTCCAAACTTCGACGAGGGCCGCCTTCTGCAGCACTTCGGCGTTGAGGCGCTTCAGGGCCCATCGCGGACCTATCTCGCCCCCTACCTCTCTCACTTCGTCCGTTTGGGTCGAGGAAAGGCTGAACCGGATGTACCGGTGATCGGACAGCGTTACCACGTCCAACAGCACCTGCCAGTCGCGAATGCGGGAAGCGATGTCCGGTGTGATGAGCGTCAAATCGACGATGGACTCACCATTACGCCGGACGCAGGTGCTTTCCGATCCGCGGTTCGCGACGCAGAGGCCCACCTCGGCTATCCACTCTATTACGACACCGCCCCGCGAGTTCGTCACCGGCGACCCCCACGCCGCTGATTTGGCGTTGAAGTCTCCGAGCACGAGGACGGGGCGTGGGCGGGTCTGACCAATCAAGGTCCCCACCGCGCCGAGGAGAGTCTCTAGCTCGCGAACCGGTCGGTTCGGGGAGTGGTACACCCCCACAATGACGGTTTGACCCACCCTAGCCGCTACGAAACCCCTGCCCCTCACAACGTCTTCGAGAGGGGGAGATTGAGCCGGCGATTGCGTGGTGATCGCCACCAATCCGTCAAGGTCCCCAGCCCAGTCAGGCCTAGGACGGACCGCGTAGGGCTCGCTGACCACCGCCACCTGGATCAACCGCTCCGCCATGGACTGCAAGAGTAAGTCCTGAGCCCCGGCGCAACGGTTGATATTCGCCTGTAGGAAGGTTAGGGCCATACTAATTAATCTTCCTCCATGCCTTCGGCTGGCCCTTTGTTAGGGCGAGGCGGACGTGGCTTGGCCGTAGCCCCAGCCGCGTTGGCCTTCCGTCTGACCCCTGGCTTTGACGGGGACTTGGCGCATGCCTTGCTCCCGGAGAGGTGGTCCGCCGGCTTTCCCGCTGCTGCACATAGGGTGCAATGGGGGGCGGCTGTGCACTCTTTGGCCTTGTGGGCCTTTGTACCGCAGCGGTAGCACTCATCGCTGCGGTCAACTTCGGCCTTGCACTTGGCCGCTATATGGCCCAGCTCAAGACAGCGGTAGCAGCGGCGGGGCCTTGCATCTAAGATACTGACCCGCGCCGCCACCCAGCCCACCAACCTAACCTAACCTAACCTAACCTAACCTAACCTTTTTTTTTTTTTTTTTTTTTTTTTTTTTTTGCGCTGGGAAAAATGCGTTACGCATGCCCCCCCATTGGGGGATGGGAGGGGTATGTGGGACTCCCCGGTCCACACCGGACCGGTATACCCACTAAACGACCCAGCGGCACTCCGGCATCGTCTGCGTGGAGGAGGATTGGGAAACCGGCAAAAGCCTTTACTTCCAATCCCCCGCCGACGACCGCCCACCTTTACAGTGGGGCCTTCACGTCTCTCCTGACAGGGAGAGACCCGGGAATGACCGTGAGTGCTCGGCCATTCCCGCCCGGCGGAATTGGAGGATACGTGCAATGCGGGAGTAGACGCCCCCGCGCCTATCTCCCGCTATCCTCCACCAAGAGGGGGAAGGCGGTTGTGCCTTCTCCCACCCCTTCTTCGCCTGCGGAGCGGCGCCACGAGAGGGTCATCCTCCCGCGTGCGCTCCGCCGCCTCCTTTTGTGACATCACGTACTCACAAAAGGAGGCGACCGCTGTCCAGGCCCCCTCGCTTCCCAGCATGGAGTTGACCACGCTGGGAAGCGAGAGGTCCGGCCCGACTACCGCATCTAAGCTGCAACGTGGCTCCGACCACGCCGGGCACACCTCGAGGGTGTGCTGTGCAGAATCCTCCGTCGCACCACAATCATGGCACGACGGAGTCTCCTCTCTTCCGATCCGGTGCAGGTACGATCCGAAGCATCCATGCCCGGACAACACCTGCACCATCCGGAACGAAAGGTAACCGTTGGACCTCTCGAGCCAATCTCGCAGGACCGGCCCGAGAGCGTCCAACGTTCGTCGGCCAAACGCGGCGGAGGCGAGGTCCTCCGTCCAGTGGTGGAAGATCGCGTCCTTCGCCTCTCGGCGGACGGCCTCCCGCTCTTCCGGGGCAGGGTGCTCCCCGAGAGCCTTACGCCCCGCCCCCCACTCGTACACTCTGGCGAGCACCCACGCTTCGAGCTCCCAGGGAGGGGTGCCCGCCAGAGCGCACGCCGCCGCAAAGCTCACAGAGGAGTAGGCCCTCGCTACCCGCTGCGCAATGGCCCTTTGAGGCCTGCGGATCGCAGTAGCGTTCTCCCTCCTTCGGAGGGAGTCCGCCCAGATGGGGGCCCCGTAGAGGGCCATGCTCTTCAGGATGCCGGCATACAACTGCCGGCATCGCGCTTTTGGCCCCCCCAGATTCGGGAGGAGCCACGCAAGCGCAGCCGCGGCCTTCAACAGGCGCGTCGACAGCCCGCTGAAGTGCGGGCCGAAGCGCCACCTGCTGTCGAGCACTAGGCCCAGATATTTCATCTGGGCCTTCACGTCGACCCTGACGCCCTCTACGACGATATGAGCGTCAATGGGGATGCGCTGCCGAGGCCCGTGGAAGAACACGGCCTCGGTCTTGTGTAGCGCCACCCCCAATCCTAGCCGGCGGATCCTTCCCGCGACCAAGGATCCGCCAGCCGAAGCCAGGCTCGCCGCCTCTCTGAAGTCACTCCCCCGGGCAGTGAGAAGAGTGTCATCCGCGTAGCAGATGACACTCGTGCCACGGAGGAGAGCTCCCCGCAGGAGCCAGTCAAACCCGATGTTCCACAGGAGTGGCCCTAAAACGGACCCCTGTGGAACACCGGACTCCGCGCCGTACCGCCGAAGCTGGCCCACTTTATCCACAACGAGGACCGCCCGGTCCTCCAAGTAGTTGGCCAGGAGGCCCTGCAAGTACCGAGGCACTCCATGGTAGCGGAGCGCCTCTAGTATCGTCGGGTGGGGGATGGAGTTGAAAGCGTTGGCTATGTCAAATGACACAGCCAAAACCCCCTCCCCTGCCTCCACGGCCTCCCTCACTTGGCCCTTTAGCCGGGACAGCGCGTCAACCGTCGAACGCCCTACTCGAAAACCGAATTGGGCGTCCGACAGGTTCGGCCCTGCCCCCCTCAGGTGGCCATTCAGCCGGGCGGCGATAATCCCCTCGAGCAATTTACCAGCCTCATCGAGCAGAACGATGGGCCGGTATGCCGAGGGGGAGTCCGCCGGGCGTCCCTCCTTGCGGAGAAGGCATAATTGCCCCTCCTTCCAGGGTTTCGGGAACCTTCCAGTCGCGAAACACGCGCCGAAGAGGTCCCGAAACCTATCCTCCATTTGGGTGGCAGCGATGGCCACCACCCGTGCGGGGACGCCGTCCGGCCCGGGGGCCGTCTTCTTGGCGCGGAGGCAGAGCGCCGCCACTCCAAATTCCACCTCCGTGATTGGAGGGATCTCCTCCTCCGGCGGAACTGCCTCCCGCGGGGGGTCCATCACTGGTGGGGTGAAGCTGGTCCCGGGTGGAAAGAGGGACCGAACCACCCCATCCAGCAATGGCGGCTCGAGGGTCTCCGCAAGTGGGGGACCGAAGGGACGCAGTTTGTTCCGCGCCGCCTTGTACGGTCTCCCATACGGGTCCCTGTCGAGACCCTCCAGCATCTCGGCTCTCGCCGCGTCATCGGCGGCGATCATCGCCGACTTGAGGACCCTCTTTGCCACTACGTAAGAGGCGTAGAGAAGGTCCTCGTTCTCAGGGTCCCGCAAGCTGCGCCGTCGGCTCCGCGTGTAGGCCCTCCTGGCCGCCACGCAGGCGGCCCGGAGCCCCGCCAGTTCCTCCGACCACCAATAGACGGCGCGACGGGGAGGTGGACGGCGAGACCGAGGCATGCTGGAGTTGCACACCTCGGTCAGGGACCTCCTCAGTTGGGCCGCTGCGGAGTCCACGTCCAGGACGTCAGCAGGAGGCGTGAGCCAGTCCTGGAGGAACGCCGTCTCCTTTGCTGCCTCACGGTCGAGACGGGTAAGAGCCCACCGTGGAAATGGAGATCGGCTCGAGGGAGGCGACCTCCGGGGGCTCTGGGTGGAGATGTCGAACCGCACATATCGGTGGTCCGACAAGGTCTCCACCATCTCCACCCGCCAGTTCACTACGCGGGCGGCCAGGACGGGGGTGGCAAACGAGACGTCCACCACCGACCCCCCCCATCGCCGCACACACGTCTGGACCGTCCCTCTGTTGAGGAGGGACACACCACACGAAACCGCCCAAGATTCGACGGCGGGTCCCCTGACGTTGCAAGAGGCGGCCGGGTTGCCCCAGGTCACCGACTTTGCGTTCAGGTCGCCTAATACGGCGACCTGTCGCGGCGCCGCCCTACCCACAACTGCGGTGAGGATTTCGAGAAAGTTCTCGAAATCCTGGAGAGGGCGGTTTGGGGAGAAATAGACGCCCACCAGGGCTATATCTCCCCACGCGGCGGCCACGTATCCCGGTCCCCTCTCTAAGAGCGAGAGGGGAGGGGAGTCTGTGGAAGACCGCGAAACCAACGCCACCAGGCCATCCTGATCGCCGAGCCAACGGCCGGGGATCGAGTACGGCTCGGCAACCACCGCCACGTCTACCAACCACTCAGCCATGGCCTGCATTAGCAGGTCCTGGGCTGCTTTGCAGTGGTTGGTGTTCGCCTGAAGGATGCGATGATCGACTCTATCCATCAATCGGACATCGCACCCCCCTCGTCGGCCGCCGAGATTCCCGCTTCAGGGGCGGCGGTTGCAGCGGCAGGCGGGCTCGGTACCGGAACTTTACCCTTTTTAGGGGGAGGATTGCAGTTCCTCCCCTTCATAATGTGTCCCGCCGGGCGGCCGCTTGCTGCGCACACTGCACAGTGTGGCGTGGCAGCCTTGCAGGAGGCGGACTTGTGCCCCTCCTTGCCGCAGCGGTAGCAGCTGTCCGTCCTATCCACCTTGGACGGACAGAGGGCCCGCGTGTGCCCGATTCCGAAGCACCTGAAGCAGCGTAGAGGCTGATCTTCAAGTGCCCGGATTCTGCACGAGCTGAAACCTATCAGAAGTCGTCCTTTAGCGAGGACGGCTTTAGCTGCGATGACGGGGCACTCAAGGCGGATAGTGCCCATGCCACCGCGGCCGGGCCTGATGTCCCGACCCTGCACCGCTGCTACGTCGCAGCCCCCTGTTGCTGCGATCGCCGCCACGACCTCCTCTTTGGTGACCGAGTCGTCCAGACCGGTCACCTCCAAGGCCGCAGACCTAACGGGCCTGACGACCTTAGCCGCGTCCGCGATGGCCTCTCGCAATTTACTTGCGAAGAGGTCCGCGTTGGCGCCACCCTGGGCCCCCGGGAACTCGAAGATTCGAGCCCCGGTTTGGGTCTGGCGGCACGCGACTGCCCCGATTCCCAATGTTATGGGATCGACGTTGGCACGAGCCCGCTTGAGGACGGACTCGTACGTGTCACCCCGCTCCGCAGCCTCCGTGGTGAGCGTCACCACGACGGCCGCGGTCTTGGGAGGAACCAGGTGCTTCCTTCCGCCACCTGGGGCCCTTTTGGCTGCGGAGGCAGCGGCAATGGGCTTGGGGGCCGACTTTTTCCCTTTCCCCTTCCCCTTTCCCTTGCCAGTCGCCTGGGACGGGCAGGAGGGAGTGGCGGTGGGGGTGGCAGGGGCGGCGGCCGTTCTCGCCTTGTTTTTCGCCTTGCCCTTTCCCTTATTAACCACTTCCGTCCACGACTGGTTGGATGGAGTGGTTGAAGGTAGTTGGGCGTCCTCCTTTTGAGAGGATGGCCCCGGCTGGTTCAGCCTCTTGGCCGCCGCCAGCGGTGGTCGGAGGCGTTAAAACCTAACCTAACCTAACCTAACCTAACCTAACCTAACCTCACCTAACCTTTTTTTTTTTTTTTTTTTTTTTTTTTTGACGAGGGGCAAAATCTGCAACCAGATACCCTACTGCATGGAGGGTACAGTAGGGTTATGTGAGGTTCACGGACTCGTGGACTCACTAAAATCCCCCCGGTGGCCATCTTCGACGCATGTCGGAGGGCTCCGGGATCTCCAAAAGGAACGCACCGGTGCCCCCCTCGCGCTGTGCCTTCGCACATCCAGGGGGAGGCTATCTAGCCACCCCCGAACACCACGGTGTTCACAGCGGCACATTGCCACAATGTGCCGCCGCCCTCCCGGGGCCCGTTTAACGGACAGTCGAAGCCCACACTCCGACCACCCACGAACCCGAAAGGTCCCCTGTTTGGCAGGGGATACCACGCAAAGCCCCTTATGGGGCAGGCGCAGCGGGGCGCCCACTGCCGCCTCGCCGTCGCCTCCTTCTCCGAGCGGGATCAGCCCTCTCGCGATCTCGCTCGGCGGCCTCTTTCCGAACCATAACGGTCTCACAGAAAGAGGCCACTGCCTTCCACGCCGTCTCATCTACCAGCATAGTCTCTACTACGCCTGGTAGAGAGAGGTCCTGCCCGATCCTGGCGATCAAGGTCCGCCGCTCCTCGCACCACGCCGAGCATTCCTCAAGCGTGTGCTGGGCGGAGTCCCGATCCCTCCCACAGTGGTGGCACTGCGGTGTCGGTTCGCGTCCGATCCTATTCAGGTACTCACCGAAGCACCCGTGCCCGGTGAGTACCTGAGTAAGTCTATAGGTGACGTTACCCGTTTCCCTCCCCAGCCAAGTTTCGAAGCTCGGCACAATCGCGCCGACGGCGCGTTGGCGCATGTTCCACGGCTCCTCGAGCCGCTCGCGCCACATCCCGAGCACACGTCGGCGCTCTTGCACCCGCACTTCAGCAGGCGCGACTCCGCTCCCGTCATCATGGCGGAGGCGCACGTACACACGCGCGTCCATCTCCGCCAAGATGTCGAAGGGCGGGAACCGCGCCAGGAGAGTTGCCACCTCGAAGGATATCGTCCGATATCCTCGTGCGATCCGGATGGCGACAATACGCTGCAGGCTATGAAACATAGTCCTGCTGCGTCGGAGCGCCAGTCGCTCCCACCAGACGGGCGCTCCGTAGAGTGCCATCGACCGCACGACTCCGGCGTAGAGGCGGCGAACTCCCTCCCTAGGTCCCCCGAGATTAGGCAGCAGTCTGTGCAGAGCACCCACCACCTTCTGGATCCGGGGGACGGAGCGGCTGAAGTGCTCCTCGAAACCCCAGCGACTATCCAGGGTGAGGCCCAGGTACTTCAGGTACCGCCCCACCTGGATGTCAACGTCACCCACGCGAACCGACAAGCTGGGTGGTTCCCTTCCCCTAGGGAACTTGTGGAACCACAGCGCCTCGGTCTTGTGCGGCGCTGTCCTCAGACCCAGCTCGTGGACCTTGTCCACGACACAAGCCACCCCAAGCTCGGCGAGCTCCTTGGTCCCGTCGAAGGAGTCCCCGTTGGCTAACACAAGAGTGTCGTCCGCGTAGCAGACAACGTGTACGCCTTCGGGGAGATCGACACGCAAGACCGCGTCGTATGCGAAGTTCCACAGAAGCGGGCCCAGTACAGAACCCTGTGGAACCCCGCAACTGACCTCCCTCTCGTGCAAGGTACCGTCCCTGCCCACGTACTGCACACATCTGTGCTGCAAGTAGGCTCCGACTATGCTCTGCAGGTAGGGCGGCACTCCGTGAAACACGAGTGCCTCCCTGATCGCCCTCCAGGGCAGGGAGTTGAATGCGTTTACGATGTCCAAGGACACCGCCAACGCCTTCCCGCCCCGGGACACCGCCTGGTTCGACAGCGTACGGACACGAAAAATCGCGTCCACTGTCGAACGAGCACGCCGGAAACCAAACTGGTCATCCGACAAGTCGGGGCCTACCCGCCACAGGTGTGTGCATAGACGAGCGGCAATTATTCTTTCGAACAACTTGCCGGAACCTCACCTAACCTAACCTAACCTAACCTAACCTAACCTTTTTTTTTTTTTTTTTTTTTTTTTTTACGTGAGGAAATCCTTCATGGATACCTTTCGCCCTAGGGGGGGGCGGCAGGTTATGCCAGACTCCTACTGGCTAAAACCTCACGGGGTTCCATCGAAACGCCTTAATTGTCGGGACCGTGAGTTCGCTTTCGCATTCGTTCATGGACCCGACTCAATGGCGTTGGCTTTTGCTTCAGCCACGTCTTTTGCTACGCTTCTCGTCTTGTCTCTTTATTGAGAGGCGCGCGGAACCTCCACGCGCACCATCTCGAGGCTTATTCGATGGGCGGTGGCACCCCCTAGTGTCACCGCCCAAGCCTACTTTATGGGGGTCGTATATCTTGGAGGAACATCCTCCTTCTACGCCCAGCTCTCCTGCTGCGGATCGGGTTATCTGTTGTTATTTCCCTTTCTCTTTCCGCAGCTTCCTTCTGCATTAGAACCTCATGACAGAAGGCTTTAACGGCTTGCCAATTATCATCACTCCCGACCATAGCTTTGACTAGGGTTGGAAGTGACAAGTCCCCTCCTACTATACTCATGAGCACTTGCCTCGGGGTAATCCATGCCGGGCATTCCTCCAACGTGTGTTGTGCCGTGTCCATGTCGTTGCCACAATGGTGACAAGCAGGGTTCAGTTCCCTTCCAATACGACACAGGTACTTCGAGAAACAGCCGTGTCCCGAAAGCACCTGCGTCAATCTGAATGACATTGCCCCATGTTTCCTGGTAAGCCATTCGTGTAAAACTGGTCGAATTGCTTCGATGGCTCTTATGCCAGCGCTTGGTTGCGCTAACCTCCTGAGCCACTCCTCCGTCAATGCCACATTTATTTCGGTGCGTTTGACTTGCACCTCTCTTAGGCCCGGTCTTTCTCCCTGTGCTATTTCATGCTCCCGCCAGTAGTGCACCTCTGCGAGACCCCTAGCGTCCAGGTCCCACGGAAGTGTGCCTGCCAGGACGCACGCCGCTTCGTAGGATATTGTGCGGTATCCACGAATCACTCTTATCGCCATCACTTTCTGGGGTGCCCGCAGAATAGTGATATTCCGGCTGTTAAGAGTTTCGGCCCACACTGGAGCGCCGTACATGGCCATGGAGCGCACGACTCCCATGTACAGTCTCCGACATCCCACCCTTGCACCCCTAATGTTGGGAAGTAGCCCTCCAAGAGCCGCCACCGTCTTCGTTAATTTGGGCGCAAGCCTTTCAAAATGCTTGTTGAAGTCCCATCGGCTATCGAGTACGAGTCCTAAGTATTTCATCGTAGACTCGACGCCGATGTGAACTCCTCCCACCACGATATGTTGATCCGCTGGGGGCTTGTTCCGAGCCCCGTGGAAGCATACTGCTTTAGATTTTTCCAGGGCCACCTCTAGTCCAAGAAGCCTTATACGGCGTACAACCTGAGCTACACTCGCTGTGGCAAGGATAGCTGCTTCCCTGTGTGAGCTGGCACTTGCAGTGATTAGTGTGTCATCTGCATAACAGAACACACTGGACCCGTGCAAGACAACCCCTCGCAGCACCCAATCGTATCCGATGTTCCACAGGAGCGGCCCAAGAACCGAGCCCTGTGGAACACCGCACGACATTCTATGTTGCCTCCATCCTTCTTGACCCTGAAACGTAACTACTCGTTCGTTTAGGTAATCTCCAATTATTCTGCAGAGGTATAGGGGCACCAGATGGTAATTTAGTGCCTCCATTATGCAGCTCCAAGGCAGGGTGTTGAAAGCATTGGCTATGTCAAGAGACACTGCCAATAGCACCTTACCTTCGGAGACTGCCTCCTCCGCCACCGTCTTAATTTGTAGTATTGCTCCGACCGTTGAGCGCCCCCTACGGAAACCGTACTGATTTTCGTTCAGATTCGGGCCAACGCAGTTCAAATGACCAGTTAGGCGACTGGCAATTATCCTCTCAAACAGCTTGCCCACTTCATCTAGAAGAACGATGGGGCGGTAAGCTGATGGAGAGTCCGCAGGGCGTCCGTCTTTCTTTAATAGCACTAAACGGCCCGTCTTCCATTGTGCTGGAAAGCGTCCCTGCCGCAGGCAGGCATCAAAAAGGCCGCGGAGCCGAGTGCCCAAAGCGCCCATGGCCAAGACCCATGCTCGGCCAGGAACTCCATCCGGGCCTGGAGCTGTGTTCTTTGCTCTCAATTTTAGAACTGCCATCCTCAGCTCAACCAAGTCCACCTCCGGCGCTTCAGAGTCTTCACCGCTGACTTCCCTGGGCGGAGCCATGGCCGGCGGACAGTGTTCCTCGCCGTTGGGAAACAAAACTGATACCACTAGCCCCAAGAGCTGCGGTTCCAGGCTTTGCGTCAACGGTGGGGCCCACGGGCGGAGTTTACCCCTCACCAACTTGTAGGGTTGCCCCCAGGGATCCCGGTTTAAATTCTCCAGCAATTCCTCTCGCGCTTGGATTTTGGCCTGAATGATGGCTAGCTTCAAAGCCGATTTGGCCTCCTTGTACCGTGCATACAGTTGCACTACCCGCGCCTCTTCCCGGCGTCGTCTTCGCCGGTAGTTAGTATACTGGCGTCTTGCTATGACACATGCTCCGCGCAGTTCAGCCAACTCTGCCGACCACCAGTACACCTGGCGCTTAGCTGGATGGGTCCCAACCCTAGGCATGGCCGCATCACATACATACGTCATCGCCTCGCGAAACCACTCTGCCTCTTGTTGGACCTCAACCTCTACCTGATCGCTCGGTACTGGTATCCAGGCCTGTACCAGCGCAGCTTCCTCGAGTGCTTCCTGATCCAGGCGTTTAAGGGCCCATCGGGGCCTATCTCCATGTGATATAGCTCCAACCGGCCTGTTCGGGTTCAGAGTGGTGACCTCAAACCTGACGTACCGGTGGTCTGATAACGTCTCCACGTTTGCGAGGACCTCCCAGTCACGAATGCGGCTTACCAGACTTGCATCTGCGAATGTTATGTCCACGATGGACGACCCCTGTGGTCGCACACATGTGGGCACTGATCCTCTATTGAGGATATTAAGGCCAGAGGTCAAAGCCCATTCTTCCAGCGTTTTTCCGCGCACATCAGTTACAGAGGACCCCCAAGCCAACGATTTGGCATTTAAGTCCCCCAGGACAAGTACTGCGTGCGGGTCGCTTCGCCTTACCAGAGCCCCAACTTCCACGAGAAAGCTCTCGAACTCAGCAAGACTCTTATTTGGCGAGAAGTAGACCGCCACCACCATTATCCCTTTTACAAGTGCTGCAACAAACCCGCTTCCCTTCATTACCCTGCCAAAGGTTGTCCCCTTAGTGATGATTGCTACGAGCCCATCATTATCTCCAACCCAGTTATCTCTGGGTGGGACAAAGTACGGCTCGGATACCGCTGCTATGTCAATCAACCACTCCGCCATGCTCTGGACCATAAGATCCTGAGCTCTGGCGGAGTGGTTGAGGTTCACCTGTAGGAAGCGTAAGGCCATCCTATATGGTGTCCATACGATCCACCTCACCTCCTGCCTGTGATGGAGGACGGCTTTGAGCTGCCGGCAACGGATCTGAGATGTTCCCAGCCCTGTTAGCCCTGTTCCTCCTAGACTTAGGAGGCGAGCATACCTTACTTCCGAGTTTATGTGCCGACGGCTTATTTGCCGCCGGCAAATAAGACCTAACCTAACCTAACCTAACCTAACCTAACCTAACCTAACCTAACCTAACCTAACCTAACCTAACCTAACCTTTTTTTTTTTTTTTTTTTTTTTTTTACCAGGGGAAATCCTTTATGGATTCCTCCCCACCGGGGAGCGGAAAGGATATGTCGGACTCAGCTTAAAGTGCCATACCGACTAAAACCACCTGGGTGTTCCTTCTCTCGCTTCCGGTCGGGGCCGCGGGTAAGTTACACACTCTTCCGTAGCCACCTCCCTTAGCGTCTGCCCTAATTGGGCCCTTCTTCTAGGCTCGCAAGCCCCTCTTCACTCCGCTTAAGGCACCTTAGGAACACATAAGGTGTCTTCCAGCTCCGGACCTCATAGCACGGGCGACAGACCCCCCGATCCGTCGCCCGCAGGTCATCGTTATGGCGGCATTCTAGCAATGTAGGCCAGGCGCCGCCGGCCGTGCCGCCTGCGGCGAATCGGTAGAGAGTTCGTGTCTTCCTCCCGCTCCCGTTCCGCCGCTTCCTTCTGCGTCAGAATGGTTTCGCAGAAGGTTTCTACCGCATTCCACGCCTCCTCGCTTTCGGCCATGGCCTTGACCAGGACCACCAGTGATAGGTCTCCTCCAACAATAGCCGATACGGCAGCACGAGGCACCGCCCAAGCTGGGCACTCTTCGCGCGTATGTTGCGCCGTATCAGCGACTCCCCCTCCACAATGGTGGCACTCCACTGACGGCTCTCGTTTCGCCACTTCGCACAGATACTTGCCGAAACAGCCATGTCCAGTCAGCATCTGCGCGATGTGGTAGGTGAGTGCACCGTGCTTCCGTTCGACCCAAACCCGAAGGATGGGTCGAACTGCCTCCACCAGTTCCCAGCTAGCCCCCGGGATCTCTAACCGCGCTGTCCACTTCCGGAAGAGATCGTCGCGTGCTTCCTCTTCCCACTGCGCGATTTCTCGTGGATGTGGCCGGTCGCCCGCCTCCTGCGCTTCCACGCCCCGCCAATACCTCGCCGCGAGCACCTGTGCATCAAACTCCCACGGCGGGACACCGGCGAGGACACACGCCCCAGCGTGCGATACGGTGCGGTACGCCCTAGCCACCCTGAGTGCCATTCCACGCTGCGGTTTCCGCAGCAGTGGCACGTTTCGGGAGCATAGGGCATCCGCCCATATCGGTGCACCATAGAGCGCCATCGACCTCACTACTCCGGCATATAGGCGTCTACATGCCCCACTAGGACCCCCTACATTAGGGAGTAATCTCCCGAGCACTCCGGCAGTAGCCAAAAGTTTTGGGGCCAACCGCCGGAAGTGCTCGTCAAACTTCCAAGTGCAGTCGAGGACGATTCCTAGGTACTTCATCGTCGACTCGACGGCAATGGAAGTTCCCCCCACCATTATTGAAGAACCGGGCGGTGGCGCATTCCGAGGCCCATGAAAAACTAGGGCCTCAGATTTACTGAGGGCCACCTCCAGTCCCAGAGCTCTGATCCTATGGACCATCTGGGCAACGCCCGCCGTAGCGAGGCGAGCCGCCTCCCGATGAGTCCTTCCGTGGGCCGTCACGAGCGTGTCATCGGCGTAACACGTGACGTGTACTCCCGCCAGTGTTACACCTCGCAACGCCCAGTCATACCCGATGTTCCACAAGAGTGGTCCAAGGACCGACCCCTGTGGAACACCGCACGACATCGCCTTCCTCCCCCAGCCGTCCTTCGTCGGGAATTCTACGACCCTGCCGTCAAAATAATCTGCCAGCACTCTCCGCAGATACCCTGGTACGCCGTGGTACTCGAGGGCCGCCTTAACCGTTTCCCAGGGCAGAGTATTGAACGCGTTGGATATATCCAGAGATACTGCCCACAACACTCCACCCTCGGAAACCACCTCTTCTGCCAAGTCCCTGACCCGGGCGATCGCGCTCACCGTAGAACGGCCTCGGCGGAAGCCATATTGCGCATCATCGAGCCCTGGGTTCATGCTCTCGACGAGGCGAGCAGCGAGCACACGCTCGAAGAGCTTGCTTACCTCGTCCAAAAGCACGATGGGGCGATAGGCCGATGGCATTTCAGCCAGGCGCCCGTCCTTCCGAAGAAGTACGAGCTTTCCCGTTTTCCACGCCCTCGGGAATCTACCCTCGTTGAGGCACGCATTGAATAAGGCCCGCACCCACTCCCCCATCTCGCCAAGAGCGAGCACCAAGGCTCGGCCCGGTACGCCATCTGGTCCTGGGGCAGTGTTCTTCAGCCGAAGCTTCATAACAGCTACCCCAAACTCCACCTCAGATATTGGAGGTGCCGCCTCAGCGTCACTTTCGCGTCTCAACCCGGTACCTATAGGTGGTGGCACCCACTCATCCCGTTGAGGGAAGAGAGTGCTCACCACTTGCTCCAGTAGTTGAGGCTCCAGACTCGTAGTTAGCGGGGGGGCCCAAGGTCGCAGTTTTTGCCGTACAACGCGGTACGGCCTCCCCCATGGATCACGGTCGAGTACCCCTAACCACTCCTCCCATGCTGCCTCCTTGGCCTGAGCGATGGCTACCTGCAGAGCTGTGCAGGTGGTCCGGTAAGCCTGGTATATAGAGTCCTCCTGGCTCTGAATACGGACCCTTCTCCTCCTATACCGGGTGTAGATGCGGCGCGCGGCAACGCAGGCTCTGCGTAACTCGCTCAGCTCCGGGCGCCACCAGTGCACTTCCCGCCGAGGCGGGAATGGTTTTGCCCTCGGCATCGCGGCATCGCAGACGCGGGTCAAGGCGCTCCGTAGCCACTCCGCCGCATCATCCACCTCCTCAATAGGATCGGGCATAGTCCAGGACTCTACCAGAGCCGCCTCTATTGCTACATCCCGGTCCAAGCGCCGTAGCACCCAACGCGGGAGGCCTCCAAGAGGAAGTCGAGAACCTACTCGTGGAGTGGTGGAGGATGTGGTCACCTCGTAACGGATGTAGCGGTGATCCGATAGCGTCTCCACATCCTCCAACACTCTCCATCCTTGGACCCGATTTACCAGGGAGGGGGACGCAAACGTTAAGTCCACGATAGACCCCCCCTGCTGTCGCACGCATGTATCAACCGACCCCGTATTAAGAAGAGTGAGTCCCATGGACACCGCCCACTCTTCCAGTGCCTCTCCCTTAGAGTCTGTTGCTGGGGAACCCCACGCGGTTGATTTCGCGTTGAAATCTCCAGCAACAAGCACGGGGTATGAGGGTATCTGCCCAATCAAGATCCCGACATCTACAAGCATTTGCTCGAAGTCGGCGAGGCCTCTATTAGGCGAAAAATACACCCCCACAATCGCCACACCACCCACAACAGCCAACACGCACCCTCGACCTTTGGACACCCGATCAATAGACCGAGCGCCCGCGGCCGCTGGTGCTACGATAGCCACCAAGCCATCGCAGTCACCCACCCAGTCATTCCGGGGAGGAACCACATACGGCTCGGCGACCACAGCTACCTTTATCATGCACTCTGCCATGCTCTGAACTAACAGGTCCTGAGCCCTGGCAGAGTGCATGACGTTCGCCTGCAGAAATGCTAGCGCCATCTAGATTGCGGTGTCCATCTGCTCCTCCTCCCGCAGAGAGTTGCGCTGAGACGGCTGCGCGACTTTGGAGCCCGCTTTCACTTTCCCCCTTCTTTTCTGGCCTCTTTGACTCGTTCGAGGCCCCTTTTGGGACCTGGTTACGGTATCGGGGCACTCCTTCCCACCAATTGGGTGCGCTGCAGATTTTCCGGCCGCTGCACACACAGCGCAGTTTGGTTCAGCCTGGCAGTCCCTCGCCTTGTGGTCAGGTTTCCCACAACGGTAACAAAGACTGCTACGGTCCACCTCAGCCTTGCACATGGTCCCAACATGGCCGACCTCGAGGCAACGGAAGCATCTCATGGGCAAGCGGTCGAGCAGCACCACTTTTGCCGAGATCCAGCCCACTTTGAGCCGGCCAACTCCCGTCACCTTTTTAGCGGCCGCGACTGGGCAGCTCAGCCACAGTGAGCCGCGGGGCCCTATAACGCCAGCCTTTATACTGTCGACAGAGCAGCCACCCTGTTCTGCTACGGCCGACGCTACCTCATCTGGTGTTGCGGAGTCATCTAGCTCCATGACTCTAATATCTGCGCGCATCACCGGCCGCTGTACGCGTACCACATCCGCGCTTAAGACCTCTCTGAATTTCTCCGCCAGAGAATCGGCCTTCACAGCACACGTGGCGCCGGCTATCTCCAGCACCCGAGCACCAGTTGCCCCCGTCCTGAAACGCATCTCCTCAATGCCGAGGCTCTTGAGGTCAACGCGTTCCTTGGCTTCCCTGAGCAGCGCCTGATACGTGACGCCGCTTTCCACAGCACCTGGCAACAGGGTGAGGGTGATGGCTGCCGAACGAGGCGGGCGGAGCTTTTCTTTGGGAGCAGACGCGGGAACGCCAGCCACCTTTTGGCCAGTCTTTTTGGCCGTCTTTTTCGTGCCTTTACGGACCACCGTACTCCACGCCTCGCCTGTTGGCGGAGGCGCAGAGCATTCTAAACGCGGCACACTTGCCGCAGCCGCCTCCTTAGCCGCCAGGCTCACCTTCTTTCCCTTCTTCTGGGATGAGGTGGAGGCTTTCAGCACCACAGTCGGCACCTCACGTTCGGGCCTAGCCTCTGCTCTGCCTAGGCGGGTTTTGTCCGCAGCTAACGGTGGCCGCAGACGCACTTCCGGTAGAAGCCTACTCTCTAGGGCTTCCAGCCTAGCGTTCACCATGGTCCCTACTTGAACCATGATGGCGCGCGACAACCCCTCCACGTCCAGTGGCCGACTCCCATCCTGGGGCTCCGTTATAGGTCGAACCGGCCGCAGCTCCGCCCTTAACTCCGCAAACTCCTTTCGCAATGCGGTGAGCTCCATTTGCAGGCGTGTGTTGTCGGCCTGCAACTTAGCCGTCTCGTCAGAAATGGAGCGCTTACTCAACACCTCCACTGCCTCCACTATGAATTTAGTCGCCTCGTTAAGGGACTTTTGGAATGGGCCACTCAAGTGGCCAGACTTGCGGGACACCGTTTTGATGACGTCCACGCAATCCAGCACCTGCTTGTTCAGGGACGTCGCAAGTTGGTCATCTACATCCCCTGCCAAAAGGCTTGCCAAACGCGATGGGAGCGTCACTCTCCCTTTCCGCGTCTTTTCCATCGCAACCGTCACCTCCTCGCTTGCGTCCAGAAGGAATTCTTCTCTTCTGGCCACCTTTTCCCTCGCCGCGGCCACAAACTTCCCAGAACTGGTCTGGCGGCCGCTGCCTCTTCCCTTCATCGATTTCGTCACTTTAGGTGACGACACGTCCCCGGTAACAGTTACGTCCGAATCCGATTCAGAGCAAAGGCTCGGGCTTGCTGAGCCTGGCCTCTTTCGCCAAAATCTGGCGGGATCCAACGCGGGTCCAGGTGACACCATCACCATGCTCCTGTCAGATTCAGAATCCGACAGGCGCGTTACCACCACTTTCAATTCCTTCTTCATGCAGGGGTCGTTTGCTTCCACGCACAACTTCGGCGTGCGCGCTTCCGCTTCAGTGTCCTTATTCAGGCCAGCGTCAGCGGTGTCAACACATGCCTTCGGGGCGCATGCTTCCACCTCCATCACAACGTTGTCCATATCGCTTGCTATATCAGTGTCCAGTGTCAGAGTTTTGCCAGAGTTGCGTTCACGGAGCCGGGCGGATTGCCTGGCTACGAAGCAGTTGCTGCCCCCCCCAGAGTACGAGGGGCAGCCCTCCACCTCGTTAGAAGTAGAGGGGTGGGATTCCCCCTTTCGGGGACCCACCTGGGGACCAAAATTACAACTGCTTGGGTCCATTATCTTAACTCCAATGCTCCACATCGTCGTCTCTTTTATCTAGGGGTGAGCTCCCCTGTAAGTTTGGAGTGAGCGCCCTGAAAAGGGCGTGCTCGCCTCCTCCACCAACGCGCCCTGAAAAGGGCGTAACCGCCCACAACACTGCCAGCGAAGCATCGGTCTACTCAAGATCCCGCAAGGAAGCTGACCCATACAGCCGACTCACGGAAACCCAAGCGGAAAGACGCCAAGCCAACAATGCTTCTCTACTCTATGATGGCTCTACGAGCCCGTGCCTGTTTCTTCCACTGTGCCATCTGCTAACCAGAGGGACACGCGGAGAAGCTTCCCTATCCTACCCCACCGACAAAGTGCCGGCGCCTGGTGGTTTCAGTTACGTCTATTTCTGATGGGAATAGACCAATAGCAGGCAGCAACCGCGAGAAGGAACGACCCCACCAGACTTGCCTTGAGGATCAACACGACCTGCGCTCTCCCTCAAGACCATACGCCTCCCTACTCGCTCCCAGAGCCGAGTAAGGAAGGCCTGAATTTATCCAAAACAAGCGGCCAAGCACGCAAGCTAGGCATAGCAACTACTAATGGATAAACCCAGACCCGCCCAACCTAACCTAACCTAACCTAACCTAACCTAACCTAACCTAACCTTTTTTTTTTTTTTTTTTACCCAGGAAAATCCTTTATGGATACCACCTTCCCATGGGGGAGGCCGGTGGTTATGTGAGACTCTCCGCCAGAGTGGCAGCATACTCACTAAAAAACTGGGGTGTTCCTCCTACACCAACTAAAAACGTGGGGCGCGGGACCGCTTGCGCACTCCGCAGCCCTCGTCTGTGTCGCTGCCAGCCTAACGGCTGGCCCGTCTCATGTTGAGGTCTACACAAGACCTCCCACCTTCGTGTGATGCCCCAGAACACAAAGGGCATCTCCACCTCTCGATGACCTATTATAAGGGGGTGCCAGGTGCCCCCGCACCCAACACCCTAGGCCCTCGGAGCGGAGACGGAGTGCGGGCTTGAGTAGCTCGCCTCCGTGTCCGCGCCCTCCGGAGCGGCAGAGAGAGTGGATCCCTCTCCCTCTCCCGCTCCTCGTCCTCCCTCTGCAGAATGACTGTCTCGCAGAAGGAGGCCACTGCCTCCCAAGACCTCTCCTCATCGAGCATTTTTTGTATAATGGTCGATAGGGAGAGGTCTGTCCCTACGATCGCGACCAATGATTGCCGCGGCTCGGCTCCTCCCGGGCACTCTTCCAGCGCGTGCTGGGCCGTGTCCTCCGCGTGTCCGCACTGGTGACAAGCCGGGGAGTCTTCCCTCTGGGCGACGCGATGAAGGTACCTCCCAAAACAACCATGTCCCGAGAGGACCTGCGTCAGCCGGAAGGAAAGACTCCCATGCTTCCTGCGGACCCATTCCTCCAGTACTGGGCTGACCGCCTCTAGGAATCGCCTAGCGCTCTGCCCCCTCTGCACCTGCCCAGCGAGGAGCCGTTCCCTCCACGTGGCGATGGCGGACGCCCTGGCCTGATCGCGCCAGTGCGCCACCTCCTGCGGCGCCGGTCGCTCGTCCCGCTCCCGCGCCTGCGCTCTGCGCCAGTAGACCGAGGCCAGAACTTCGGCCTCAAGGTCCCACGGGAGCGATCCAGCGAGCACGCATGCCACCTCGTGAGAGAGTGTGCGATAGCCCCTGCACAATCTCACCGCCATCACCCGTTGCGCTCCAATCAGCGCGGCAGTGGTCTGCCGATCGAGCTCTCCCGCCCATATCGGGGCGCCATACAGGGCCATCGAGCTTACCACCGCTGTATAGAGGCGGCGGCAGCTCCCTTCGCAGCCCCCGATGTTCGGGAGCAGGCGACTTAGTGCGCCGGCTGTCCCCAGTATTTTGGGGGCCAGCCGCCGCACATGCACCTTAAAACTCCATCTGCCGTCGAGGACGACACCAAGATACTTCAGTGTCGTCCCGACGGGAATAGATACTCCACCCACCACAATGGTGGAGTCTGTAGGTGGTTTCCGCCGGGGCCCATGAAAACATATGGCCTCGGATTTGTGGAGTGCCACCTCCAGACCCAGCATCCGGATCCTTGCCACCACGGTCGCGACTCCGGCTGTAGCTAGCATCGCAGCCTCCCTGTAGTCGACTCCCCGGGCGGCGACCAGCGTGTCATCGGCATAGCACACTACGCCAACGCCACGAAGGTTAGCACCCCGGAGTACCCAATCGTACCCGACGTTCCACAGGAGTGGGCCAAGTACCGACCCCTGTGGAACGCCGCGTGTCATGGGACTACTACCCTCCCCGCGAGTCGTCGGGAAGATTACCTCTCTGTCGGAGAGATAGTCCCCGACAAGTCTTCGCAGGTACTGAGGCACTTTGTGGTACCTCAGACCGGCGTGTATCGTGCTCCAGGGTAGCGTGTTGAATGCGTTGGAGATGTCCAACGATACGGCCACCAACACGCCACCACTGGAGCACGCCTCCTCGGAGAGGTCGCGGACAAGTGATATGGCATCAATCGTCGAGCGACCTCTCCGAAAACCGAACTGGTTAGGCGCCAGATCCGGTCCCACAGTCTCAAGGTGCCTGACCAGGCGGGCAGCCACTACTCTCTCCAATAGCTTGCCCGCCTCGTCAAGCAGCACAATCGGGCGATAGCCCGAGGGCTCATCCGCAGGACGACCCTCCTTCCTCAGGAGAACGAGTTTGCCCCTTTTCCACCGTCTGGGGAATCTTCCTTCCATGAGGCAACTGTCAAACAGGTCCCTCAAGGCGGAATCCAGGTGCTTCAAGGAGAGAGCCCACGCACGACCCGGTATGCCGTCAGGCCCAGGCGCCGTGTTCTTGGCTCTCATCCTGAGCACAGCCGCACCAAGCTCGCCCTCAGAAATAGGGACAAACTCGCTCTCCTCTTCTTCGGCGAGATCAGCGGTTGTCGAGGGAGGCGTGAACTCGGCCCCCGGAGCACCGGGGAACAAGCCATCGACCACTCGTTGGAGCACCGCCGGTTGGAGCGAGGCCGTGATGGGGGGTGCCCAGGGGCGAAGCTTTTGCCTCACCCACTTGTACGGACGGCCCCATGGGTCGCGCTCAAGCCCCTCCAGCAGCTCCTCCCAGGCCTGCCTCTTAGCCTCCACTATCGCGACGCGAAGGGCCCCGGTAGCCTCTCTGTAAGCGGCGTACAGAGAATTGCTCTCTTCCGTCTCTTGCCGCCTTCGCCTCCGATACCGCTGGTATAGTCGGCGCCTCTTAACACATCTTCTCCGGAGTTCGGCAATCTCCTCCGTCCACCAATAGACTTGGCGTCTGGGCTGTGGGGCTGGCGCGCGCGGCATTGCAGCGTCGCAAACCCGCGTCAATGCCTCGCACAGCCTGTCCGCCATTGCCTCCGGGTCTATCGGATCCGGCTCCTGAGGAGTGCCGTTCCAAACTTCGACGAGGGCCGCCTCCTGCAGCACTTCGGCGTTGAGGCGCTTCAGAGCCCATCGCGGACCTATCTCGCCCCCTACCTCTCTCACTTCGTCCGTTTGGGTCGAGGAAACGCTGAACCGGATGTACCGGTGATCGGACAGCGTTACCACGTCCAACAGCACCTGCCAGTCGCGAATGCGGGAAGCGATGTCCGGTGTGATGAGCGTCAAATCGACGATGGACTCACCATTACGCCGGACGCAGGTGCTTTCCGATCCGCGGTTCGCGACGCAGAGGCCCACCTCGGTTATCCACTCTAGTACGACACCGCCCCGCGAGTTCGTCACCGGCGACCCCCACGCCGCTGATTTGGCGTTGAAGTCTCCGAGCACGAGGACGGGGCGTGGGCGGGTCTGACCAATCAAGGTCCCCACCGCGCCGAGGAGAGTCTCTAGCTCGCGAACCGGTCGGTTCGGGGAGTGGTACACCCCCACAATGACGGTTTGACCCACCCTAGCTGCTACGAAACCCCTGCCCCTCACAACGTCTTCGAGAGGGGGAGATTGAGCCGGCGATTGCGTGGTGATCGCCACCAATCCGTCAAGGTCCCCAGCCCAGTCAGGCCTAGGACGGACCGCGTAGGGCTCGCTGACCACCGCCACCTGGATCAACCGCTCCGCCATGGACTGCAAGAGTAAGTCCTGAGCCCCAGCGCAACGGTTGATATTCGCCTGTAGGAAGGTTAGGGCCATACTAATTAACCTTCCTCCATGCCTTCGGCTGGCCCTTTGTTAGGGCGAGGCGGACGTGGCTTGGCCGTAGCCCCAGCCGCGTTGGCCTTCCGTCTGACCCCTGGCTTTGACGGGGACTTGGCGCATGCCTTGCTCCCGGAGAGGTGGTCCGCTGGCTTTCCCGCTGCTGCACATAGGGTGCAATGGGGGGCGGCTGTGCACTCTTTGGCCTTGTGGGCCTTTGTACCGCAGCGGTAGCACTCATCGCTGCGGTCAACTTCGGCCTTGCACTTGGCCGCTATATGGCCCAGCTCAAGACAGCGGTAGCAGCGGCGGGGCCTTGCATCTAAGATACTGACCCGCGCCGCCACCCAGCCCACCAAAACACGGCCTCCAGTGGCCATCACCTTCTTTGCAGCTGCGGTGGGGCAGCGCACGAACACGGTGCCCATCCCGGCTTGGCCCCGCCGTATTGCGCCTACGGAAAAGGCCGTCACAGGGCATTCGCCCTTCCCGGCCAAGGCCTCCGCTAGCTCGTGCGGGGTGACAGAATCGTCCAGGCCGCTGACTCGAAGGTCAGTTGTAATAGTAGGCCTGGAGACTCGTATGCTCTCCTCGTCTAGAAACGTCTCTCTGAGCTTCTCAGCAAGGACGTCCGCTTTTGCCGCGTTGTTCGCGCCGGAAACCTCCAGCACTCGTGCCCCAGTGGCCGCCACCCTGATTTTCAACGGCGAGAATCCCAGCTCGCTTAGGCTGATCTTCGCCTTGGCCGCCTCCAGCACCTTGGCGTAGGTGACACCTTTCTCCACCGCTTTCTCCTGCAGCGTGATCACCACCGCCGCAGTTCTTGGAGGGCGGAGCTTGGCCGCACTCGCCTTGGAGGGCTTTGGTTTCGGCCTAGGGACTTGGGCTGGAGGGGCAGGCCTCTTCTTCTCGGTGGGTCTTGCCCCTTCTGCCGCACGCTCCTTGTCTCGCCTCTTGGCCTTTCCACGCCTTGACACCACCTGCCAGTCTTCCGCTGGAGCTGCAGCGCTGGCAGGGGCGGGGGCAGGCTTCGGTTTCGGAGCCGCTCTTGCTCCAGGCTTTGGCGCTGGAGAGTCCCTTTGAGTGGGGGTCTCTGCTGAACGCACCTCGGCCTCCCTTCGCTGGTCTGCGGCCAGAGGGGGCCTCCGGGTCTGCCCGGGCAGCAGTCTCTCCTCGATCCCGGCAAAGCGGGCGTTCACCATCGTGCCCACTTGCACCATGATCTGCCGCATCACTTCCTCCGTGCAGGGCGTTTGAGCTGGTGCCTGAACAGGAACCGAGGTCGCAGCCACGCGAGCTTGGGTCTCTCTCATCTGCGCCATCTCTTGTCGCAGGTCCTTCAGCTCCGCTGAGAGTCGCTCATTCGCCTTTACCAGTAGGGCCATCTCCTCGGGCATTGTGCGGGCCCGCGCTTCCTTAAAGGATGCCCTTATGGTGTCCGCAGCATCCTTCAGGGCCCTCACCGACGTGCCCTTTAGGTTTTTGGACTTGGTGGCAACCGCATAAACGATGTCCACCGAGTCCATCAACATTGACTCCAGCTCAGCGGCATCGCAGTTGCTCAGCTGAGAGCCACGGTCCGCGGGCACCGATGCCGGCGCCTTGAGGAACTGCGTCCTCCGTTTTTGCTGGAGCTCCTCTTGGAGCTCCTTTTCGGCTGTGAGCCGAATCTCCTCTTCTCGTACTCGGTTGAGTTCAGCCTTGGCCTTCGCCAGGCCAACGTACTGCCCTGTAGTGGGCGGGCGTCCTCTACCTCGTCGAGTGCTGGACACCCTGGGTAACGGTGAGGATTCACCCTGGTCTTCCTGCTCTTTCCTGTCTTCCATGTGCCGCTTGCGCAGCCTCCTCCCGGAGCCGTGAGATGACACGGTCTCCCAGGTCATGGCATCGGAATCAGACTCTGACAGGTTCACTGTCTGAGTCCGAAGCCATGGGGCTTTAGAAGCCCTCTCCTCCACATTATCACCGTCCATTTTCTTGCCAAGGTCGTCATTTTTAGAAGAATCAGTGTCCGAGTTATCGCGTGAGTTGTCGTGTCGCGGGCCGGAGCCCACGTGGTGGTTCTTGCCCCCCTCAAATACATTGGGGCTGAACGCCGGAGCGCCGTGGGATTCACAACTTAGGTTGCTACCCACTTGAGGAGTTGTTTCAGAAGTCACCGTATCCATATTTTCCTTATTTGAGGGGTGAGGTCCCCTTGTGGTGCCCTAGCCAACCGGGTTCCCCCCAGCCATGCATCCCTTGTGCAGGCACCAAACAACGGGATTCGGAGACGCATTAATGTGCCCGACAAGGTGGCCGAATTGACCCTCCTTGCCGCGCCGCAAGCCTTGCAGGCCCGCCATCCACCAGCCCGAAGGCCCACTGCGACCGACTGCCGCCATTCCTTCTCGTGCCCGACAGAGAGGCCGTGTTGACACTCTCTGCCGCGCCGCGGGCCTTGCAGGCCCGCCATCCACCGACCCGAAGGTCCACTGCGACCCACTGCCGCCGTCCCACCTAGCTCCTGGCTTCATCCAGGCTTCTTCCTCCGCCAGGCTTCATCCACTTTGCTCTATGCTACCTTCATAGAGACACGCGGAGAAGCCTCCCCTTTCTCTCACCGAGGCCCCCAATCCGCCAGTGAAGCGCTGACCCACCCAGAACCCCGCAAGGAAGCTGACCCATACAGCCGACTCGCGGGAGACCAAGCAGGACGACGCCGCAACAACAGTTCGGGGAACCTCCCCATTTCCCCCCCAATGTTTGGTCCGCGCCGGTAAACCGGTAACTCCCATTTCTGAGAGCCGTTCCCCTATCCGCCACCTGGGGACGCGCCGCGTTGGGGTACACCTCCCCACCCACTGGGACTACCCAGCAGGTCCGCGGCGCGGAACCTAACCTAACCTAACCTTTTTTTTTTTTTTTTTTTTTTTTTTTTTTTTTTTTTTTTTTGACGCTGGGAAAAATGCTTTATGCATACCCTCCCGTCGGGGGACGGAAGGGTTATGTGGGACTCCCGGTGCTCCCCACCGGTATACCCACTAAACGACCCAGCGGCACTCCCGCATCGCCTATATGGAGGGGAACTGGGAATCCGGCACGGCCTTTCCATCCAGCCCCTCGCCGACGACCGCCCGCCTTTACGGCGAGCCCTTCACCCCCCTCCCCACCCTGGGAGAGGGGCCCGAGAATAGCCGCGAGTGCTCGCGGTCATTCCCACCCGGCGGAAGTGGAGGATACGTGCAATGCGGGAGAAGACGCCCCCGCGCCTGTCTCCCGCTATCCTCCACCAGGAGGGGGAAGACGATTGTCGTGCAATCGCCTTCTCCGACCCGTTCGTCGCCTGCGGAGTGGCGCTGCGAGAGGGTCTTCCTCCCGCGCCCGCTCCGTCGCCTCCTTTTGCGAAATTACTTCCTCGCAAAAGGAGGCCACCGCAGCCCAGGACTCCTCGCTTCCCAGCATGGCTAAAACCACGCTGGGCAGCGAGAGGTCCTGCCCGACCACCGCCATCAATTGGCGGCGCGGCCCAGACCACGACGCACACACCTCCAGGGTGTGCTGCGCCGTGTCCACCGCCGCGCCACAATCGTGGCAGGCCGGGGTCTCCTCTCTTCCGATCCGATGCAGGCACGATCCGAAGACGCCATGCCCGGATAGCACCTGCACCAGACGGAAAGAAAGGAAACCGTGGGACCGCCCGAGCCAGTCCTGCAGGACTGGCCCGAGCGCGTCCAACGTTCTGCGGCCAAAGGCTGCGGTGGCGAGGGCCTCCGTCCAATGTTGGACGGTTGCGTCCCTCGCCTCTCTGCGGACGGCCTCCCGCTCTTCTGGGGCAGGGCACTCCCCGAGAGCCCTGCGCCCCGCCGTCCACTCGTACACTCTGGCGAGCACCCACGCCTCGAGTTCCCAAGGCGGGGTGCCGGCCAGAGCGCACGCTACCGCAAAGCCCACCGAGCGGTAGGCTCTCGCCACCCGCAGTGCAATGGCCCTTTGGGGCCTGCGGATGGCGGTCGCATTCTCCCTCCTGTGGAGGGAGTCCGCCCAGATGGGGGCCCCGTAAAGGGCCATGCTCTTCAAGATGCCGGCATACAAATGCCGGCATCTCGCCTTCGGCCCTCCCAGGTTTGGGAGGAGCCACGAGAGGGCGTTCGCCGCCTTCAGCAGGCGCGCTGACAACCCGCTGAAGTGCGGGCCGAAGCGCCACCTGCTGTCCAGGGTGAGGCCCAGATATTTCATCTGGGTCCTCACCCCGATCCTGACGCCCTCCACGACGATGTGGGCGTCAAGAGGGATGCGCTGCCGAGGCCCGTGGAAGAACACGGCCTCGGTCTTGTCCAGCGCAACCCCCAACCCGAGGCGGCGGATCCTTCCCGCGACCAAGGATCCGCCAGCCGAGGCCAAACTGGCCGCCTCCCTAAAATCCCTCCCCCGGGCAGTGAGGAGAGTGTCATCCGCGTAGCAGATGACACTCGTGCCCGGGAGGAGGGATCCCCGCAGGAGCCAGTCGAAGCCGATGTTCCACAGGAGTGGTCCTAGGACCGACCCCTGCGGAACACCAGACTCCGCGCCGTACCTCCGGACTTGGCCAGCCTTGTCTACGAGGAGGACCGCTCGGTCCTCCAAGTAGCTGGCCAAGAGGGCCCGCAAGTATGAAGGCACTCCGTGGTACCGGAGTGCCTCCAAGATCGTGGAGTGGGGGACGGAATTGAACGCGTTGGCTATGTCAAATGACACAGCCAACACTCCGTCCCCAGACTCCACGGCCTCCCTCACCTGGCCCTTCAGCCGGGCCAGCGCGTCCACTGTCGAACGCCCAACTCGGAAACCGAATTGGGCGTCCGACAGGTTCGGCCCAACCTCCCGCAGGAGGCCATTCAGCCGACCGGCGACGATCCCCTCGAACAGTTTACCGACCTCATCGAGCAGAACGATGGGTCGGTATGCCGAGGGGGAGTCTGCCGGTCGTCTCTCCTTACGGAGGAGGCACAGTTGCCCCTCCTTCCAGGCTTTCGGGAACCTCCCAGCCGTGAAACACGCGCTGAAGAGGTCCCGAAACCTGTCCGCCATTTGGGTGGCCGCAATGGCCACCACCCTTGCGGGGACGCCGTCCGGCCCGGGGGCGGTTTTCTTGGCGCGGAGGCGAAGCGTCGCCGCGCCAAACTCCGCCCCCGTGACCGGAGGGACCTCCTCCGCCGGCGGAGCCGCCTCCCGCGGGGGGTCCATCACTGGAGGGGTGAAGTTGGTCCCTGTTGGAAACAAGGACCGAACCACCCCATCCAGCAACGCCGGCTCGAGGGTCTCTGCTAGCGGGGGACCGAAGGGGCGCAGTTTATTCCGCGCCGCCTTATACGGTCTCCCGTACGGGTCTCTGTCGAGACCCTCTAGCATTTCGGCCCTCGCCGCGTCATCGGCGGCGAACATAGCCGCCTTGAGGACCTTCTTTGCCTCTACGTACGAGGCGTAGAGAAGGTCCTCGTTCGACGCGTCCCGCACGTTCCGCCGTCGACTCCGCGTGTAGGCCCTCCTGGCCACCACGCAGGCGGCCCGGAGCCCCGCCAGCTCCTCCGACCACCAATAGACGGCGCGTCGGGGAGGTGGGCGGCGAGACCGAGGCATGCTGGAGTTGCACACCTCGGTCAGGGACTCCCGCAGTCGGACCGCCGAGGCGTCGACGTCCAGGACATTGATAGGAGGCGTGAGCCAGTCCTGGACGAACGCCGCCTCCTTGGCCGCCCCTCGGTCCAGGTGGATCTGAGCCCACCGTGGAAAGGGGGACTGGCCCGAGCGGGCCATCCCCCGGGGGCTCTGGGTGGAGACGATGTCGAACCGCACGTATCGGTGGTCCGACAAGGTCTCCACCGTTTCCACCCGCCAGCCGACGACGCGGGCGGCAAGTGCGGGGGTGGCGAACGACACGTCCACCACCGTCCCTCCCCGTTGCCGCACACACGTGTGGGCCGTCCCTCTATTTAGGAGGGACACGCCCGACGAGGCCGCCCAAAATTCGACGGCCCGCCCGCGGACGTTGCAAGAGGCGGCCCGGTTGCCCCAGGCCGCCGACTTGGCATTCAGGTCGCCCAATACGGCGACCTGGCGCGGCGCCGCCCTACCGACTACTGCGGTCAGGACTTCGAGAAAATCCTCGAAGTCCTGTAAAGGGCGGTTAGGGGAGAAATAGACCCCCACCAGGGCTATTTCTCCCCACGCGGCGGCCACGTATCCCGGTCCCCTCTCTAGGAGCGAGAGGGGAGGGGAGTCCGTGGAAGACCGCGACACCAACGCCACCGAGCCGTCCCGATCACCCAGCCAACGGCCAGGGACAGAGTACGGCTCGGCGACCACCGCAACGTCTACTAACCACTCAGCCAGGGCCTGCATCAGCAGGTCCTGGGCTGCTTTACAGTGGTTAGTATTCGCCTGTAGGATGCGATGTCCGGACCTATCCATCATTTGGACATCGCACCCCCCTCGTCGGCCACCGAGGTCCCAGCCTCAGGGACGACGGTGGTAGCGGCAGGCTGGGACGGCGCCTGCGCTTTGCCCTTCTTTGGGGGAGGATTGCAGTTCCTCCCCCTCATCACGTGGTCCGCCGGGCGGCCACTGGCGGCGCACACCGCGCAGTGCGGCTTGGCGGCCGTGCAGGAGGCGGACATGTGCCCCTCCTTACCGCAGCGGTAACAGGCGTCCGACCTGTCCACCTTGGACGGACAGAGGGCCCGTGTGTGGCCGATTCCGAAGCACTTGTAGCAGCGCAAAGGCTGCTCACCAAGTGCTCGGACCACACACGACCCAAACCCGACGGCAAGCCGTCCCTTGGCAAGGACGGCCTTAGCTGCGGTGACCGGGCACTCCAGGCGGATTGTGCCCATGCCGCCGCGGCCGGGCCTGATAGCCCGACCCTGTACCGCTGCGGTGTTGCAGCCCCCTATTGCTGCGAGCGCCGCCACGACCTCCTCTTTGGTGACCGAATCGTCCAGATTGGTCACCTCGAGGGCCGCCGACTTGACGGGCCTTACCACCTTGGCCGCGTCCGCGATGACCTCTTGCAACTTCGTTGCGAAGAGGTCAGCGTTGGTGCCGCCCTGGGCCCCCGGGAACTCGAAAATACGAGCCCCGGCTTGGGTCTGGCGGCACGTGATGGCGCCGATTCCCAACTTGGTGGGATCGGCGTTGGTACGAGCCCGTTTCAGCACGGACTCGTACGTCTCACCACGCTCCGCAGCCTCCGCGGTGAGCGTCACCACGACGGCCGCGGTTTTGGGAGAAACTAGGGTTTTTCTCCCACCGGCAGGGGCCCTTTTAGCTGCCGGAGTAGCGGTGGCGGGCTTAGGGGCCGACTTTTGCCCCTTCCCCTTCCCCTTCCCCTTGCCGGTCGTCTGGGACGGGCAGGGAGGGGAGATGTTGGCTGGGGAGGCAGGGGCGGCGGCCGCTCTCGCCTTCTTGGCCTTGCCCTTCCCCTTTTTGACCACCTTCGTCCACGGCTGGGTGGACGGGGTGGTGGAAGGGAGAAGGGCGTCCTCCCTTTGGGAGGATGGCCCAGGCTCGCACGGCCTCTTGTCCGCCGCGAGGGGCGGTCGGAGGCGCTTTTCGGGCAAGAGCCTGTCCTCGATGCCAGCGAGGCAGGCTCTCGTAAATGCCCTTTCCTCCATCACAACCTTGCGGATGACATCCTCAAGGTTGGAAGAGGAGGAAGGGCCCTCCACCGCAGGTCTCGGCTCAGCTTGGGTTGGCTGGGCCGTGACCTCAGCCAGCTTCTTATGCAGCTGGCTGACCTCCGACTGCAGGCGATCTAACTTCGCCTGCAGTTGCCGCGTCTCGTCGGTGGCTGTGCGTTGCACCAGCTCCCGGACGATGCCACCCATGCTGGCGGCCCTGCATTTAAGGGACTTTTGGAATGTCCCTTTTAGATTGGAGGACTTAGAGGCGACCACCCTGATCTCCTCTTCGTCCTCCTGCGCCATGCGCTCCAGCTCGGCCAGCGAGTGGTCCGCGTATAAGACGCTAGACGCACCGTACCCGGACTTAGCCCGGGCGGCCTGCGCCTGCATCTCCTTCGCGGCGACCCTCTCTTCCAGGTCTTCCTGGAACTGAGCCCTTCGTGCGAGGTCCAACTGACGTTGGGCGTCCGCCAGACCCACGTCGTGGGTGTCCACCACAGTGGAAGGCTTTTTGGCCTTCGCCTTCTTTTTTGGCTTAGCACTCCTCGTGGAGTCCGAGGAGCCTTCGCCGCCGTCCTTCAGGAAGGATCGCTTCCGCTTTTGTAAGCGACTTTCGGCTTCCATCGCCGAACTTCCGTCCGACTCTGGAACGAGCGACTCGTTGTCGGAGTCCGACAACACGTCGACCGACAGCCTGCGGAACATGCTACCCGGTGATGGGCGGCAATTCTCCGACGCCATACTGGCATCGCCGGCGTGGCCCTGAGAAGGGCCTTTGGTTTGGCCCTGAGAAGGGCCTTTTGGTTGGCCCTGAGAAGGGCCTTTTGGTTGGCCCTGAGAAGGGCCTTTTGGTTGGCCCTGAGAAGGGCCTTTTGGTTGGCCCTGAGAAGGGCCGTTTGGTTGGCCCTTAGAAGGGCCTTTTTTTTTGAAACGCCCGAAGGCGTCCCGCAATTGAGGCGTCGTGGCCTCCTCAGGCTCTAGCGCCCTACCACTGTTGCTATGCGCAGACGCGCATACAACCTCCTCACCGCTCCCTACCGTCTCACCTAACCTAGATTTGTTTATAGAGTCATTCATAATCAGATCCCACGAGTAAGTGGGAAGGGTGGGTCACCCCGGACAGTGCCCACTGTAACCGGGGAAGTCTAACGTAACCCGCTCAGGGGAGCGACACTTCCCTGGCGGGGGACGCGGTAGCGACTGAAACTCCGTTCAGCCTTCCAGACCTTACGCCGCGCCGCCGCTTATCCTCGGGTAATTTTTTATAGAGGTTGTCTTCCTCGCAGCCCGGGCGACCAAGCCAAGGCCTATCGGTCCCGCTCAGATCGCAAAACATGACTGCGACCATGTTGCGGGGTTACGATTTTGGGGCGGTGGCAGGGAAGAAAACTCCCACTGCCTGCCCGGCGGCAGGGTAAGTGCACGCCATGGCCCGACACCTCTCCGCAAGCCTAAGAAGGCTATCCTCCGCTCAAGCTCAAGCTTGAACTCAAGCCAAGCACCTGACCACTCGGCATCCCGCGAGGAAACTGACCCATACAGCCGACTCACGGGAACCAAGATGGACGGCATCCCCGCTCTAAATCCCCCCCCCCCCCCATCCTACCCCAGTGTTTGGTCCGCGCCGGTAAACCGGTAACTCCCATTTCTGGGAGTCGTTCCCCTATCCGCCACCCGGGGACGCGCCGCGTTGGGGTACACCTCCCCACCCACTGGGACTACCCAGCAGGTCCGCGGAACCTAACCTAACCTAACCTAACCTAACCTAACCTAACCTAACCTAACCTAACCTAACCTAACCTAACCTAACCTAACCTAACCTTTTTTTTTTTTTTTTTTTTTTTTTTTTTTTTTTTTTTTTTTTTTTTTGCGCTGGGAAAAATGCGTTACGCATGCCCCCCCATTGGGGGCTGGGGGGGGTATGTGGGACTCCCCGGTCTATAAAGGACCGGTATACCCACTAAACAACCCAGCGGCATTCCAGCATCGTCTGCGTGGAGGAGGACTGGGAAACTGGCTTTCTTCCAGTCCCCCGCCGACGACCGCCCGCCTTTACAGCGGGGCCCACACGCCCCTCCCTAAAGGAAGAGGCCCGGGAATGACCGTGAATGCTCGGCCATCCCCGCCCGGCGAAGATTGAGGATCTGCAATGCAGGAGAAGACGCCCCCGCGCCTGTCTCCCGCTATCCTCCACCAGGAGGGGGAAGGCGGTTATCGTACAAACGCCTTCTCCCACCCCTTCTTCGCCTGCGGAGCGGTGCTGCGAGGGGGTCCTCACAAAAGGAGGCTACGGCTGTCCAGGCCTCCTCGCTTCCCAGCATGGATAAGACCACGCCTGGAAGCGAGAGGTCCTGACCAACCACCGCTACCATGTCGCGGCGCGGTTCGGACCACGACGGACACACTTCGAGGGTGTGCTGCGCCGTGTCCTCTGCCGCGCCACATTCTTGGCACGACGGGGTCTCCTCTCTTCCTATCCGGTGCAGGCATGATCTAAAGCAACCATGCCCGGACAAAACCTGCACCAGACGGAAAGAGAGGGCACCATGGGACCGCCCCAGCCAGTCTTGCAGGACTGGACCTAGAGCGTCCAGCGTTCGGCGGCCGAAGGTGGCGGAGGCGAGGTCCTCCGTCCAATGGTGGACGATCGCGTCCCTCGCCTCTCGCCGGACGGCTTCCCGCTCTTCTCGGGTAGGGTGCTCTCCGAGCGCCCTGCGTCCCGCCGTCCACTCGTACACTCTGGCGAGCACCCACGCCTCGAGCTCCCAAGGAGGGGTACCCGCCAGAGCGCACGCCGCCGCGAAGCCCACCGAGCGGTAGGCCCTCGCCACCCGCTGCGCGATAGCCCTCTGGGGCCTGCGGATCGCGGTTGCGTTCTCCCTCCTTTGGAGGGAGTCCGCCCAGATGGGGGCCCCGTATAGGGCCATGCTCTTCAAGATGCCGGCGTATAATTGCCGGCATCGCGCTTTGGGCCCCCCCAGATTTGGGAGGAGCCAAGCGAGCGCGCCCGCGGCCTTTAGCAGGCGCGTCGATAGCCCGCTGAAGTGCGGGCCAAAGCGCCACCTGCTATCGAGGACTAGGCCCAGATATTTCATCTGGGCCTTCACCTCGACCCTGACGCCCTCTACGACAATGTGGGCGACAGTAGGGGTGCGCTGCCGGGGCCCGTGGAAAAACACGGCCCCGGTCTTATGCAGCGCCACCCCCAATCCTAGGCGGCGGATCCTTCCCGCAACTAAGGATCCACCGGCCGAGGCCAGGCTCGCCGCCTCTCTGAAGTCTCTCCCCCGAGCAGTGAGAAGAGTGTCATCCGCGTAGCAGATGACACTCGTGCCGCGGAGGAGAGTTCTCCGCAGGAGCCAGTCAAACCCGATGTTCCACAGGAGTGGTCCTAGGACGGACCCCTGTGGAACACCGGACTCTGCGCTGTACCGCCGAAGCTGGCCCGCTTTGTCTACAAGGAGGACTGCTCGGTCCTCCAGGTAGTCGGCCAGGAGGCTCCGTAGATACTGAGGCACTCCATGGTAGCGGAGCGCCTCGAGTATTGTCGGGTGGGGAATGGAGTTGAAGGCGTTGGCTATGTCAAATGACACAGCCAAAACTCCATCCCCTGCCTCCACGGCCTCCCTCACCTGACCCTTCAGCCGGGACAGCGCGTCAACCGTCGAACGCCTTCTTCGGAAACCGAATTGGGCGTCCGACAGGTTCGGCCCTATCCCCCCCAAGTGGCCATTAAGCCGAGCGGCGACGATCCCCTCGAATAATTTACCAGCCTCATCGAGCAGAACGATGGGCCGGTATGCCGAGGGGGAGTCCGCCGGGCGTTCCTCCTTCCGGAGGAGGCACAGCTGCCCCTCCTTCCAAGGTTTCGGGAACCTCCCAGCCGCGAAGCACGCGCTGAAGATGTCCCGAAACCTTTCCTCCATTTCGGTGGTGGCGATGGCCACCACCCGTGCGGGGACGCCGTCCGGCCCGGGGGCCGTCTTCTTGGCGCGGAGGCGGAGCGCCGCCACTCCAAACTCCACCTCCGTTACCGGAGGGACCTCTGCCTGCGGCGGAACCGCCTCCTGCGGGGGGTCCATCACTGGTGGGGTGAATCTGGTTCCAGTTGGAAACAAGGACCGAACCACCCCATCCAGCAATGACGGCTCGAGGGTCTCCGCAATTGGGGGACCAAAGGGGCGCAGTTTATTCCGCGCCGCCTTATACGGTCTCCCGTACGGGTCACTGTCGAGACCCTCGAGCATCTCCGCTCTAGCCGCGTCTTCGGCGGCAAACATCGCCACCTTGAGGACCTTCTTTGCCTCTACATATGAGGCGTATAGAAGGTCCTCGTTCTCCGGGTTCCGCAAACTGCGTCGTCGGCTCCGCGTGAAGGCCCTCCTGGCCCTCACGCAGGCGGCTCGGAGCCCCGCTAGTTCCTCCGACCACCAATAGACGGCGCGACGGGGAGGTGGTCGGCGAGACCGAGGCATGCTGGAGTTGCACACCTCGGTCAGGGACTTTCGCAGCTGGACCGCTGCGGCGTCCACGTCCTGGACATTGGTGGGAGGCGTGAGCCAGTCCTGGAGGAACGCCGCCTCCCTGGCCGCTCCCCGGTCCAGGTGAGTGAGGGCCCACCGTGGAAAGGGGGATCGGCCCGAGGGGGCCACCCCCCGGGGGCTCTGGGTGGAGATGTCGAACCGCACATATCGGTGGTCCGACAAGGTCTCCACCATCTCCACCCGCCAGTCAACGACGCGGGCGGCAAGTGCGGGGGTGGCAAACGAGACATCGACCACCGACCCTCCCAGTTGCCGCACACACGTGTGGACTGTCCCTCTGTTAAGGAGGGACAAGCCGGACGAGGTCGCCCAAAACTCGACGGCTCGTCCGCGAACGTTGCAGGTGGTGGCCGGGTTGCCCCAGGCCGCCGACTTGGCATTTAGGTCGCCCAATACGACGACTTGGCGCGGCGCCGCCCTCCCGACGACTGCGGTGAGGATTTCGAGAAAATTCTCGAAATCCGATAGAGGGCGGTTTGGGGAGAAATATACACCCACCAGAGCAATATTCCCCCACGCGGCGGCCACGTATCCCGGTCCCCTCTCTAAGAGCGAGAGGGGAGGGGAGTCTGTGGAAGGCCGCTAAACCAACGCCACCAAGCCATCCGGATCGCCTAGCCAACGGCCAGGGACCGAGTACGGCTCGGCAACCACTGCCACGTCCACCAACCACTCAGCTATGGCCTGCATCAGCAGGTCCTGCGCTGCTTTGCAGTGGTTGGTGTTCGCCTGGAGGATGCGATGACCGGTCCTATTCATCATTCGGACATCGCACCCTCCTCGTCGGCCACCGAGGTCCCAGCTACAGGGACGACGGCGGTGGCGGCAGGCTGAGTCAGAGCCTGTGCTTTGCCCTTCTTTGGGGGAGGATTACAATTCCTCCCCTTCATGACGTGGCCCGCTGGGCGGCCACTAGCGGCGCACACCGCACAGTGTGGCGTGGCGGCCTTGCAGGAGACGGATCTGTGTCCCTCCTTGCCGCAGCGGTAGCAACAGTTTGATCTGTCCACCTTGGACGTGCAGAGGGCCCGAGTGTGTCCAATGCCAAAGCACTTGAAGCAGCGCAGAGGCTGCTCTTCAAGTGCCCGGACCACACTCGAGCTAAACCCGACGGTGAGCCGTCCCTTGGCGAGGACGGCCTTGGCCGCGATGACTGGGCACTCAAGGCGAATGGTGCCCATGCCACCGCGACCGGGCCTGATGTCCCGACCCAGTACCGCTGCGACGCTGCAGCCCCCCATGGCTGCGACCGCCGTCACCACCTCCTCTTTGGTGACCGAATCGTCCAGATTGGACACCTCCAATGCGGCGGACTTGACGGGCCTGACCACTTTGGCCGCATCCGCAATGACCTCTTGCAACTTGGTTGCGAAGAGGTCCGCGTTGGCGCCGCCCTGAGCCCCCGGGAACTCGAAAATCCGAGCCCCGGCTTGGGTCTGACGGCACGTCATTGCGCCGATTCCCAGGTGGGTGGGATCGGCGTTGGTACGAGCCCGTCTCAGCACTGACTCGTACGTTTCCCCTCGCTGTGCAGCCTCCGCGGTCAGCGTCACCACGACGGCCGCGGTCTTGGGAGCAACAAGAGGCTTCCTCCCACCGGCAGAGGCCCTTTTAGCTGCGGGAGCAGCGGTGCTGGGCTTAGGGGCCGACGTTTTCCCCTGCCCTTTACCATTCCCCTTCCCCTTGCCATTCGCCTGGGACGAGCAGGGAGGAGGGTTGTTGGCGTGGGAGGCAGGGTCGGCGCCCGTTCCTGTCTTCTTTTTTCTGCCCTTGTCCTTCCCCTTCTTGACCACTTTCGTCCACGGCTGATTAGACTGGGTGGTCGAGGGGAGCAGAGCGTCCTGCTCCTGGGAGGATGGCCCCGGCTTGGACGGCCTCTTGTCCGCCGCGAGAGGCAGCCGGAGGCGTTTTTCCGGCAAGAGCCTGTCCTCTATACCGGCGAAGCAGGCTCTCGTGAAGGCCCTTTCCTCCATGACTACCTTGCGGATAATATCCTCAAGGTTGGAGGAGGAAGGACCTTCGGCCGCAGGTCTCGGCTCGGCTTGAGATGGCCGGGCCATGACTTCAGCCAGCTTCTTATGCAGCTGGCTGACCTCCGACTGCAGGCGATCTACCTTCGCCTGCAGCTGCCTTGTTTCCTCGGTCGCTGTGCGCTGCACCAGCTCCCGGACAATGCTGGCCATGCTGGCGGCCCTGCACTTAAGGGACTTCTGTAGAGTCCCTTTAAGATTAGAGGACTTAGAGGCGACCTCCTTAATTTCCTCTTCATCCTCTTGCGCCATCCGCTCTAGCTCGGCCAGCGAGTGGTCCGCGTAGAGGACGCTGGACGCGCCGTACCCAGTCTTGGCCCGGGCGGCGCGTGCCTGTTGCTCCTTGGCGGCAACCTTCTCCTCCAGATCCTGTTGGAGTTGTTTCCGCCGAGATAAATCTAGCTGCCGTTGGGCATCCGCTAAACCCACGTCGTGGGTGTCCGCTACAGTCGAAGACGGATTCGGCTTTTTGGCCTTCACCTTCTTTGACTTGGTGCTCTTCGTCGAGTCCGACGAACCTTCACTGCCATCCTTTAAGAAGGCCCGCTTGCGTTTTTGGAGGCAATCTTCGACCTCCATCGCCGAACTTGAGTCCGACTCAAACGCGTTGTCGGACTCTGACAACACGTCAGCCCTGCAATAAAAGCTAGCCGCAGATGGTGCGCGGCTAGCATCTGACGCCAAAGTGGCATCGTCCGCGGAGCCCTGAGAAGGGCTTTTTGGTTGGCCCTGAGAAGGGCCTTTTGGTTGGCCCTGAGAAGGGCCTTTTGGTTGGCCCTGAGAAGGGCCTTTTGGTTGGCCCTTAGAAGGGCCTTTTTTGAAACGCCCGAAGGCGTCCCGCAATTGAGGCGTCGTCGCCTCCTCAGGCTCTAGCGCCCTACCACTGTTGCTATGCGCAGACGCGCATACAACCTCCTCACCGCTCCCTACCGTCTCACCTAACCTAGATTTGTTTAAAAAGTTATTCATAATCAGATCCCACGAGTAAGTGGGAAGGGTGGGTCACCCCGGACAGTGCCCACTGTAACCGGGGAAGTCTAACGTAACCCGCTCAGGGGAGCGACACTTCCCTGGCGGGGGACGCGGTAGCGACTGAAACTCCGTTCAGCCTTCCAGACCTTACGCCGCGCCGCCGCTTATCCTCGGGTAATTTTTTATAGAGGTTGTCTTCCTCGCAGCCCGGGCGACCAAGCCAAGGCCTATCGGTCCCGCTCAGATCGCAAAACATGACTGCGACCGTGTTGCGGGGTTACGATTTTGGGGCGGTGGCAGGGAAGAAAACTCCCACTGCCTGCCCGGCGGCAGGGTAAGTGCACGCCAAGGCCCGACACCTCTCCGCAAGCCTAAGAAGGCTATCCTCCGCTCAAGCTCAAGCTTGAACTCAAGCCAAGCATCTGTCCACTCGGCATCCCGCGAGGAAACTGACCCATACAGCCGACTCACGGGAACCAAGATGGACGGCATCCCCGCTCTAAATCCCCCCCCCCCCCCATCCCACCCCAGTGTTTGGTCCGCGCCGGTAAACCGGTAACTCCCATTTCTGGGAGCCGTTCCCCTATCCGCCACCCGGGGACGCGCCGCGTTGGGGTACACCTCCCCACCCACTGGGACTACCCCAGCAGGTCCGCGGAACCTAACCTAACCTAACCTAACCTAACCTAACCAGTCTGGCTCCAACCGCACTCCGGAGCGCCCACTTGCAACCAAACCTCCACGCGAAAAAATTCGCAAAAATTCAAAAAAGTGACTTACAGTGACGTGCGACACACCAAAATTTGTGAAATTACGCGGCGCATAGGGCAGTGAAAACGCCTTGTCGCTTAGAGCATTCGTAACAAAGTTATTGCGAAAAAACTGAAATTTTAAAAATTTCCAAAGTTTAAAGTGATTTTTTCTCCGTTTCTGCAGCGGTAACATATATTTTTTATAGTGCCTTCTTAAAGGCCTATAGAAGCACTATTGTTTTTCTGCCTTTCCCGATTTTTTCCGCGCAGGAGCGCGGAGATAAAGGCAAAAAAACAAAAGCCACGTGGTCACGAGGTCGGCGATCCAGGGCAGCTAGGAAGAATCTGACATCGGGACCATCAGGGCACTGTCGCTAGCATCTGGGAGGCACTTTTAGATTTAGTATAAGTTTATTTTAGAAATAGTTATAGCGTTTTTAAATTTTTGAAGTTTTTAATTATTTTTATCTCGATCAAACGATCTATAACATATCTTTTTAAAATCAGTTTTACATAGTCCTTAAGACGCTCAACAATATATAAAAAATTGGGCCTAGGTTGATCAGCCAGTTTTAGAGAAAACAATTTTTAAATTTTTCAGTAGTATACGAAGTACTCTTAATTTTAAACTTAAAATTTTATTTAATTACATTTATATTTTCAAAAATTATTTGGAGCATTGGATATTAATTTAAGAATTTTTCGGCGAATATTCGTGAAATTAGGGCATTTTTAGTATAAATTTTATTGTTTTTTAGCTCTATTAAATCGAGGGGGGGGTGTTACCAGCACGTGACTCGGCCTAAGCCACTGGGCGAGTTTTGCCCTTTAAAACAAGTCCAAACACGGCCTATTTCGGACAATAACTGCCGGAGTTAGCTCTGGAACGGCCATTTGCGACGCCATCTTGGATTGTTTTAAAGGGGCATAGCTCCCGCTAAAGTGGTCTGATTGGGACGCGGTTTTCACTGCTGGTACTGTAACTGTCCCCTCTTTGAATTGATCTCAGTTGAGGCTCTAGATAGAGCCAAAAAATTTTTGACTCTACCTTTGGCATTGAGAACCGGACAGGGACGAGAGCTACACATCCGTCAAAACGCTTAAGCTCTGAGAGCAAAATTGACGGAGATACGGCAGTTCCAAATTTTGGCGGCCATATTGTCCGCCATCTTGGAAAAAGAAAAAAGCTAATATCTCGAGAACCCGCTGTCCGATTTTGACAGGGTTTTTGGCCAACAGTAGTGCAGTCTTTGGATGTTCAGCCTAAATAAGTAAGTTGGCTCTAAATAAAGAAAAAACTTTTCTTCAAAAATTTTTTTCAAAAAAAAAAAAAAATTTTTCAAAATTTTTTTTTTTTTTTAGTGTAAATTTACATACACAATATCTTTAAGAATTAGACTAGATAGAGCCCTTACGATATTTTTTATTATTTTGCTAGATATTAAGATTTTATTTAGTTTTTAATTTATATTAAGCAAATATTTACAACTTTTACAAATTTAATTTGACGACCTGTTCCGCATATAAGACTTTCCAATCAAAATGTTTGGAATCCGAACTCCGACTAAAAAAGCGGAAAAACCCGCAAGCGAAGCAGAAGATATCTGCCAAACAAGTGAAGAGGGGGTAAATGTGAGGGCAGGACCCTCTAACAAAAGCGACAACGCATCCCAGCCAGATAAAAAGGAAAAAGATAGGGCATCAGAGGCAAAGGCGAGCCTCATAAGGGCAAAAACCCTACTGGGGGACGCCCGAAACCTCAGGACCGATATAAAAATCGGAGTCTCCCAAAGTGTAGAGCGAGTCTACCAGCTCTACAAGGAGGCAGAAGCTGAAATAGCTTCCTTGAAGGCGAAGGGTGGCCGTACACAAGCAAAAAGAAAAGAAGATGCACAAGAGATTGCTCAAAAAAACGTGCAGAAGTATGATGACGCCCTGATGAAAACCCTAGCAGAGCACACTAAGTTAATAAAAGAGAATAACGAGAAAATGGAAGTATTAAAAGAAGCGTTAGAAAAGAAAACCTACGCAAGTGCAGTAGCGGCGCCCCCAAAGAAGCTTCACCCGGAGCAGACCGCATTGCACTCAGTAGTAGTAACGGCGACAGACGAGACAGCGACCGGAGAAGACGTCCTGTACAAGATGATTAACGTCATGAAAGCCGCAGATGGAGGAATAAAGGTAGAAAAAGTTAGAAAAGCGAAAGATCGGAAAGTAATACTGGGATGCAGGAATGAAGAAGAGCGGCAAAGAGTAAAGGAAAGGCTGAGTAGGACGAAAGAATTAAAGGTGGAAGATATAAAGAATAAGGACCCACTAGTGATCCTAAAAAGCGTCTGGATGACGGAATACACAGATACGGACGAAGATGTCATCCTGGCGTTAAGGAAACCAAACCAGTCCCTAACTCTTGGCCTTGACGAGACAGAAGATAGGATTCGGATAGCCTATAGGAAACGGACGCGCAACCCGGATAAAGTCGATATAGTAATGAGGGTCTCGCCAAAAATATATCAACAAATGATGCAATTAGGAATGGTATACATGGATATACAGAGAGTAAAGGTGATGGACCAGTCGCCGCTGGTCCAATGCTCCCAGTGCCTCGGCTATGGCCACGGTCGACGTTTCTGTAAAGATACGAAAGAGAAATGTAGTCACTGCGGAGGCTCCCACCTAAAACAGCAATGCGCGAACTGGCTTGCCGGAGCTGCCCCGGCATGTTGTAACTGCGTCCATGCAAATTTGGAAAACACGGAGCACAATGCCTTCAGCGAAAGCTGCAGCATTAGAAAAAAATGGGAGGCTCTAGCAAGAGCATCAATAGCTTACTGCTAAAAGAATAGGTAACAAATTTGGTAGAAATAAAAATAGATAATAAGCATGTTGTATTATATATAATAAGTATATATGAAAACATTTTTCATAAGAAGTTGTTAATTAAAATTTAAATTGTAAGACCTAGTTTAACCTAGTAAGCTATAACTTAGCAAATATATAAAAGACCAGTAGAAAATGTTCGGGCATACTAGTAGTATACGATAATAGTAATCTAAGAAAATAAATAGGATAAGATAGATAAGTTATGTTGAGTATATATAATGAAGTATATATACCAGCAGCATATGCAACAATGTTTTAAATAAAATAAAAAGATAGAAAGATGTACTATTTCATGCCTAGATTAATTAAGAAATTGTAAACAAAGTAATTGTGATACCTAGTAGAACATTAAGTTAGAAAGAATTTAAGTCAAGAGAAAACAATACTAGTGGAAAATTTTGTGAATACTCTACCAAAATAGAAGTATATAATACCAATAAAGTAATCTAAGAAAAATAAATAGAAGATAATGTAAAATGCTTATAGAACTCGAAATTGTTAACAAAACTTAACTACGATTCCAGTAAAATATAATAAGACATAAAGAACTAAAGTCATGAGTAAAACAAGACTAGTAAGAAACTTTGGCGAACACTCTACTAAATTTTATGTTTAGTATAAACAATGAATATAGAATCTAGAAAATTAAACGGATAAACGATTGTTAAGTCATCACTGCTAGATCTTTGAAAATTAACTGTAAGACTTGTATAAAGAATATAGTAAATTCTTTATTAGTTAACAAAAATTTTGTGTGTCACTCTTTGTATAATGGATTATAATAGTTATGGTAGAATATTATTAAGTTAAAAAACTAAATTTAAGCATAGTAGCTAGTTGAAATTATTGCAATCAAAACTTATGTGTGTAAAATTTTTCGTGTACTTCCTAAATAAACAAAACCTGTTGTTTCACTACCCCAGAAATAAAAAGAGCTCTGAATAAGTGTTATCAGAGGTCAATAGGCAGGATAGCTCGCGGGCCGGACCTCTGCGTCCGGAAAGGGAAAAAAAAAAAAAAAAAAAAAAAAAAAAACCTAACCTAACCTAACCTAACCTAACCTAACCTCGTTTTTAATTTCTGTTCGAAGGTTTCGTGCGTTTCCCAGATGGATTTTGGCTTTAGTGAGGCAGGCCTTTGCCTCCGCTGTCCTGCTTGTATATTTCATTTTCTCAGGCTTTGGAGGACTCTCCGTTATTTCAACTGACGGCTTTTTCGTGACATGTTTACTCTCTTGAGTGCTCGGCACTGCCTTCAGCTTAGGTTTTGTGGGGGCCGGAAGAGCAGCTTTTTTCGGCGGAGTTTTGGATGGTTGTGACTCCTGGCTTCCCGTCTCCCATTCTCCTATGCTGCGCCTCACTTTCGAGGTCGTTTCTATTGCCGTATGAGAGGGTCCAGCCTGCTCAGGTTGAACGGAGGATGATGTCTTAGGGTCAGTTTCTTCGGTGACCTTCGTCTTCACGGGGGGTGTTCTTATACCAAACATTTTGTACAAATCGGAGGGCACGTCAATAAAAATTATACAATGAATTTAAATATTTAAATACACTAACTTAAAAATAATAATATAATAGTCAAAAGAAAAGTTTGTAAAAGTTGTAAATTTGTAACACTTAATGTAGTTTCCTTAATCTAACAATAAACTAATGTAATCTCCCTGTTCTCTTGTTTCAGGTAGTACTGTAAACTTAGGCCAACCAGCACAAGTGAACACTAGTAAGTAAGTATTCCAGCTGGTAAGTTGTTGCGCGAGCAAGAGTAGGCGAAATACGGCAAATAATATTAAGCTCTACCTAGAGTCGATTTCTATCATCAAGCTGAAAGGCTTGAGTCTGCTCTGTCGTTTACAGAAAACCCCGTCAAAATCGGAGCTTTGGTTCCGGAGATACGAAGCTTTACATATATTCAAGATGGCGGACAAAATGGCCGCTGTTTACAATAAATGCCGTAACTCAGTCAATTTTTGTCTCAGAGCACCGGGACTTTGGCCCTCCGCGGTATCCCTGCCGTGACCTGTCTCTTGCAGGTGTCAAAAAATTTTTAGAAATTCCACCCTTAAAAGTGGGGTAATAAGCAAGGGTAGGTCAAAACAATGACACCACAGAAAACCCCGTTCCGCTGCGACAACTGGGTCAAAAGTAACGAGAGAACTAATTATAAAATAAATTTCAAAATGGCGCCCAATATGGCCGCTCTATGTCTAACTTTGTCAATTTTTGCCCGAATCGGCTCGAATTTGGGCTCGTTTAAAAGGTAATTTTTCTCCCAGTCAAGATACACAATCAGTAAGACGATATCTCAGCCCCTCGAATTAAAACTTACATAAAACATAAATTTTTTATAAAAACTGTCCTAAAAAATACAATAATGGTGATAGATGAACTGGATTTTTTTCTAAAATAGTAATAAAATTAATTACAATAAAATGACATTTAAATATTAATCCTAAATTGAATTTTTAAGGTACCATGAAAGAAGGTCAAAAGGTCAACACAAAATTACTTAAAAACTACTGAGTGGAAAAATCTAAAATTTTGCAAAAAACCTAAAACTAAACAAGTTCATTTAATGTATAATTTAAAATCTTGGGGTCACCGCTCACTTTCTCGAGTTAATTAATTTTGAAAATTTTTAAAAACTTACAATTTTTTTTAAAAGTCTATAACTTCGCAAAATCTTAACCTTTTTTAAATCTAAAGGTGCCTCCTGCTTCAGGGCGGTAGTCTCCAGGTAGTCCTGTCGTTAGCACCCGTCCAGCTGCCCGGGTCACTGACCTCGTGGCCACGTGGTCTTTGTTTTTTTGGTGTTTATTCCGTGCTCTTGCACGGAAAAAATCCAAAATAAAATCCAATGTGTATAACTTCTTAATGCCTTCCTTTTTGCAGTGGCAAAACAATAGGTCACCGCTCAAAAAAGAGCAGCGTTTCGGTTTAAAGTTTTAAAATTTTTGAAATTTTCACTTTTATTTGAATAACTCCGCGCGCACTCCACTTATAAAAACACTGTTTTCACCGGCGTGTGCACCTTCACTTTGCGCAAATTTTGATGTGTCACACGTCACCAAGATCAACACTTTTACAATTTTTGCGAATTTTCTCGTGCGGAACTGGGTCAATTCGTGGCGCTCTCGACTGCGGTTCGAGCGCGAATTCGATAAAAACGAGGTCACTCAAGTATTAGAACGGTTCTATGAGTTGGTAAAGGAGGCAGAGGCAGATAAAGTTCAAGGGAAACCTAAAAACCTAGAAAGGGAAATCGAAGGTGAACCTGAAGTCATGCAAAGGAAAGAAGTAAGGGGAAAGGAAGAAAGTGACCTGAAGCGCAAAATAGAAGAGCATAGTAAATTGCTAATAGAAAATGGCCAAAAGATGGAAGTTTTAAAGGAGGCTATGGAAAGGCAGAGAGAGGTCCTAGAAAAAGCCACGTATGCGAGTATCGCGGCCGGCCAGCCCAGAACACAATCCAGCGAACAGGCCGCGCTACACTCAGTAGTGATATCCTCAAAGAACGAGACTGATACAGGAGAAGATATATTAAATAAGATCAGAGAAGTGGTAAACGCGAAGGGAGGAGGAATACAAGTAGACAAAGTAAGAAAAGCAAAAGACAGAAAGATTATAGTAGGTTGTAGAACCGAGCAAGAGAGACAGAAGGTAAAGGAGAGACTAAGGAAAGCGGAGTCGTACCTCAACGTCGAGGAAGTCAAAAATAAGGACCCTCTTCTGATTATTAGGGATGTTCTGCAGTACAATAGTGACGAGGATGTCCTAAACGCCCTAAGAAATCAGAACGGAAACATATACCGAGGACTCGAGAAAGAGGACGACAGAGCAGAAGTACGGTACAGAAAAAAGACACGAAACCCGTACACGTGTCACATAGTACTTAGAGTATCTCCTAGGGTGTGGAACCGCATGATAGAAGCAGGCGATGTGCACATCGACCTGCAAAGAGTAAAAGTAGCAGATCAGTCTCCGTTGGTACAGTGTTCGCTTTGCCTGGGATACGGGCACGGCAAGCGTTTCTGCAGGGAAACCGTAGAGAAATGCAGTCATTGCGGAGGCCCTCATATGAAGGCTGAATGCGCGGATTGGATCGCAGGAGCGGCTCCGTCCTGCTGCAACTGCAAGAGCGCGAAAATTGATGTGCAAGATCACAACGCATTCAGCCAGGAGTGTGCGGTAAGAAGAAGGTGGGACGCACTGGCTCGGGCCAGCGTTGCGTATTGCTGAGGATGACAAAGCTACCAACACGTCGACCAATAAAGGCACTTCACCCAAAAGTAAACCGTACTTGGTGGTCCAAGCCAACCTTCAAAGAAAAGAATTAGCTACCAGCGAACTTATGATAGAAGCTAGCAAAAGGAAGGTGATTCTGGCGCTGCTCCAGGAACCGTATGTGGGTGGGACAAAAAGGATGAAGAACTACAGAGGAGTTAGAGTCTTCCAGAGCACTAACCAAGGAGACGGGACTGTTAAGGCGGCAATAGCCGTTTTCGATAATGACGTTGACGTCTTACAGTGCCCAAAACTCACCACGAACAACATTGTTGTGGTGAGAATCCGGACCAGTGCCTGGGAGATTACCGTAGTATCATTCTACTTTGAGCCAGACCAGCCCATAGAGCCGTACTTGGAGCAGCTCCAGAAAATAGAAAAGGAAACAGGACCTAAGAAAATAATCATGGGAGGCGATTCGAACGCTAAGAGTACCTGGTGGGGAAGCCGAATAGTCGACAATAGGGGCGAAGATATGTCGGGGACTCTCGAAGAAATGGGCTTGCAGGTACTCAACGAAGGAAACACGCCCACATTCTACACTATCAGAGGCGGAAAAACGTACGCGAGTCACGTTGACATAACAGCCTGCTCACCTGATATGCTGGACCTGGTGGAGGACTGGAAGGTAGAAGACAATTTAACAGGTTCGGATCACAACGGCATAACTTTAATAAGGTTAAATAAGGTTAAAAAAGGCCAAAGGATTAAACATAAAAAGAACAACTAGGCTCTATAATACAAAAAAGGCTAATTGGAGCCAGTTTCATGAGAAACTGGCCCAATTGTTAATAGATAAGAATTTAAACAAAACAGAAATAGGCAAAATTAACAATAAGGTAGAGTTGGAAAAAACAGTAGAAAAATACACAAACATAGTAACAGAAATATGCACGCAGATAGTACCGAGAAAGAAAATAAACGAAAAACTTACCTTGCCGTGGTGGTCCGAAGAACTCGCTAAGATGAAGAAAGAAGTCACCACCAGGAAGCGGAGAATCAGGTGCGCAGCGCCGATCCGTAGAGCGAAGGTCGTCGATGAGTACCTGCAAGCAAGAGAAAATTATGAGAGAGAGGCAAAGAAAGCGCAGATAGAGAGTTGGAAGAGTTTTTGCGGGAAACAGGACAAGGAAGGAGTCTGGGAGGGGATAAACAGGGTCATTGGAAGAATAACCCAAAGACAGGAAGACATACCGTTAGTGAAGGACGGAAGGGTCATAAATCCGAAAGATTCCGCAAAAATGCTGGCAGAGACCTTCTTCACAGAGGACCCAGAAAGGGATGACAATGAAGACCACCAAGAAACCAGAAAAGCAGCAAACCGGGTAAACGACTGGGTCCATGGTGAAAAACATGACTCACCGTTTACACTGGAAGAACTACGCTTCACGGTGGACAGCTTCAACCCCAAAAAAGCCCCAGGTGCTGACGGTCTCACTGCCGACATTTGTAGACATGCTATTCAACAAGATATGGGAACGTTTCTTGCCTTGGTGAATAAATGCCTGGAACTCGAACACTTCCCGACTATCTGGAAGGATGCCACGGTCATAATTTTGAGAAAACCAGGCAAAGACGAATACACCAATCCAAAGTCCTACAGGCCAATAGGTCTGTTACCAGTTATGGGAAAGATCTACGAGAAGATGCTCATAGGACGTATAAAGTGGCACCTGATCCCAAGGATTAGTACTCGCCAGTACGGGTTCATGCCTAAAAGAAGCACCGAGGACTCCCTCTATGACCTGATACAGCACATTCGAAATAAACTAGACCACAAGAAACTAACCATCATGATATCATTGGACATAGAGGGAGCCTTCGACAGTGCATGGTGGCCCGCCATTCGAACCCGACTGGCTGAGGAAAAATGTCCGGTGAACCTCAGGAGGACAATCGACAGCTACCTCCAGGATAGGACTGTGACAGTGAGGTATGCTGGAGAACAATACAGCAAGGGCACAAAAAAGGGGTGCGTCCAAGGTTCGATAGGTGGTCCGCTTCTGTGGAATCTTCTCCTAGATCCACTCCTCAGGGGACTTGAACAGCGCGGTGATTACTGTCAGGCGTTTGCCGATGACGTTGTGCTGGTGTTCGACGGAGATACGGCACAAGATGTTCAACGACAGGCTAATGCCGCCCTCGGCTATGTTCAGGGGTGGGGTGTCAAAAATAAACTGAAGTTTGCGCCGCACAAAACCAAGGCTATGATTATCACTAGAAAACTTAAATATGACACACCACTGCTGAGCATGGGCGGGGTCGACATTACCATGTCACATGAAATTAAACTCCTCGGGCTCACAATTGATGAGAAGTTGACATTTAATAGTCACACGGCAAACGTTTGCAGGAAGGCCTTAAACACTTATAAAAGGCTATCCAGAGCTGCCAAAATCAGCTGGGGTCTCCACCCGGAGGTTACCCGTGTAATCTACACGGCGACAGTGGAACCCGTAATCCTGTACGCAGCTAGTGTATGGGCTTCGTCATCCCAAAAACTGGGCGTACAAAAGCAGCTCAATGCAGTCCAGCGTGGCTTCGCCCAAAAGCTGAGTCGCGCCTACCGTACCGTTTCCCTGAATTCAGCACTGGTGTTGTCTGGGATACTTCCACTTGACCTCAGAATACAGGAGGCAGCTGCCCTGTATGAGGCAAGACGGGGAGTACCCCAGACAGCACTAGGAGATGTGGAGATGGAGCGGTTGGTACCGTACGGCAGCACTTGGCATCCAGCAGAGCATGTGCGCCTGGGGTTCGAGACCTTGATCGACCAACAGCAAGTGGACAGTCACAACCACCAAGCAGTAAAAATATATACTGACGGCAGTAAGATTGAGGGCAAAGTTGGAGCAGCACTGTCCTTTTGGAATGGTGAAGCCGAGACTAAGGTCCTCAAGCTTAAATTATCGTCATTCTGCACGGTGTATCAGGCCGAACTCTTGGCCATATGCAGAGCCACGCAGGAGATACTTAAACGCTCGGAGCCAAGCTTTGGTATTTATAGCGATTCCAGATCGGCATTGGAAACTATCACAGACCAAGGCTCCCTCCACCCCTTAGCAATAGAAGTCCGAAACAACCTGAGGACCAGCCGAATTCAGAATAAAGAAGTCTCTTTGTTCTGGATTAAGGCACACGCGGGTTTGGAGGGTAACGAAAGAGCTGATGAGTTGGCAAAGCAAGCGGCCCTAAACTTGCGTAAAAAACCCGATTATGACCAGTGTCCGGTCTCATTCATCAAGCGACATACCCGTATGGCCTCGCTTGATGAATGGAACCGGAGATATAAGTCGGGCAAAACAGCTGCTATAACAAAATTATTTTTTCCAGATGCAGTTAAAGCACATAGATTAATAAGAGAATTCGAGGCAACTAGCGTGATGACTCAGGTGATGACGGGGCACGGTGGGTTCTCAGAATACCTGAACCGGTTCAAGTGTAAGGAGAATCCATCGTGCATCTGTGAGCCCAATGTTAGCGAGACGGTGCCGCACATTTTGTTCGAATGTCCCGTGTTTGGGTTGTGGAGATACGAAGCTCAGTTATTATTAGATGATAAAATAAATGCAGAAAACGTTAAATTGTTTATGTTAGATAAGATAAAGAGAGAAGCATTTATAAACTACTGCATTAAAATAGCACTTAAGGTTATATTTAGAAATAAATAGATAAACAACATATGGTGAATATATATTGTTGAATATATATAAACAGCATATAAGTAATTATAGTAAGTAAATATTAGAAAAATAGTGCAGTGTGTAATGTAATGTGTAACAATAGGTAAATTTGTATTGTAACATTTATTTAGATTATGTAAAGAATTTATAATTTAGAAATAAGAACCGTGTATAGATCGTAAGAAATTGATGTAAGAAATTGCTGCATTAAAATAGCACTTAAGGTTTTTAATTAGAAATAAATAGATAAATAACATTATGGTGAATATATATTATTGAATATATATAAACAGCATATAAGAAAATATAGTAAGTAAAAATTAGACAAATAGTGCAGTGTGTAATGTAATGTGTAACAATAGGTAAATTTTACTTATGTAGATTATGTAAAAAATTAATTAATAAGAAATAAGAACTGTGTATAGATCGTAAGAAATTGTTGTTAAAAATTACATGTTTAAGAAAAGTGTGTACCCCACCCATCCCAGCCTTGATACATTAAAAAATAAATAAATAAAGGAATAGATATAAGAGAATAGGTTAATATTGGCATCCCACCAATAAACAGCATGAAAGACAGATGAATAATAGAAAGAATCAGTATGAAGCATGAAAGATATAATAAAAGATAAGACAAGAATGAAAGCAAATAAGGACTCCGACTAGAAAATCGGAGGGCAGAGTAGGATAGCTCGCGGGCCGGACCTCTGCGTCCGGACAGGAAAAAAAAAAAAAAAAAACCTAACCTAACCTAACCTAACCTAACCAGTCCCGCTCCGTCCGCACTCGAGAGCGCCACGAATTCATAGTGATACGCACGAGAAAATTCGTAAAAATTAGAAAATTTTGCTTTTTGGTATCTTGTGATACATCAAAGCAAGCGGAAAGTGACAGCGCACACGACAGTGTTGTTTGCGTTGCGCTAAGTGAAGTGTATCAGGAGTTATTTTGAAAACAGTGATTTTTTGTGAAAAATAAAACTTTAAAAGTGGATTTTCTCAAAATCTACAGCGACGACCTACAGTTTTTTAACTGCAGTTTGGAGGGTCTCCAAGGGCTCTACACGTTGGTCGGCATTTTTTCCGCGCAGGCGCGCGGAAAAAACACAAAAACAACAAAAACCACGTGGCCACGAGGTCAGTGACCCGGGGCCACTGGACAAATTTCGACAGCGGATGCGCCAGGACACCAGCGTGACGAGTGCGGAGCCGTTTGAAAATTTGAAAAAGGTTGAAATTTGAACATTTTAAAGACAATTTTAAAAAACGAGTAATTTGAAAGGCCTATAACTTTAAAAGTAAATCGGTAAGGCGTAAATTTTATTGCAGTATATAACTAGTTATTAGGTCTTCTTTACTCGTTCTTAGTTTTAGATTTTTCCGATAAGTAGTTTCGGAGATATCCTGTGTTGACCTTTTGACCTACATTCGGGCACCCTGAAAATTAAAAGTGGGTCAAAATTTTAAAAGCCAAATTGTGGTATTTACTATTTAAAAAGATTCTGCATTTTTGTTTACCTAAGTAAATTAAGTTTTGACAAAATTTGACACTTTTAAAAAATTATATAAAAATTATATTCAAAATTAATTATTTCTAGGAAAGTAAGAGGTGACCTTTGTTTTGTAATAAAGATATATATTAGACCTACTGACATTGAACTTTCCCTAAAGTTTCATAATTTTCAGACCAATAGTTTTTGAGTTTTTCTTACTTGAAATTTTGACCTACATTCAGGAGGCCCGAATGGTCTAAATTAGGTCAACATAAAGGAGTGGGAACAGAACTACTAAATTGTAAATAGTATTTTTATGTTAGTTTTTTAGTAGTTTTTTTTTTATTTGGACCATTTCATATTGTATAAATTCAGGTATAATTTTAATTTGTATATTTTTCTTTAAGCTTTTGTATATTATAAGTTATAAGCATTACTACTAGGTTGAAGCTTCGTGTCTCCGAAGGCGACACGTGAAATCGGACACATCTTGGTCTCCAAAATTGTTTTTGCGTTTTTTATTGCGCCAAAATTTACATAATTTTAAAACCGGACTTCATATATACAATATAAATTGACAAAAATTTTTTACAAATTTACTAATAACTATTATATATAACTTTTACAAACATTTTAATCTGTGACAACCTACCCGTGTACGCAGCCTTACCCCGACGAATCTGAAACAAAAAAGGAATATTAGTAATACAATAAATTTGGGGTAAGCGGTAAATCCCTCCGACAACAGTACCATATACTAGTTTGGCACACAACTCTTACAGCCAAAATGTTCGGAATCCGAACGCCCACGAAACAAAAAGACAGTGTTCGTGAGCGAATCGAAGAAGAAGCTCCACGAAACCCACGAGACCCAAAAGGACAGACAAAAAAACAGCCCAACCCCAACTGCCCACTCAAGCAAAACCACGAGTGTGAGGCGGAGTATTGGGGAATGGGAGACCGGGAAGTCCAAGTCCCCGACCCCCCCACAGAAAAACAAGCCAGAGGTGGAACCCCCAAAACAAAAGCCGAAGACAGCTCTTTCGAAGGGCGAGCCAAGGGTGGAGACTCGAAGGGCGTCAACGGAGGCACTGGGCCCCTCGCTGGCATGGAATTTAACCTTTGATAAGAAAAGCGTAAAATGTACAGATCGGCTGACAGAGGCAAAGGCGTGCCTAGATTTTGCCACAGAAAGCATAAACGGCGCTCGTAACCTCAAAACCGAAATAAAAAAGGAGGTCACTAACGCCTTAAATCGGTTATATCAATTGGTTAAGGAAGGGGCAAGCGGGAAGAAAAATATAAATGAAGAGAAAATACCAGAGGCAGAGAGACTACAACCAGAAAATAGAAAAGAGGATACCGAACTCCTCAGAAAACTGGATGAACATACGAGGCTTCTCCAGGAAAATAACCAGAAAATGGAACAACTAAAAGAAAGCTTAGAAAAGCAAGAAGAGCTACAGCGCAAGCAGTCGTACGCGAGTGTCGCGGCGGCGTTCCCTCGGAGGCCGGAACAGACCGCGCTACACTCCGTCGTGGTTACTTCTGTGGACGAGAATGAGACTGGAGAAAAAGTCCTCGATAGAATAAGAAAAGTAGTCAACGCAAGAGAAAGTGGGATAACAGTGGACAAAATAAGAAAAGCGAGAGATAGAAAAGTAATAATTGGGTGTAAAACGGAAAAAGAAAGAGAGAAAGTGAAGGAAAAGATAGAGGGTGCCAGGGAACTCAACGTTGAGGTGATGAAAAACAAGGACCCACTGGTGGTCCTTAAAGACGTCTTAAAATATAACACCGACGTGGAGGTCCTTGACGCCCTAAGAAATCAAAATAAAGGAGTCCTAAGAGAACAAACTGACCAAAGGATGGAAATAGCCTACAAGAAAAACACGAGAAACCCCCACACACACCATATTGTAATGAGGGTCTCCCCCGGAATTTGGCAGTGTTTGGTAGATGCAGGATCCGTCCGAATAGACCTCCAGCGAGTGAGAGTGGCCGATCAATCGCCGCTCGTGCAATGCTCCCTCTGCTTGGGGTACGGTCACGGAAGACGGTTCTGCAAAGAGACAGCGGAGAGGTGCTGCCACTGCAGGGGAGCCCACATGAAGTCTGAGTGTGCAGATTGGCTCGCAGACGTCCCCCCCTCGTGCACAAACTGTAATCGCGCAAAACTAGACAGGACAGACCATAACGCTTTCAGCGGTGAATGCCCCATTCGCCGCAAGTGGGAGGCTTTAGCCCGGGCCACAATAGCCTATTGCTAAAGTGGTCCCGGGCTCAAATGGTCCCCAAACAGACGCGAAAAAATACCTCATTGCACAAGCCAACCTACAACGCATGGCTCTGGCAACAAATGAGATTATGCTTGAGGCAGCAAATAAAAAGATGGCCTTTGCACTCCTCCAGGAGCCGTACGTCGGAGGTATAGGCAGGATGAAAAATTATGGGAGCGCCAGGATCTTTCAAGGCACGAGTCAAAGGGATGGTGTTGTTAAGGCAGCAATTGTCGTCTTTGATACTGATATAGACGCCATCCTATGTCCGGAGTTTACAACAAATAACATCGTTGTTGTAAAACTCCGGACGAGTGCCTGGGAGATCGTGGCGATCTCATTTTATTTCGAGCCAACAGAACCGCTACAACCATACCTCGATCGCCTAAAGACGATCAAAAAGCAACTTGACGCCGCAAAAATCCTAATAGGAGGCGACTCAAACGCCAAACACTCCTGGTGGGGTAGCCTTAAAATCAATGAAAGAGGAGAAGAAATGGCCGGAACTCTAGAAGAAATGGAGCTGCAAGTACTAAATGAGGGGGACATTCCAACTTTCGACACGATCAGAGGTCACAAACAATACACCAGCTTTGTCGACATAACGGCCTGCACGGCGGGGATGCTGAATTTGGTGGAAGACTGGAGAGTAGAGGTAGGCATGACGAGCTCCGACCACAACGCATTGAGTTTTAAGATTAGATTGAACAAAGCGAAAGGTACACACATAAGTAGAACGACCAGAATATTCAACAGTAAAAAAGCAGATTGGGGCAAGTTTCATGGGAAACTTGCCCAATTGCTTGAGCTAAACAAAATTGTAAAAGAAGAAATAAAAAACATTAAAGATAAAGCAAAATTAGAATTAATAGTAGAAGGTTACACTAAAGCAATAGTAGGAGCATGCAACTATAGCATCCCTAAAAAGAATAGGCAGCTAGAATAGCTAGAATAGCCGGCGTATCTACGCCGGCTACGAACATCTTAAAAGCACAAACAAAGGCTGTGTCCAAGGCTCCATCGGCGGACCCATACTCTGGAACCTTCTCCTTGATCCTCTCCTAAAAGGTTTAGAACGACGTGGCGATTATGTTCAGGCGTTCGCTGATGATGTAGTGCTGCTGTTTGATGGAAACACGGCCCTGGAGGTGCAGAGACATGCCAATGCCGCTCTCGCCTATGTCCGGGAGTGGGGTATCGAAAACAAGCTCAAATTCGCACCGCACAAAACCTGCGCGATGGTTATAACACGTAAACTTAAATTCGATACACCACAGCTGAGCATGGGCGGGGTCGATATTGGCATGTCTGAAGACATAAAAATCCTAGGCATCACGATAGACAATAAGCTCACATTTAACAACCATACAGCAGAAGTGTGTAGGAAAGCTTTAAATATATATAAGCAGCTATCGAGAGCCGCTAGGGTTGGTTGGGGACTGCACCCGGAGGTGATTCGTGTAATATACACAGCTACAGTTGAACCAGTTATAATGTATGCGGCCAGCGCCTGGGTAAAAGCAACTGAGAAACAAAATGTGCGTAAAAAACTAAATGCTGTCCAAAGAGTGTTTGCCCAAAAGCTCACCAAGTCATATCGAACTGTCTCCCTTAACTCGGCACTATTACTGGCCGGAATACTGCCACTGGATCTTAGGATCCAGGAGGCAGCAGCCCTTTATGAGGCCAAGCGCGGAGTCCCGCAGCCGATGTTGGGAGACAGGGAGGTAGAGCGTAGAGTAGCGTATAAGCTGACTCCGCATCCGGCAAAGCATATGTGCGTGGAGTTCGTAAGCCTGATAGACCAGCAAGACGTTGCACAACACAACGTCCAGGCAGTCCGGATATTCACAGATGGCAGCAAGATTGAGGGGAAGGTCGGCGCAGCGCTGTCCTTCTGGAATAGCGAAGCGGAGACAAAGAACCTTAAACTTAAGCTGCCATCGTACTGCACGGTCTACCAGGCGGAACTGTACGCCATATGTAGAGCCACGCGGGAGGTAGTCAAGCGTCCTGAAATAAGCTACGGCATCTACAGTGACTCACGATCGGCTCTCGAAACGTTGACAAACAACGGCTCCACCCATCCACTGGCGATAGAAACCCGGAAAAATCTGGCCACTATCGCACTCCAAAACAAAGAAATTTCTTTGTTTTGGATCAAAGCACATGCAGGGATGAGTGGAAACGAGAGAGCCGATAAACTGGCAAAAGAGGCAGCACTCAAGGGGAAAACCAAGCCAGAATACGATGCATGTCCGGTTTCATACGTAAAGCGACAAATCCGCGAGGATTCGCTTGGCGAATGGAACCGGAGGTACAAATCGGAGGAAAAAGGCGCGGTCACCAAGTTGTTTTTCCCAGACGCTATAAAGGCCCATAAAATTGTAAGAAAGCTGGAACCAACCGGAGTGACGACCCAAATATTCACGGGGCACGGTGGGTTCTCGGAATACTTAACCCGGTTTAAGTGTAAAGAGAACCCATCGTGCATCTGTGAACCAGGTAGGGAAGAAACGAGTACGCACGTAATTTTCGAATGCCCTGTATACGGTTACGCCAGACACGAAGCTGAGAACCTACTAGAATGCGATATAACAGCCCAAAATGCAAGTAATATCATCGAAAATAAAAAAGCACGAACAATTTTCCTTGATTTCTGTACAAAAATTGTTAAAAAAGTAATATTAAGAAATAAATAGTTAGATAAGTTATGAATTATATATATTATAAAATATATATAAGTTGCATACAAATAAGTTAGTTTATAAAAAAATATAGATATGTACAACTATATGGGAAACTGTAATTAAAATGTAATAAAATATGTAGGATTAAAATAGTAATAACTTAATTAAGTAATATTCTTGTATAAACCTTTTAGAAATAGAATTAGAATAAATTGTAACCCAATTTGGGAGGCTATATAAAATAAAAAATGAACCCTATCCATCCCATCCTTAAACATATGAAATAAAGAAATAGATATAATACCACATAGTTAATCATTGGCAACCCACCAATGAAAGAGTAAAAGAAGGATGAATGAAAGAAAGATACAGTATGAAGGATGAAAGATTGAATAAAAGATAAGAAAGAATGAAAGAGTTGTCAGTTAACAAGGACTCTGACCTCAAGTCGGAGGGTTAGAAGTAGGCTAGCTCGCGGGCCGGACCCCAGCGTCCGGACAGGAAAAAAAAAAAAAAAAAAAAAACCTACCCTAACCTAACCTTTTTTTGTTTTTTATTTTTTTTTTTTTGACGCTGGGAAAAATGCTTTATGCATACCCTCCCGTCGGGGGACGGAAGGGTTATGTGGGACTCCCGGTGCTCCCCACCGGTATACCCACTAAACGACCCAGCGGCACTCCCGCATCGCCTATATGGAGGGGAACTGGGAATCCGGCACAGCCTTTCCATCCAGCCCCCCGCCGACGACCGCCCGCCTTTACGGCGAGCCCTTCACCCCCCTCCCCACCCTGGGAGAGGGGCCCGAGAATAGCCGCGAGTGCTCGCGGTCATTCCCACCCGGCGGAAGTGGAGGATACGTGCAATGCGGGAGAAGACGCCCCCGCGCCTGTCTCCCGCTATCCTCCACCAGGAGGGGGAAGACGATTGTCGTGCAATCGCCTTCTCCGACCCGTTCGTCGCCTGCGGAGTGGCGCTGCGAGAGGGTCTTCCTCCCGCGCCCGCTCCGTCGCCTCCTTTTGCGAAATTACTTCCTCGCAAAAGGAGGCCACCGCAGCCCAGGACTCCTCGCTTCCCAGCATGACTAAAACCACGCTGGGCAGCGAGAGGTCCTGCCCGACCACCGCCATCAATTGGCGGCGCGGCCCAGACCACGACGCACACACCTCCAGGGTGTGCTGCGCCGTGTCCACCGCCGCGCCACAATCGTGGCAGGCCGGGGTCTCCTCTCTTCCGATCCGATGCAGGCACGATCCGAAGACGCCATGCCCGGATAGCACCTGCACCAGACGGAAAGAAAGGAAACCGTGGGACCGCCCGAGCCAGTCCTGCAGGACTGGCCCGAGCGCGTCCAACGTTCTGCGGCCAAAGGCTGCGGTGGCGAGGGCCTCCGTCCAATGTTGGACGGTTGCGTCCCTCGCCTCTCTGCGGACGGCCTCCCGCTCTTCTGGGGCAGGGCACTCCCCGAGCGCCCTGCGCCCCGCCGTCCACTCGTACACTCTGGCGAGCACCCACGCCTCGAGTTCCCAAGGCGGGGTGCCGGCCAGAGCGCACGCTACCGCAAAGCCCACCGAGCGGTAGGCTCTCGCCACCCGCAGTGCAATGGCCCTTTGGGGCCTGCGGATGGCGGTCGCATTCTCCCTCCTGTGGAGGGAGTCCGCCCAGATGGGGGCCCCGTAAAGGGCCATGCTCTTCAAGATGCCGGCATACAAATGCCGGCATCTCGCCTTCGGCCCTCCCAGGTTTGGGAGGAGCCACGAGAGGGCGTTCGCCGCCTTCAGCAGGCGCGCTGACAACCCGCTGAAGTGCGGGCCGAAGCGCCACCTGCTGTCCAGGGTGAGGCCCAGATATTTCATCTGGGTCCTCACCCCGATCCTGACGCCCTCCACGACGATGTGGGCGTCAAGAGGGATGCGCTGCCGAGGCCCGTGGAAGAACACGGCCTCGGTCTTGTGCAGCGCAACCCCCAACCCGAGGCGGCGGATCCTTCCCGCGACCAAGGATCCGCCAGCCGAGGCCAAACTGGCCGCCTCCCTAAAATCCCTCCCCCGGGCAGTGAGGAGAGTGTCATCCGCGTAGCAGATGACACTCGTGCCCGGGAGGAAGGAGGGATAACCTAACCTTTTTTTTTTTTTTTTTTTTTTTTTTTTTTTTTTTTTTTTTTTTTTTGGAAACCGGCAAAAGCCTTTACTTCCAATCCCCCGCCGACGACCGCCCACCTTTACAGTGGGGCCTTCACGTCCCTCCTGAGGGATAACCTAACCTAACCTAACCTAACCTAACCTAACCTAACCTAACCTAACCTTTTTTTTTTTTTTTTTTTTTACGTTGGGAAATCCTCATGGATACCACCCGGCGCGGGGGCGCCGGAATGGTTATGCCGGACTCTTACCGGCTAAAACCACCACGGGGTTCCATCTTAGCGCCTTGCCGTTTGAGCTGTGGGAAAGGCTTTCGCAATCTTCCATGGCCCAGACGTAGCGCGTAGCTTTTATTGAGCTCCATCACTAGGGAAGCTGTTGCTTCTCACCTTGTCTCTGGTACGAGAGGCACGCGGAACCTCCACGCGCGCCACCTCGAGGCTTTAGTTGTGGGTGACAGACACCCCCCAGTGTCGTCACCCAAGCCTTCATCAGGAGGTATGGATATCTTGGAGGAATCTCCTCCTCCTCCCTCCAGATCTTCTGCTGCGGATCGGGTTTGTGGTCGATATTTCTCGTTCTCTCTCCGCAGTTTCCTTTTGCGTCATTACCTGTTCACAAAAGGTTGTTACCGCCATCCATGCTTCTTTTTCCCCGACCATAGCCTGAACTATTGCAGGAAGTGACAGGCTACTTCCTATGCCGTCGGCGAGCTCTTGCCGTGAGGTAGTCCAGGCTGGACACACCTCTAACGTGTGCTTCGCCGTGTCCTCTACACTGTCACAGTGGTGACATGCAGGGGACGGTTCTCTTCCGATTCGACACAGGTACTTCGAGAAACAACCGTGTCCCGATAGCACCTGTGTCAATCGGAATGTCATCGTCCCATACTCCCTATTGAGCCACTGTTTTAAGACAGGGCGGACAGCCTCGATGACTCTTATGCTGGCGCTAGGCTGCGCCAGCCTCCTGAGCCACTCCTCAGTAGCAGCATTATTTATTTCGTCTCTTTTGCTTTCTATTGCTATTGGCGCCGGATTTTCTCCAAGCAACACTTGTTGACTGCGCCAGAAGTGAACCGACGCGATCACTCTCGCGTCCAGGTCCCATGGCATTGACCCCGCAAGCACACACGCAGCCTCGTAAGATATCGTGCGGTATCCCCGTATCACTCTCACAGCTATCGCTCTTTGCGGCTTTCGCAGAACAGCGACGTTTCGGCTATCAAGAGCGTCGGCCCACACTGGAGCTCCGTACATGGCCATTGATTGTACGACTCCCATGTACAATCTTCGGCAGTCCACTTTGGCCCCTCTCAGATTAGGCAGCAATCCCCCAAGAGCGGATGCCGTTTCCAACAATTTAGGCGCTAGCCTTTCAAAATGGGCATTGAAGTTCCATCGGCTGTCGAGGACGAGTCCCAGGTACTTCATCGTCGTCTCGACGCCGATGCGAACTCCTCCCACCACTATATTTAAACCCTCTGGGGGCTTGTTCCTGGGTCCGTGAAAACATAATGCTTCTGACTTGTTCAGGGCAACCTCAAGGCCAAGTCTCCTCATGCGGTTAACAATCTGGGCCACTCCTGCCGTGGCAAGGATAGCTACTTCCCTGTGTGACTTTCCCTTTGCTGTGACAAGAGTGTCGTCTGCGTAGCAAGTCACCTAACCTTTTTTTTTTTTTTTTTTTTTTTTGTTACCCAGGAAAATCCTTTATGGATACCACCGTCCCAAGGGGGGGGGGGTTGGTGGTTATGTGAGACTCTCCGCCAGAGTGGCGGCATACTCACTAAAAACCTGGGGTGTTCCTCTAACACCAACTAAAGACGGGGGGCACGGGACCGCTTGCACACTCCGCAGCCCTCATCAGTGTCGCTGCCTGCCTTGCGGCAGGCCCACCTCTTGGGAGGTCTTCGCAAGACTTCCCCACCTTGCGTGCGATGCCCCGAAATACAAGGGGCATCTCCACCTTTTGACGGCCCTTTGTTAAGGGATGTTAGGCGCCCCCGCACCCAACACCCCAGGCCCTCAGAGCGGAGACGGAGTGCGGGCTCGATTAGCCCGCCTTCGTGTCCGCGCTCTCCGGAGCGGCAGTGAGAGAGGATCTTTCTCCCTCTCCCGCTCCTCTTCCTCCCTCTGTGAGATGATTTCTTCGCAGAAGGAGGCCACTGCCTCCCATGACCTCTGCTCATCGACCATTTTTAGAATAATGGCCGACAGGGACAGGTCAGTCCCCACGACCGCAACCAATGACTGCCGCGGTCCGGCTCCTCCCGGGCATTCCTCCAGCGCATGCTGGGCCGTGTCCTCCGCATGTCCGCACTGGTGACAAGCCGGGGAGTCTTCCCTTCGGGCGACGCGATGTAGGTACCTCCCGAAACAACCATGTCCCGAGAGGACCTGCGTCAGGCGGAAGGAAAGACTTCCATGCTTCCTGCGGACCCACTCCTCCAGAACTGGGCTGATCGCCTCTATGAGTCGCCTGGCGCTCTGCCCCCTCTGCACTTGCCCCGTGAGGAGCCGCTCCTTCCACATGGCTATAGCGGACGCCCTGGCCTGATCGCGCCAGTGCGCCACCTCCTGCAGCGCTGGTCGCTCGCCCCGCTCCCGCGCCTGCGCTCTGCGCCAGTAGACCGAGGCCAGAGCTTCGGCCTCGAGGTCCCATGGAAGCGAGCCGGCGAGCACGCATGCCACCTCGTGCGAGAGTGTGCGATAACCCCTGCACACCCTCACCGCCATCACCCGTTGGGCTCCGATCAGCACGGCAGTGGTCTGCCGATCGAGCTCTCCCGCCCATATCGGGGCGCCATACAAAGCCATCGAACTTACCACCGCTGTATAGAGGCGGCGGCAGCTCCCCTCACAGCCGCCGATATTCGGCAGCAGGCGACTAAGTGCGCCGGCTGTCCCCAAGATTTTAGGGGCCAGCCTTCGCACGTGCGCCTTGAAATTCCATCTGCCGTCGAGGACGACACCAAGATATTTCAGTGTCGTCCCAACGGGGATGGAAATTCCACCCACCACAATGGTGGAGTCTGCAGGTGGTTTCCGCCGGGGGCCATGAAAACATATGGCCTCAGATTTGTGGAGCGCCACCTGTAGACCCAGCATCCGGATCCTTGCCACGACCGTCGCGACTCCGGCAGTGGCCAGGATCGCAGCCTCCCTGTAGTCGCCTCCCCGGGCGGCGACCAGCGTGTCATCGGCGTAGCATACTACGCCGACGCCACGAGGGTTCGCACACCGGAGGACCCAATCGTACCCGACGTTCCACAGGAGTGGGCCAAGTACCGACCCCTGTGGAACGCCGCGCGTCATGGGACTACATCCCTCCCCGCGAGTCGTCGGGAAGATTACCTCTCTGTCTGAGAGATAATCCCTGACGAGTCTTCGTAGATACTGAGGCACCTTGTGATACCCCAGACCGGCGTGTATCGTGCTCCAGGGTAGCGTGTTGAATGCGTTAGAGATGTCTAGCGATACGGCCACCAACACGCCACCACTGGAGCACGCCTCCTCGGAGAGATAGCGTACGCGAGATATGGCGTCAATCGTCGAGCGACCTCTCCGAAAACCAAACTGGTCAGTCGCCAGATCCGGTCCCACCGTCTCGAGGTGCCTGACCAGGCGGGCAGCTACTATTCTCTCCAATAACTTGCCCGCCTCATCAAGCAGCACTATCGGGCGATAGCCCGAGGGCTCATCCGCAGGACGACCCTCCTTCCTCAGGAGGACGAGTTTGCCCCTTCTCCATCGTCTGGGGAATTTTCCTTCTATGAGGCACCTGTCGAACAGGTCCCTCAAAGTGGGTTCTAGGTGCTTTAAAGAGAGGGCCCACGCCCGACCCGGTATGCCGTCAGGCCCAGGCGCCGTGTTCTTGGCTCTCATCCTGAACACCGCCGCACCCAGCTCGCTCTCAGAGATAGAGATAAACTCGCTCTCCTCTTCTTCGGCGAGATCGGCCGTTGCCAAGGGCGGCGCGAACTCGGCCCCCGGAGCACCGGGAAATAAGCCATCGACCACTCTTTGGAGCACTGCCGGTTGGAGCGAGGCTGTAATAGGGGGTGCCCAGGGACGAAGCTTTTGCCTCGCCCATTTGTACGGGCGGCCCCATGGGTCGCGCTCAAGCCCCTCCAGCAACTCCTCCCAGGCTCGTCTCTTAGCCTCGGCTATCGCAATGCGAAGGGCCCCGGAAGCTTCTCTATAGGCGGCGTAAAGAGACTCGCTCTCCTCAGTCTCTCGCCGCCTTCGCCTCCGATACCGCTGGTATAGCCGGCGCCTCGTCACGCATCTTCTCCGGAGTTCGGCAATCTCCTCCGTCCACCAATAGACTTGGCGTCTTGGCTGCGGGGTTGGCGCGCGTGGCATCGCAGAGTCGCAGACGCGCGTTAGTGCTTCGCACAGCCTATCCGCCATCGCGTCCGGGTCTATCGGATCCGGCTCTTGAGGAGTGCCGTTCCACACTTCGACGAGGGCCGCTTCCTGCAGCACTTCAGCGTTGAGGCGCTTCAGGGCCCATCGCGGGTCTATTTCGCCACCTACCTCTCTCACATCGTCCGTTCGGGTTGGGGAGACGCTGAACCGGATGTAACGGTGATCAGACAGCGTTACCACCTCTACCAGCACCTGCCAGTCGCGAATGCGGCAAGCGATGTCTGGCGTGACGAGCGTCAAGTAGACGATCGACTCACCGTTTCGCCGGACGCAGGTGCCTACTGATCCGCAGTTCACGACGCAGAGGCCCACCTCGGCCATCCACTCCAGTACGACACCGCCCCGTGGGTTCGTCACCGGAGACCCCCACGCCACTGATTTGGCGTTGAGGTCCCCGAGCACGAGGAGGGGACGTGGGCGGGTCTGACCAATTAAGGTCCCCACCTCGCCGAGAAGAGTCTCTAGCTCGCGAACTGGCCGATTTGGGGAGTGGTACACCCCCACGACCATGGCTTGGCCCACCCTAGCCGCTACAAAACCTCTGCCCCTCACCACGTCTTCGAGAGGGGGAGAGTGAGGCGGCGATTGCGTGGTGATTGCCACTAAGCCGTCGAGATCCCCAACCCAGTCAGATCTAGGTCGGACCGCATAGGGCTCGCTGACCACCGCCACTTGTATCAACCGCTCCGCCATGGACTGCAGGAGCAAGTCCTGAGCCCCGGCGCACCGGTTGATATTCGCCTGAAGGAAGGATAGGGCCATACTAACTAACCTTCCTCCATGCTTACAGCTGGCCCTTTGTTGGGGCGAGGCGGATGCGGCTGGGCCGTAGCCCCAGCCGCATTAGCCTTCCGTCTGACCCCTGGCTTTGACGGGGACTTGGCGCATGCCTTGCTCCCGGAGAGGTGATCCGCTGGCTTCCCCGCTGCTGCACATATGGTGCAGTGGGGTTCGGCGGTGCATTCTTTGGCCTTGTGGGCCTTTATACCGCAGCGGTAACACTCTTCACTGCGGTCAACTTCGGCCTTGCACTTGGCCGCTACATGACCCAGTTCGAGGCAGCGGTAGCAGCGAAAGGGTCTTGCATCTAAGATGCTGACTCGCGCCGCCACCCAGCCCACCAAAACGCGGCCTCCACTGGCCATCACTTTCTTTGCGGCTGTGGTAGGGCAGCGCACGAGCACGGTACCCATCCCGGCTTGACCCCGGCGTATTGTGCCCACGGACAACGCCGTCACAGGGCAATCACCCTTCCCTGCCAAGGCCTCCGCCAGCTCCTGCGGGGTGACCGAATCGTCCAGGCCGCTGACACGAAGGTCTGTTTTTATGGTCGGCCTGGAGATTCGTACGCTCTCCTCATCAACGAACACCTCTCTGAGCTTTTCAGCAAGGACGTCCGCTTTGGCAGCGTTGTCCACACCGAAAACCTCCAGCACTCGTGCCCCAGTGGCCGCTGCCCTGATCTTTAGCGGCGAGAACCCCAGCTCGCTCAGGTTGATCTTCGCCTTGGCCGCCTCCAGCACCTTGGCGTAGGTGACGCCTTTCTCCGCCGCTCTCTCCTGCAGCGTGATCACCACCGCTGCGGTCCTTGGAGGGCGGAGTTTGGCCGCACCCGCCTTGGGAGGCTGTGGCTTCGACCTAGGGACTTGGGCTGAAAGGGTAGGCCTTTTCTTCTCGGTGCCTGTTGCCCCTTCCGCTGCACGCACCTTGTCACGTCTCTTGCCCTTTCCACGCCTCGTCACCACTTGCCAGTCTTCAGCTGGAGCCGCAGCGCTGGCATAGGTGGGAGTGGGCTTTGGTTTTGAAGCCGCTCTTGTTCCAGGCTTTGGCGCTGGAGAGTCCTGTTGAGTGGAGGTTTCCGCTGGACACCCCTTAGCCTTCCGTTTCCGATCTGCGGCCAGAGAGGGCCTCAGGGTCTGCTCGGGCAGCAGTCTCTCCTCGATCCCGGCAAAGCGGGCGTTCACCATTGTGCCCACTTGCACCATGATCTGCTGCATTACCTCGTCTGTGCAGGGGGTTTGAGCTGGGACCTGAGCAGGCACCGGAATCGGAGCCACGCGAGCTTGGGTCGCCCTCATCTGCTCCATCTCTTGTCGCAGCTCCTTCAGGTCTGCCGAGAGCCGCTCATTGGCCTTTACTAGGAGGGCCATCTCCTCGGGCATTGTGCGGGCTCGCGTTTCCTTAAAGGATGCCCTTATGGTGTCTGCTGCTTCCTTGAGGGCTCTCACCGACGTGCCTTTTAGGTTTTTGGACTTGGTGGCCACCGCATATACGATGTCCACTGAGTCGATTAACATTGACTCCAGCTCGGCGGCATCGCAGTTGCTCAGCCGAGGGCCACAGTCCGCAGACACCGATGCTGGCGCCTTGAGGAACTGCGCCTTCCTCCTTTGTTGGATCTCCTCTTGGAGCTCCTTTTCGGCTATGAGCCGCATCTCCTCTTCCCGTACCCGGTTAAGCTCGGCCTTGGCCTTCGCCAGACCAACGTACTTCCCTGTTGTGGGCGGTCGTCCTCTACCACACCGAGTGCTCGGCGTGCTCATGACCTTGGGTAACGGTGAGGATTCACCCTGGTCTTCCTCCTCTTTACTCTCTTCCATGTGCCGCTTGCGCATCTTCCTCCCGGAGCCGCGAGACGAAACTGTCTCCCAGGTCATGGCATCAGAATCAGACTCCGTCAGGCTCACAGTCTGAGTCCGAAGCCATGAGGCTTGAGATGTCTCTTCCTCTACACCATCATTATCCGTTTTCTTGCCAAGGTCGTCATGTTTCGAAAAATCTGTGTCCGAGTTATTGCCATAGTTGTCGTGTCGTAGGCCGGAGCCCACGTGGCGGTTCTTGCCCCCCTCATATACAATGGGGCTAGACGCCGGAGCGCCGTGGGATTCACAATCTTCATTGCTGCCTACCTGAGGATTTTTTTCAGAATTCGCCGTATCCATGTTTTCCTTATTTGAGGGGTGAGGTCCCCTTGTGGTGCCCTAGCCAACCGGGTTCCCCCCAGCCATGCATCCCTTGTGCGGGCACCAAACAACGGGATTCGGAGACGCATTATTGTGCCCAGCAAGGTGGCCGAGTTGACCCTCCTTGCCGCGCCGCCAGCCTTGCAGGCTCGCCATCCACCGACCCAAAAGGCCCACTGCGACCCACTGCCGCTGTTCGCGAGGTAGAACGGCGGCAGTGGGTCGCAGTGGGCCTTTTGGGTCGGTGGATGGCGAGCCTGCAAGGCTGGCGGCGCGGCAAGGAGGGTCAACTCGGGGCCGTGTTGACACTCTCTGCCGCGCCGCGGGCCTTGCAGGCCCGCCATCCCCCGACCCAAAGGCCCACTGCGACCCACTGTCGCCGTTCCGCCTCGTGCCCGACAGGAAGGCCTCATACTTTAACTAGCCTGAGAAGGCTAATCACCACTCATTTGGCTCGGAGAACCAAGCCAAGCACCAGTCCACTTGGAATCCCGCAAGGAAGCTGACCCACACAGCCGACTCGCGGAAACCAAGGTGGACGAAGCCTACCTCCTCAGAGACAGCTCCACCAGCCCATCTCGCCTCCATCCACTGCACCTTCTGCTACTCAGAGGGACGCGCGGAGAAGTTAAAACCCCAACCTACCCCACCGACAAAGTGTCGGCGCCTGGTGGTTTCAGTTACGTCTATTTCAGATGGAAATAGACTAATAACGGGCAGCAACCGCGAGAAGGCTGACCCCACCAGACTTGCCTTGAGGATCTACACGACCTGCGCTCTCCCTTAAGACCATACGCCTCCCTACTCGCTCCCAGAGCCGGGTAACTACTAAGGGATAAACCCAGACCCGCCCAAGTCACCTAACCTAACCTAACCTTTTTTTTTTTTTTTTTTTTTTTTTTTTTTTTTTTTTTTGTTACCCAGGAAAATCCTTTATGGATACCACCGTCCCAAGGGGGGGGTTGGTGGTTATGTGAGACTCTCCGCCAGAGTGGCGGCATACTCACTAAAAACCTGGGGTGTTCCTCTAACACCAACTAAAGACGGGGGGCACGGGACCGCTTGCATACTCCGCAGCCCTCATCAGTGTCGCTGCCCGCCTTGCGGCAGGCCCACCTCTTGGGAGGTCTTCGCAAGACTTCCCCACCTTGCGTGCGATACCCCGAAACACAAGGGGCATCTCCACCTTTTGACGGCCCTTTGTTAAGGGATGTTAGGCGCCCCCGCACCCAACACCCCAGACCTTCAGAGCGGAGACGGAGTGCGGGCTCGATTAGCCCGCCTTCGTTTCCGCACTCTCCGGAGCGGCAGTGAGAGAGGATCTTTCTCCCTCTCCCGCTCCTCTTCCTCCCTCTGCGAGATGATTTCTTCGCAGAAGGAGGCCACTGCCTCCCATGACCTCTGCTCATCGACCATTTTTAGAATAATGGCCGACAGGGACAGGTCAGTCCCCACGACCGCAACCAATGACTGCCGCGGTCCGGCTCCTCCCGGGCATTCCTCCAGCGCATGCTGGGCCGTGTCCTCCGCATGTCCGCACTGGTGACAAGCCGGGGAGTCTTCCCTTCGGGCGACGCGATGTAGGTACCTCCCGAAACAACCATGTCCCGAGAGGACCTGCGTCAGGCGGAAGGAAAGACTTCCATGCTTCCTGCGGACCCACTCCTCCAGAACTGGGCTGATCGCCTCTATGAGTCGCTTGGCGCTCTGCCCCCTCTGCACTTGCCCCGTGAGGAGCCGCTCCTTCCACATGGCTATAGCGGACGCCCTGGCCTGATCGCGCCAGTGCGCCACCTCCTGCAGCGCTGGTCGCTCGCCCCGCTCCCGCGCCTGCGCTCTGCGCCAGTAGACCGAGGCCAGAGCTTCGGCCTCGAGGTCCCACGGAAGCGAGCCGGCGAGCACGCATGCCACCTCGTGCGAGAGTGTGCGATAACCCCTGCACACCCTCACCGCCATCACCCGTTGGGCTCCGATCAGCACGGCAGTGGTCTGCCGATCGAGCTCTCCCGCCCATATCGGGGCGCCATACAAGGCCATCGAACTTACCACCGCTGTATAGAGGCGGCGGCAGCTCCCCTCACAGCCGCCGATATTCGGCAGCAGGCGACTAAGTGCGCCGGCTGTCCCCAAGATTTTAGGGGCCAGCCTTCGCACGTGCGCCTTGAAATTCCATCTACCGTCGAGGACGACACCAAGATATTTCAGTGTCGTCCCAACGGGGATGGAAATTCCACCCACCACAATGGTGGAGTCTGCAGGTGGTTTCCGCCGGGGGCCATGAAAACATATGGAACCTAACCTAACCTAACCTAACCTTACATAACCTAACCTAACCTAACCTAACCTAACCTAACCTAACCTAACCTAACCTAACCTTTTTTTTTTTTTTTTTTTTTTTTTTTTTTTTTTTTTTTTTTTTTTTTTTTTTTTTTTTTTTGTTGACCAGGTGGAAAATGCGTTACGCATACCCTCCGAACATGGGAGTGTCGGAGGGTTATGTGGGACTACACATCACCTCTCCCTCCTCAGAGTGAGGAGAGGTAGGGAGTGCTACCCACTAAAAACCACCCGGACGTGCCCTCTCGCCGGTTTTGTTGGACACCGTGGAACCCGCGAAGGCATAGTCCACGATGTCCACCGGTGGCACCCCAGCCGTTGCCGGGGCTTCCCGCGCCGAAGGGGAGAAGGGCGAGCACGCTTGGCCCTCTCCCAGACCGCTCAGTGGCTGATCACCGCGGGCAGAGGACTCCCATCCTCCACCTGCAGCCACTATGGGTTGAGTCTGGCGGCGAAACGCCGCCTTCTCAACCCAAGCCGTCTGCGCCGGAGGGGATGCGCGAGAGGATCTTCCTCGCGCTCCCGCTCCGCGGTCTCCTTTTGCGAAATGACTGTTTCGCAGAAGGAGACCACCGCCTCCCAGGACCTCTCGTTGCTCAGCATTGCTTCAACAATGCTTTGGAGCGAGAGGTCCACCCGCTGAATGGTGCGTGCCATGAGGCCACGCTCCGCGTCCCAACGACTGCACACCTCAAGGGTGTGCTGCGCGGTGTCGTCGGGACTTCCGCACTCATGGCACAGCGGGGCCGGCTCTCTTCCGATTCTGTGCAGGTAGTGACCGAAGCACCCATGCCCGGTCAGTACCTGCACGAGCCGGTACGACGTCGCGCCGACTGCCCTCTTCAGCCAAAGGTCGGCCGTTGGGAGGATCGCCTCTATGGTACGGAGACCATAAGGGGCGACCTCCAGTTGGGCCTTCCATCGGTCCCGCAGTCGGCGCTCCGTCGCGCGACGGGAGGCTGCCACCTCCTCGGGGTCCGGGCGTTCACCTGTTGTCCGGACCCTGGACCTACGTTGGTAGGTCTCTGCGTGCACCTCTGCGTCTAGCTCCCACGGAGGGGTGCACGCGAGGAGGCAGGCCGCTGCATGGGCCACCGTCATATAGGCCCTCACCATCCTGAGGGCCACGACCCGTTGTGGCCTCCGCAGCAGGGCCCTATTTCGGGCGGACAGCTTGTCCGCCCATATTGGGACCCCATAGAGGGCCATGCTCCTTGTCACGCCGGCATATAGCCGGCGGCACAAGGAGTCCGGCCCTCCTATATTGGGCAGAAGTCTGCCCAGCGCCGATGCGGCGCCCACGATTCGGGGAGCTAGTCTCGAGAAATGCTCCCCGAAATCCCACTTGCGGTCCAATATGAGCCCCAGATATTTAATGTGGGGCTTTATTTGGACCGCTCCACCCTCCAGGGTGAGCGCCGCATTCGCGGGCAGATTCCACCCGCGCCCCCCGAAGACTATAGCCTCAGTCTTCGGGAGGCTCACCTTTAGGCCGAGCCTGGTGATCCGTTCAATCGCCAGCTCGGCCGCCACTTCCGCCCTCCGGGAGGTTTCCCGCTTGTCGCTCCCATGCACAGCCACCATTGTGTCGTCCGCGTAGCAGACGACGAGTGTGCGCGGAAGCAGCTCCCCCCGGATTGCCCAGTCGTACCCCAGGTTCCATAAAAGTGGACCGAGCACGGAACCCTGGGGCACGCCGCAGGCCATCTGTCTCTCCCCCTGTTGCCCGTCCTTGTTTTCCCAGAGCACTACCCTCTCGGTTAGGTAGTGCTCAACAATTCGCCTTAGGTAGTGAGGCACCTCATGGTATCGAAGTGCCTCACTGATCACCCCATAGGGGAGGGTGCCAAATGCGTTTGCGATGTCTAGTGACACCGCGATGACACCCTCCCCCCTGCTCGACGCGTAGTCACAAAAGTCCTTCAGTGACTTCAGCGCGTCGAGCGTGGACCGCCCTTCCCGGAACCCGAATTGTCTATCAGAGACGTTCGGGCCGGCGGTCTCCAGGTGCTGCAGGATCCGGGAGGCCAGGATGCGTTCAAACGCTTTTCCGGCCTAATCCAGCAGCACTATGAGGCGATAGGCGGACGGGCTATCCTGTGGCCGACCCTCTTTACGGAGGAGGCATAGTCGCCCCTCCTTCCACACCCTCGGGAACCTTCCCTCTCTCAGGCAGTCATCCATGACGTGCCTGAGTCGGTCCCCAAGGTGTTCCAGGGCGACTGCGAGGACGCGACCGGGAACGCCGTCTGGGCCCAGGGCTTTTTTGCAGCCCCGGAGTCGGTCTGTCACACGCTCGAACTCGTCGTCACTTATTGGTGCAACGACGAGCTCGGCCTCCGACTCCGTTCTGGGGTCGACCATCGACGGGGGAGAGATCGAGGGAGGTGGCGGGAACAGCCCCTCGACTACCCTCTGGAGGAGTTCGGGCTCCACGGAGTCCATGGGGGGAGCGCTGCGCATTTTGTTGCGCACCACCTTGTACGGCCGCCCCCATGGGTCCCTGTCCAGGGTAGCCAAGAACGACTCGCGAGCTTCGTCCTTGGCCTTGGCGATCGCAACCTGGAGAGCCCCCTTAGCCTCTTTGAGGGCCCTGTGGAGCCCTTCCTCCTCTTCCGCACTGTGCCGCCTGCGCCTACAGTGTTGGTAGGCGCGGCGGGCACTGTTACTGGTGGACCGCAGGGCCGCAATTTCAGCGGACCACCAGTATACTCTCTTGCGGGCGAACAGGCGACCGACCCGAGGCATAGCCGCGTCGCACACCGTCTGTAGTGCGACTCGGAACTGTGCCGCCCTTTCCTCAGCTCCGAGGGTGACGGGTGGGGCAGCACACCACGCCTCCACCATGGCCGCCTCGTTCGCCTTGTCCCTGTCCAAATGGACCAGGGACCACTTTGGGAACTTTCGCCCCCTCCTGGCTCTGCCCGTGATGGGCGACGGTGGAACCCCCGCTGTGAAGACCCTCATCCTGATGTACAGGTGATCTGAGAGGGTCTCCACATCCTCCAGGACGCGCCAATCCGTGACGCGTGCAGCTATGGCAGGGGTCGCGAACGTGACGTCCACGATTGACCCCCCTTGCCGCCGCACGCAGGTATTCGCGGTGCCCCGGTTTAGGACCACGAGTCCCGTTGCCGTCACCCAATCCCCAAGAGCCATACCCCTATGGTCTGTAATGGGGGAACCCCATGCCGAACTTTTGGCGTTGAGGTCCCCCAGGACCATAACCTGCCTCGGGGCAGCCCTCCGGACCACCCCCCCTAGGATCCCCAGGAACGTGTCAAACTCCCGCAGCGGCCTATTGGGGGAGAAGTACACGGCCACCAGCACCGTGTCGTTCCCCCATCTGGCCGCCACGAATCCCGGGCCACCCTCGATCCTTGATAAGGGGGGGAGGTCCCCCATCGCCGGCACTACGATCGCCACTACTCCGTCGGTATCCCCTACCCAATTAGATTGTGGGGGGACGAAGTATGGCTCCGCTACAACCGTAACGCCAATTGCCCACTCCGCCATGGCCTGCATGAGCAGATCCTGAGCTCTGGCGGAGTGGTTGGCGTTTACCTGCAGGACATCTAGATGCTGGTGTGCTGGCATTTAAATGTCCATACGGTTGTCCTCTTGGTGCCGGCTGGCGGCTGTTTCGGCTGGAGGGGGTCGGGTGGGGCGGGAGGGTCTCGGCCTCGCCTCTCTTCCCTTTGTCTCCGGTGGGGAGCATTTTGGTCCCCTCATAACGTGGTCGGCTGGGAGGCCTGCATGGTGGCATACTGCGCACCATACCTTCTACTCCCAGCATTCGGCTGCTTTGTGCCCCTCTGCGCCGCACCGGTAGCACATCTGGCCCCGGTCCACCTTTGAGGGGCACAGCTCACGCGCGTGGCCGACACCCTTACATTTGTAGCACCGCATGGGTGCTGGTCCGACGGAGTTGACCCTGGCAGACGACCAGCCTACCAGGATCTGACCACACTTGAGGAGGGCTTTTGCAGTCCCCACCGGGCATCGCACGAGGGCCACCCCACTGCCATCATAGTATGAAGGGCGGATGCCCCCCACCTTTATGAGCGCCACGGCGCATCCCCCTGCCTTGGCGACGGCAGCCGCCAGGGTCTCCCTTGTCGCCGACTCGTCTAGGCCGGCGACCTCGATAGCGGCCATCTTTTCAGGGCGGCTTACATGGGCAACGTCGCCCACGAGGACCTGCAGCTTTGCTGCGAGGCTGTCCGCCGCCCTTCCGCTATCTGCTCCAGGGACCTCGATGACTCGGCCCCCCGTCACCGAGTTCCTGACCCTGACATGCTGCAGGCCTATCTCCTCCAACCTTATGCCGTTAATGGCCTTGGACATGACAGCCTGCAACGTGGTGTCGGTGGCAACGTCCTTGCGCATGGTAATTACCACCGCTGCCGTCTTGGGGACTTCTAATGCCTTCGCCTTTGGTGCCGCTTTCTTCTTGGGCGGCGGGGGAGGTGGCGGAGTGGCCGTAGCCTTTCCCTTTCCCTTCCTCTTCTTTTTGCTTGCTACCTGTGCCCATGTCTCGCCCGGGGGCACAGGTGCAGTCTCCACTGCTGGGGCAGGCTTGCTTGCCGGGGCAGGCCTGGCTGCTGGGGCAGGCTTGGCTGCCGGGGCAGTCTTGGCTGCCGGGGCGGTGGTTTCCTGGGCCGCCAGGGCCGCTTTTTTCGCGGCCCTTTTCGGCCTGCCATCCCCGAGCCTGGCCCTGCTCTCGGGCTCGGAGGCCACTTCTCTCGTTGAGGCCGGTGGGGCCTTCTTCTTTTTATCCGCCGCTAGCGGGGGGCGGATTATTGGTGCGGGTGGAAGGCGACTGGCAATCTCCTCGATCCTTGCATTCAGCATGTTACCGAGGGAGACCGTCAAGTCGCGCTTCATGCTGTCCAACAGTTCCGCCAACTCCGCAGGGGCGGATTGTGTCGGCGGGGGGGCCCTAGGGGCCGGGGTCTCACGCGCCGGCTGCGGGGCCGGGGCCTGGCGCTCTGAGAATGCAACTTTCAGGGCCTTGAGTTCCGCTGTGCAGAGAGCGAGTTGTTCCCGCATTCTCTTGTTGTCCGCCTTCAGGATGCGGATCTCCTCGCTCTCTGACCTGGAGGCGTCAAGTTCCTCCATGGCACTTAGTATGGTGCGGCAGGCCCGGTTCATGGTGCCCCACACCTCACCCTTCAAGTTGCCCGACTTGCGGGCCCCCTCCATTATTTCAACTGCCGCTTGTTTGGCAGCCTCCACCGGGTCAGAGAGGAGAACCTCCGACGGGGGCGTCAACATCTTTCGTGGTGGGGAGGTAGTTCCCCCACTCATTCTCCCCATAGTTCCCTTGGAGCGGAGCTCCGGGAAGTTCTTCCTATACAAGGAGGGGCCGGCGGCGACATCTGTGTCGGAGCTGAGGTAATTCTCCGAACCTCGGAGCTTACCTCTTGCCGACGCCATCCCCGCGTAGGCCCCCTTGGGCTTGCCCCTCCGGGCTGTTCCAACCTTAGGCCCATTATCGGGCCTTGCGTCATCCGCCTGGTCGACATGCCCCCTCTTCTGGGGCTGAGAAGTCATTCCAATGGCCTCTGAGACATCTCCCTCGGATTCAGAAGAAGAATCCAAAGTTCTTTCGTCCCACTTGCGGTGGGAACTCCCCTCCTCTTCAGACGTGGCCATTGTGGCCCCGCCAACGTCTCTGCCAAATTTGGGCCAAATCCGACTACCCCAGCCGAAGTTATCACGCCAAACAGAGTTTGGCTAAAAAAACGGTCAAGGGGGAGTCGGCTTGGAGAAGTCCCATACAAATTTCAAAAAGCGCCTAAAAAACCGAATAGCAATCCGGTCCCTCAGGACACTTTTTGAAAAATTTTTTTGGCTGACTTCCCGTTAACGTAGCCTGGTGCCAAAACTAACAACTAATAGAGGATGAAGTCTTCTATCCCCTAGCCCCCCTACTGAGACCGTAGGGTTAAACCCCGACCCTATTTATCGACCTCCAACTTTGCCGATTTTTTTGCGTTAAAATTTTTGTAAAATTTTTCACAAAATTACTAAAAATCCGATTACTTCCAAACCCTAAGGAGAAAAGCAACCGGACCTAGCCTACACGAAAATAAACTATTGGCGCTATGTCCCAACCCCAAACAGAGCGTTGGACGATAGCCGCAAAGCCGACTTTTTTTCGATTGAAAAAGGTAAACAAACCGTTTTTCAATCGAAAAATCCCAACTTTTAATTTTCCGCTTTTTTTGGCGATAGCTCAGTCCGCAAAACACTCAGCGACACAGCGTTTTCACAGCCGTGTGCGCCTCGTGAATCCGCAACTTACGATGTATTGAACTTCGCTGTAGCTCACATAGGCTGATCGCTAAGGCAGTTAATACACCGGGTCAGACCTCCAAAACTCGTCAACCTAACCTAACCTAACCTAACCTAACCTTTTTTTTTTTTTTTTTACCAGGTGGAAAATGCGTTACGCATACCCTCCGAAAATGGGAGTGTCGGAGGGTTATGTGGGACTACACCTCGCCTCTCCCTCCTCAGAGTGAGGAGGGGTAGAGAGTGCTACCCACTACAAAACACCCGGACGTGCCCTCTCGCCGGTTTTGTTGGCCACCGTGGAACCCGCGAAGGCATAGTCCACGATGTCCACCGGTGGCGCCCCAGCTTATCGTTGCCGGGGCTTTCCGCGCCGAAGGGGAGAAGGGCGAGCACGCTTGGCCCTCTCCCAGACCGCTCAGTGGCTAATCACCGCAGGCAGAGGACTCCCATCGTCCACCTGCAGCCACTATGGGTTGAGTCTGGCGGCAAAACGCTGCCTTCTCACCCCAAGCCGTCTGCGCCGGAGGGGATGCGCGAGAGGATCTTCCTCGCGCTCCCGCTCCGCGGTCTCCTTTTGCGAAATGACTGTTTCGCAGAAGGAGACCACCGCCTCCCAGGACCTCTCGTTGCTCAACATTGCCTCAACAATGCTTTGGAGCGAGAGGTCCACCCGCTGAATGGTGCGTGCCATGAGGCCACGCTCCGCGTCCCAACGACTGCACACCTCAAGGGTGTGCTGAGCGGTGTCGTCGGGACTTCCGCACTCGTGGCACAGCGGGGCCGGCTCTCTACCTATTTTGTGCAGGTAGTGACCGAAGCACCCATGCCCGGTCAGTACCTGCACGAGCCGGTACGACGTCGCGCCGACTGCCCTCTTCAGCCAAAGGTCGGCCGTTGGGAGGATCGCCTCTATGGTACGGACACCATAAGGGGCGACCTCCAGTTGGGCCTTCCATCGGTCCCGCAGTCGGCGCTCCGTCGCGCGACGGGAGGCTGCCATCTCCTCGGGGTCCGGGCGTTCGCCTGTTGTCCGGACCCTGGACCTACGTTGGTAGGTCTCTGCGTGCACCTCTGCGTCTAGCTCCCACGGGGGGGTGCACGCGAGAAGGCAGGCCGCCGCGTGGGCCACCGTCATATAGGCCCTTACCATCCTGAGGGCCACGACCCGTTGTGGTCTCCGCAGCAGGGCCCTATTTCGGGCGGACAGCTTGTCCGCCCATATTGGGGCCCCACAGAGGGCCATGCTCCTTGTCACGCCGGCATATAGCCGCCGGCACAATGAACCCGGCCCTCCTACATTGGGCAGAAGTCTGCCCAGCGCCGATGCGGCGCCCACGATTCGGGGAGCTAGTCTCGAGAAATGCTCCCCGAAATCCCACTTGCGGTCCAATATTAGCCCCAGATATTTAATGTGGGGCTTTATTTGGACCGCTCCACCCTCCAGGGTGAGCGCCGCACTTGCGGGCAGATTCCACCCGCGCCCCCCGAAAACTATAGCCTCAGTCTTCGGGAGGCTCACCTTTAGGCCGAGCCTGGCGATCCGTTCAATCGCCAGCTCGGCCGCCACTTCCGCCCTCCGGGAGGTCTCGCGCTTGTCGCTCCCGCGCACAGCCACCATTGTGTCGTCCGCGTAGCAGACGACGAGTGTGCGCGGAAGCAGCTCCCCCCGGATTGCCCAGTCGTACCCCAGGTTCCATAGAAGTGGACCGAGCACGGAACCCTGGGGCACGCCGCAGGCCATCTCTCTCTCCCCCCGTTGCCCGTCCTTCTTTTCCCAGAGCACTACCCTCTCGGTTAGGTAGTCCTCAACAATCCGCCTCAGGTAGTGAGGCACTTCATGGTATCGAAGTGCCTCGCTGATCACCCCATAGGGGAGGGTGCCAAATGCGTTTGCGATGTCTAGTGACACCGCGATGACACCTTCCCCCCTGCTCGACGCGTGCTCACAGAAGTCCCTCAGTGACTTCAGCGCGTCGAGCGTGGACCGCCCTTCCCGGAACCCGAATTGTCTGTCAGAGACGTTCGGGCCGGCGGTCTCCAGGTGCTGCAGGATCCGGGAGGCCAGGATGCGTTCAAACGCTTTTCCGGCCTCATCCAGCAGCACTATGGGGCGATAGGCGGAAGGGCAATCCGGCGGCCGACCCTATTTACGGAGGAGGCATAGTCGCCCCTCCTTCCACACCCTCGGGAACCTTCCCTCTCTCAGGCAGTCATCCATGACGTGCCTGAATCGGTCCCCAAGGTGTTCCAGGGCGACTGCGAGGACGCGACCGGGAACGCCGTCCGGGCCTGGGGCTTTTTTGCAGCCCCGGAGTCGGTCTGTCACTCGCTCGAACTCGTCGTCACCTATTGGTTGAACGACGGGCTCGGCCTCCAGTTCCATTGTGGGGTCGACCATCGACGGGGGAGAGATCAAGGGGGCTGGCGGAAACAGCCCCTCGACTACCCTCTGGAGGAGTTCGGGCTCCAAGGAGTCCATGGGGGGAGCGGTGCGCATTTTGTTACGCACCACCTTGTACGGCCGCCCCCATGGGTCCCTGTCCAGGGTGGCCAAGAACGACTCGTGAGCTTCGTCCTTGGCCTTGGCAATCGCCACCTGGAGGGCCCCCTTAGCCTCTTTGAGGGCCCTGTGGAGCCCTTCTTCCTCTTCTGCAGTGTGCCGCCTGCGCCTACAGTGTTGGTAGGCGCGGCGGGCACTGTTACTGGTGGACCGCAGGGCCGCAATTTCTGCGGACCACCAGTATACACTCTTACGTGCGAACAGGCGACCGACCCGAGGCATGGCCGCGTCGCACACCGTCTGTAGTGTGACCCGTAACTGTGCTGCCCTTTCCTCAACTCCGAGGGTGACGGGTGGGGCAGCACACCACGCCTCAACCATGGCCGCCTCGTTCGCCTTGTCCCTGTCCAAATGGACCAGGGACCACTTGGGGAACTTTCGCCCCCTCCTGGCACTGCCCGTGATGGGCGACGGTGGAACCCCCGCTGTGGAGACCCTCATCCTGATGTACAGGTCATCTGAGAGGGTCTCCACATCCACCAGGACACGCCAATCCTTGACGCGTGCAGCTATGGCAGGGGTCGCGAACGTGACGTCCACGATTGACCCCCCCTGCCGCCGCTCGCAGGTATTCGCGGTGCCCTGGTTTAGGACCATGAGTCCCGTTGCCGTCACCTAATCCCCAAGAGCCGTACCCCTATGGTCCGTAATGGGGGAACCCCATGCCGAACTTTTGGCGTTGAGGTCCCCCAGGACCATAACCTGCCTCGGGGCAGCCCTCCGGACCACCCCCCCTAAGATCCCCAGGAACGTCTCGAACTCCCGAAGCGGCCTATTGGGGGAGAAGTACACGGCCACCAGCACCGTGTCGTTCCCCCATCTGGCCGCCACGAATCCTGGGCCACCCTCGATCCTTGATAAGGGGGGGAGGTCCCCCATCGCCGGCACCACGATCGCCACTACTCCGTCGGTATCCCCTACCCAATTAGGTTGGGGGGGGATGAAGTAGGGCTCCGCTACAACCGTAACGCCAATTGCCCACTCCGCCATGGCCTGCATGAGCAGATCCTGAGCTCTGGCGGAGTGGTTGGCGTTTATCTGCAGGACGTCTAGATGCTGGTGTGCTGGCATTTAGACGTCCATACGGTTGTCCTCTTGGTGCCGGCTGGCGGCTGTTTCGGCTGGAGGGGGTCGGGTGGGGCGAGTGGGTCTCGGCCTCGCCTCTCTTCCCTTTGTCTCCGGTGGGGAGCATTTTGGTCCCCTCATAACGTGGTCGGCTGGGAGGCCTGCATGGTGGCATACTGCGCACCATACTTTCTCCTCCCAGCATTCGGCTGCTTTGTGCCCCTCTGCGCCGCACCGGTAACACATCTGGCCCCGGTCCACCTTTGAGGGGCACAACTCGCGCGCGTGGCCGACACCCATGCATTTGTAGCACCGCATGGGTGCTGGTCCGACGGAGTTAATCCTGGCAGACGACCAGCCTACCAGAATCTGACCACGCTTGAGGAGGGCTTTTGCAATTCCCACCGGGCATTGCACGAGGGCCACCCCACTACCATTATAGTGTGTAGGGCGAATACCCCCCACCTTAATGTGCGCCTCGGCGCATCCCCCCGCCTTGGCGACGGCAGCCGCCAGGGTCTCCCTTGTCGCCGACTCGTCTAGGCCGGCGACCTCGATAGCGGCCATCTTTTCAGGGCGGCTTACATGGGCAACGTCGCCCACGAGGACCTGCAGCTTTGCTGCGAGGCTGTCCGCCGCCCTTCCGCTATCTGTACCAGGGACCTCGATGACTCGGCCCCCCGTCACCGAGTTCCTGACCCTGACATGCTGCAGGCCTATCTCCTCCAACCTTATGCCGTTAATGGCCTTGGACATGACAGCCTGCAGCGTGGTATCGGTGGCAACGTCCTTGCGCATGGTAATTACCACCGCTGCCGTCTTGGGGACTTCAAGTGCCTTCGGCTTTGGTGCCGCTTTCTTCTTGGGCGGCGGGGGGGGGGGGGGGGGGGGGGGGGGGAATGGCCGTAGCTTTCCCTTTTCCCTTCTTCTTCTTCTTTGCTACCTGGGCCCATGTCTCGCCCGAGGGCCCAGGTGCAAACTCCGCTGCTGGGGCAGGCTTGCTCGCCGGGGCAGGTTTGGCTGCTGGGGCAGGCTTGGCTGCTGGGGCAGTCTTGGCCGCCGGGGCGGTGGTCTCCGGGGCCGCCGGGGCCGCTTTTTTTGGGGCCCTTTTCGGCCTGCCATCCCCGAGCCTGGCCCTGCTCTCAGGCTCGGAGGCAACTTCTGTTATGGGGGCCGTAGGGGCCTTCTTCTTTTTATCCGCCGCTAGCGGGGGGCGGATTATTGGCGCGGGGGGAAGGCGACTGGCAATCTCCTCGATCCTTGCATTCAGCATGTTATCGAGGGAGACCGTCAAGTCGCGCTTCATACATTCCAGCATCTCCGCCAACTCCGCAGCGGCGGATTGTGGCGGCGGGGGGGCCCTAGGGGCCGGAGTCTCTCGCACCTGCTGTGGGGCCGGGGCCTGGCGCTCTGAGACGGCGGTTCTCAGGGCCTGGAGCTCCGCCGTGCAGAGAGCGAGTTGCTCCCGCATCCTCTTGTTGTCCGCCTTCAAGATGCGGATCTCCTCGCTCTCTGACCTGGAGGCGTTGACGTCCTCCATAGCCTTTAATATGGTGCGGCAGGCCCGGTTCATGGTGCCCCACACCTCACCCTTCAAGTTGCCCGACTTGCGGGCCCCCTCCATAATATCTAAAGCCGCCTGTTTGGTGGCCTCCACCGGGTCAAAGGAGACGAAAGCCTCAGACGGCGAAATCATTCTTGGGGGGGAGGATGTTCCCCCATTCCTCATTGCCCCCTTGGGGCGGAGCTCCGGGAAGTCCTTCCTATACGAGGAGGGGCCGGCGGCGACGTCAGTGTCGGAGCTGAGGTAAGTCTCCGAACTTCGGAGCTTAGCTCTTGCCAACGCCATCCCCGCGTAGGCCCCCTTGGGCTTGCCCCTCCGGGCTGATCCAACCTTAGGCCCATTATCGGGCTTTGGGTCATCCACCTGGTCCACATGCCCCCTTTTCTGGGGCTGGGAAGTAATCTCGATAGCCTCTGTGAGGCCTTCTTCCTCGGATTCGGAGGAAGAGCTTAAAAATCTTTCATCCCGCTTGCGGAGGAAACCTCCCCCCTCTTCAGACGTTGCCATTCTGGCCCCGCCAACGTCCCTGCCAAATTTGGACCAAATCTGACCACCCCAGCCGAAGTTATCACGCCAAACAGAGTTTGGCTAAAAAAACGGTCAAGGGGGAGTCGGATTAGAGAAGTCCCATACAAATTTCAAAAAGCGCCTAAAAAACCGAATAGCAATCCGGTCCCTCAGGACACTTTTTGAAAAATTTTTTTGGCTGACTTCCCGTATACGTAGCCGGGTGCCAAAAATAACAACTAATAGGGGATGAAGTCTTCTATCCCCTAGCACTCCTACTGAGACCGTAGGGTTAAACCCCGACCCTGTTTATCGACCTCCAACTTTGCCGATTTTTTTGCGTAAAAATTTTTGTATAATTTTTCACAAAATTACTAAAAATCCGATTACTTCCAAACCCTAAGGAGAAAAGCAACCGGACATAGCCTACACGAAAATAGACTATTGGCGCTATGTCCCAACCCCAAACAGAGCGTTGAACGATAGCCGCAAAGCCGACTTTTTTTCGATTGAAAAAGGTAAACAAACCGTTTTTCAATCGAAAAATCCCAACTTTTAAGCTTCCGCTTTTTTTGGCGATAGCTCAGTCCGCAAAACACTCAGCGACACAGCGTTTTCACAGCCGTGTGCGCCTCGTGAATCCGCAACTTACGATGTATTGAACTTCGCTGTAGCTCACATAGGCTGATCGCTAAGGCAGTTAATACACCGGGTCAGACCTCCAAAACTCGTCAAACCTTTTTTTTTTTTTTTTTTTTTTTTTTTTTTTTTACCAGGGGAAATCCTTTATGGATTCCTTCCCGCCGGGGGGCGGAAAGGATATGTCGGACTCAGCTTAAGACGCCATACCGACTAAAACCACCTGGGTGTTCCTGCTCCCTCGCGTTGGTGGGGTCACGGGAAAGCTATAGCTCTTACCGCGGCCCCATCAGCGTTTGGTTCGCCCCGTCGGGCCCGTCTTCAAGGGGATGGGCTCAAAGCCTCCTCCCTCTCCGCTTAAGGCGCCTCAGAACACAAAAGGCGCCTTCCAGCTCGAGACCTAGTTGTGCAGGCGACAGACCCCCCGATCCATCGCCCACAGGTCCCCGTTATGGCGGCATTCGCGCTATGAAAGCCAAGCGCCGCCGGCCGTGCCGCGTGCGACGAATCGGAAGAGAGCTTGGGTCTTGTTCCCGCTCCCGTTCCGCCGCTTCCTTCTGCGTCATGATGGTAGCGCAGAAGGTTTCGACCGCACTCCACGCCTCTTCGCTCTCAGCCATGATCTGAACCAGGGCCGGCAGCGAGAGGTCCCTTCCCACAATTGCTGATACGGCAGCGCGAGGCTCCGCCCAGGCTGGGCACTCTTCGCGCGTATGCTGTGCCGTATCTGCAACCCCCCTTCCACAGTGGTGGCACGCCGTCGACGGCTCCCTTCCCACCACCTGGCACAGATACTTGCCGAAGCACCCGTGTCCGGTCAGCATCTGCGCAAGGTGATAGGTGATCGCACCGTGCTTGCGTTCGACCCAAATCCTAAGGATTGGCCGAACTGCCTCCACTAGTTCCCGGCTAGCCCCCGGGATCTCCAATCTCGCCGTCCACTTCTGGAAGAGATCGTCGCGTGCCTCGACTTCCCACTGCGCGATCTCTCGTGGATGCGGACGGTCCCCTGCCTCTTGCGCCTCCACGCCTCGCCAATATCTCGCCGCGAGCACCTGCGCTTCCATCTCCCACGGCGGGCTTCCGGCGAGCAGACATGCCCCGGTATGCGATACCGTGCAGTACGCTCGTGCTGCCCTGAGTGCCATAGCACGCTGCGGGCGCCGCAGCATTGGCACGTTTCGGGCGCACAGAGCATCCGCCCAAATCGGAGCACCGTAAAGCGCCATTGAGCGCACTACGCCAGCGTATAAGCGGCGGCACGCACCTCCCGGACCCCCCAAATTTGGGAGAATCCTGCCCAGCGCTCCGGCAACAGCCACCAGCTTCGGGGCTAAACGCCGGAAGTGTTCATCGAACTTCCATCTGCTGTCGAGGACGACTCCTAAATACTTCATCGTCGACCCGACAGCTATGGAAGTTCCACCCACTATTATCGCCGCCCCGGGCAGTGGCGCATTCCGAGGGCCATGAAATGCTAGGGCCTCGGATTTGCTCAGGGCCACCTCTAGCCCCAGAGCCCGGATTCTGTGTATCATCTGGGCAACACTCGCCGTTGCGAGGTGAGCCGCCTCCCGATGAGTACCTCCGCGGGCCGTCACGAGCGTGTCGTCCGCGTAACACGTTACGCTCACTCCGGGTAACGTAGCTCCGCGCAACACCCAGTCGTAGCCGATGTTCCACAAGAGCGGTCCGAGGACCGAACCTTGTGGAACACCGCACGACATTGCTCTCCTCCCCCAGCCGTGCTTGGTTGGGAATTCGACCACCCTACCTGCGAAGTAGTCGGACACGACTGATTGTAGGTATCCCGGCACGTTGTGGAACTGTAACGCAGCCTTCACAGTTTCCCAAGGCAGAGTGTTGAAGGCGTTGGAGATGTCTAGCGACACCGCCCACAGCACTCCGCCGCGAGAGACTTCTTCCTCGGCAAGGTCTCTGACCCGCGCGATTGCGCTCAGCGTCGATCGGCCCCGGCGGAAGCCAAATTGCGCGTCGTGCAGCCCCGGCTCCATGCTCTCGACTAAGCGAGAAGCAAGCACACGCTCAAAGAGCTTGCTCACCTCGTCGAGCAGCACAATGGGGCGATAGGCTGACGGCGAATCAGCCGGGCGCCCTTCCTTCCGAAGAAGTACGAGTTTCCCCGTCTTCCACGCCTGCGGAAACCGACCCTGCTCCAGGCACGCGGTGAAAAGGGCCCTCACCCACTCACCCATCTCTTCCAGTGCAAGCACCAAAGCTCGCCCCGGCACCCCATCTGGGCCTGGGGCGGTATTCTTCGACCGAAGTTTTAGAATAGCCACCCCAAATTCTACCTCGGTCACTGGAGGAACTGAGTCCATCTCTGTCTCCTGAGCAAACTGTGAATTGCCCATCAATGGTGGCACCCACTCATCTCGTTGGGGAAACAGAGTGCCCACCACTTGATCCAGAAGCAGCGGTTGGAGAGTGCTCGTCAGCGGAGGGGCCCACGGTCGAAGTTTTTGCCGTACTACGCGATATGGCCTCCCCCAGGGGTCCCTGTCAAGCGTCCCCAACCATTCCTCCCACGCTGCCTCCTTGGCTTGTGCAATGCCCACCTGCAGAGATTTGCATTTAGCCCTATAAACATTATAGAGAGCTTCCTCCTGACTCTGGACGCGAACCCTCCTCCTCCTGTAACGGGTGTATTGACGGCGTGCAGCCACGCAAGCCCTCCGCAAATCGCCCAGCTCTGGGCGCCACCAGTGCACTGCCCGCCGAGGCGGGAATGGCTTAGCCCTCGGCATCGCCGCATCGCAAATGCGGGTCAAAGCGGCTCGCAGCTGCTCAGCCGCACCGTCCACCTCCTCGACCGGGTCAGAACCGGCATTCCAGGCCTCTACAATAGCGGCCTCTATGGCTAGGTCTCTCTCGAGACGTCCCAGCACCCAGCGTGGGCCACACCCAATAGGGGAGCGGAAGTCATCTCTTCTCGGAGTGGTGGGGAACGCAGAGACATCATACCGTATATAACGGTGATCCGACAGCGTCTCCACGTCCTCCAGCACTCTCCAACCCTGGACACAATGCACCAGGCTAGGGGACGCGAACGTAATGTCCACGATCGACCCGCCCTGTTGTCGCACGCACGTGTCTACCGATCCCCTATTGAGTACGGCCAGCCCCATGGACACCGCCCATTCCTCTAACGCCTCTCCCTTTACATCTGTTGCTGGAGATCCCCACGCCGTTGATTTGGCGTTGAAATCCCCAGCAACAAGCACGGGGTTGGAGGCTACCTGCCCAATCAGGGCCCCGACCTCTACGAGCATTTGCTCGAAGTCGGCAAGGCTCCGATTGGGCGAAAAGTACACCCCTATTACCGTAATGCCACCCAAAACGGCCGACACGTACCCTCGACCCTTCGACACCTTATCAATAGGTGGGGACCCTGCGGCGGCCGGTGCAATTATAGCCACCAAGTCGTCGTGGTCACCAACCCAGTCAGCCCGGGGAGGGACCACATATGGCTCGGCGACTACAGCTACCTTTATCATGCACTCTGCCATGCTCTGAACCAGAAGGTCTTGAGCCCTGGCAGAGTGCATGATGTTCGCCTGCAGAAATGGTAGCGCCATCTAAATACAGGTATCCATTTGCTCCTCCCTCGCTTTGCGCTGGGTCGGCTGAGTAGCTTTAGGGCCCTCTTTAGACTTCCCCCTTCTTTTCTGGCCTCTGCGATTCCTTCGAGTCCCCTTTTGGGGACTGATTTTGGTATCGGGGCACTCCTTCCCACCAATCGGATGCGCCGCAGGCTTGCCGGCTGCTGTGCATATAGCACAGTGTGGCTCCGCTTTGCAATCCCTCGCTTTATGGCCAGGCTTACCACAGCGATAGCAGAGGCTGCTGCGGTCTACCCCAGCCGTACATTTGCTACCGACGTGGCCAGTCTCGAGGCACCGGAAACACCTTAAAGGCAGGCGGTCGAGTAGCACTACGCGTGCTGAGATCCAGCCCACCTTTAGCCGACCAACACCCACTACTTTCTTAGCAGCCGCAACTGGGCAGCTTAGCCATAGTGAGCCATGGGGCGATACCACACCGGCCTTGATGGTGTCGGCAGAGCACCCACCCTGTGCTGCAACAGCTGACACGACTTCGTCTGCTGTTGCGGAGTCATCGAGTTCCGTGACTCGTATGTCGGCGCGCATCACCGGCCGCTGCACGCGTACCTCGTCTGCACTCAAGACCTCCCGGAGCTTCTCCGCCAGGGAGTCGGCCTGCTCAGCACCCTTGGCACCGGTTAATTCTAGCACCCGAGCTCCTGTTGCTGCCGTCCTGAAGCGCAACCCGTCAATGCCAAGGCTCTCAACCTCAGGGTGCTGCTTAGCCTTCCTAAGAAGAGATTCGTACGACACGCCATTCTCCTCGGCCCCGGGCTGCAGGGTGAGCGTGACGGCCGCCGAGCGAGGAGGGCGAAGTTTAACCTTGGGAGCAGGCTTGGGAACGCTAGCCGCCCCTTTGCCAGCCCTTTTGGCCTTCTCCTTCTTGCTCTTTCGGGCCACAGTACTCCATGCCTCGCCTGGAATCAAGGGCGCAGTGCGGTCTAAACGCGACTCAACTGCCGCGGCAGCCTCCTTGGCAGCTAAGCTAACCTTCTTCCCCTTCTTCTGGGCTGAGGTGGTGGCTTTCGGCGTTGAGACCACAGCCGGCACCTCACGCTCAGGGATAGTTTCCGGCCTCAATTGCCGGGCTTTGTCCGCAGCTAGCGGTGGCCGCAGACGCGCTTCCGGCAGAAGCCTCCCCTCTAGGGCCTCTAGCCTGGCATTCATCATGGTCCCTACTTGGACCATGATAGCACGCGACAGCCCCTCAACGTCTAGCTGTTGGGCTCGGGCCTGAGGTTCCGTTGCAGGACGGGCCTGCAGCAACTCCGTCCTGAACTCTGCGAACTCCTTACGGAGTGCAGTGAGCTCTGCCTGCAGGCGTATATTGGCGGCCTGCAGCTTTGCTGTCTCCTCGGAGCTGCAGCGCTTGCTCAGCACCTCCACCGCCTCCACGATAAACTTAGTCGCCTCGTTGAGGGACTTTTGGAACGGCCCGCTCAGGTGGCTGGACTTGCGTGACACCGTCTTTATCACGTCTACGCAGTCCAGCACCTGCTTGTTTAGGGCCGACGCAAGCTCGTCATCCACCTCACACGTCAATAATTGCGCCATCTTTGATGGGCACGTGACTCGCTTTTGACGGGTCCTTTCCAACGCTTGGGCCACCTCTTCTGAAGCGTCTAAGAGGAATTCCTCACGCCTGGCGGCCTTCGCCTTCGCCCTCTCCACGAACTTCCCAGAAGTGAGCGGGCGGCCGCTGCCTCTCCCTGTCGCTGACTTCGTCACCTTAGGCGACGAAGTTCCTTCCGTAACCGTCACGTCCGTGTCTGAATCAGAGCTTACGGCACTCAGTGGACCAGGCCTCTTACGCCAGAATCGGCGGGCAGTGTCTGATCCGTTCCTGGACGGCACGGTTACCATGCTCCTGTCGGTGTCAGAGTCCGACAGGCGCGTCACCACTACTCTTAAATCCTTCTTCTTGCCAAGGTCGTTGGCTTCAGCGCACACCTTCGGGGTGCACGTTTCCACCTCAGTGTCCTTATTCAGGCCAGGGTCAACGGTGTCAGCACACGCCTTAGGGGCGCATGCCTCCACCTCCATCTCAACGTTGTCCAAATCACAAGCTAAATCGGTGTCCAGTTTTTGGGTGCATGGGTCGTGTTCACGAAGTCGGGCGGAACGCCTGACTACGGAGCATTGCTTGCCCCCCCCAGAATACGAGGGGCAGCCCTCCACTCCGTCAGAAGTAGAGGAGTGGGATTCCCCCTTTCGGGGACCCACCTGGGGATCCTTTTTCACAATGCTTGAATCCATTTTTTCCATACTCCGATGCTCCACATCGTCGTCTCTTTTTTCAGGGGTGAGCTCCCCTGTCAGCGCGCCCTGAAAAGGGCACACCCACTCACGCGCCCTGAAAAGGGCACGCCCACCAACCACACCGCCAGCGAGACATCGATCAACTCGGGATCCCGCAAGGAAGCTGACCCATACAACCGACTCGCAGGAAACACAAGCGGAAAGACGCCGCACCAACAGCCTCCCTACTCATGGACGGCTCAACGAGCCCGTCCCAGCCTCGTCCACTGCGCCCTCTGCGTTCAGAGGGACGCGCGGAGAAGCTTTCCCTTCCCCATCCTACCCCACCGACAAAGTGCCGGCGCCTGGTGGTTTCAGTTACGTCTATTTCAGACGGAAATAGACCAATAACGGGCAGCAACCGCGAGAAGGACGACCCCACCAGACTTGCCTTGAGGATCTACACGACCTGCGCTCTCCCTCAAGACCAAACACCTCCCTACTCGCTCCCAGAGCCGAGTAAGGAAGGCCTGGACTTATCCAATACAAGCGGCCGAAGCGCGCAAGCTAGGCATAGCAACTACTAATGGATAAACCCAGACCCGCCCAAAACTCGTCAAACCTAACCTAACCTAACCCAACCTAACCTAACCAATGAAAGATATTATAAAAGATAAGACAAGAATGAAAGTAAATAAGGACTCCGAAATGAAATCGGAGGGCAGAGTAGGATAGCTCGCAGGCCGGACCTCTGCGTCCGGACAGGATTAAAAAAAAAAAAAAAAAAAAAAAAAACCTAACCTAACCTTTTTTTTTTTTTTTTTTTTTTTTTTTACCAGGGGAAATCCTTTATGGATTCCTTCCCACCGGGGAGCGGAAAGGATATGTCGGACTCAGCTTAAAGTGCCATACCGACTAAAACCACCTGGGTGTTCCTTCTCTCGCTTCCGGTCGGGGCCGCGGGTAAGTTACACACTCTTCCGTAGCCACCTCCCTTAGCGTCTGCCCTAATTGGGCCCTTCTTCTAGGCTCGCAAGCCCCTGTTCACCCCGCTTAAGGCACCTTAGGAACACATAAGGTGTCTTCCAGCTCCGGACCTCATAGCACGGGCGACAGACCCCCCGATCCGTCGCCCGCAGGTCATCGTTATGGCGGCATTCTAGCAATGTAGGCCAGGCGCCGCCGGCCGTGCCGCCTGCGGCGAATCGGTAGAGAGTTCGTGTCTTCCTCCCGCTCCCGTTCCGCCGCTTCCTTCTGCGTCAGAATGGTTTCGCAGAAGGTTTCTACCGCATTCCACGCCTCCTCGCTTTCGGCCATGGCCTTGACCAGGACCGCCAGTGATAGGTCTCCTCCAACAATAGCCGATACGGCAGCGCGAGGCACCGCCCAAGCTGGGCACTCTTCGCGCGTATGTTGCGCCGTATCAGCGACTCCCCCTCCACAATGGTGGCACTCCACAACCTAACCTAACCTAACCTAACCTAACCTAACCTAACCTTTTTTTTTTTTTGTTGACGAGGGGCAAAATCTGCAACCAGATACCCTACTGCATGGAGGGTACAGTAGGGTTATGTGAGGTTCACGGACTCGTGGACTCACTAAAATCCCCCCGGTGGCCATCTTCGACGCATGTCGGAGGGCTCCGGGATCTCCAAAAGGAACGCACCGGTGCCCCCCTCGCGCTGTGCCTTCGCACATCCAGGGGGAGGCTATCTAGCCACCCCCGAACACCACGGTGTTCACAGCGGCACATTGCCACAATGTGCCGCCGCCCTCCCGGGGCCCGTTTAACGGACAGTCGAAGCCCACACTCCGACCACCCACGAACCCGAAAGGTCCCCTGTTTGGCAGGGGATACCACGCAAAGCCCCTTATGGGGCAGGCGCAGCGGGGCGCCCACTGCCGCCTCGCCGTCGCCTCCTTCTCCGAGCGGGATCAGCCCTCTCGCGATCTCGCTCGGCGGCCTCTTTCCGAACCATAACGGTCTCACAGAAAGAGGCCACTGCCTTCCACGCCGTCTCATCTACCAGCATAGTCTCTACTACGCCTGGTAGAGAGAGGTCCTGCCCGATCCTGGCGATCAGGGTCCGCCGCTCCTCGCACCACGCCGAGCATTCCTCAAGCGTGTGCTGGGCGGTGTCCCGATCCCTCCCACAGTGGTGGCACTGCGGTGTCGGTTCGCGTCCGATCCTATTCAGGTACTCACCGAAGCACCCGTGCCCGGTGAGTACCTGAGTAAGTCTATAGGTGACGTTACCCGTTTCCCTCCCCAGCCAAGTTTCGAAGCTCGGCACAATCGCGCCGACGGCGCGTTGGCGCATGTTCCACGGCTCCTCGAGCCGCTCGCGCCACATCCCGAGCGCACGTCGGCGCTCTTGCACCCGCACTTCAGCAGGCGCGACTCCGCTCCCGTCATCATGGCGGAGGCGCACGTACACACGCGCGTCCATCTCCGCCAAGATGTCGAAGGGCGGGAACCGCGCCAGGAGAGTTGCCACCTCGAAGGATATCGTCCGATATCCTCAACCTTTTTTTTTTTTTTTTTTTTTTTTACCAGGGGAAATCCTTTATGGATTCCTTCCCGCCGGGGGGCGGAAAGGATATGTCGGACTCAGCTAAAGGCGCCATTCCCACTAAAACCACCTGGGTGTTCCTTCTCACCGCATTTTGATGAGACGGCCGTGAGATCGCTGAACGCGCATTCATAACCCTCTCACACAGTACGGGTGCCTGATGCAGGCTCTACTCTCGGAGTTTCTCTCCTACTCTTCGCTCAAGGCACACCGGAACACATACGGGGTGCCTTACAGCTCGGGACTTTCAAATTCGGACACAGACCCCCCGATCCATGCCCGAAAATCCCTTTATGGCGGCATTTGTTGGGCAAAGGCCAACCGCCTGCGGCCAGTTCTCCTGCGGCGAATCGGAAGCGACAGGACATTGTCTTCTCGGTCCCTTTCCGCCTTTTCCTTCTCGGACATGACTGTCTCCGCGAATGCAACAGCCGCATCCCATGCCTGTTCACTGCTGACCATGGCGCTGATAAGCACTGGTAGTGACAGGTCAGAACCAACTACTGTTGTGAGGGCCGCTCGGGGCACCACCCACGAAAGACACACGGCACGAGTATGATGGGCCGTATCCTCATCCCTCTGACCGCAATGGTGGCACTCCGCTGATGGCTCCCGACGGGCCACCCGACACAAATATCTGCTGAAGCAACCATGCCCTGTTAAGAGCTGCGTCAGGCGGAACGTCAGCGCGCCGAACTTGCGTTTGACCCATGCCGTAAGCACGGGTCGAAAAGCAGCAACCAATTCCCTGCTAGCGCTCGGGTTCTCCAGCCTGTCAGACCATTTCTCGAGGAGCTCATCTTGTGCTTCCTCTCTCCACTTTTCGATTTCCTCCGGAAGAGGCCAACCTCCTTCAGCTCGTACTGCTGCACTTCTGCGGTACACTTCCGCTTGTACCCCTGCTTCAAGATCCCAAGGTGGGCTGTTTGCTAGCAGACATGCTGCCTCAAACGATACCGTGCAATATGCTCGAGCCGCCCTAAGTGCAATGGCCCGCTGCGGACGCCGCAGCAAGGCCTTATTTTGGGTGCTCAGAGCGTCCGCCCATATAGGCGCTCCATAGAGGGCCTTAGAGCGGACTACGCCTATGTACAACCGGCGACATGCTACGCTTGGACCACTTAAATTTGGAAGCAGTTTTCCAAGCACTCCAGCAAAAGATATGAGCTTTGGTGCTAGTCGCCGAAAATGCTCCGTAAACCGCCATTGACCGTCCAGAACGATACCTAAGTATCGAATTGTGGGCTCGACAGCAATCGATGTACCGCCAACCACAATAGTCATCCCCTGTGGGGGTGTATTTCGAGGGCCGTGAAAGAATAGTGCCTCAGACTTGTTAAGAGCCACCTCCAATCCTAGGGCCCGGATTCTCCGTACCACCTGGGCGACGCCCGCTGTCGCAATGACCGCTGCTTCCCTGTGGGTGCCACCACGAGCCGTGACAAGGGTGTCGTCGGCGTAGCACGTAATGTTGACCCCTCGAAGGTTTTCACCACGGATTACCCAATCGTACCCGATGTTCCACAGGAGTGGTCCAAGGACCGACCCCTGTGGGACACCGCACGACATGACTCTCCTGGACCACCCGTTTTCAGTCGGGTATATGATGGCCCGGTCAACAAAGTAGTCCGCTATCACTCTTCTTATGTATCGAGGTACGCCATGATACCTTAGTGCCTCCTTGATTGTCTCCCAGGGCAAGGTGTTAAAAGCATTCGCAATATCCAGCGACATTGCCAACACGACATCGCCCTCCGCAACCGCATTCACAGCCAGGTCTCGCACCTGAGCAATGGCATCGATGGTCGAACGCCCATAGCGGAAGCCGTACTGTCGATTATGCAGATCTGGCCCTACACTCCCCAAGTGTTTGACGAGACGGGCAGCAAGCACTCGCTCGAAGAGTTTGCTCATCTCGTCTAGCAGCACGATAGGTCGGTACGCTGACGGTGAGTCTTCTGGGCGACCACTCTTTCGAAGCAGAACGAGTTTGCCCGACTTCCAAACACGTGGGAATCTACCCTGAACTAGGCACTCGGTGAATAGCGCTCTCACTCCTTCTCCCATCTGTCCCATCGCTATTGCCACAGCACGCCCGGGTATCCCGTCGGGACCTGGTGCGGTTTTCTTCTTTCGAAGTTTTAACACCGCAATCCCAAGCTCTACCTCCGTGACTTGTGGAACTATCTCCTCCTGAGGGTCCCCCGTTCTATCCGGTGCTGCCATGGGAGGTGGTTGCCACTCTCCCCTTTCCGGAAAGAGGGACGTCACAACGCGCTCCAAAAACTGAGGTTCCAGAGTTTTCGACAATGGTGGGGCCCAAGGGCGAAGTTTACCTGACACCACCTTATAAGGACGTCCCCATGGGTCAAGGTTGAGGGTCTCCAACCAATCTTCCCACGCTGCCTCTTTGGCCTTCAGAATTGCTGTTTGCAGTCTCGCGCATGCAGATCTGTATTGAGCATACAGTTCCCGTTCCAGGTCCTCGTTCCTAATGCGTCTTCGCCTGCATCTGTGGTATTGGCGGCGAGCTGCAACGCTTGCTTTTCGCATCTGGTTGAGTTCCGCATTCCACCAATACACCTGCCGTCGCGGTGGCACTGCCTTTGCCCTCGGCATGGCTGCGTCACATACTCTGCTTAGGGCACTTACAAGTTGCTCTGATGCAGCATCAACATTCTCTACCATGGGATCAGACCCATCCGCAATCCAGGCCTCCACAATAGCCGCCTCCTTCGCGACTTTCGTATCCAGCTTCCTCAGTGACCAGCGCACACTTTTTTCTATAGGGGCCCTGCTTACTCTTCCAGATGTTAAAGGGACCCTAGAGACCTCGAATTGGATATACCGATGATCGGCCAATGTCTCTGCGTCCTCTCTTACTTGCCAGCCCTGAACTCGGTGTGCGAGGGCGGAACTCGCGAACGTAACATCCACGATTGACTCACCCTGTTGTCGCACACACGTGCTTATCGTTCCCCTATTTAGTACCTCTAAACCCATGGAGACCGCCCACTCCTCCAACGCCTCCCCTCGCGCGTCCGTCCGTTGTGATCCCCAGGCCGTTGATTTGGCATTGAGATCACCAGCGACGACCACGGGGGTAGGATGTGCTTGCCCAATGAGAACCCCTACTTCCACAAGCAAATGCTCAAAATCAGCGAGATTCCTGTTTGGCGAGAAATATACCCCAATGATGGCAATGCCATTAAAGACAGCCATAACGCAACCCTGACCCTTTACTGTCTTTCCAAAAGGTGGGGTACCAGCAGCTCTGATGATGGCCACATAGTCCCCATGGTCCCCCACCCAGTTATCCCGGGGGGGAACAAAGTAGGGCTCAGCGACCACGGTTATTTGGATCAACCACTCTGCCATGCTCTGGAGCAAAAGATCCTGAGCTCTGGCAGAGTGGTTGATGTTCGCCTGCAGAAATTTGGTCGCCATACTAATTATTGGTGTCCATAAGATCCTCTGTTTGCGTTGCCGGACCTAACCTAACCTAACCTACCCTAACCTAACCTAACCTTTTTTTTTTTTTTTTTTTTTTTTTTTTTTTTTTTTTTTTTTTTTTTTTTTTTTTTTTTTTTTTTTGACGCTGGGAAAAATGCTTTATGCATACCCTCCCGTCGGGGGACGGAAGGGTTATGTGGGACTCCCGGTGCTCCCCACCGGTATACCCACTAAACGACCCAGCGGCACTCCCGCATCGCCTATATGGAGGGGAACTGGGAATCCGGCACAGCCTTTCCATCCAGCCCCCCGCCGACGACCGCCCGCCTTTACGGCGAGCCCTTCACCCCCCTCCCCACCCTGGGAGAGGGGCCCGAGAATAGCCGCGAGTGCTCGCGGTCATTCCCACCCGGCGGAAGTGGAGGATACGTGCAATGCGGGAGAAGACGCCCCCGCGCCTGTCTCTCGCTATCCTCCACCAGGAGGGGGAAGACGATTGTCGTGCAATCGCCTTCTCCGACCCGTTCGTCGCCTGCGGAGTGGCGCTGCGAGAGGGTCTTCCTCCCGCGCCCGCTCCGTCGCCTCCTTTTGCGAAATTACTTCCTCGCAAAAGGAGGCCACCGCAGCCCAGGACTCCTCGCTTCCCAGCATGGCTAAAACCACGCTGGGCAGCGAGAGGTCCTGCCCGACCACCGCCATCAATTGGCGGCGCGGCCCAGACCACGACGCACACACCTCCAGGGTGTGCTGCGCCGTGTCCACCGCCGCGCCACAATCGTGGCAGGCCGGGGTCTCCTCTCTTCCGATCCGATGCAGGCACGATCCGAAGACGCCATGCCCGGATAGCACCTGCACCAGACGGAAAGAAAGGAAACCGTGGGACCGCCCGAGCCAGTCCTGCAGGACTGGCCCGAGCGCGTCCAACGTTCTGCGGTCAAAGGCTGCGGTGGCGAGGGCCTCCGTCCAATGTTGGACGGTTGCGTCCCTCGCCTCTCTGCGGACGGCCTCCCGCTCTTCTGGGGCAGGGCACTCCCCGAGCGCCCTGCGCCCCGCCGTCCACTCGTACACTCTGGCGAGCACCCACGCCTCGAGTTCCCAAGGCGGGGTGCCGGCCAGAGCGCACGCTACCGCAAAGCCCACCGAGCGGTAGGCTCTCGCCACCCGCAGTGCAATGGCCCTTTGGGGCCTGCGGATGGCGGTCGCATTCTCCCTCCTGTGGAGGGAGTCCGCCCAGATGGGGGCCCCGTAAAGGGCCATGCTCTTCAAGATGCCGGCATACAAATGCCGGCATCTCGCCTTCGGCCCTCCCAGGTTTGGGAGGAGCCACGAGAGGGCGTTCGCCGCCTTCAGCAGGCGCGCTGACAACCCGCTGAAGTGCGGGCCGAAGCGCCACCTGCTGTCCAGGGTGAGGCCCAGATATTTCATCTGGGTCCTCACCCCGATCCTGACGCCCTCCACGACGATGTGGGCGTCAAGAGGGATGCGCTGCCGAGACCCGTGGAAGAACACGGCCTCGGTCTTGTGCAGCGCAACCCCCAACCCGAGGCGGCGGATCCTTCCCGCGACCAAGGATCCGCCAGCCGAGGCCAAACTGGCCGCCTCCCTAAAATCCCTCCCCCGGGCAGTGAGGAGAGTGTCATCCGCGTAGCAGATGACACTCGTGCCCGGGAGGAGGGATCCCCGCAGGAGCCAGTCGAAGCCGATGTTCCACAGGAGTGGTCCTAGGACCGACCCCTGTGGAACACTAGACTCCGCGCCGTACCTCCGGACTTGGCCAGCCTTGTCTACGAGGAGGACCGCTCGGTCCTCCAAGTAGCTGGCCAAGAGGGCCCGCAAGTATGAAGGCACTCCGTGGTACCGGAGTGCCTCCAAGATCGTGGAGTGGGGGACGGAATTGAACGCGTTGGCTATGTCAAATGACACAGCCAACACTCCGTCCCCAGACTCCACGGCCTCCCTCACCTGGCCCTTCAGCCGGGCCAGCGCGTCCACTGTCGAACGCCCAACTCGGAAACCGAATTGGGCGTCCGACAGGTTCGGCCCAACCCCCCGCAGGAGGCCATTCAGCCGACCGGCGACGATCCCCTCGAACAGTTTACCGACCTCATCGAGCAGAACGATGGGTCGGTATGCCGAGGGGGAGTCTGCCGGTCGTCCCTCCTTACGGAGGAGGCACAGTTGCCCCTCCTTCCAGGCTTTCGGGAACCTCCCAGCCGTGAAACACGCGCTGAAGAGGTCCCGAAACCTGTCCGCCATTTGGGTGGCTGCAATGGCCACCACCCTTGCGGGGACGCCGTCCGGCCCGGGGGCGGTTTTCTTGGCGCGGAGGCGAAGCGTCGCCACGCCAAACTCCGCCCCCGTGACCGGAGGGACCTCCTCCGCCGGCGGAGCCGCCTCCCGCGGGGGGTCCATCACTGGAGGGGTGAAGTTGGTCCCTGTTGGAAACAAGGACCGAACCACCCCATCCAGCAACGCCGGCTCGAGGGTCTCTGCTAGCGGGGGACCGAAGGGGCGCAGTTTATTCCGCGCCGCCTTATACGGTCTCCCGTACGGGTCTCTGTCGAGACCCTCTAGCATTTCGGCCCTCGCCGCGTCGTCGGCGGCGAACATAGCCGCCTTGAGGACCTTCTTTGCCTCTACGTACGAGGCGTAGAGAAGGTCCTCGTTCGACGCGTCCCGCACGTTCCGCCGTCGACTCCGCGTGTAGGCCCTCCTGGCCACCACGCAGGCGGCCCGGAGCCCCGCCAGCTCCTCCGACCACCAATAGACGGCGCGTCGGGGAGGTGGGCGGCGAGACCGAGGCATGCTGGAGTTGCACACCTCGGTCAGGGACTCCCGCAGTCGGACCGCCGAGGCGTCGACGTCCAGGACATTGATAGGAGGCGTGAGCCAGTCCTGGATGAACGCCGCCTCCTTGGCCGCCCCTCGGTCCAGGTGGATCTGAGCCCACCGTGGAAAGGGGGACTGGCCCGAGCGGGCCATCCCCCGGGGGCTCTGGGTGGAGACGATGTCGAACCGCACGTATCGGTGGTCCGACAAGGTCTCCACCGTTTCCACCCGCCAGCCGACGACGCGGGCGGCAAGTGCGGGGGTGGCGAACGACACGTCCACCACCGTCCCTCCCCGTTGCCGCACACACGTGTGGGCCGTCCCTCTATTTAGGAGGGACACGCCCGACGAGGCCGCCCAAAATTCGACGGCCCGCCCGCGGACGTTGCAAGAGGCGGCCCGGTTGCCCCAGGCCGCCGACTTGGCGTTCAGGTCGCCCAATACGGCGACCTGGCGCGGCGCCGCCCTACCAACTACTGCGGTCAGGACTTCGAGAAAATCCTCGAAGTCCTGTAAAGGGCGGTTAGGGGAGAAATAGACCCCCACCAGGGCTATTTCTCCCCACGCGGCGGCCACGTATCCCGGTCCCCTCTCTAAGAGCGAGAGGGGAGGGGAGTCCGTGGAAGACCGCGACACCAACGCCACCGAGCCGTCTCGATCACCCAGCCAACGGCCAGGGACAGAGTACGGCTCGGCGACCACCGCAACGTCTACTAACCACTCAGCCAGGGCCTGCATCAGCAGGTCCTGGGCTGCTTTACAGTGGTTAGTATTCGCCTGTAGGATGCGATGTCCGGACCTATCCATCATTTGGACATCGCACCCCCCTCGTCGGCCACCGAGGTCCCAGCCTCAGGGACGACGGTGGTAGCGGCAGGCTGGGACGGCGCCTGCGCTTTGCCCTTCTTTGGGGGAGGATTGCAGTTCCTCCCCCTCATCACGTGGTCCGCCGGGCGGCCACTGGCGGCATACACCACGCAGTGCGGCTTGGCGGCCGTGCAGGAGGCGGACATGTGCCCCTCCTTACCGCAGCGGTAACAGGCGTCCGACTTGTCCACCTTGGACGGACAGAGGGCCCGTGTGTGGCCGATTCCGAAGCACTTGTAGCAGCGCAAAGGCTGCTCACCAAGTGCTCGGACCACACACGACCCAAACCCGACGGCAAGCCGTCCCTTGGCAAGGACGGCCTTAGCTGCGGTGACCGGGCACTCCAGGCGGATTGTGCCCATGCCGCCGCGGCCGGGCCTGATAGCCCGACCCTGTACCGCTGCGGTGTTGCAGCCCCCTATTGCTGCGAGCGCCGCCACGACCTCCTCTTTGGTGACCGAATCGTCCAGATTGGTCACCTCGAGGGCCGCCGACTTGACGGGCCTTACCACCTTGGCCGCGTCCGCGATGACCTCTTGCAACTTCGTTGCGAAGAGGTCAGCGTTGGTGCCGCCCTGGGCCCCCGGGAACTCGAAAATACGTGCCCCGGCTTGGGTCTGGCGGCACGTGATGGCGCCGATTCCCAACTTGGTGGGATCGGCGTTGGTACGAGCCCGTTTCAGCACGGACTCGTACGTCTCACCACGCTCCGCAGCCTCCGCGGTGAGCGTCACCACGACGGCCGCGGTTTTGGGAGAATCTAGGGTTTTTCTCCCACCGGCAGGGGCCCTTTTAGCTGCCGGAGCAGCGGTGGCGGGCTTAGGGGCCGACTTTTGCCCCTTCCCCTTCCCCTTCCCCTTCCCCTTCCCCTTGCCGGTCGTCTGGGACGGGCAGGGAGGGGAGATGTTGGCTGGAGAGGCAGGGGCGGCGGCTGCTCTCGCCTTCTTGGCCTTGCCCTTCCCCTTTTTGACCACCTTCGTCCACGGCTGGGTGGACGGGGTGGTGGAAGGGAGAAGGGCGTCCTCCCTTTGGGAGGATGGCCCAGGCTTGCACGGCCTCTTGTCCGCCGCGAGGGGCGGTCGGAGGCGCTTTTCGGGCAAGAGCCTGTCCTCGATGCCAGCGAGGCAGGCTCTCGTAAATGCCCTTTCCTCCATCACAACCTTGCGGATGACATCCTCAAGGTTGGAAGAGGAGGAAGGGCCCTCCACCGCAGGTCTCGGCTCAGCTTGGGTTGGCTGGGCCGTGACCTCAGCCAGCTTCTTATGCAGCTGGCTGACCTCCGACTGCAGGCGATCTACCTTCGCCTGCAGTTGCCGCGTCTCGTCGGTGGCTGTGCGTTGCACCAGCTCCCGGACGATGCCACCCATGCTGGCGGCCCTGCATTTAAGGGACTTTTGGAATGTCCCTTTTAGATTGGAGGACTTAGAGGCGACCACCCTGATCTCCTCTTCGTCCTCCTGCGCCATGCGCTCCAGCTCGGCCAGCGAGTGGTCCGCGTATAAGACGCTAGACGCACCGTACCCGGACTTAGCCCGGGCGGCCTGCGCCTGCATCTCCTTCGCGGCGACCCTCTCTTCCAGGTCTTCCTGGAACTGAGCCCTTCGTGCGAGGTCCAACTGACGTTGGGCGTCCGCCAGACCCACGTCGTGGGTGTCCACCACAGTGGAAGGCTTTTTGGCCTTCGCCTTCTTTTTTGGCTTAGCACTCCTCGTGGAGTCCGAGGAGCCTTCGCCGCCGTCCTTCAGGAAGGATCGCTTCCGCTTTTGAAAGCGACTTTCGGCTTCCATCGCCGAACTTCCGTCCGACTCTGGAACGAGCGACTCGTTGTCGGAGTCCGACAACACGTCGACCGACAGCCTGCGGAACATGCTACCCGGTGATGGGCGGCAAACCTCCGACGCCATACTGGCATCGCCGGCGTGGCCCTGAGAAGGGCCTTTGGTTTGGCCCTGAGAAGGGCCTTTGGTTTGGCCCTGAGAAGGGCCTTTTGGTTGGCCCTGAGAAGGGCCTTTTGGTTGGCCCTGAGAAAGGCCTTTTGGTTGGCCCTGAGAAGGGCCTTTGGTTTGGCCCTGAGAAGGGCCTTTTGGTTGGCCCTGAGAAGGGCCTTTTGGTTGGCCCTGAGAAGGGCCTTTTGGTTGGCCCTGACAAGGGCCTTTTAAGAACCGCCCGGAGGCGTCCCGCGATGGTAGCTTAGGCATAGCCGCCGCAAGTGTTGAAGAGTCCGCAAAAAAGTCTTCAACCAACCTAACCTAACCTAACCTTTTTTTTTTTTTTTTTTTTTTTTTTTTTTTTGACGCTGGGAAAAATGCTTTATGCATACCCTCCCGTCGGGGGACGGAAGGGTTATGTGGGACTCCCGGTGCTCCCCACCGGTATACCCACTAAACGACCCAGCGGCACTCCCGCATCGCCTATATGGAGGGGAACTGGGAATCCGGCACAGCCTTTCCATCCAGCCCCCCGCCGACGACCACCCGCCTTTACGGCGAGCCCTTCACCCCCCTCCCCACCCTGGGAGAGGGGCCCGAGAATAGCCGCGAGTGCTCGCGGTCATTCCCACCCGGCGGAAGTGGAGGATACGTGCAATGCGGGAGAAGACGCCCCCGCGCCTGTCTCCCGCTATCCTCCACCAGGAGGGGGAAGACGATTGTCGTGCAATCGCCTTCTCCGACCCGTTCGTCGCCTGCGGAGTGGCGCTGCGAGAGGGTCTTCCTCCCGCGCCCGCTCCGTCGCCTCCTTTTGCGAAATTACTTCCTCGCAAAAGGAGGCCACCGCAGCCCAGGACTCCTCGCTTCCCAGCATGGCTAAAACCACGCTGGGCAGCGAGAGGTCCTGCCCGACCACCGCCATCAATTGGCGGCGCGGCCCAGACCACGACGCACACACCTCCAGGGTGTGCTGCGCCGTGTCCACCGCCGCGCCACAATCGTGGCAGGCCGGGGTCTCCTCTCTTCCGATCCGATGCAGGCACGATCCGAAGACGCCATGCCCGGATAGCACCTGCACCAGACGGAAAGAAAGGAAACCGTGGGACCACCCGAGCCAGTCCTGCAGGACTGGCCCGAGCGCGTCCAACGTTCTGCGGCCAAAGGCTGCGGTGGCGAGGGCCTCCGTCCAATGTTGGACGGTTGCGTCCCTCGCCTCTCTGCGGACGGCCTCCCGCTCTTCTGGGGCAGGGCACTCCCCGAGCGCCCTGCGCCCCGCCGTCCACTCGTACACTCTGGCGAGCACCCACGCCTCGAGTTCCCAAGGCGGGGTGCCGGCCAGAGCGCACGCTACCGCAAAGCCCACCGAGCGGTAGGCTCTCGCCACCCGCAGTGCAATGGCCCTTTGGGGCCTGCGGATGGCGGTCGCATTCTCCCTCCTGTGGAGGGAGTCCGCCCAGATGGGGGCCCCGTAAAGGGCCATGCTCTTCAAGATGCCGGCATACAAATGCCGGCATCTCGCCTTCGGCCCTCCCAGGTTTGGGAGGAGCCACGAGAGGGCGTTCGCCGCCTTCAGCAGGCGCGCTGACAACCCGCTGAAGTGCGGGCCGAAGCGCCACCTGCTGTCCAGGGTGAGGCCCAGATATTTCATCTGGGTCCTCACCCCGATCCTGACGCCCTCCACGACGATGTGGGCGTCAAGAGGGATGCGCTGCCGAGGCCCGTGGAAGAACACGGCCTCGGTCTTGTGCAGCGCAACCCCCAACCCGAGGCGGCGGATCCTTCCCGCGACCAAGGATCCGCCAGCCGAGGCCAAACTGGCCGCCTCCCTAAAATCCCTCCCCCGGGCAGTGAGGAGAGTGTCATCCGCGTAGCAGATGACACTCGTGCCCGGGAGGAGGGATCCCCGCAGGAGCCAGTCGAAGCCGATGTTCCACAGGAGTGGTCCTAGGACCGACCCCTGTGGAACACCAGACTCCGCGCCGTACCTCCGGACTTGGCCAGCCTTGTCTACGAGGAGGACCGCTCGGTCCTCCAAGTAGCTGGCCAAGAGGGCCCGCAAGTATGAAGGCACTCCGTGGTACCGGAGTGCCTCCAAGATCGTGGAGTGGGGGGCGGAATTGAACGCGTTGGCTATGTCAAATGACACAGCCAACACTCCGTCCCCAGACTCCACGGCCTCCCTCACCTGGCCCTTCAGCCGGGCCAGCGCGTCCACTCTAACCTAACCTAACCTAACCTAACCTAACCTAACCTAACCTTTTTTTTTTTTTTTTTTCGCTGGGAAAAATGCGTTACGCATGCCCCCCCATTGGGGGATGGGAGGGGTATGTGGGACTCCCCGGTCCACACCGGACCGGTATACCCACTAAACGACCCAGCGGCACTCCGGCATCGTCTGCGTGGAGGAGGATTGGGAAACCGGCAAAAGCCTTTACTTCCAATCCCCCGCCGACGACCGCCCACCTTTACAGTGGGGCCTTCACGTCCCTCCTGACAGGGAGAGACCCGGGAATGACCGTGAGTGCTCGGCCATTCCCGCCCGGCGTAATTGGAGGATACGTGCAATGCGGGAGTAGACGCCCCCGCGCCTATCTCCCGCTATCCTCCACCAAGAGGGGGAAGGCGGTTATGCCTTCTCCCACCCCTTCTTCGCCTGCGGAGCGGCGCCACGAGAGGGTCCTCCTCCCGCGTGCGCTCCGCCGCCTCCTTTTGTGACATCACGTACTCACAAAAGGAGGCGACCGCTGTCCAGGCCCCCTCGCTTCCCAGCATGGAGTTGACCACGCTGGGAAGCGAGAGGTCCGGCACGACTACCGCAGCTAAGCTGCAACGTGGCTCCGACCACGACGGGCACACCTCGAGGGTGTGCTGTGCAGAATCCTCCGTCGCACCACAATCATGGCACGACGGAGTCTCCTCTCTTCCGATCCGGTGCAGGTACGATCCGAAGCATCCATGCCCGGACAACACCTGCACCATCCGGAACGAAAGGTAACCGTTGGACCTCTCGAGCCAATCTCGCAGGACCGGCCCGAGAGCGTCCAACGTTCGTCGGCCAAACGCGGCGGAGGCGAGGTCCTCCGTCCAGTGGTGGACGATCGCGTCCTTCGCCTCTCGGCGGACGGCCTCCCGCTCTTCCGGGGCAGGGTGCTCCCCGAGAGCCTTACGCCCCGCCCCCCACTCGTACACTTTGGCGAGCACCCACGCTTCGAGCTCCCAGGGAGGGGTGCCCGCCAGAGCGCACGCCGCCGCAAAGCTCACAGAGGAGTAGGCCCTCGCTACCCGCTGCGCAATGGCCCTTTGAGGCCTGCGGATCGCAGTAGCGTTCTCCCTCCTTCGGAGGGAGTCCGCCCAGATGGGGGCCCCGTAGAGGGCCATGCTCTTCAGGATGCCGGCATACAACTGCCGGCATCGCGCTTTTGGCCCCCCCAGATTCGGGAGGAGCCACGCAAGCGCAGCCGCGGCCTTCAACAGGCGCGTCGACAGCCCGCTGAAGTGCGGGCCGAAGCGCCACCTGCTGTCGAGCACTAGGCCCAGATATTTCATCTGGGCCTTCACGTCGACCCTGACGCCCTCTACGACGATATGAGCGTCAATGGGGATGCGCTGCCGAGGCCCGTGGAAGAACACGGCCTCGGTCTTGTGTAGCGCCACCCCCAATCCTAGCCGGCGGATCCTTCCCGCGACCAAGGATCCGCCAGCCGAAGCCAGGCTCGCCGCCTCTCTGAAGTCACTCCCCCGGGCAGTGAGAAGAGTGTCATCCGCGTAGCAGATGACACTCGTGCCACGGAGGAGAGCTCCCCGCAGGAGCCAGTCAAACCCGATGGTCCACAGGAGTGGCCCTAAAACGGACCCCTGTGGAACACCGGACTCCGCGCCGTACCGCCGAAGCTGGCCCACTTTATCCACAACGAGGACCGCCCGGTCCTCCAAGTAGTTGGCCAGGAGGCCCTGCAAGTACCGAGGCACTCCATGGTAGCGAAGCGCCTCTAGTATCGTCGGGTGGGGGATGGAGTTGAAAGCGTTGGCTATGTCAAATGACACAGCCAAAACCCCCTCCTCTGCCTCCACGGCCTCCCTCACTTGGCCCTTTAGCCGGGACAGCGCGTCAACCGTCGAACGCCCTACTCGAAAACCGAATTGGGCGTCCGACAGGTTCGGCCCTGCCCCCCTCAGGTGGCCATTCAGCCGGGCGGCGATAATCCCCTCGAGCAATTTACCAGCCTCATCGAGCAGAACGATGGGCCGGTATGCCGAGGGGGAGTCCGCCGGGCGTCCCTCCTTGCGGAGAAGGCATAATTGCCCCTCCTTCCAGGGTTTCGGGAACCTTCCAGTCGTGAAACACGCGCCGAAGAGGTCCCGAAACCTATCCTCCATTTGGGTGGCAGCGATGGCCACCACCCGTGCGGGGACGCCGTCCGGCCCGGGGGCCGTCTTCTTGGCGCGGAGGCGGAGCGCCGCCACTCCAAATTCCACCTCCGTGATTGGAGGGATCTCCTCCTCCGGCGGAACTGCCTCCCGCGGGGGGTCCATCACTGGTGGGGTGAAGCTGGTCCCGGGTGGAAAGAGGGACCGAACCACCCCATCCAGCAATGGCGGCTCGAGGGTCTCCGCAAGTGGGGGACCGAAGGGACGCAGTTTGTTCCGCGCCGCCTTGTACGGTCTCCCATACGGGTCCCTGTCGAGACCCTCCAGCATCTCGGCTCTCGCCGCGTCATCGGCGGCGATCATCGCCGACTTGAGGACCCTCTTTGCCACTACGTAAGAGGCGTAGAGAAGGTCCTCGTTCTCAGGGTCCCGCAAGCTGCGCCGTCGGCTCCGCGTGTAGGCCCTCCTGGCCGCCACGCAGGCGGCCCGGAGCCCCGCCAGTTCCTCCGACCACCAATAGACGGCGCAACGGGGAGGTGGACGGCGAGACCGAGGCATGCTGGAGTTGCACACCTCGGTCAGGGACCTCCTCAGTTGGGCCGCTGCGGAGTCCACGTCCAGGACGTCAGCAGGAGGCGTGAGCCAGTCCTGGAGGAACGCCGTCTCCTTTGCTGCCTCACGGTCGAGACGGGTAAGAGCCCACCGTGGAAAGGGAGATCGGCTCGAGGGAGGCGACCTCCGGGGGCTCTGGGTGGAGATGTCGAACCGCACATAACGGTGGTCCGACAAGGTCTCCACCATCTCCACCCGCCAGTTCACTACGCGGGCGGCCAGGACGGGGGTGGCAAACGAGACGTCCACCACCGACCCCCCCCATCGCCGCACACACGTCTGGGCCGTCCCTCTGTTGAGGAGGGACACACCACACGAAACTGCCCAAGATTCGACGGCGGGTCCCCTGACGTTGCAAGAGGCGGCCGGGTTGCCCCAGGTCACCGACTTTGCGTTCAGGTCGCCTAATACGGTGACCTGTCGCGGCGCCGCCCTACCCACAACTGCGGTGAGGATTTCGAGAAAGTTCTCGAAATCCTGGAGAGGGCGGTTTGGGGAGAAATAGACGCCCACCAGGGCTATATCTCCCCACGCGGCGGCCACGTATCCCGGTCCCCTCTCTAAGAGCGAGAGGGGAGGGGAGTCTGTGGAAGACCGCGAAACCAACGCCACCAGGCCATCCTGATCGCCGAGCCAACGGCCGGGGATCGAGTACGGCTCGGCAACCACCGCCACGTCTACCAACCACTCAGCCATGGCCTGCATTAGCAGGTCCTGGGCTGCTTTGCAGTGGTTGGTGTTCGCCTGAAGGATGCGATGATCGACTCTATCCATCAATCGGACATCGCACCCCCCTCGTCGGCCGCCGAGATTCCCGCTTCAGGGGCGGCGGTTGCAGCGGCAGGCGGGCTCGGTACCGGAACTTTACCCTTTTTAGGGGGAGGATTGCAGTTCCTCCCCTTCATAATGTGTCTTGCCGGGCGGCCGCTTGCTGCGCACACTGCACAGTGTGGCGTGGCAGCCTTGCAGGAGGCGGACTTGTGCCCCTCCTTGCCGCAGCGGTAGCAGCTGTCCGTCCTATCCACCTTGGACGGACAGAGGGCCCGCGTGTGCCCGATTCCGAAGCACCTGAAGCAGCGTAGAGGCTGATCTTCAAGTGCCCGGATTCTGCACGAGCTGAAACCTATCAGAAGTCGTCCTTTAGCGAGGACGGCTTTAGCTGCGATGACGGGGCACTCAAGGCGGATAGTGCCCATGCCACCGCGGCCGGGCCTGATGTCCCGACCCTGCACCGCTGCTACGTCGCAGCCCCCTGTTGCTGCGATCGCCGCCACGACCTCCTCTTTGGTGACCGAGTCGTCCAGACCGGTCACCTCCAAGGCCGCAGACCTAACGGGCCTGACGACCTTAGCCGCGTCCGCGATGGCCTCTCGCAATTTACTTGCGAAGAGGTCCGCGTTGGCGCCACCCTGGGCCCCCGGAAACTCGAAGATTCGAGCCCCGGTTTGGGTCTGGCGGCACGCGACTGCCCCGATTCCCAATGTTATGGGATCGACGTTGGCACGAGCCCGCTTGAGGACGGACTCGTACGTCTCACCCCGCTCCGCAGCCTCCGTGGTGAGCGTCACCACGACGGCCGCGGTCTTGGGAGGAACCAGGGGCTTCCTTCCGCCAGCTGGGGCCCTTTTGGCAGCGGAGGCAGCGGCAATGGGCTTGGGGGCCGACTTTTTCCCTTTCCCCTTCCCCTTTCCCTTGCCAGTCGCCTGGGACGGGCAGGAAGGAGTGGCGGTGGGGGTGGCAGGGGCGGCGGCCGTTCTCGCCTTGTTTTTCGCCTTGCCCTTTCCCTTATTAACCACTTCCGTCCACGACTGGTTGGATGGAGTGGTTGAAGGTAGTTGGGCGTCCTCCTTTTGAGAGGATGGCCCCGGCTGGTTCAGCCTCTTGGCCGCCGCCAGCGGTGGTCGGAGGCGTTTTTCGGGAAGAAGCCTGTCCTCGATGCCAGCAAGGCAGGCTCTCGTAAAGGCCCTTTCCTCTATGACCACCTTGCGGATGATATCCTCAAACTTGGAGGGGGGGCCTTCAGCCGCTGGTCTGGGGTCGGCCTGAGTAGGCCGAGCCGTGACTTCGGCCAGCTTCTTGCGCAGCTGGCCGACCTCCGACCGCAGGTGGACGGTATCCTCCAAGTTGTAGGAGGAGTCTTTAGCCGCTGGTCTGGGGTCGGCCTGAGTTGGTCGGGCCATGACTTCAGCCAGCTTCCTGTGCAGCTGGCTGACTTCCGACTGCAGGCGGTCGACCTTTGCCTGCAGTTGCCGCGTCTCATCCGTTTCGGTGCGCTGCACCAGCTCCCGGATGATACCGCGCATGCTCGCAGCCCTGCACTTCAGGGACTTTTGAAAAGTCCCCTTTAGGTTGGAGGACTTAGAGGCCACGACCACTATCTCGTCCGCGTCCTCTTGAGCCATGCGCTCTAGCTCGGTCAGGGAGTGGTCCGCGTACAGGACGCAGGACGCACCGTACCCAGACATGGCCCGAGCAGTGCGCGCCCGCTGCTCCTTAGCGGCGACCTGTTCCTCCAGGTCCCGCTGGAGCTGCGTCCGCCGAGCTAGGTTTAGCTGGCGTTGGGCATCTGCCAGGCCCACGTCGTGGGTGTCCACCACAGTCAAGGACGAAGAAGGCTTTTTAGCCTTCATCTTCTTCGACCTGGTGCTCCTCGTCGAGTCCGAGGAGCCTTCACCACCGTCGTCCTTCAAGAAGGCCCGCTTGCGCTTTTGAAGGCGATCTTCGACCTCCATCGCCGAACTCGTGTCCGACTCAAGCGCATTGTAGTCGGAGTCCGACCTACAGTACAAGCTAGCCGCAGATGGTGCGCGGCTAGCTTCTGACGCCGAAATGGCATCGTCAGCGGGGCCCTGAGAAGGGCCTTTTGGTTGGCCCTGAGAAGGGCCTTTGGGGTGGCCCTTAGAAGGGCCTTTTGGTTGGCCCTGAGAAGGGCCTTTGGGGTGGCCCTTAGAAGGGCCTTTTGGTTGGCCCTTAGAAGGGCCTTTTTTAAAACGCCCGGAGGCGTCCCGCAATGAACGCGTTGCCACCTCAGACGCAAGCGTCTCAGGCGCAAGCGTCTCAGGCGCAGCCACGCATTCCACCTCTTCATCGCTCCCTACCGTCTTACCTAACCTATCCAAATCACGAGCGATCTCGGAGTCCATAGTCGAGTTGCCATTGTCGTGTTTACGGAGGTCAGCGGAGCGCTGACCTACGAAGCAAAACCTAACCTAACCTAACCTAACCTAACCTAACCTTTTTTTTTTTTTTTTTTTAGCGTGTGGAAATCCCCTCGGACCGTCACCCCGCCGGGGCTCTCGTTTGGCGGGGCGGTGTGTCGGACTCGAACCGACCAAAACCACACGGTGTGCCCTCTTTGCGCTTCCAGTTTAGGAGGGGTCCAGGTAGTTATCGCCTTCTGGACCCCTCCCAGCGCCGGCCCGCTCCTGGCGCGGGCTCTGTCTCAAGGACCTCTCTTAGGCGACGTCCGGCACACGCGGACGCCCCCTCGCGGTTGGCCAAACTAATGCGGGTGGAGGGGAGAACCCATCCCGTCCACCCGAGGCCACACTCAGGGCGGCATGAGGCGCAGGAAAACGCGCCTCCGCCGTCCGGTTCGCCGGCGGCGGATCGGGTCCGAGTGGAGGTCGTCCTCCCGGGCCTTCTCCGCCGCCTCCTTCTGCGAGATTACTTCCTCGCAGAAGGAAGCGACCGCGGTAAAACAACTGTCGCTACCGGCCATGGAGCGAACTACGGCCGGTAGCGAGAGATCCGCTCCGATGACTGCAGTGAGGGCCCGGCGCTGCGTCGCCCATGCGGGGCAGACCGCCAGCGTGTGCTGGGCCGAATCCTCACTGCAGTCGCAGTGGTGGCAGGCGGGACTCGATTTCCTCCTAGCGACCGAGTACAGGTACTTTCCGAAGCAACCGTGCCCGGAAAGCACCTGCGTCAGCCGGAAGGAAAGAGTCCCGTGCTGCCGCCCTGCCCACTCGGCGATGACCGGCTGGAGAGCATCCACGGCGGCGAAGCCAGCGCGTGGAGTCTTCAGCCGGAACGACCATCTGACCATGGTGGCTCGGCGAGCGGCTTCGCGCCACTCGCGCACGTCTTCGGGCGGAGGGCGAAATCCGCTCTCCGCCCGGAAGTCAGCCACTCGCCGATAAACTTCGGCGAGCACTTCCGCCTCCAAATCCCACGGGGGTGTTCCGGCCAAGGCGCAAGCCGCCTCGGTGGACACCGTGCGGTATCCGCGTATGGCTCTGACCGACAATATCCTCTGGGGGCGCCAGAGGCGCGCCCTATTCGGAGCAGTCAGAGCCGCCACCCACACCGGTGCACCATACAGCGCCATGGACCGGACAACCCCCGCGTACAGCCGCCTCGTGGGAACACTGGCCCCGCCCAAATTGGGCAAAAGTCGCCCTAGGGCGGAGGCAGTGTCCACCAGCTTCGGACCAAGCTGTCGGAAGTGCTCGTCGAAGAGCCACCTACCGTCTAGGACCAGACCCAGGTACCTCATCTGGGCCCGGACCGGTACGAGGACCGAGCCGACCTCGATTGAAGCGCCGGCGGGTGGACCACGACGGGGCCCATGAAATAATAGGGCCTCCGTCTTATCCAGGGCCACCCGTAATCCCAACGCCTCAATGCGCCCGACCACCTGGGAAACTCCCGTGGCGGCCAGGCGCGCCGCCTCTTGGAAGTTAGCCCCCCGGGCCGTGAGTAAGGTGTCATCCGCGTAGCAGATTACACCCAGCCCGGGGGGGAGACGCCCTCGTAGGGCCCAGTCGTACCCGATGTTCCACAGGAGAGGTCCTAGGACAGACCCCTGCGGAACACCGCACGACATGGCCCTGCGTCTCAAGACGCCATCTCGGTCCTCGTACATGACGGTTCGCTCCTCAAGATAGTCCGCCACCAGCCGCTTCAGGTACTCCGGCACTCCGTGGTAGCGGAGCGCTTCCCTGATGCAGCTGAATGGCAGACTATTGAAGGCGTTGGCGATGTCCAAGGACACCGCCAACACCACTCCACCGCAGCTCACGGCCTCCTCGGTCACGGCCCTAAGGCGCATTACGGCATCGATCGTCGAACGCCCTTCTCGGAAACCGAATTGGGCGTCCGACAGATCGGGGCCAATCTCGCAGAGGTGCCGGACGATGCGGGCAGAGAGCACCCTCTCAAAAAGTTTACCCGCCTCGTCCAGCAACACGATAGGCCTATATGCCGCGACCGATTCGGCAGGCCGTCCCGGCTTCTGCAGCAGGACCAGCTTCCCGCATTTCCAGCGCTCAGGGAAGCGTCCGGACGCCAGGCTAGCGTCCAACACTTCCCTGAGGTGGTCCGACATGTAGTCGAGGGCTCGGGCCATCACTCGGGCTGGAAACCTAACCTAACCTAACCTTTTTTTTTTTTTTTTTTTTTTTTTTTTTTTTTTCGAGGAGTAAATCTGCATCCAGATACCCGTATTGCATGCTAGGGTACAATACGGGTTATGTGGGGTTGTCGAACTCGACGACCCACTAAAACCTCCCCGGTGGCCGGCCTCCATGCATGTCAAAGGGCTCTGGGACCTCACAAGAAACGCACCAGAGCCCCTCTCACGCATCGCCCATAAAGAGCACGTCCCGGGGGCAGTTGCCCCCAGCACCCTCGCGGTGCACAGCTGCACATGCCACATTGTGCGGCTGCCCTCCCTTAGTCCGCTATCCGGGTTGGCCAGAGCCCTCACTCCGACTACCCACGGACCCGAAAGGTCCCCTGTTTGGCAGGGGAAACCATTACTCTTCCCCTTTACGGGGCATGCGGCGCGGGGCGGCCGTTGCCTGCCCTCCGCCGCCGCCTTCTCCGAGTGGGATCGGCCCTCTCCCGATCTCGCTCAGCGGCCTCTTTCCGAACCAATACGGTCTCACAGAAAGAGGCCACAGCCCTCCAGTTATCCTCGTCTGCCAACATAGCCGCTACTACGTTTGGCAGACGGAGGTCCTGCCCGATCCTGGTGATCAGGTTCCACCTTTCCACGCACCACGCTGAGCATTCCTCGAGCGTATGCTGGGCGGAATCCCGATCCCTCCCACAATGGTGACATTGCGGTGTCCGTTCTCGTCCGGTCCTATTCAGGTACTCACCGAAGCACCCGTGCCCGGTAAGTATCTGAGTAAGTCGATAGGTGACATTACCATACTCCCTCCCTAGCCAGGCTTCGAAGCTCGGCAGAATTGCACCAACAATGCGCTGGCGCGAGTTCCGCGGTTCGTCGAACCGCTCGCGCCATTCGACGAGCGCACGTTGTCGCTCCTCATGCCTCACCTCTACCGGCGTTGCTCCGCCCCCGTCATCCTGTCGAAGACGAACGTACACACGTGCGTCCATCGCCGCCAAGATGTCAAAGGGCGGAAATCGCGCCAAGAGAGTTGCCGCCTCATACGATATCGTACGGTATCCTCGCGCGATACGAATAGCTATAGTGCGCTGCAGACTATTATACATAGTCCTGCAGCGCCTAACGCCCGTCAGTCTACTGGACCATACGGGTGCTCCGTAGAGAGCCATCGATCGTACGACCCCCGCGTAGAGTCGGCGAACCCCCTCCCTTGGTCCCCCGAGATTGGGCAGCAGTCTGTGCAGAGCACCCACCACCCTCTGAATCCGGGGAACCGCACGGCTGAAGTGCTCCTCAAATCCCCAGCGACTGTCCAAGGTAAGGCCCAGGTACTTGAGGTACCGCCCCACCTGGACATCAACGTCACCCACGCGAACGGACATGCTGGCTGGTTCCCTTCCTCTCGGGAATTTGTGGAACCACAGCGCCTCAGTCTTCTGAGGCGCTATCCTCAGACCCAGCTCGTGGATTTTATCCACGATGCAAGCCACCCCAAGCTCGGCGAGCTCTTTGGCCCTGTCGAAGGAGTCCCCGTCAGCTAACACTAAAGTGTCATCCGCGTAGCAGACAACGTGAATGCCGACAGGGAGATCGACGCGCAAAACCACATCGTATGCAAGGTTCCACAAGAGGGGGCCCAAAACGGACCCTTGCGGAACCCCACAATATACCTCTCTCTGGTGCAATGCACCGTCCCGGCCCACATACTGCACACATCTGTCGCGCAAATAGGCACCAACTATGCGCTGCAGGTAGAGAGGTACTCTGTGAAAAACGAGCGCCTCCCTGATCGCCCTCCAGGGCAGGGAATTAAACGCGTTGACGATATCCAAAGACACCGCCAGCATCTTCCCGCCCCGGGACACGGCCTGCTTCGACAGTGACTGGACGCAAAGAATCGCGTCAACTGTCGAACGCGCCCGTCGGAAACCAAACTGGTTATCCGACAGGTCGGGACCTTCCTGCCGCAGATGAGTGCATAGACGAGCGGCAATTATTCTTTCGAACAATTTGCCAGCCTCGTCCAGCAGGCATATGGGACGATACGCAGAAGGAGAATCTGCGGCCCTGCCGTCCTTCTTCAAGAGGACCACCCTTGCCTCCTTCCAATCCTTGGGGAACGTGCTAGAGCGGAAGCAGCTATTAAATAACCGCCTCAGCCTGTACCCCAGTCCGGCGGATAGAGCCAGCACCCACGCCCGACCAGGAATTCCATCCGGGCCTGGCGCGGTGTTACGTGCCCTGAGGCGCTTCACAGCTCGGTGCAACTCCTCTTCAGTGACCCCCAGTTCATCAGACCAGATGTTTGGGTTCGATGGTAACCCGGGGGATGAGGGACCATCCTGAACCCTGGGGAAGAGGGTATCTACCACTCTCCCGACAAAAGCTGGGTCCAGGGTTTCCGTCAGCGGTGGAACCCAGGGCCGGAGTTTACCCAGTACAGTTTTGTACGGGCGCCCCCACGGATCCCTGTCTAGCCCCTCGAGGAGTTCACTCCAGCACCGAGACTTAGCATCGGCGATAGCGCCTTGGAGTGCCTTGGTAGCGCGTCGGTAAACCAAGTAGTCTCTCTGCGTCTCTTCGGCAAGAGCTCGCCGTCTTCTCCGGGCTCTGGTGTACTGGCGTCGAGCACGCAGGCACGCCTCGCGCAGCCTTGCAATCTCGTTCGACCACCAGTACACCGCCCTACGCTTGGTTGGCCCGGTTCGGGGCATCGACGCGTCACAAATAGACGTCATCGTTGTCCGGAACCAGGCTGCCTCCCTCTCAGGATCGGGCAGATCCTCCTCGACTTCCGGCCAGGCCGCGACGATGGCTGCGGCTTTCAACAGATCACTGTCCAGCCGTTTGAGGGCCCATCGTTGTGGCAGGTCACTTTTGCGGTGGGACTCACGGTCGGGAGGGCAAAGAGCTACATTGAAAACGATGTGGCGATGGTCGCTAAGTGTGACCATCTCCTCCGCTACCCTCCATCCCGACACCATGTGTGTGATAGAAGGAGTCGCCCAAGATAAATCCACGATCGACTCCCCCTGCCACCGCACACACGTGTTTACGGACCCCTGGTTCAAAAGCCGGAGGTCAAAACCCGCCGCCCAGTCAACAACCTTTACTCCCCTTGGGTTGTCTTGGGGACTCCCCCACTCGCGTGAGTGAGCGTTGAAGTCACCCAAGACAAGCACAGGACGGGGCAGGCATCTGCGAATACAGCTACCCACCTCGTCCAGGTACACCTCGTAAGCGGCAAGAGTACAGTTGGGGGAGACGTAACAGCCCACAACGGCTATGTGACCCCACTCTACAGCTACGAAACCCTCACCCTTTTCAATAAGGGCGCAATGGGGGTCACCTTCACCACCGCCCCAATAGATAGCAGCAGAGCCCCCGTCGTCCCCAAACCAGCGAGGATGAATCGGGATACGATAGGGCTCCGACACTACGGCAAGTGCAATTGACCACTGCGCAAGCGTTTGAAGGAGGAGATCCTGCGCAGCTCGGCAGTGGTTCAGATTGCACTGGAGAACTCTAATGGTGTGATCCATTAAGAGGCCTCCATGGCCTCCTGGGGTGGCGGGGCTTTACCCGACTCAACGGTCTCCTTTGGTGGGGCCGTTTTGCTTCCCGGTGCTGGGTCTGGAGGAGGTTTCCTCTTGGCCTTAGGAGGGTTGCAACGCTTGCTACCCATCCTATGGTCAGCCTTACAGCCGTGATCAGAGCACAGCGGACACCTACGCGGACGCGTGCATTGGCTCGCCCGATGATCGGGCTCACCACACGCGTAGCACAAGTTTGTGCGGTCCACCGTACTGCGACACATGTTGCGTACGTGCCCGTACTCCAGGCACCGGAAGCATTGCAGCGGCCTTGAGGTCAGGTAATCGACCCGAGCCGAAACCCACCCGACAGTGACGTGCTTTGCCGTGATTAACTTGCGAATGCAAGCCAGTGGACAACGGACCCACACCGTGCCCATGGCAGTGGGAGAGCGACGTATGTCACCCACCCGCACGTCGTCGGCCGAGCAGTCCCCGGCCCTAGCCACCGCGGCAGCCACCTCCTGCGAAGTGACACTGTCGTCCAGGTCTTTCAGCCGCAGCTCACCCGTCTTGACGGGGCGCGAAATGCGCACACCCATCTCGTTGAGAGCCTCCCGCAACCGACTAGCCAGCGCGTCTGCTTTGGAGGTGCAGTCGGGACCTGGCACTTCCATGATTAGACCCCCCGTTATAGCTCGCTTGAAGCCGACTGTGTTCAAACCGACTTCGGCCAGCTGAATCCGAGCCTTTGCGGCCGCCATCACCGCTTCATAGGTGACATCCGAGCCCTCCGGAACTGTCACCGCAATCGCCGCAGATGTCGGCAGCTGCATCGGCTTCGGCGGACGTCCTACCTTAGAGGCAGCTTTTGGGCCAGCTTTTGGGGCAGGCCTCACTGGGGGAGGAACTGCCTTTTTAGGAGGCGAAGATTTCTTCGCCTTCTTCCTCGTGACGGTCGCCCACGTACTCTCCGTTTGCAGCGGTGCCCGCGTCTCGGAAAGCCGCAACTGCAACGCAGACACAGAAATTTCCGGCACCGGCTGCGCCTGCTTCCCCTTGCCCTCTTTATTACCCTTGGCTTTGCCCTTCTTGGGAGGGCCTGACGCCATGGGGACTGCACTGACCTGAGAGGTCGAAGGCTGGACCTTAAACGCCGCCGCTAACTTCTTGTCCATAAGCGCGCCAATGCGGTCCATGAACTGGCCCTCCCAGTCTTTCCCACCGGCGGCAGGTGTTAACGCCGTCGGCTTGGTTACACTTCCTGCGCTGGCCTTGGAAGTGGTCTGCTCACGGATCGCATCCGTCAGCTGGTCTACCTTTGTGGAAAGGGCCGCCATCTGCCCACGCAGGTCGGCGTTCTCCTTTTCTAGGCGCTCCACGTTGGCGTCCGAGGACGTTCTCTGCGTCAACTCAAGGACGCCAGCCATCGCCTTCCTCACGGCTAAACGCAGACCGTGAACGTAGTCGCCCCTCAAATTCTTGGACTTGTCGGCGATCTTTTCGACCGTGTCCAAATTGACCTTGATCCCGGCGACTACATCCGCAGTCGGCTGCACCTCCATCTCTCTCTCAAGGTCAGCTGGCTTTGGCAGCTTCCCTTTTGTCCTCGAGTTCAAGGGGAGGACGGACGGGTCGAAGACATCGTCCTCATCCGGCCTCTCCCTGTCCTTGAGGAACATGGCGCGCTTAGACCCTTGAGGATCTGACAGTCCATCTGCCTTCCTACCCCGCTTTCGAACAGCACGAGACATGTCCGACGCTGTCGACGCGTACGAGGAGACGGACATAATAGAGCAATCCGACTCCTCCCCTCCATCGCTCACCGCAACCGCCGCGCTCGCCACGCTCGCGGCACTTGCCGCCCTCGTGGCGCTCGCCGCGACCGAACGAGTCCTCGGTTTCACGAAAGAACCCGCCGTCTTCCCCGAAGACAGCTCTTTCGCTACACCCGCATCACCTCCATCTTTCAAAACTGAAGCAGCCGTCTTCCGCACCGAAGCGCGGGAGGTGACTGCTTCTGTCTCCCTATCCACATCACACGTCGACCGAGCCGAAGCATCGGAAGACCCACGTTCTTCAGCAACCATAGGACGATCGGTTCCCCCCTCAGAATACGATCTGGGGAACAACGACGTAGCTGACGCTACGCCGCTACGGGATTCTCCAACTGCGGAGCAGCTGGTACCCGCCTGAGGTAGTTTTTTGCGATTCGTCATTTCCATAGCTTTATTTTCCTTTTTGAAGGGGTGAGGTCCCCTGTGATGGGCGCCCTAGCGGCCGGGTTCCCCCCGACCATACTCCACGTGTGAGCCCGGATCCACGCCGCATCCCCCCGTCCACAACCGCAGACGCAGTTGTGCACGAGCAGCAGCAACACAAATCCAGACTCACACGCGCAATACTCCCTTCAGCAGGCGCCGAAACCTTGAGATATGGTCTTTCCTACACACACTCCGATCCTCAGACGAATCCTCAGATCCTCTATCTCCACCAGACTGCTCTTCGAGCACGTCCCTGCCTTCCCCATGGCTGTACGCCAACCACACTGCCGGCGAAGCCCCAGTCCACTCAGGATCCCGCAAGGAAGCTGACCCATACAGCCGACTCACGGAAACCCAAGCGGAAACGACGCCAAGCCGACAATGCCTCCCTCTATGACGGCTCCACTAGCCCGTCCTTGCTCCTTCCACTGCGCCCTCTGCTAATCAGAGGGACGCGCGGAGAAGCTTCCCCATCTTAACCCCACCGACAAAGTGCCGGCGCCTGGTGGTTTTAGTTACGTCTATTTCTGATGGAAATAGACCAATAGCGGGCAGCAACCGCGTGAAGGAACGACCCCACCAGACTTGCCTTGAGGATCTACACGACCTGCGCTCTCCCTCAAGACCAAACGCCTCCCTACTCGCTCCCAGAGCCGAATAAGGAAGGCCTGGATTTATCCAAAACAACCGGCCGAAGCACGCAAGCTAGGCATAGCAACTACTAATGGATAAACCCAGACCCGCCCAACCTAACCTAACCTAACCTAACCTAACCTAACCTAACCTAACCTGGCAAAAAGAAAGGCAAAGAAAAAACGCAGAGGACCACCTCAATGTCCAGGAGGTACGAAACAAAGACCAAATGGTGATCCAGATAGATGTCTTCTCGTACAACGGAGATGAGAACGTACTAAAGGCGCTAAAAAACCAGAACAAATCTGTAATGAAAAACCTCGAAAAAGACCAGAAACTGGAGATCTTAATTAGGAAACGTACCAGAAACCCTCACACAAGCCACATCGTGCTGAGGGTGTCGCCAAAAATCTGGCAAAGAATGGTTGACTCTGGTACGGTACAAATAGATCTTCAGAGAGTCAAAGTGGAGGACCAGTCACCACTGGTGCAGTGTTCTTTGTGCTTAGGGTACGGACACGGGAGGCGCTTCTAAAAACAAACAATAGATAAGTGCAGCCACTGTGGAGGGCCGCACATGAAAGCAGAGTATGCAGACTGGCTGGCGGGTGCGGCCCCATCGTGCTGCAACTGCTCGCACGCGAAGCTGGAAAAGATCGAGCACAACGCCTTCAGCCAGGAATGTCCGATACGGAGGAAATGGGACGCACTGGCAAGGGCACCCGTAGCCTACTGCTAAGGTAGTCCCAGGTGTAAAATCCCCCACAGCTAGCGCAAAGCCATACTACGTAGCTCAAGCCAACTTGCAACGAAAGGAACTAGCAACAAAAGAGATAATGCTCGAGGCAACAGCGAAAAAGATGGCCTTCGCGCTACTCCAGGAGCCCTACATTGGAGCGATCGGCATAGTGAGAGATTATAGAGGTGTGAGAATGTTCCAGTGCACAAATCAAGACGGTGGAAAAGTTAAAGCGGCAATCGCCGTATTTGACGACGACATAGAGGTCATCCAATGCCCGAACCTCACCACCAACAACATCGTAGTAGTCAAAGTTAAGACCAGTGCCTGGGAGATTACATTGATCTCTTTTTATTTCGAACCTGATCCACAGACCATAGGGCCATACCTGGAACAGCTTAAAACGATCCAAGAGCGTATATGAATAAAGAACCTCATCATAGGAGGGGATGCAAACGCCAAAAGTACTTGGTGGGGGAGCTCCACAGTGAACCAAAGAGGCGAAGACCTGAGCGGAACCCTTGAAGAGATGTGCTTGCAGGTACTCAACGAAGGAGACACCCCAACCTTCTACACGATAAGGGGAAACAAGACCTACGCTAGCATTGTTGACATCACGGCCTGCCCGACGGAGATGCTGAACTGAGGATGTTATGCGTTTCTAGTTCGTACACTACCACCGTTTCAGCCAGGAGCTTGCTGTTCAGTACACGTTCCATAATCTTACAGATGATGAACGTGACCGAAATCGGCCTGTAGTTAGAGGGGTCGGCACGACAATCTTTTTTAGGTACGGGCTGCACGTTTGCAAGCTTCCAGGATTTCGGCACTTGTCCAAACTTCACAGAGTGGCGAAAGAGGCGTGTCTGTACAGGAGCGAGCTCAGGCACGCAGAATTTAAGAACAACTGCCGGAATACCGTCAGGGCCACTGGATTTGTTCACGTCCAGATTCTGCATCGATTTTCGAACCTCGCTCTAATGTATGCGGATTTCCGGCATAAATACCCCACCATCCGGTAGACTAGGAGGTATCCCGCTTGCAGCATCTAGACGAGAAGATTCCGAAAAAAGATTGGCGAACAAATTCGCTTTCTCTTCAGCGGTTTGGGCCAGAGTACCGTCAGGTTTCAGCAGTGGAGGTAGTGAGGGGCGACAGAAGTTCGACTGAACCGCTTTAGCCAGGGACCAAAACGCTTTACTGCCCGATGGGTACGACGCCAATATGTTCCCTATTCGTTCTATGTGATCAAATCGAGCCTTCCGTAAAGCCTTCTTGCAGGACTTGGCAGCTTTGTTATAAGCTCTCTTCTTCTTAGATAGGTCCTTGGTTTTGCGGTTTCGAGCATCAACGCATGCCAGGTCTGCCTCATGTTTCTGCATTTTAGCGCGTCCCTGTACATTCGTCCCCGAACTAAGGTTGAGCTTTGCCTGACACTATTACGTCAGAGAATGGGATAAAATATTACATCCTTTGACGCAGCACATCTGTCACGGCATCCGCGCAATCTGAAGGATCATCCGAGGAGAAGCAGACTTGCTGCCAAGGAAATGATGCTAAGAATGCACGCATTTCATCCCAATCAGCTGAATTGTACTCCCATACTCTTCGCTTACCTCTAGGGCTTAGATCGAGCGGGGAGTAGACAGATACAGATTTCACCAGACAATGGTCGGAACTACCCAAAGGTGATGAAACCGACACGGAGTAGCGGTCTGGATCAGTTGTCAGTAGAAGGTCCAAGCAATTGGCTGTTTGGCCGTCAACATCAGGAACCCGCGTTGCTCCTTGGACCAGCTGGGTTAGATTAAGCGATAAAGCTAGTTTTTGTGCTTCTCTCCCTGCGTGGTCAGTGCTTTGGTATGGGAAGAGCCACTCTTGGCGGTGAGCGTTGAAGTCTCCCAACAGCACCAATTGAGCAGATGGGTACTTTTGTTGGCTGGCGTCCGCCGCCTCACTGAGGTAAGTCATGAGCTAGGTCGTCTCCTGGTAACCACTATGCGAATGGTATATACAGCCATATACAATTTTTTCAAGGCCCGAGTCCACCAAAATCCATACAACAGAAAAGGATCTTCAAGGTTTCGGAGACGCTGACAGCAGATATCATCACGGGCGTACACACAGACACCCGCACCGGGTTTAAAATTATGCTCCAGGGTAAACCCTGGACACGAGAGGTACGCCGTGTCAGACGGACATCCTATCTGCGTCTCCGAAAGAAACAAGAGGGCTGGTTTCTCAGTCTCAAGGTGGTGATGGACTGCGACGAGATTTGAGTACAGACCTCGTATGTTGCAGAGGTGCACTTTGAGTGAGAGGGAGTGCAGCCGCTGTTTAAACGTTCTCTTGTGTCTACTTTTCATTATAGTTAGGAGTAATTTAAGGTTAGGAGGCGGCAGTGAAGTGGGGGAAATCATACTGATAACCCTCAGACGCACACGAAAAGTTTCATCGTTGGAGGACTAGTCTGGAGAGTGCGGGGACGCCCGAGCCCTCCCTAGGATGTCCATAGGGCCCTCTCGAGACTAAAGACTTGAAACTTATATTTTAATTTAATATAATGGCGGGTGGTTAGTAATAAAACTAGACTAGATTTATGATAAAGAGAGATTTATTAATTTTAAACTTTGTTATAAAGATTCACTTTGTACAGACTATTTAAATTCAACGATAGACAGGAAATTTTTTTGTGTTTCCTTTTTCAAAACAATTAATTGATTATGTAATAATATAGGTTCAGAAATATTTACATAAATTTTCAGTGCAAACACTTAAGGGGAAGCTAGTAAAAAATTTAAAATTTAGTTTTTTTTGGAATTTCCTGGACTAACTTTACTTTTGTTAAGACCATCACAATGTTCTTGGCGGGTGGTATGTTAGTCATGATATTATGCTCTGTGGTACGTTCTATTGCTAGCTGTCAAAACTGTCATAATGTGTGTGTCAACCTGCGTGAAATAAAACAAGATGTGATTGAGATTCCAAAAATTCGTTTCTCTTTTCTGGGCGGCCATTTAGTAAAAACAATATATTTTACAATATAATAATCACATTTATTAGAAAAATTCTTAAACGTGATATAATTTGATATACTTAACAGTAAGTTTTTAGCGACGATACTTTTAATATTTATATTTTTATTGATAATTAATATACTTGTTAGAATTGATAACAAAACGTCTGTCTTTAACTAAAACTTTAATCGTCTACTTTTTTAAGAGCAAAGTTTTTTATTGCACTATCAATGTCTATACTCTATAGCATCACACACCTCTTACTCAATAGACAAGATAGCCAGATTGGTTAGCTTTAAAATACGCCCCTAAAGGTGCCCCCCCCCCCCCCCCCCCACCCCCCGCCCTTACTCTAGTAGAGTACTCTACTAGAGTAAGGGCGGGGGGGGTAACTCTACTACACTACGCCACTGAGACAGAGTTACGTTCGAATTCATACTCGTAGATGTACCTCAATCTACCAAGAAACTCCTTATCATTTTATGTTAGCAACCTTCTTGTGTATTACTTTACTCTTTGCATTTAACAAAACATAGAGAAATACTAATAGATATAGAGTTACCTGTAATACTGAAATGGTATGTCAACGACTTGCATTCCCATTTCTCTTTATTTATTTTATTTTATTCTATAGAAATGTTATGTCCGTTTTAAGAATCACGGAGCACGTAGCCGCTTTCAACTATTCTACAAATCCCCAATTTCTGTACAGAATCGTTGTCTTAGAGCCAATGGTAAGGCTTCGACTTCACGAGACCATTCTTTTTGCGAATGGGGATAGAAATTCAGACGAGAAAAGTGACAGTCCAGACCCAATTCAAGAGAAAGACCAACCGGCTCCCGAAGAGCCAAAAGCAGAAGAACCTAAGGAAGATGTCCAGAGACAAGAGGAGAGATATCAAGAGGTAGAACCGAGACCAAGGAGTAGAATTGAGACGTACGACGAGTTTCACAGGTTCCGGGACTCGAGTAGACCTCCAGATAGTCATTACCCACCTGGTCCTGGCCCAGGTTATAGAAGGTCTAATGCTGATAATGTCAGAAACAGTATTGCTATAGGTATTGCTGTGATAGGGAGTGCATTGTTCGGTACGGTAAAGGAAGGTTTTTACTTGTTTTTAATGGTGTGATAATGTTTCCGAAGGTTTGCCATAAACTCTGTCGATGCCGGGATCCGCGCGAAGAATCGCGTCATGGAATTAGGAGTGAAACGTTTCACGAGTAGCTATCATGTGAAAAATCATTTGTCACGCTATTTTTCTTCGCATAACCTGCTAAAAAGCATTCAAATTAAATCACTTTCGGTTTTCATCGTATATTGGTCGCAGTCATTCCGCTGCTACAAATCACAATCGTTTGCATTTCTTCGGAATTCATCTGGACTTTTCGTTGCCCGTGATATTTCATATGTGAAATAGCACTAGCAAGAACGAAAGAAGCTAGTGTGAAAAATCCTACAATGCTGTTAGAGTCCAGTACAACAACGGGTTCAGGGTGCTGCTGAGGCTACAGAAGTACTGCAGCGCATCAGGTATGGTTGCAGACGTGCGAGTTGACGACTTTTATGCGATCCTACGCAAAAGAACCGCGTCCCTGATGAGCCCCGTGCGAGACAGCTCCAACAGGATGCTGGCCGTTGTGGCAGATAATTTTAATTCCGGCATCATTGACTGCTGGGATTTAAAATAGCAGCCAGTCGCCCGGCTAGTCACTCAATAATTCTATTATTATTTACTAGCAGCCCGTCCCGGCTTCGCACGGGGTAGACAATTATTTATTTATGGAAATTTGGATATAAAACACTTTTTTTCACAAATATTTTTATTTATTAAAAAATTATTATTTATTAATTATAATTAATTAGGATTAATATAAACACATAAATAGCATGGTTTGAATTTGGTTAGCATTTTCATTATTGTTTAAAATGATAAAAGTTGTTGTAGTGACATAACTACAATAGTTGGACATATGCTACCGCGGAGTTTTTTGTAGACATTATGATGTTCTTCAATATTGTTATACATTATTTTGTTCTATCGCTAATAGTTTCGGCAGCGCATTCGATGAAAGACATTTTAAGACTCATTTTCTATCTACATCTACACCTTCGGTTACATTGTTCAAATTTTACCAAGGATCCCTAATTTTTTTCAAAATGAAATGTAGCCTATGTCAAATTGGAAGAATGTAGCATTCTATTGGTGAAAGAATTTTTTAAATCGGCCAAGTACTTTTTGAGCCTATTCATTACAAACATACAAACATACAAAAATAGGTAGAAATCTTTCCTCTTTATAATATTAGTATAGATTTGTTTGATCCACCTATTCATTGTCTGAATGTGTTACTGTTTGTTTGATTATTGTGAATCCATCGATTTATATGTTATTTTGTTTTATATATAATTTTCAATTCTATTATCTGTCTACTAACTACTAACTACTAACTTTCCAGTAGAAAAACCAAGGGCTCATAAAAAAGACTAGCTACAAGAGTTCGCGAGTTCTCATTTTAGTGAGATAAATAAAACAGTCATCTTTCTGTATGTATACATTTATTCAAATTTTTAAACCGATTACTAGTTGTTTCGGCTTTACGAAATCACTAAAGTTATGTATAAAATGTAAATTGCTAGTATATAATGTTATATCCATAAATACATTTTTCGCGTATATGATCACATTCATAGACTTTTTATTGCAGTTATTAACTAAAGGCACTTTCAGCCTGACAGTGAAAACTCACCACATGCGATTGCCAATACCAAATCCCCATAGATAGTCTTATCGCTAATAATTACAGGAAAACTCATGAAACTTACTTCAAACATTGCTAACTTTATGTAGAGGTTGAACCACGGATGTACAGATATACCTTATTCTTCAGTGAAGCTTACATCGATCAATGTTAGCGCCATTTGAGAAACGGTACGGCACAAGCGTTGCATGCAGATGACATGTGTGCGAGAAAATAACTATTTACGAGTGAATCGGTGCACTCCGACAGAGTATGTCATTTTCTAGTTCAAATCAAATCAAATCAAATACATTTATTTGTAACAACACCAATAGTACAACAGAACAAACACACACAGGAGACATATTAAAACGAACAAAGAAACAATAACTACAAGATTAAAATTAAATAAAAATGCTAAATATTGCAATTAGTATAGTTAGTTGTCCTTTTGTAGGTTCGTGTGTTCAACTTAAGCCATTACTGTATTCCAATTCATTACACCGTATTGTATTTTTCGACATTGAGGATTTTGAGAATGCAAAAACACAGTGTAACTAATCCATTGCTCAGTTTATTAGTAACACGGAAATTTACTTTATTTGAATGGGAATCGTTAATATTTTAATTTAAATATTTCAGAAGTTAAAACGTAAATTGCATGGTTATTTCATAACCAACAATTTTTTGACGTGATAACGTCTTATAAATCATGCCGGCTGCACGCATGAAAAAGCATGACTCATTGTCACGTTCCACCTGAGCCGAGCGTGCAAGCGAGAGCGCGGAACAAGCGATAGAGATGCACGATCGGCCTAAGCGTTCGGCTTGTGACGCATCTATCTCTCATTATCGTCCGTAAGCCGACTTTACAGACAACACATTTTATATATATTCTTTTTAAAAATAACATCGGTTTCCTCTACATACAACACTAATATCTACTCAATAAAGATAGGATAATCAAAACTGCAGAAGGTAGTTACAGTAAAAGATAAATTAATTTTTAAAATAACAATTAGGCTACTTATACTAAAATATATTTGTACGAACGTGGTGAGTTTAAACACTGTACGTAATAGTACTATAGCTCCGTTATATATAACAACGGTAAGGCTTCCTTATTATAATTCAATTCATAAAAGCTAGGTATACACATAAGACTTATTTTTAGGGTTCCGAGGTGTGCCATGCTAATCCTAGACTGAAGCCGTCTATCTGACCGCTTGACAGACAGACTTGACTTTCTATCGCCTATGCATATGGCGTATTTATTTTATCGCGCGTTTCGACGCTGTAGAGGCTATAAATCAGATTGTAGCATTTGTATCGATTCGAACCCGCGTAAAATGTTTGTATATGAGTTGGAATCGATACAAATGCTGCAATCTGCTTTTTGTGTCTTCACGACGCCGAAAACGCGAGTCGTTTGCCCGTTTTAAATACTCCGTGGGCTCTAAGGCTAAGTTCATATGAACGCGCGGTACCGCGCGGAGCTACTAACCGCGCGGTACAAGATCAAACTAAATAGTGCTTATCGTCAACATTACCGTGCGCTACTCGTCTACATTACCGCGCGCTACGGCAGCGATAAACACTATTTAGTTTGATCTTGTACCGCGCGGTACCGCGCGTTCATATGAACTTAGCCTAAGGGCGTCCACTGCGGGTCTGTTTTGTGGGCCGCGCTACGTAACGGCGCTGTTTAAATTGTCAGTAACAGACCCGCACGCGGGCCGCCCGCATGCGGGCCGCCCGCATGTTCGACCCCACCTTATGAGGTAGCCCATTTTATATTTTACAATTCGAGTTTTTATTAATGTTGTTGTAACCTTAAAGAAAAATAAGTCATTCTAATACACAATTCACAAAGCATTTCAATGGCCATATTTCAAGTATTGTATTTCCAAAATGGTAACGTCTATAATTTCCAAACTTGATAATACATAACACTCAAGAGATAAACAATTTTGCACAAGAAATCGAAAAATCAACTACATAATGCTAAATAATGATTATGTTATACATACACTAGGTATAACAATGAGTAAGTAGGTTTGCATCAAGTGTCACTTTATATTGAACGATTACAATCAGAAACACTAGTTAATCCAGTATCAATATTTCGACAGGAGTATTATAACGCCTGCCAAATCCAACCAAATAGATTTTTACAAAAATAAAAATACGGCTAAGTTTATATGAACGCGCGGTTAGTAGTTCCGCGCGGGGAACTACTAACCGCGCCGCAATGTAGACGATAAACACTATTTAGTTTGATCTTGTTCCGCGCGGTACCGTGCGGTCATATGAACTTAGCCTTGCTTGTTTTCTAAAAATGTATATCGTTCTGTAAATGCTATTTTATAATGCTGAGATAAGTGGAAGTCGTTTCCTTTATAAACATACCTTTTTGTACTATAAAAATATACAAAAATACTGAAAATAATCGAATCTGTCAAAAAAGTAACGTAAGTAAGTCCTCCAACTAACAACCTGTTTCTTTTTTACTAGACATTTCATAATGATAATCACCGCGCGAACAACATGGCTCATTCTACTTATACATACTCAAATAATACGCGGCTCTTAAAATAAAATCGATGAAACGCTTTTATAATGTCGTGTCTACTTTACTATCAAAGAAATCGAAGTGACTTTATTAAATTGGAATAATACTTACAGGAAGTTAAATAATTACAATTGAGTGTTTAATGCTTTCACTATTTCATTACAAGTTAACTTAGAAATAAGTAGCAATATTTTAAAAAGTAAACACAAAAAAATAAAAATTTACCAAAAAGTTACTCCATACCACTGACTAATATATTAATAATATAGTAAATAACGCTGGACATTTCAAACAGCGCTATCTAACCCCAAAAAAAGCAGAGATAGATAGCTGATAGAATACTTATATACTTTTTTTTTGTAAATACATACTTATAATACATAGAAAAACATCCAGACCCGGAACAAATATCTATAGATCACGCAAACATTTAATCCGCGGCGGGAATCAAACCCGCTACCTTCTGCGTCTCAGCCCACTACGCCGCGGAGGTCGTCTATATATATATGTATATATAGGGTTTCGATATTATTTTTGGCGACCAAAACAATTGACATGGGTCTAATAATATTTAACAGCAGGTTAATGCACGATTTTTCATACATACATTAATGCATACATTCTAATATTTGATTACTTCGTGAAAAAATATTTGATTTTTCATTATTGTTAAGTATGTAACTACATTATACTAAGGTTAAGAGTAGGTAAGCTCTTTATATATAACTATGCACGCCGTGTAAAAAGGTACTTAATGCACAATCAAGTACCTTTTTACAACAAATATAAAAAGCAACGCGCTGCCAAACTTATATATGTACATAGTATAACTAACACTTAAACTAACACTTCTAACATAAAATATATCACACAGTTATAATGCAAGTGTGACACTATTTAAAAATAACCTAAAGGTGTTTTTGGAGTTGTGACACTATTTGCGACAAGTATTAGGCCGTTTGTCCCAGTTACGGTGGCGGTGGACAAACGGCCTTAGGGCCTTTTCGTAGTAGCGTTTTTCGCGTAGGCATCTATGCCGGTTCTAGGAGACATCTACGCAGGTATGTATACCGTCGAGTCTACGTGTATACACGTGTTTGAATAACGCCAGTGCAAGAGAAAGAACTCCGGTGTCATATTACTAAGTTAGTTTTGTAAGTTGCCAGTCTAACTATTTTGTGGAATTCAAGTTAGTAATATTTGGTGTATATAGTCTTATTTCCATTAGGTAGTTGTATCAAAACCAGTCTGATCCTGTGACATGAGTGATGTCACACTACAAAATTGAGATAAGCTCAACTCTCTAAAGATTTTTCATTAATTACAAAAATATTTAGCCAAATATACATGACCGTAGATATCGACTATGGACGAATTTTGACTGTTATGTTTTTTTCAACCTTTTAAAAGATTTTTCATATTAAAAGCACGGCTTCAAGAAATATCGTGCATCGATTTAAATAATGATATGTTAAATTTCAATTCGCATTGCGCTGAGATAAAAGCAGATTGTCAGACAAAAACAACACATTGATGTACATATGTATAGAAAAAACTATCATCTAACTAGAATTCAATTTACGGTCCACTAATATTTTAACATCAGTTTTTTATAAAAGACTTTAGAAGAATCATTATTTCCCATAAAACGATTTTTTTTTAAATAAAAGGTGCTATTTTTTATAAATTTTTGGGCATTTATAGCCCTGGAATACCTTATCAAATATTCGTTTATCATGTATGTACTAAAATCTCGCACTACCGTCTTAGGCCATGACCTATTCATGTACGAGTAGATGATCACATCGAGTACATTCTATGCCTCTGTAACACTTGTATAGCCGACCACTTTTAGGCAAGCCATTTGTACCACAAATGCCATTTTCTTGACTTCAAATGATATCTTTAACTAAATTTGTGACTTTCGTCACAGGCTGCACCCATTTCTAGTGCCATAGAGCTTCTTCAGCTCTGGCATGATGACGTTTTTAACATAAATGGTCTGTTTTGTGGCGAGTTTCTCCCTGTTTGAATCCTTCTTGTAAATCTTGATGCCTGGCTTGTGCACCAGGAACGCGTTATTCAGGATCATAAAGTCGTAGTCTTTCACGCAGAGGACATAACCCTGAAACACAAGATATTTTCAAGTTATATACTAGACTAGTTGTTGTCGGCGGCTTCGCCCACGTTGTTCTGGGGTGCAAAATACATATATAAACTTTGACATCCCCTTTTTATACCATGGAAACTGATTCATGGGATAAATGGTAGTGTATGTGGTGATCCAGGTTATAATTTACGTATATACTAAATTTCATCGAAATCGGTTCAGCCGTTACGACGTGATTGAGTAACAAACAAACATCCAAACATTCGCATTTATAATATTATAAAATAGGCTGACTTGCTAGGTTTAGTGGATATCCTTAGATTTTTACGTAGCAGGATATCCGAACAGGAGATCCAAGCTATTAGCTCATCAAGTAGACATCCATTCCCTTCTTCGATTAACCTGGTCTATCACCGGTTCCACTCCGGGTTCTATGAACTAGTTAGCACAGTACATGCCGAGTTCATCCCGCCATCTTACGCTTTCTGGGTCAATGTACCAGCATTCCAATTCAGCGAGGCAATGCAGCCAGTGTCCTCAGCCTGATAGGAATGTGGAGCAGTTGAGCTATCTATAGATCGTTTGTAGCGGTCTTTAGTCGGCTCAATTGTTTCTTTTGTATTGTATAATTATGTGTAAATACTTGTATATTGTATGTTATAAATAAATACAATAGTAATCATGTGAAATTCTTTGGACTATGAAGAATCGGGGACTACTGCAATGCCAATTAGGTGCAACGCCATGACCTCCACGTGAATGCGTTATTGCATCGTTGGCCCGGTACAAAATGGGCGTTCTTATTCGACTAGTCGGTTTATCGTATGGTTCAGTTGTATGTAAACTCCGTAATGTCAGTGGTGTATGAAGGGCGTTCTTATTCGACTAGTCGGTTTATCGTATGCTTCAGTTGTATGTAAACTCCGTAATGTGAGTGGTGTATGAAGGGCGTTCTTATTCGACTAGTCGGTTTATCGTATGGTTCAGTTGTATGTAAACTCCGTAATGTGAGTGGTGTATGAAGGGCGTTCTTATTCGACTAGTCGGTTTATCGTATGGTTCAGTTGTATGTAAACTCCGTAATGTGAGTGGTGTATGAAGGGCGTTCTTATTCGACTAGTCGGTTTATCGTATGGTTCAGTTGTATGTAAACTCCGTAATGTGAGTGGTGTATGAAGGGCGTTCTTATTCGACTAGTCGGTTTATCGTATGGTTCAGTTGTATGTAAACTCCGTAATGTGAGTGGTGTATGAAGGGCGTTCTTATTCGACTAGTCGGTTTATCGTATGGTTCAGTTGTATGTAAACTCCGTAATGTGAGTGGTGTATGAAGGGCGTTCTTATTCGACTAGTCGGTTTATCGTATGGTTCAGTTGTATGTAAACTCCGTAATGTGAGTGGTGTATGAAGGGCGTTCTTATTCGACTAGTCGGTTTATCGTATGGTTCAGTTGTATGTAAACTCCGTAATGTGAGTGGTGTATGAAGGGCGTTCTTATTCGACTAGTCGGTTTATCGTATGGTTCAGTTGTATGTAAACTCCGTAATGTGAGTGGTGTATGAAGGGCGTTCTTATTCGACTAGTCGGTTTATCGTATGGTTCAGTTGTATGTAAACTCCGTAATGTGAGTGGTGTATGAAGGGCGTTCTTATTCGACTAGTCGGTTTATCGTATGGTTCAGTTGTATGTAAACAAATCTACAAAATCTATGTTAATCTACTTGTATTTGCCGTATCGAATTGTAACTTTGCAAGTGTATGGACAATACAATATTTTGGTAGAATCGACCTGATCTCATGATGGAGCCAGGAAGCGGATAGCTTGTATTAACAAATCTGGGAAATAGATTTAACTGCGCCTACTTTACGGATTAAAAATACATAAAAATGCGACCAGCCATGAAAAATAAAAAGCAATGTTGTCAGTCTAAACAGATTGTTAAGTTTATTTGATGGTATCTAAGTTATGAATTAAATGAAAGCGCTATTATTCAACAAACAACCCGTAGATAGTTTATTAGGAAGGCGCCTCCAAAGTGATCACTCATCAACTGTCTGTACTGGTCTGTACTGGTATGTACTGGTCTGTACTGGTATGTACGTATAGTAAATATCTAAATATATATTTCACCACGGCCGGTTTCTTACACTTTTTATACCCGCTTGAAAATCGTAGAATGTACAGGAGATACAAACTGGAATTTAATTGATTAACTGATTTTTAGGGTTCCGTACCCAAAGGGTAAAACGGCACCTTATTACTGAGTCTCCGCTGTCTGTCTGTCTGTCCGTCTGTCACCAGGCTGTCTCATCTCATGAAACGTGATAGTTAGACAGTTGAAATTTTCACAGATGATGTATTTCTGTTGCCGCTATAACAACAAATACTAATAACAGAATAAAATAAATATTTATGGAGGGCTCCCATACAACAAACGTGATTTTTTGCTCGTTTTAGCTCGATATTGATAACGGCAACAGGTAGACGTTTGAAATATTCATAGAATAGTTAGTTATATATTCACTTTAAAAATAAATAATTAAATTAAAATAAAACAAATATTTGAGGGGACTCCCATACAACAAACGTGATTTTTTTACCGTTTTTATAGATAATGGTACGGAACCATTCATGCGCAATTCCAACTCGCACTTGGCCGGTTTTATTTATCCTGTTTCGTTTGATTCACATAACATCAACAAAGAAGGGTTGATGATCTCAACTTCACATCACGAAGAAACGACCGAAATGTGTACTAGTACGCTAAAATGACAATTTGCTCTATTGTTCCGCTGAGAGAAACTTTTCTACGTTATGGCTGAATAAAATAATCATCCGCCGATTATTTATTTTTGATTTGAATAAGTAAACAACGTCGTTGCATAATCTTATTTCTAGTACCAAAATAGACTGCGCCTCCATTCATTTCGATGAGATAATCCAGGCAGATGTTCTTGCCCACTTTATTATAACGATCACGGTAGGGCAAAACACTGTAAGGTAAGGAATATGTGTGTGATGTATATTGAGATAGAGAAGCATGTGCACGATTAAACTTGACGAGGTTCTTCGCATTGTTATTCTGTACGAGTACGCCGTTCAACTCAAACTATACGGAATAACTGAAACATTGAGAGCTTTTTATTTTTTTTATGTTATGAGGAAACAGGCTTACGGCCCCCTTGATGGTAAGCGGTCACCGTGGCCTATTGACACCGGCAACACCCGGGGTATTGTCGATGCGTTCCCTACCCTGTGGAAACCTCTTTACATTTCTCTTGAAGCGTGCCATGTCGTAGCCTAACGGGAAAACCTCAGATGGTAGCTCATTCCACATCTTGGTTGGATTGGAGTGCAAAATTTAAAATAACTTGGGTGGGATAAAATAAAATAAATTTGAGAATAATAGTCTGGCCAATAAATCTAGAACATCTGAACCCTAAAATTACTAGAAAAAGAAATTGTCCTACAGTTTTCAGATGAGCTGTACATTCGTAAAACAAACCTACTCAAAAATCAAAATAAATAAAATGTATTTTATCGTTCTTAAAGAGTAGGTACATATTTATAAGTAGGGTTGGCAACTCTTCTTTTAAGTTGCATTAACCTGTGTTAGAAGAGTCCCCTCTTGTCTGTGCTCGTTAAGGATCACATCTTGCTTAACAATAAGTTTTAGTATGTACTAATTAATAAATAATATTGTAGGTTAAGATAAGCTGTCCTAATAGAATGTAAAGAGTTTGTAAAGGAGTCCTATATACATATAAGTGTAGGTATCGTTTTACATATGTACATATAATGTTGATGAAGTACAATTTGCTTTTAAGAATAATGCGTATGTATTGACGTGTAATATCTTTCCTCTCGGTTTTTGGAAGTGATTTTGGCAAAAGGGACGGAAATGTGTAACAGGAAAACGGGGAAGCGAGCGCTATTTGATTTGAGCAATGAGCGCGCGCGGTGGTCAGATGTTACACATGATATGCGACTACTGTAAGGCTCGTAGCAGTTTCTCTGTTAGTAGATAGAAGTACGTTATAAGACTTGAAATTATGTAAGTAAACAATGATTTTAAGTAAATACACACCTGAGTCATTTTGTCTTTCTTGCCCTCCCAGCTGAGCCGCTCGTCGTAGTACGGATCTTGGTGGGTCCCGATGAAGATCGGTTCCCAGTGAACGAATCTCCCTTTTCGCTTGCCCACGTGGAACACGTCCATCTCTGCAAGGGAATCATGTGTCAGACATACTATGCCATGTAGGCCAAGCCTTAGTTAAATGAACCTGTGTGCGAGGTACCGCTGGACCGGCGTTACCAGACGTCCCGATTTTTAAATAATAATTAAATGCCCGGCGCGGGACAGGCTCAGTCCCGCTTTTCCGGGATAACTCGACCGTGCGTGCAGCGTGCTGAGGAAACTTTAAAAGAAGTTAAATCTTTACAGAAATATCATGAATTCTTACAAATAAATTATTCTCATGTAAGTTACAATCTGTAACGCTCACTTCTCAGACTATTGTTTGAAATACCACATTTTTCTAATAAATAAAACTTTTTTATTTGATTTTTGTTTATTAATTTTTTTTTATTTAGAAGACGAAGAAGACTGAACTACCTAACAATAAGGTAAACCTGATTTAAAATACCATTTTTTTATTAAAATACATTTTCTATGGCTATTTTTGCTATCTATTGTCACGTAAAGGTAATTTAATACTCGAATAAATAGATAAATATTTAAAACTTCCGATTATATACGGTTTTTTTACAATGTCCCGCATTCGACGAAAGAATCCCGCTTTTTTCGCTCAAAAAGTTTCTAAATCCCGACAATCTGGCAACGCTGCGCTGGACCATCGGTTGCTTTCGTCATACATCATAACTATGAAAATAATAAGTAGGTACGGAAGAAATTATTCAAGGTTATTGCGCCGCTCAAATGTTCTAGATTTTTAGGGTTCCGTAGTCGAACTCGGAACCCTTGTAGTTTCAGTAAAATATAGCCGTTTTGACTGCGGAACCCTTCACTATGCAAGGTTCGACACTCACTTGACCAGTAATTATTAAATTTTATTAGTAAAGTATGTACCTGCTGGGTTCGTTTATGTTTTAAAAACCACATTAACACTGATATTATAAATTTGAATCTCTCTATCTGTCCGTTTGTTAGTTTTTACAACGAAACGGCTGGACCAATTTCGATGTAATGTTCTATATAGATAGAATATGGCCTGGATTGAGACATAGCCATACTATTTACTGACAAACCATGCGAAGCCGCGAGTGGAAGCTAATAAATGTATAAATCAGAATTACATTATAAATTTGAAAGTTTGGATGTTTGTTTGTTACTCAATCACGTCGTAACGACTGAACCGATTTCGATAAAATTTGTTATATACGTACTTTATAACCTGGATTACCATATAGGCTACCCTTTATCCCGTAAATCAGTTCACATGGGATAAAAATGGGGTGTCAAATCAAGTTGTAACAGCAAGTTTAGATTTATTTCTAGGTTACCTAGGTACACATTTAGTAGTGTAACGTCGCGGGCAACAGCTAGTATTAAATAAGGGAAAAAGTATTTGATTAAAGCGCATAACATTCTTTGCAGAGTGTATTGTAGGTACTGTGAGTCTGTGATACATTCAACATGCATACGACTCAAACGTTATGAACTGTTAGCTTCATACGATTTTGCAAATTGGCGTGGATTTGAGATGATACGGCTGGTCTGGGAGCGCGCGAGTAACGCACGGTCGTTGAACCAAAACGCAATTAGAATGCCCCATACGACGCGACGGCCAGCCATGCTTGCTGCAGACGACGCGACGCTACGGCATAAATAGCTCACGGCAGTAAAGAGATTAATTGTCATCGCATAAGATCTGGACACGACTCGCATTTTTGGCAATAAGCACGGCTTGCGATGCAAATGTCTCGCGTGTTCCGTTACCATATCAAGATCAGTCATAAGATTAGCGACCGCTTAATTCGGCTAACTTGATCGGGTTTTTTTTACTACATCGAGATGGAACAAGTTAAGTGATGTTATTAAGTGGTAACTATGGCCTATAACAGAGAATTGCCTCGTTGGTCACGCACGTTAGAAATGTGCCCTACGATGCACTGCACTGCATTCATCAACTTAGGAATTCAGGTGTAAAGCCTTATGGGTCTGTAATTTCACCGGCAACCATACCCTTTAAATCAAAACAAGCAATGCTGTTTGGTGGTGGAAATAGGTATGGTGGTACTACTTCCCCGGGCAAGCCGGTTAGTTATTGATAAGTTAACATTTTATATCAATAAAACTCTTTCAAATCAATCTTACCCCGCTTATTAGTTATAATTGGTAATAGATTTAATGATGTCTAAGTTAGTATGTTAAATCTCAGTTTGGCATTATATCACTCGTCTATGCAGAAATTAGAGAGTGAAACTATTGTTTAACATTTAGTCTAACTGTCTTTCTCTGTCTATCATTTGAGGAAGAAAAGGGATAGAGATAGTGAAACCAAAGGTAGGATCAAACGGGCTTATTTAATCACGTGACTAGGGTATTAAAACATTAAATTAGATGACTTATCATTCGCTTAATCCTCGGTATCAGTCGTGACATTATCAGTAAGAACTTAGCGATCGAAAAGTCATCGCTGCCCGGAAGTACGGAAGAATATACTAGATTAAAATTACATGTTATCGTAGAGAGTAGAAACATTTGTACGGTCTCCCGAATTTGTACATTCTTCGCTATAATGACATTTTACTATATTCCTCCGAGGAAATAATTTTTTCTAGGGTAGTAAAGCTAGCCTGGCTCGTTAGTATTAATGAAATGATACAACCGTTAAAACCATGTGAGTCGAGCGGTCCTGAATCGGGGAGCTGGCTACCAATGAGACATTTTATCTGTGTCAAGTCTGTACACGCGAACCAGTGTTAACATGCTTTTGCATTGTCTAGGAATTGACCCTTGGAGTCTTTTGTCAATGAGATTGTTAATTAGATCGTTATACCAAGTATCAGAACAAAATAATCTTTTAGAAAAAAATACTAATAAATTGGATCATATTTTCAAGAGATGTATCTGTGACTGAGCTGGAAGTTTAAAGATGACTATTGCAATTACAGATGGTATCGATATTCTCACTTAGGAATTTTTTTATCAGAAAAATGTATAAATTAGGACGGTAGATTTTAGTCTAAATACCAACTTTAAATTTAAATTTTGAAAAAAAAACAACTGATTTATCGACTACTAGCTGACCAATCCGCAGCTTCACACGCGTAGTTATTCAATAAATACATTACCCTCCTTCTGCGCAGTTGGGTAAAAAGTAGCCTATGTCACCCGGGGATAGTGTAGCTTCCCAACAGTGAAAGAATTTTTTTAAATCGGTCCAGTAATTTCTGAGCCTATTCAATACAAACAAACAAACAAACAAAGCTTTCCTCCTTAATATTAGTATAGATGTAGTTTGAGCAGCGCATGCGCAGAAACACATTTTATGGTTAATATTTTTACACCATGGGTTACATGGTTATTGAAGTTTTAGTTTAGTAGGGACCGCAATGTTTTCTAGCAATAAATCCAGCTTATGTTAGTCAGGGATAATGTAGCATTCTAATGGTGAAAGCATTTTTGAAATCGGACACTTAGTTTTTGTGTTTATTCATTACAAACATACAAAAATACAAATCTTTCCTGTTTATTATATTAGTATAGATTAGTGTACATGTAGATAATGAAATATATATCCTCTAAATTTGAGATTCATACTATATGCTTAAACCACTGTACCTATACGCTTGGTACAGAGAACTGTATGATGGGTATCCAGGTGTGTATCGACATGCGCATGCGCAGGATCTGCCGAACTATTGGAAGATAATATATTTTACTTATAATTTTATTACGAATATGACTTACTTAACTATAATAACTACAATAACTATGTATGTATAAATATTTAATTCATGTGGCTAAAAATCTGAACTGTTTAATTTACTTGACATGATGTACCTACCTGTCGCAGCCAACTAGCTTAGTTAGCCGTTCCATCAACTGTCTAGCCGTTTTACTAAACAGCGCCGTTCAATTAGTTGGGGGGGGGGGGGGGGGGGGGGTCCCTCTAAGTCTGCACTCTTAGTTTTCATACATAATAAGGTACATAATACACAATTCTCTTTCAAAAACCCTAACGACCTACTGCCATAAGGTGTGTCTGCGCTGTTTAGTAAAGGGATTAGGCTGTTGATGCAACGGCTAATTAAGCTAGTTGGCTGCGACATAGGTACATAGGCTGCTATTTAAGAATCCGGAACTGGCCACTGCATAAATAATATTTATAAAGAAATTATCACGTTTGAAAATGGAACTCTTTGGCTGTAGAATGCAGGTTATTTCGTCCGTCTGTCAATTGTTTTTATTGTGTGGCGCGATTTTAAAAATTGCGTGTCATTATCACAATGGATTTATCTCGAGAAAATTTTCGTGCGATGATTTTTTATGATTTTCGACGTGGTCTAACTCAACAGCAGTGTATCGATCAACTCAGTTCGACTTTTGGGGATAAAGCACCATTGAAGACTACTGTGTATCACTGGTTTAGTGAGTTTAATCGTGGACGTCGTATGCTCACGGACGAAATTAAAGATGGTCGGCCTAAATCAGTTGTTGTGCCACGAAACATCGACGCAGTGCGTAAACTAATAATGCAAGATCGTCATGTGACATATCGAGAGATAGAGGCGATCTTGGGCATTAGTATGACGAGTATACATAAGATATTACACGAACACTTGGCTGCAAAAAAAGTTTATTCGCGTTGGATACCGCACAACTTGACAATAGATAAAAAACAGGCTCGTGTCGATTGGTGCAAAAAAATGATAAAAAAATACAATCGTGGTGCATCAAAAGCTGTATATAGAGCCGAACCCAACAAAAGTTGCTCGTGCGAAAAGCACTTTGAAGCAAATGGTCGCCTGTTTTTTTGGTATAGATGGACACGTGGCTACTGTACCCCTAGAAAATTGTACTGTTAATTCAGAGTGGTACACGACCATTTTTTTGCCAGAAGTCTTTGCAGAAATCAGGAAGAATAATCCACAACGCAGAATCATTCTCCATCACGACAATGCAAGCTGTCACACTTCGGGTGAAACGACCCGATATTTGGAGGGTGAAACGGTGGAATTAACGGGTCATCCGCCATATAGCCCTGATTTGGCACCCAACGACTTCTTTTTATTCCCAACCGTGAAGAATAAATTACGTGGTCAACGATTTTCAACCCGAGAAGAAGCCGTTGAGGCATTCAAAAATCATGTTTTGGAGATACCGTCTTCCGATTGGAAAAAGTGCTATGAAAACTGGTTTCACCGAATGCAAAAGTGCATTGATCATCATGGCGAATATTTTGAAAAGCAATAAAACCATATTTAACAGTCAATGATAGTTATTTTATTTTATTCCGGATACATAAATAGCAGCCCTCGTACCTATATTTATTCCTAATATTATTACTATTATGACATTTATAGTAATTATTGTAATGAGTATAACTGGGTATTGGGTATTGGGTATGGCCGTTCTAGTTACACAAATAAAGCATGCAAACATCTGCCCCCAGCGAGTAACGAAACCGTAACCTCTTTCGCCTGAATCAGCTATTCGGCCAGCTTGCCGCAGAGACCATCAAGTATATGATCAGTAGGATGATGTGACTTACGACTGGTTTCGTTTGCTCGAATCCATTGCTGGCCCTCCGGTATGTTATGGCAGTTGGGACAGACGAACTTATGGAAGGGTATCGCAGCCTTGGTGGTCAACATCGTTTGAAGCTGCGTCTTTGATAATGGCACCTGGAAATAACATCAGACGTAACATCAGCTTGGCAATGCGGAACTCTTTAATTAATAATGACAATAATAATGGATATTTCACACAGCGCTTCTTAGCCCCAAACTAAGCAAAGCTTGTAGGTACTATTTGAACCAGATAAGTGTTACAATACTAATATACTGCTTTTTTATAAATCGGTTTAAAAAGCTTATTCCCATAAGAACAAATAACAGTTCACTTAAAATCAGCTTCAATATATTATAAGAGTAAGTTTAGGCTAGTTAGTACAAAGCTTGCATTTATCATGTAGGTATTTAATTTAAAACATTGTAGAAACTTGTATATCAATATAAAATATATATAATAATAATAATAAAATAAATCACACTAATATTATAAATATGAGAGTTTGTATGTTTGTATAGATAGATAGATAGATAATTTCTTTATTGCACACCATTAAAAATAAAACAAACAAAAGAGAATACAAAATTAAATCAAAGGTACAATGGGCGGCCTTATCGCTAAAAGCGATCTTTGTATATTTATTAGTTTGTTTGTTACTCAATCATGTCGTAACGGCTGAACCTGGATTACCACATAGGCTACCTTTTATCGACTTTTATCTTTAGACGACCTCCGTAGTGCATTGGGCGAATAGCCGGCTGATACGCAGGAGGTAGTGGGTTCGATTCCCGCCACGGAACAAATGTTTACATGATCTACAGATATTAGGTTGGGGAAAGAGTCTTTTCGCATTATAGTATGTATGAACTTGTAATAAAATCTCTTTGGCTATACTATTTGTATCTAGGTATAGGTTTTGGTATCATTCAAAGTATAAATTTTAAAGAAGATAATTCCAAATTCAAATTAGGAAAATGTGTGATTCTTATTTGTTTTTCGTACTGTAAAGATGAGTGAATGTAATGAAGAAATTCGATACATTTTAAAATTTTACTACAAAAATGTAAAAAAGAACGCAAGCCGCGAAAAAAATTTGCGATGTTTTTGGACCTAGTGCAGTGTCTGTGAGAGTAGCACAAATTTGGTTTAAGCGGGTTCAATCCGGAAATTTTGATGTCAAAGATACACGTCGCTCTGGTCGCCCTATCACGGATAAAATTGATGCCATTTTTTAAAAAGTGGAGCAAGATCGGCATATTAGTAAATACGGCGTAGCTGAGGAACTGGGAATTGACCACAAAACAGTTTTGGCGCATTTGAAAAAAACTGGGTACACAAAAAAGCTCGATATTTGGGTACCCCACGAGCTCACTGAAAGAAACCTAATGAACCGTGTACTCATTTGTGATTCTTTATTACGACGTAATGAAACCGAACCATTTTTGAAGAAGCTGATAACTAGTGATGAAAAGTGGATCACGTACGACAAGAACGTGCGAAAAAGGTCGTGGTCAAAGGCCGGTCAGGCTTCACAGACTGTGGCGAAACCCGGGTTAACTCGCAACAAGGTGATGCTGTCTGTGTGGTGGGATTGGAAGGGCATTATTCATTATGAGCTGTTACTACCAGGCAGGACCATCGATTCTGAACTCTACTGCGAACAACTGATGAGATTAAAGCAAGAAGTTGAGAGAAAGCGGCCGGAATTAATCAACTAAGGGGTGTGGTTTTTCATCATGATAACGATAGACCTCACGCAACTTTAGCCACTCAGCAAAAATTAGGAGAGTTTGGCTGGGACGTGTTAATACATCCGCCGTATAGTCCTGACCTTGCACCTTCAGATTTCCACCTGTTTCGGTCTCTTCAGAATTCTTTAAGCAGTGTTAGGTTAACATCACGAGAGGACTGCCAAAACTACTTGTCGCGGTATTTTGATCAGAAGCCCCAAAATTTCTATAGCAATGGGATCATGTCCCTACCTACAAGATGGCAAAAAAATATCGAACAAAATGGTACCTACATACTTTAGTTAAAAGTAAATAAACTATATTAAAAAATGTTTTGAATTTTCTTAAAAAATGCGAAGAAACTTTTTCCCCAACCTAATATTTGCTCCGGGTCTGGTTGTTTCTATAGATATTAGAAGTACGAGTATGTATTTACAATAAAAATGCATGTAAGTATTCTATATTCATATATCAGTTTATATATTCAGTTATCTGGCTGAAAAACTCTGCTTAGTTTGGGGCTAGATAGCGCCGTGTGAAATGTCCAACAAATATCCATATAAATCAGTTCCCATGGGATAAAAATGGGGTGTCAAGTCAAGTTGCAACAGCGAGTTTAGCTTTATTTCTAGGTTACCTACACATTTAGTAGTGTAACGCGTACGAAGTCACGGACAACAGCTAGTACATACATAAAATGTATAGAAAAATACCCAAACCTGGATCAAATACCTGCAGACCATGCAAACATTTGTTCCGCAGCGGGGATCGATCCCGCAACATCCTGCGTCTCAGCTGGCTATTCGCCCACTGCACCACAGAGGTCGTGGATACTTAAGCGTTCCTTGTTGCGAATAGAGGGCGTTGCTCTTTCGAGGTATTTGAAATTCCATTATTGGCAAGAAGTATCCGCAAAGTAGGAATTGAAACTTAGTTGGAGTGCCTAGTCTGGCAAAGGGCGTTTGATTTGATCTTTTTTATTTAAAATAACAAATCTCTTAGCTAATATCTTGAGCACAATCAGCAGTAAGAGCACGGATTACCCATTTACAGGCAACCGGAACTACTCTGTTTTAATATGGATGAAACAGTTGAATCATTGCAATGAGGTCCCTTCATTGCAGCCAAAAGATCTGCAAAGGTTCAGCTATCCGTGGAAATTTGTGGTTAGCCTTTATATTATTTAAGCAAGTTTTTTCAAATAAAACGAAATGATATGTGACCGTGTAAGCATTTGCAATTTCAAGCTTCCTGTTTCGATACTACATGTACACACGGCTACACATCAAGCTATAATTTTCCAGTATAAGCTGACCTCGCATTGTGTAGGCTTTTCGTAGAATGAGAGGTCAGCTTATACTGGAAATGTATAGCTTGATGTGTAGCCGTATGTACTTATTGTACTTACGAGTAGTAAATATAAACGATTATACATATGTATTCCGGATTCGGAGAACACGTTTAAGTTTAATTTTTAACCAACTTCTAAAAAGGAGGAGGTTCTCAATTTGACTGTATTTTTTATGTTTGTTACCTCAGAACTTTCGACCCGAAGAACCGATTTTCTTTTTTAAGTTTTTTTGTTCATTTTTTTTTGTTTAATTTTCACGTTATGTTATGTTTGTTAGCTCAGAACTCCGTTTTATATTAACTGATTTGAAAAATTAGTTTTTTTTATTTGAAAGGATATACTTTTAGATTGATCCCATGGAAATTTCATTAATATTGGTAGAGTAGTTAGGTTTTTAATGTTATCTGAAGTCGGTTATATTTTTGTTAAAAAGTTAGTTGTTATTTCATTTCTATAATTACATTAAGAATTCATAATCATATTTATAATGGCGCGTCCAAAAAATATACTAATTCATAATAATAATGGTATTTAAACATAAAGCTCAGACTACACAGCTTTCTCGTACGACGGATTCAATCCGAGAGCGTGTGCTGGGCCGTTTTTAAGCAGTCGTAAGATTCCGGCTGCTTTGTAGTCCGAGCCTAACAGTCTCGGCTATATTAGCCATTTCTGTGGCCATCTGCCAACCCTTAAACTCTAATAAGAGTATTGGCTACGTTTAACTCTTACTATAAAAGTACTTACAGAAGCGTTGGCACCAACTTCAAATATGCTTATCGGGAAGACCCTGGGATTAGTAGAGTTCAATGGTTTCGCGTTTCTAGCAATCATGTTCAAGAACTTAGGCGCCAGGTATGGACTAGGGTACAGCTCGATGTCAGAGGGAAATATAAAGTGTGTCAGCGCTGCTTCTCTCGCGACGTTTCTGGCGACGTTCACCGGGTAAAGAATGTTCTTCGACTTCATATAGGTGGGGGTCGATATATTGGTGTATGGCGGCAGCCCAGTGCAGTTGTATGGTGTTGACATAAAACTTTCTGGGTCTGGTATCTGAAAATTAAAACCAGTATTACCGACCATTGGAAAACAGACTACTAACATAGTCAGATGATATATTGAAAGCAGTAGGACGTCAATTCTTGTAATTAAACCTATATTTTTATAAATTAAGTGAAAGAAGAAAGTGGGCGAAGTTGTTTCTTCGATAGGATACCTTAGTAACTAAGTGATCAGGCGATACAGTCAAAAAACGATTTTATTCGTACAATTTTGTACTCTTGAAATATAGATTTGCAATTGAAATAATTAGCAAGGACAGCAATTACGAAGAGATAACATATACTTTCTGTATTCGTTGGTTTTTTTTTATAAATTATAGGCTTGCGTTTGACCACTATCTCGCCTAATGGTAAGCGATGATGCAGTCTACGATGGTACACGCTTGCCTAGAAGAAACCTATTCACTCGCGACCAGGAAACACAGACTCTGGCAAGGCGTTCCACTCTTTGGCGGTGCGCATAATAAAGGTCGAAGAGAACCGACTTCACCCACTATTGGGTATAAGGCCTCCCCAAGTGTGTGTCATCCGTCACGATCCTGCGCTAGTCTCACCTACTGACGGCCCGCGACCTTAACCTTAAACCTTTGGGCTGCCCCGCTACTGCAGTGCATCAGGGATGTTCGCAGCGGCGCGGGTCGACTGCTTCCATACCGTCATGCGCAAGCGAGCCGCATCCCTGGTGCACAGGCTGCGGGCCAGCGCCAACACCGTCTTGGCAATGATAGCCGGCAGAGTAGACTGCCCGTACACCAGACATTGCTGACACAGGCATGCTCTCAAAAACCCTGTATAAACCTTAGTTAACTTATTGTGTTGTGCGCTTTCCTATATGATATGAGCTACGTAATTGCTTGAAATAAATGTATTTTATTTTATTTTTTAAGGATGTCGTCGACCTATCTCGCTGCCGGACGTCCTACCCTTCTATAGCAACTCCTCGGCAACCATTCAGTTGCTGCCCTGCTCCATCTGTCATCACCACGGTTTGCCGTGTCCCGCCCAAGACCATTTGAGTTCCATAACTCGATTCCCAACGTCATGCACCTTCGTTCGTCTACGGATCTCGACGTTTGGAACTCGATCTAACAAATTCAAGTGGTGATCTATTCTCGATTCCTGTTATGCTGAGTTCGAATATATGAAAAAATATTCTGCCTCTATGCTATCGAAAGATGCCTACCTACAGTTTAAATTACGAGAATTTACGTCTCTTTTAAATGTTCCAGTCAAGTTTTACCGCCCGACCAGATAGATAGATGCATAAACTCTAACTTTAAATAATTTTTTTTCAAAACACTTCGGGGTTTATTGTTCGCATACATAATTTATGAAAATTAATTTATGGGTTCTGAATAATTTACGATTTCCCATTAAACTATAATATTATGAATGTAAAAGTTTGGATGTTTGTCTATTTATTTATTTGTTTGTTTATTAATCACGTCGTAACGGCTCAAACGATTTCGATGAAATTTGGTATATACGTAGATTATAACCGGGATTACCACATAGGTTACCTTTTATCCCATAAATCAGTTCCCATAGGATAAAAAACGGGGTGTCAAAGTTTCTATAGAAAAAATATTTTGGTCATCGTTACCACTTAACGCCAAAACGGACTGAGCTCAAACTTTGTTAAAATTTATTTCTAGACTTAGAATAACATATAAACTACTTTTTATAGCATACATCAGTTCCCATGAGATAAGAATGAGTTGTTAAAGTTTCTATTGAAAATATATAATTTGTTATCTCTCCACGCCAAAATGACGCGACCGACGCAGCAACAACAGCCCACTCTCTTCATGATAATAATACTCGTAGGCACAATGATTAGTAATAACAAATATTCAACTACCGCAGAGTTCTTCAGCCAGCTCTTACTAGGTAAAGTCTCTAGTTGTATGTATTTGTTAGGGCGGAGAAGAACGCGGGCGAAGCGAAGCTCTGGTAACAACTAGTTTACAACGCGGGCGAAGCGAAGCTCTGGTAACAACTAGCTTACAATGCGGGCGAAGCGAAGCTCTGGTAACAACTAGTTTACAACGCGGGCGAAGCGAAGCTCTGGTAACAACTAGTTTACAACGCGGGCGAAGCGAAGCTCTGGTAACAACTAGTTTACAACGCGGGCGAAGCGAAGCTCTGGTAACAACTAGTTTACAACGCGGGCGAAGCGAAGCTCTGGTAACAACTAGTTTACAACGCGGGCGAAGCGAAGCTCTGGTAACAACTAGTTTACAACGCGGGCGAAGCGAAGCTCTGGTAACAACTAGTTTACAACGCGGGCGAAGCGAAGCTCTGGTAACAACTAGTTTACAACGCGGGCGAAGCGAAGCTCTGGTAACAACTAGTTTACAACGCGGGCGAAGCGAAGCTCTGGTAACAACTCGTTTACAACGCGGGCGAAGCGAAGCTCTGGTAACAACTAGTTTACAACGCGGGCGAAGCGAAGCTCTGGTAACAACTAGTTTACAACGCGGGCGAAGCGAAGCTCTGGTAACAACTAGTTTACAACGCGGGCGAAGCGAAGCTCTGGTAACAACTAGTTTACAACGCGGGCGAAGCGAAGCTCTGGTAACAACTAGTTTACAACGCGGGCGAAGCGAAGCTCTGGTAACAACTAGTTTTAGATATTTTATGAATTTTCTTCATAAATTGCATGTATATTGGTCGCTTACAGGATTAAAGGTATCTGGCACAACACTTTCTGGCTTCCTGCCAAAACGGAAGACAGATGAAACTCCTCACGTTTCACGGGTAATCAATAGCAGACAAAATATTACCGTATTTGTTTCTAATGTTCCTGAGAGTATTACTAAAAGAGTAAATAAACATAAGACTTTAGGGTGATTCATCAATATTGAGCAATGCTGCGCTGTGCTGCGCTGTTTTAAAGCAATTTCAGTAACACAAAGCGCAGCGCAGCACGTTTTGTTCGTTTACTCATGAAGAATAATTTGGCTTAATAGAGAATAGCATAAAATAGCCCAGCATAGTTTAATGTTAATTGGTCACCCTTATTTCTATAAGGGTGACCAATTAACAGCTATAGATAGTATATGCGAAAAAACCCTTGTACAACACAATAATGTAATGCATTCAGTTTGCAGGATATCAACGTATACACTTTTAAGGGTTCCGTACCCAAAGGGTAAAACGGCACCCTATTACTGAGGCTCCGCTGCCTGTCTGTACGTCTGTCACCAGGCTGTATCTCATGAACCGTGATAGTAAGACAGTTTAATTTTTTACAGATGTTGTATTTCTTTTCCTGCTATAACAACAAATACTAAAAATAGAATAAAATAAATATTTTAGGGAGGCTAGCATATAACAAACGTTTTTTGCTCGTTTTAACTCGATATTGATAACGGCAACAGGTAGACGCCTTAAATATTCACAGAATATTTAGTTATATATTCACTTTATAAATAAATAATTAAATTAAAATAAAAAAAATATTTAAGGGGGCTCCCATACAACAAACGCGATTTTTTTGCTGTTTTTATATGTAGATAATGGTACGGAACCCTTCGTGCGCGAGACCAACTCGCACTTGGCCGGTTTTATAATTTAAATCTATCCGTATGTACTCCTCTTCTACTGGGTCGATTATGCCCCTAATAATTGATATTTCCAGTTATTAAATGGTAAAATGGTATGGTACATTCCTGTAATTACTGGCACATAGGCATAACAGCTAAGTCCTATAGTATGGCAACGTATCCAAATAGAGATCAAGATAACATAATAGCTTGTTTTGAATTCTATGTGGATATCCATGGGCTGCAGTAGCCACTTAACATCTGGTGGACTGCATGCTCGTTTGCCATATAAGTAGTATAAGAAAAAAATCTGGAAAATCGTATTATAAAAATTATCCTCGTATGATTATTTAAAATTATATTCCAAGTAATTCTGTATATACGAGTATGCTCCGTCCGTACCACTCTCGAGTGTCACGACACCGTAAATGTAAGGGCTAATAACAGAGAACGCGGAGCGTTTAGTAATACGACGCAGACAGAGATTGATAGAGAAAGAGAGAGAGAGAGAGAGTTCCGAAAGGATTTATGTGAGTATAGATAGGCTGCATTCGAATCACGCTAAAATCGATATCATCGCGCTAACAAGCGTTCCGAGTCACCGTGAGCGTGACAACGATGTCCTGTAATTCGTCATAGATGACGTCATTACATCCGCCATTTTGCGCTAACAACGTCCATGCTCCAAACTGATATCACTGTGAGCCTCCCTGTCAAAAGTGACGTGACAGCTGGTTTGTAGGTTGCTTGTGAGTTATTACTCATACTCTGTTGTGTGTTCTGTGGTTGGTTGGTTTTAATGTTGTTAAGAAAATAAAGGAACACTGCACTGGAACACTTGCAGCGCGTTCATGAGCGTTCCGAACCCTTGACGGCACTCAACTGTCGTCAGTGCGATAACTGAATCGTTACGCAAAAAAACTACGTGAACGCTAGCAGCGATTATGTCGTGATTCGGAATGCAAGGATAGAAGTGTACGCCTTACCTTATTAGGTATGTGCTTGTTTGAGAAGAAGACATGGAAGGTGACGTACTGACGGACGAGCACGTTGGGGGTGCAATCGCGGAGATACCTGATGGAATTGACTGTTGGAGTCAAGTCGTCGCCAGGCGCGTGGATCGCTATGCTTATTGGTGCCATCCATCTGGAAGAAGTCAAAAAAATAATGTTATTTTATTTAGGAACAACATTTGTTGGGTATTTTTGAAAGCTGTGTTTAACTGACCACCAGATACTAACAAACTAACATTAAAAAACTTTTTATTATAATAGTATATTATGACCACAAAATTTTAAAACCCTTTTTTTAATTTGAATTGTTATTTATATACCTAGTATACTAGTGGTCCCGCCGAACTTCGTATCGGCTTGACATGAATAGGTATAACGCGGGCTGTCAATATAAGTGACCCTGGTAGAATTGACAATTGTTGTCCCAAGCCATCATTATGTATGAGAAAATGAATGACTTCCACAAATAATTCAATACCAAAATTAGCCAAATCGCTCCACCCGTTCTCGAGTTTTAGCGAGACTAACGAACAGCAATATAGACAATATATCTCGGGATAACTCCTACCGAAGCATCTGTTTCAAACGATATTCATTTTTTTTACGTCCTCTTTGACGATATTTGCAGCACGCATTCTGTCAATTCTATGTCAAACGTCATAAGGTTACATTATAAAAGCGCTAAGGTTAGATTATAAATAATTTTATATGGTGGTTAAGTATTCTTAAATTTTCTAATTTTGCGCGCAATTTTCTTAATTTTTTCTTTCATAAGAACCTTCTCCTGACAATAACAAATACAACAAAAAAAGAATTGGCCAAATTGGTGGCGGCGTTGTTGATTTATGCGTTTACCAACACATTTTGCGATTCATTTTTATATTATAGATTAGTTACCCAAAATAATGATTAAGTACATGATTAAACAAAACTTAACGACCTACTGCCATCATCGGTAAGATTTGGTGATCATTTACTAAATTTCTTGTGTCGATACAGTATAAAGTACGGATATTACTGAACCAGCTAGAACCAGTTCGCTAAATGTTTTGTTGTTTGGTGCTTACTATTATTTTTTGATAGGAGTATTTAAGAGCTCAGGGTTTATTTGGGCGTTGATGGTATTAATTACCTTTTGTAAATTCTTTAGTCATTTACATCAGCCTAAAAAAAATCCAACATGCTTTTATAGCGATTCACCAATTAACGTCCAAATTGCATTATCATCATCATCATCCACAGCCCGACTTCACCCACTGCTGGGTATAGGCCTCCCCAAGTTTGTGCCATCCGCCACGATCCTGCGCTAATCTCACCCATTGACGGCCCGCGACTCTAACGATGTCGTCTACCCATCTCGCCGCCGGACGTCCAACCCTTCTACAGCCATTTTTTCGGCCACCATTCAGTTGCTACCCTGCTCCACCTGTCGTCGCCACGTCTTGCCAAGTGTCCCGCCCAAGACTATTTGAGCTCCATAACTCGATTCCCAACATCATGAACCTTCGTTCTTCTACAGACCTCGACGTTTGGAACTCGATCTAAGAGTTTGATGCCGAGCATGGTACGCTCCATGGCTCTCTGTGCAACTCTTAACTTGTACACAGCCTCCTGCGTGAGCGTCCATGTCTCGGCACCGTAAGTCATGGTGGGTAGAACACATTGCATAAATAAGCGGATCTTCAGACTCTGTGGAGTTTTAGGCGACTTAAGGATGTCGTCCAGCTTGCCGAACGCGGCGCTGCAATGCGGAATTGCATTATAGTCAAAATAATTATAAACTATGCGTATATATACAATATAGAATTATACGTCCAAGGAACCAAATACCATTACAATACCAAATGTTATTATAAGTTTCATGGGTCTGCAGCCCAATAGCAGCGTAGTTTTATTTAAAAATACCTCCCATTCGCACAAAGCGGTTCTCTTCGACCTTTATTATGCAAACCGCCAAAAAGTGGAACGCCTTGCCAGAGTGTGTGTTTCCTAATAGCTACAACCTGGGTGTCTAGGTTTGTCGCGAGTGAATAGGTTTCTTCTATAGGCATGCGTGTACCATCGTAGACAGCATCATCGCTTACCATCAGGCGAGATGGTGCTCAAACGCAAGCTGGCGTCCGTCGCCAGTTTTCTTTTGTCTTAGATAGTATTTTATTCGAAACCTACTCATATAATTCGCAATTAGTGAATCTTTAAACGCAAAGGCAATAAAAGTTAAATATATCTATAATTTATAACGAGTTACTCTATTAGGTATCTATAAAAGTATTTTGAATTTCATCGCTGTCTGTCTTTCACAGAGTTAACCTCACCTGCAAAATTGAATAGGAAGTTTCCCCAAGTTCGGCCTTTGAACTTTGAACCCCATATAATTCCTAATACGGTGCCGCACAAGCTGCTACGCAGTAAGGATGTGGCTGAGGTCTTTTCAGAATTGAGTTTTCGGAGTGAGAATCACGTGTAAATCGAATCTAATTATGTTTACGAGTATATGAGGCCTCAGCTAATCATCCATTTACTAAAACTCCTCTCAATACGTGGACAACAAAGCGACCTTGAAGAGATCGCTTTGTTTTGCGATTATACCGCCCATTATATTTTATTGTTTCGCATTTCTATGTAGTACAAAAAATTGTAGGTTTAAAGGTATGTACCTATCACACTAATATTATAAATGCGAAAGTTTGATTATTTGTTTGTTACTCAATCACGTTGTAACGGTAGAACCGATTTCGATGAAATTTGGTATGTACGTAGATCATAACCTAAACAAATAGGCTACTTTTTATTGGCAAACCACGCGTGCGAAGCCGCTGGCGAAAGTTAGTACTTAACAAATATTATTTATTAGTTCGTTCATTTAGTCATGGTTATTCCATTTCAATACAAAAAGTAGTTAGTTAGAGCAGTTTAAACTGTTCATTATCTATCAGGGCAGCACCTCTATCTCTATCTCTATCGCATGTTTAAAGTGTTCATTATCTATCAGGGCAGCACCTCTATCTCTATCTCTATCGCATGTTTAAAGTGTTCATTATCTATCAGGGCAGCACCTCTATCTCTATCTCTATCGCTATCGCATGTTTAAAGTGTTCATTATCTATCAGGGCAGCACCTCTATCTCTATCGCTATCGCATGCAAATCTTTCTTAACCTAACTACTTTTATTATATTAACAAAATTGTTTCAGACGGAAGTTGCTTTATTTGAATGATAGAACTTGTAGGAAAACTGGCAGATATGGTAAAATTATGACACATCACTTGTTAACTAGAAGTTCGCCCCGAACTCGCCTCGCGAGTCTCAAAAACACAAAAAAAAATCTTAGGCCGACTCTCGCAACAATGCCTAAACGTATTTAGTGGCTAAATATGATTTAAAGAGTTGTCTAATCATACGAATATGTAAAATTTAAACATGTTTAGTCGCTAAATACGTTTAGGGATCGTTGTGTAAGCCGGCTTTAATCTTTGACTAATAAAATAGTGCCACGAAATCCACAACCAAAAACTTGATCTACAGTTTCATTCAAATTACAGGTAACGGGAGTTCATGTAATTTGGTCGTATTTTTTGGGGTAAAAATTGCAGTTATTCAGCTGATTTCAGACTTTTCCCTATATTTGTGTTATTAAAGCTACATGCATATCAAATTTTAGAATTGTGGGGTCACTGGTGTACCCTGTGAATTTTGTCGAAGTTCAGTTTTCATTATGGCTAATAACTTAAAAACTACAAGGTTTAGGCTCAAAATAAAAACAGGGTCAAAATCTACTCACAAAGATCTTTTATTAGACGTGCCATTTGACCAGACAGTTCCATTTTGGTTTTTTTTACCCCTCTTGAACCCTAATATCTCAACAACCCCCCCCCCCCCCCCCCCCCACATTTCTAACTTATTTAGTCATGTTTTCAAGACAAAACGGGTCTTTTCGCGCACAGATTTATATCAAAATCATAATTTTGACTAACGTGGTCTCTCGTGACTACGGCCGATGTAACTTGGCCGAAACGTCGAGGATAGTTCGCGAAAACTTGAAAAGTTTAATTTAGTCATACCAAAATTGTGCCATTACTTCCTACCTATATACAAAATTTCATGATGATCGGATAAACGCTTCGAAAGTTATCCTCGGAAAAACAAAAATACATACATACATAAAACGCCGATTTCCCCAAGTTGATTTAGAGATCTCGGTTCGCTCGATCAATTACAAGCTGAGTCATCAATAATTTTACCTTGATTGGTCTATTATGATATCATTTTCATCAAGAGACTTTTCCAGAAAGAGACGCATATAAGATGTGTGAATGCACAACCTTCGCTTCTGGTTTCACCTGAATATCAGCATTGGGTGCAAAAAACTTGTATATTTTTGCAATGTTGATTTTATTAATTACTGAATGCCATTTTGATACGCAAACATTACGGGGTTAAAGTAATTTATTTACTTACCTCATTGTAATGACCCATTATTTTCTTAGTTATTCCGTGTGTCATTTGTATACCAAATGAACGATTATTCTATTCTTTTCTTAGTGCTAAACTCCTTAAGAACAATGTTGAAAAACCAATTTAAACTTTCGGAGTGGTTTTGCAGTGACCCATCCCTATCAGGTACTCACGCAAATAAAATGAGCAAAGTAATGAATGGGGTGGAAGTTGCGCCAATTAAATTAAGGTAGGAGCTAGAGAGTGCTCGATCAATCACTGCCTGGCTTAATGCACTTCTGTCGTTGCCAGTATTAGGTACCTATTCGTATTATGAACCAGCTACACGAATGCGTGTGCTAGTAAAGCTTGCCAATGATGTTAGCAAATGCTCCGACTATTAGGAAGCATTGGCTCTCTTTACTTACGCCTTGGCGTATAAATAAATACAATTCGTTTATTGCAGGCACAAACAATACGACCCATATCACATACAAAAATAAACAAACAAAAATAAAATACGCTCCAACTGAATTGAGAACCTCCTTTTTTTCTGAAGTTGGTTAAACATACAGAATATGCCACGGAGCAGATGCTCCAGTGCAGTCATTTTGTATTTCCGTTCAAGTGGACGGAAATCCAATACTTATAAATTGCATTTTTATATACTTATCTGGTCAGAGACAACCCTCAGTGCGCTATTGTTGGAGCGGCGCTACGCGAGTTCGGATGATAGCGAAAAAGTCGGGAACACCCGCCTCGGAGAACATTCTCGACGCACTGCAGTACCTCGGCAACCTCATAAGAGCCCGGTAGGCATAATGCTAGCCAATACTAACTTGTAGACGGTGTTGTTGGACCATCGTCGCTTTGGTCAATTATACGCCATTAGCCCATTATACGGTATTTACAACCCATTGTGTATTTTCGAAAGGTTTATTTGGCATGTTGCCTTGTGATAAAGAATACAGTATCTGAGTAAATAATTTACCAGGGTAATGTCGTTTTAGGTTATCTTGTTACAAAGGTCGTTGCAGCTTGCTTACCTTTTTAGCAGGTAAAAGATAAGTAAAGTGTATATAGATAACGTATAGTTATATGCTTAACATGTGTAGGTTAACATAGTCTCAGTCAGCGGTCGTCAAACTTTTTTGTTCGATGTGAGATAGTACTGAGCGCCGCACACTCGTGAATTGCATGTGTAAACTACCAACGCAGTCGAATGTAAATAAAGAAAAATGATTATGTGAGATTTTTATTACAAAGAAAAACATTAATTGTAAGTTATTTAAGATAAAAATAAAATTATTAAAATACAACATCATAATTCGTAAAGTTTAACTTTACGATATTTTAATTATTTCTTCTATGTTAGAGTCTTTGCGACTACATGCAATCCTCATGGTGTCTTCTAAATAACTGGAAAGGCGATTGCGTTATTTGTTATTTAAAAATGACATTTTCGAAAATGAAGTCTCACAGAGGTATGTCGAAGGGCATATAGTTAAAATAAATCGTAAACATGTATAGTTGGTAGGCACGTTTCTCCAAAATTGAATGTTCTCTTGCTTCTGAATAGGAGTAATCCATACTTGATCGTAGCTATAACCAGTATTGTTTGTAAAATTATATGGCTTTGTCGCGGGCCGCACAAATGCCAGCGGCAGGCCACATGCGGATGTGGCCCGAGGACCGCAGTTTGACGAACTCAGGTCTAAGTCATGTCTTTTAGAGCATTGTGTGACAAAATGCACTAAAAAACGTGGTATGAATACAGTGAAAAAAAGATAATGGCGTCCCAGTATATATTTTAAAATTTACATACTTAGAAATAAAAATTAGCAGACTATTATTAATAAGTATGCGACCACATTTTCGGGATTCGTTATGACTCTGTCTATCTGTATGACTAAATCTAAAGACAGTGAAACGGATCACGAACATTCTCTGTAGTCCAGTAATGTGACCTAATACCTAAATTAATTCGGCAAAAATAATTATAATAATTTTACAACCTGTTTACTTATAATATAAGTACATTACGAAAGTTAAGCCTAACTAGTTCTACTCGACACTAGAATTCTACAATGAGCGGTAAAAATCGGCAAAATAAAGACAAACTAAAGGGAAAACCTAGTTGTGTTGGTAGTTCAGTAATAACAGGTATTTAATCAATAGTCCAGTCCCATGGGGAAGTTCGCGTGACTGACGACATTTGTGCGTCAGCTCTGTGGCAGGCGCAGGCTGCTCATAGAGTCGACACCAACATAGTCAGCGACAAAAGTTCATTAGGAAATGTGGAGTTCATACTAAATAGTAAATTGTAATGTAACTCTGTCTCTCTCTCTGTTTGATAAGTTTTCACGAACAAACGGCTGAACCAATTTCGACAAAATTTGGTGTACAGATAGATTAAGACCCTCATTGAGACATAAGATACTTTTTATTAACATACAAGCTCGAATAATATATTAAAGAGTCTATCCGCCGTCGAGTCGTTCGCGCGTTACTTAGCACTTCGCTACCAGAAAACGAGTCGAGCTGACGCATCGACACACGCCTGTGATATTGAATGATTTTAAATTATTTACATGTATATTCCAAGAGCAAAACCTATACCTATCTATTTCAGTTCTAAATGAAAACAAATTTAACGGATGTATTAAAAGTAACTTAACCCAAAAATCATACTAAGTACTCCACAGATGAGTTCTTAAATGATAAAAAAGCATGGTATCTGCCGATTCCTACGCATAAGTCTGTGACCTTCTTTATTGACGAAGCCCCTGTACAGCTGCAACCACTTGACATGTTATAGTTTTAAGTTTAGATTTATTTATTGACAATGCCTCTTTACAGCCGCTTTAATGAACTAATTTTATTTTATTTAATTATTTTAATGTTCTTTTGACAAAGCCAGTATACAGCCGCTACTAAAATATAATTGTATTGTTAAAATATTAGTTAGGTAAATGTTTTCCTAACATTTGTTTATGTAATGAAGTTGACGTAACTAAGTGCTCTTTATGTCCCTATGGTTTCAAATAAATATGAATATTGAGTCAGCTTAAGAAGTAACAATGTTGAATAATGAAACAAGAAAAGAAAATTATAAAACTACCCGCGTCTATGAAATCGGGAATAGGACGACCTATTCAATTCCTATTTATTTATTAAAATGTTAAAACTACCAACTTCCAGTTAAATCATATGAAAACACCAATAAGTTAAATATATAATGTATTATGGTGCTGGCTGTAGGTACCATTAAATAGAAAAAATACGCTATGTATGCAATGAAGAATATTCTGAATCTTCTCACGCGTGTATCGTGTCAATGCGCCCGACAATTTTTTTAAAGTACTTATTATTTATGGCGAGGACCTTACATTGTAAAAAACGAGAAACTAAAAATTACTTAGGAAGATCGCGCACTAGGCAACCTTAACTAAAATTTTAATGAATATTAAGCTTGAAGTGATAAGACCGCCCATTGTATATTACTGTTGTTTTTAGTTTATAAATATCTTATTTTTTGTATTGTATTCGTTATCTGGTGATATGTACAAACAGTTTATAAATCTATTATCCTTAAACTGGTCGGTACGCGGCCTTCCTTAGACTATCCTTATTGCATTACTAGATGACCCGCCCGCGGCTTCGCACGCGTGGTTTGTCAATAATAACATTACCCTCCTTCTACGCAGTCGGGTACAAAGTAGTCTATGTCCAAATCCCGGTCGTAATCGATCTTTATGCTAAATTCCATCAAAATCGGTCCAGCCGTTTAGTCGCGAATACGTAACAAACAGACAGAGAGACCACTTTCGAATTTATACCTACTATTAGCTTGTTTTATTGTGCACTTTCGTAATGAATGAATTAATAATAATAATCGAATCATAAAATAGTTTAATCATAACATTTATAATTTAATTTAATTTTTGTATGTTATTTAATGTGTAATATTTAGTGGTTAACTATGAATCTCTTAGCCCGAAATACATGAGTTAATAATAATAATAGCAAAGATCCGAGCTGTCCATTTATACTCGTTTTAGAACACAAGTATAATGCGACAGTAGGTACACACTAGTCTAGGCCTAGGGTATATACTATGGTTAAGGATAGCATGAACGTAGAGTTCGGTTTTTTTATGCATGACGCTTCAATATGCAAATGGGGATATCAAAATAGCAATTGATTTTGAAAGATCTTTATGGGAAAATGTTTTCTGTTTTAAGTTTCCCATGAACTAAATTCATGATGTCAAAATCAAATTGCCTTTTGCCCAGAGCTACGGCTGTCTACAACGACTGGAGTTGTATTATAACCAAAGATTCTGGAAATCTTTTTCTACGGTTATATTATAACTGTGTGTGATTACTAATAACTATTACATCCCGGCACCATTAATTCAGCCCCAACAAAAGGCGACATTTATAATCCCACAACCACAAACCCACAAAGCGCTCCAACCAGGTTTTCAGGTCACCAAATTCACAGCCGACGTGACATTTCACCGTGTAGAACCATTTGCAGGGTTCCGTACGCAAAGGGTCAAACGGGACCCTATTACTAAGACTCCACTGTCTGAATGTCTGTCCGTCTGTCACCAGGCTGTATCTCATGAACCGCGATAGTTAAACAGTTGAAATTTTCACAGATGATGTATTTCTGTTGCCGCTATAACAGCAAATACTAAAAACAGAATAAAATAAATATTTAAGGGGGGCTCCCATACAGCAAACGTGATTTTTTTGCCGTTTTTATAGATAATGGTACGGAACCAGTACCGGTGACTATTTTGATTATTTAATGTATAGTTAGTATAGTTTAATGTATAGTTTCAAATACAATTGGTTAATTGTTTTATGAACAAAATAAATGAAATGAAGCCCTTCGTGCGCGAGTCCGACTCGCCGACTCGCACTTCCCCGGTTTTTCTAGACAGTGAATTTCATTAGAATGATATACTCGTATTGTTTAGTATGTTCATTGCATAGTCAATGAAAGATCATATATAAAGGTTATGGTTACATAACAGAATTGCTCAAAATGTCAGCGGGATGTCGCCGTAACGTAACAACACCTAGATGAGGTCGATTCTACGAGTATGTCCTAAATAGCTGAGGTAGTGCAAGCATTGCGCGTGTCGGCAAAGGGGCAAGACTACAACTTTTTAACTAAAAACGGTTGATGTAGGAATTTTACTTTACAATAGTGCTTTCCTGTTATGTGTCAGACGGTGCAATAACAACCTGATTATATTGTCTCTTAGGGAGACTCGCGCAACGATGCCTAAACGTATTTAGCGGCTAAATATGATTTAAGGAGTTGTCAAATCATACGAATACGTAAAATTTAAACATTTTAATAGTTGCTAACACGTTTAGGCGTCGTTGTGCAAGCCGGCCTCGACATGAAGAATTCTTTATTTATTTATTTTATCTAATCGCCACCAAAATACTTTATCTACAAGAGTGTTCAATATCAGTATTTATATTCGATACTTTCATATTAATACTCAAATTCTCTACTACTTTCACATTAGCACTATACTCTACCGCTCACTTCATTTAGTGGAGTTATTCACTTCTTTTCAAAAGGGTCAAAGTGGGGTTGCTTTCAATTCAGATTCAAAGCTCGCAAATACACATCGGTACTTTAATCCTAGACTCACTCGATAACATAGGGATGGCAATGAGTTCAAATATTCATTTTATTAAATGTTGATAAAAAATAATATTAGCTGAAAAGCTTAGGCACGAACATAAAACAGTTTGATGTCTAAAAATAATGATGAATTATTGAATGAAAACCCTTCATTGTACACAATATAAACAAAAAGTTACAAAGAAAATAGAAAACACAAAGCAAATAGTACAATGGGCGGTCTTATCGCTTAGAAGCAATCTCTTCCAGACAACCTTTGGATGGAGAGGATTTTGTTAGAACTAAGATAATGGTCGGGGGTGTACATTTGTATATTTATAGCTGAACTATTGATGAAGAGAGTGCGTCTAATACCTAAATACAAATATAAAGATGGTTGACACCTGTCACTGACACTGACACCTCATCTAAGTATATAAATGTATCTGTAGTGTAGTCTGCTTATAATCAAGTTTTTACTTCTGACAGCACTCCCGGAGTGACACTTTTGTATTTTTATATCTGTTGTGCATAGCTTGTAATCTATACTAGTCTATACTTATAATATAATATTAGTATAGACTAGTATAGATTGAGAAAGATTGTAAGGAATGTTTTGTATTTTTGTGTGTATGTTTGTAACGAATAAACTCAAAAACTACTGGTCCAATTTCAAAAATTCTTGCACCATTAGAATGCTACATTATCCCTGAGTAACATAGGCTACTTTTTACCCAACTGCGCAGAAGGAGGTTAATGTTTTTATTGACAAACCATACGTGCGAAGCCGGAGGCAGGTCAGCTAGTAATAAATAAACACATTTTCTCTCTTTCTTCCTATAAAAGCAATTTCTTTGAAGCAGGTAATAGACGAAGCAGATCCGGGTGGTAGTGCACAGAGATCAATTTCTTAGTGAATCTGACATTCTACTAAACTGTAAAGTGTAGTTTTCAGTTATTGAGAGTGCGAGCCAGCCCTAAAGAGGGTGGGAGTTCGACATTCGTGATCCGTGCGCGCCAGGTGTTTAATCACGAGGGTGCGACGTGCGACAGTCTGCGGCTGTGGTGACTCGTTTACATAGCACCGGTCACACGTCGCCACTGGTGATGCGGTGAGTCGCAAATTATACTCAACGTCCCACGACTTCACTCATATCCAGCTTAATTTTATAATCGTGTGCTTTTTTATATACTTTTCAACTGATACAAGCAAGGATTATACTTGATGTTGGAGTATAAAGGCTGCCTAAACTGATAATTGAAACAAGTACCAGATTTTTAATTTGCCATAAATTTAAACTTTCTTCACACCATTATAATTTTTATAAATACCAAATTGATATGAAACAATCAAATGACCCACCTAATGAAAGAGAGTGGTAACCACTGCCTATAACAAATGCTTGGTTTTGATGATAGATTTGATATACTCGATACTCGTCACTCGTAAACTCGCATTAAGGTTGGAATTGTCATCGTGTTTTTTCTCTTTCAATCGTATTAGAAACCGCTTGTAAAAGCAAAAGACAAAATACAGTGCAACTTTTTCAAAGTTATTGCGAGTATGACCAACATCCAAAAGTATAAACTCAACGTTTGACAACGTGCGATGGAGCGCAGCATTTTCGGATTCAAGCGTATTGATCGCATACGCAACATCGAGCTGCGCTCGCGAACCCAAATCGTAGATGTAGCTAAGAAAGCCGCCGAACTCAAGTGGGACTGGCCTGGTCATTTGCTAAGCTCACCATCGAGTGGAACCCCGACATAGCCTGAAACCGTCGTGGCAGACCAAAGAAGAGATAGAGAGATGAGCTCACTAATTTCCGAGCGGACTGGATCATCTTAGCACCTGAAAGAAGTGTCTGGAAAGAATGGGGGAGGGCTTTGCCCAGCAGTGGGACACAGTGGCCTGATAATAATAATAATAATTGCGAGATTATTAGTAAGGAGGTTATTAAGGAGTCCATTAGCACAGCGCAAGTACTTCGAAGTGGTTTGTAAGAGCTTCACTTATTGAATTGTAGCTTTTGATTGGAATTTTCGCTTTAACCTTTGTTGTCTGCTGGTATTTCGTTTGACGTTGGTGTCAGTGGCAAGTTGCCAAGTATTATCGGTAGCTTAGCTACAACATTTCCTGGTGCAGTTTCGTTCGATTAAATACACTTGAGAGCAATAAAATCGCATATCCGCACATTTTTACTTAAAAGTTAAATTTTTTTTTATTTGGAGCTTACAGCAAATTAAAATCAAATTAAATTAAAGTGCATAATCTAGGCATTCGCAGAACTGATAAAGGGTTGACATTTACCTTTAAAAACAACTCATTAGCAACAAAACAATAGACCCCCTTATGTCGCTCGATCCAGGTAAGGCCGGCGGCGGGATTTATCGCAGGTATAAAAGAGTGCATATTGAGGGAATGGTCATCATTTGCATACCAACGTACAGTGTGAAAAGTTCTCTATTGATATTGGCTTCAAACGGAACACGAAAATGGATACTACACCAGAAGTAGCCGCTCAAGTGGTTGCCCTTGTTGAATCGGGGCTTAAGCAAAGTCAAGTGGCTCGACAATTGAGTTTGAGCCGATTTACCGTTCGGCGTGTATACCAGAGGTATCAAGAGACTGGTGGCTACCAACGGCGACAAGGATCGGGCCGTCCCCGTGCTACAACAGAGCGTCATAACCGCTTTCTTATAACGACATCTTTAAGAAATCGTCGTTTGAACGCAGTTCAACTGGGCCAACGACTTCAAGAAGTTCGTGAAGTAGAAGTTAGCCGGTGGACAGTCAGAAGACGATTGAGAGAAGGTGGCCTGACTGCACACAGGCCAACAAACGGGCCGAAATTGACCCCAGCCCACCGAGAAGCCCGCCTTCAGTTCGCTCGAGACCATTTGAATTGGACCGAAGAGCAGTGGAGCGCAGTCCTGTTCTCTGATGAGTGCAGGATGTGCTTGCATGGCAACGACGGACGGGGGAAGGTGTATAGAAGATCGGGAGAGCGATTTGCCCAATGCTGCATAACAGAACGTGTCGCCTATGGCGGTGGATCAATCATGTTTTGGGGAGGCATGTCTATGGAAGCAAAAACCGAGCTTGCCTTCATCACCGGACCGAATACTGGTCGCCAATCAAGAGGATTGACTTCCATACGATACATTGAGGAAGTACTCGAGAGCCACGTCGTACCTTATGCTGGGTTTATCGGCGAAAACTTTCTGTTTATGCAAGATAATGCAAGACCGCATACTGCTGGCATAGTGATCGAGTACCTTCAAGAGGTGGATGTGACCGTTATGGAGTGGCCAGCTCGAAGCCCAGACCTCAATCCCATCGAACATCTATGGGACGAGCTGAAAAGAAGAGTTCGAGGCCGAGATGCTCCTCCATCGACTCTACAGGAGCTGCAACAGGCGATCGCAGAGGAATGGGAGGCTATTCCTCAAGACTTTATCAAAAGTCTAGTAACATCAATGAAAACACGGATGGAGTCAGTGATTCAGGCTAGGGGAGGGAACACTCGGTATTAATAACAAACTTTTAATTAATTTTATCTTTTAATTTCATAACTTTGACACCAATACTTGAATAAAGAATTTTTTACTAAACATGCATTTTTGTTATTGATCCACAAAAGCATTTTTATGTACTGATTGAAAGACAAATCAGATACCACTGGATAGGTATTAAAATAGACTATGAATCTGCATTACAGAAACATAATATTTTTTGTTTTTTTTTTTAGTTATGTCAAAAAATCATGAATGTGCGATTTTTTTGCTCTCAAGTTTATTTAGTTTAAATGAGGGCTATTTATATTTGTATGTGTAGTAGATAGTCCATAATGTTAATTGCAAACTCGCGGCTTCGCCCGCGTGGTTTGTCGACTAAAAGTTATCTATGTCTAATCCAGCTCATTACCTATCTATAGCTATCCAATATACCAAATTTCATTGAAATCAGTACAGCTCCTCAGTCGTAAAATCGTAACAGACAGACAGAGAGACTGAAATATTCCGAATTTATAATAAATAAATATTGCTGAACATTTCACACAGCGCTATCTATCCCCAAACTAAGCAGAGCTATGGGAACCAGATAACTGATAGAATAATTATATAATTTTTTTTTTGTAAATACATACTTATAATATATAAAGTCTTCAATCAGTGTGTGTTACCAGTGATGACATATGGAACCGAGACGTGGTCCTTCACTATTGGCCTTATGAATAAGCTCAGAGTCGCTCAACGAGCTATGGAGAGGGCTATGCTCGGGGTTTCTCTACGGGATCGAATAAGAAATGAGGAGATACGTAGGAGAACTCAAGTCACCGACATATCCCGACGGATTAGCACGTTGAAGTGCCAATGGGCAGGCCATATAGCGCGCAGAACAGATGGCCGTTGGGGCCGGAAGGTTCTCGAGTGGAGGCCACGGACCGGCAAGCGCAGCGTAGGACGTCCACCTACAAGATGGGCAGACGACTTGGTAAGAACCGCAGGTCGGCGTTGGATGCAGGCCGCTTCCAACCGCAGTTCCTGGAGATCAATGAGAGAGGCCTTTGTCCAGCAGTGGACGTCCTACGGCTGATATGATGATGATTATGATGATGAATATATAAAGAAACAACCAGACCCGGAACAAGTATATGTAGACCATGCAAACATTTGTTCCGCGGCGGGAATCGAACCCGCTACCTCCTGTATCTCAGCCGGCTATACGTCTACTGCGCCACGGAGGTCGTCAATAATATTTCTATGTTACGCCTGTGGCTTCGACCCGTGGTTTGTCGTGGTTTTTTCATAGAAATCGGTCGAGCCGTTTAGTCGTGAAAACGTAACAAACAGACATACAGACAAAGTAACTTTCGAGTTTATAATATTAGTATGTATATTGATGTGGATTTAGTCATTGTTATATCAAAACTTCTGTGAGGGTTTACAGTTAAGTAGGTTTAAATTTACCTTTAAAAATATAGGCATATTTTACATTGGTTTGATTTTACCTTGGCTATCTTTAAAAATATAGGCTTATTTTACATTGGCTTGAATTCACCTTGGCTATCTTTAAAAATATAGGCATATTTTACATTGGCTTGAATTCACCTTGGCTATCTTTAAAAATATAGGCATATTTTACATTGGCTTGAATTCACCTTGGCTATCTTTAAAAATATAGGCATATTATACATTGGCTTGAATTCACCTTGGCTATCTTTAAAAATATAGGCATATTTTACATTGGCTTGAATTCACCTTGGCTATCTTTAAAAATATAGGCATATTTTACATTGGCTTGAATTCACCTTGGCTATCTTTAAAAATATAGGCATATTTTACATTGGCTTGAATTCACCTTGGCTATCTTTAAAAATATAGACATATTATACATTGGCTTGAATTCACCTTGGCTATCTTTAAAAATATAGGCATATTTTACATTGGCTTGAATTCACCTTGGCTATCTTTAAAAATATAGGCATATTTTACATTGGCTTGAATTCACCTTGGCTATCTTTAAAAATATAGGCATATTATACATTGGCTTGAATTCACCTTGGCTATCTTTAAAAATATAGGCATATTTTACATTGGCTTGAATTCTCCTTGGCTATCTTTAAAAAATATAGGCATATTTTACATTGGCTTGAATTCACCTTGGCTATCTTTAAAAATATAGGCATATTTTACATTGGCTTGAATTCACCTTGGCTATCTTTAAAAAATATAGGCATATTTTACATTGGCTTGAATTCACCTTGTCTATCTTTAAAAAATATAGGCATATTTTACATTGGTTTGAATTCACCTTGGCTATCTTTAAAAATATAGGCATATTTTACATTGGCTTGAATTCACCTTGGCTATCTTTAAAAAATATAGGCATATTTTACATTGGCTTGAATTCACCTTGGCTATCTTTAAAAATATAGGCATATTTTACATTGGCTTGAATTCACCATGGCTATCTTTAAAAATATAGGCATATTTTACATTGGTTTGAATTTACCTTGGCTATCTTTAGAAATATAGGCATATTTTACATTGGCTTGAATTCACCTTGGCTATCTTTAAAAATATAGGCATATTTTACATTGGCTTGAATTCACCTTGGCTATCTTTAAAAATATAGGCATATTTTACATTGGCTTGAATTCACCTTGGCTATCTTTAAAAATATAGGCATATTTTACATTGGTTTGAATTTACCTTGGCTATCTTTATAAATATAGGCATATTTTACATTGGCTTGAATTCACCTAGGCTATCTTTAAAAATATAGGCATATTTTACATTGGCTTGAATTCACCTTGGCTATATTTAAAAATATAGGCATATTATACATTGGCTTGAATTCACCTTGGCTATCTTTAAAAATATAGGCATATTTTACATTGGCTTGAATTCACCTTGGCTATCTTTAAAAAATATAGGCATATTTTACATTGGCTTGAATTCACCTTGGCTATCTTTAAAAATATAGGCATATTTTACATTGGCTTGAATTCACCTTGGCTATCTTTAAAAAATATAGGCATATTTTACATTGGCTTGAATTCACCTTGGCTATCTTTAAAAATATAGGCATATTTTACATTGGCTTGAATTCACCTTGGCTATCTTTAAAAATATAGGCATATTTTACATTGGCTTGAATTTACCTTGGCTATCTTTAAAAAATATAGGCATATTTTACATTGGCTTGAATTCACCTTGGCTATTTTTAAAAATATAGGCATATTTTACATTGGCTTGAATTCACCTTGGCTATCTTTAAAAATATAGGCATATTTTACATTGGCTTGAATTCACCTTGGCTATCTTTAAAAATATAGGCATATTTTACATTGGCTTGAATTCACCTTGGCTATCTTTAAAAATATAGGCATATTATACATTGGCGTGAATTCACCTTGGCTATCTTTAAAAATATAGGCATATTTTACATTGGCTTGAATTCACCTTGGCTATCTTTAAAAAATATAGGCATATTTTACATTGGCTTGAATTCACCTTGGCTATCTTTAAAAATATAGGCATATTTTACATTGGCTTGAATTTACCTTGGCTATCTTTAAAAAATATAGGCATATTTTACATTGGCTTGAATTCACCTTGGCTATCTTTAAAAATATAGGCATATTTTACATTGGCTTTAATTCACCTTGGCTATCTTTAAAAAATATAGGCATATTTTACATTGGCTTGAATTCACCTTGGCTATCTATAAAAATATAGGCATATTTTACATTGGCTTGAATTCACCTTGGCTATCTTTAAAAAATATAGGCATATTTTACATTGGCTTTAATTCACCTTGGCTATCTTTAAAAATATAGGCATATTTTACATTGGCTTGAATTCACCTTGGCTATCTTTAAAAATATAGGCATATTATACATTGGCTTGAATTCACCTTGGCTATCTTTAAAAATATAGGCATATTTTACATTGGCTTGAATTCACCTTGGCTATCTTTAAAAATATAGGCATATTTTACATTGGCTTGAATTCACCTTGGCTATCTTTAAAAATATAGGCATATTTTACATTGGCTTGAATTCACCTTGGCTATCTTTAAAAATATAGGCATATTTTACATTGGCTTGAATTCACCTTGGCTATCTTTAAAAATATAGGCATATTATACATTGGCTTGAATTCACCTTGGCTATCTTTAAAAATATAGGCATATTTTACATTGGCTTGAATTCATTTTGGCTATCTATAAAAATATAGGCATATTTTACATTGGCTTGAATTCACCTTGGCTATCTTTAAAAAATATAGGCATATTTTACATTGGCTTGAATTCACCTTGGCTATCTTTAAAAATATAGGCATATTATACATTGGCTTGAATTCACCTTGGCTATCTTTAAAAATATAGGCATATTTTACATTGGCTTGAATTCACCTTGGCTATCTTTAAAAATATAGGCATATTTTACATTGGCTTGAATTCACCTTGGCTATCTTTAAAAATATAGGCATATTTTACATTGGCTTGAATTCACCTTGGCTATCTTTAAAAATATAGGCATATTTTACATTGGCTTGAATTCACCTTGGCTATCTTTAAAAATATAGGCATATTATACATTGGCTTGAATTCACCTTGGCTATCTTTAACAATATAGGCATATTTTACATTGGCTTGAATTCATTTTGGCTATCTTTAAAAATATAGGCATATTTTACATTGGCTTGAATTCACCTTGGCTATCTTTAAAAATATAGGCATATTTTACATTGGCTTGAATTCACCTTGGCTATCTTTAAAAATATAGACATATTATACATTGGCTTGAATTCACCTTGGCTATCTTTAAAAATATAGGCATATTTTACATTGGCTTGAATTCACCTTGGCTATCTTTAAAAATATAGGCATATTTTACATTGGCTTGAATTCACCTTGGCTATCTTTAAAAATATAGGCATATTTTACATTGGCTTGAATTCACCTTGGCTATCTTTAAAAATATAGGCATATTTTACATTGGCTTGAATTCACCTTGGCTATCTTTAAAAATATAGACATATTTTACATTGGCTTGAATTGACCTTGGCTATCTTTAAAAATATAGGCATATTTTACATTGGCTTGAATTCACCTTGGCTATCTTTAAAAAATATAGGCATATTTTACATTGGCTTGAATTCACCTTGGCTATCTTTAAAAATATAGGCATATTTTACATTGGCTTGAATTCACCTTGGCTATCTTTAAAAAATATAGGCATATTTTACATTGGCTTGAATTCACCTTGGCTATCTTTAAAAATATAGGCATATTTTACATTGGCTTGAATTCACCTTGGCTATCTTTAAAAATATAGGCATATTTTACATTGGTTTGAATTTACCTTGGCTATCTTTATAAATATAGGCATATTTTACATTGGTTTGAATTCACCTTGGCTATCTTTATAAATATAGGCATATTTTACATTGGTTTGAATTCACCTTGGCTATCTTTAAAAAATATAGGCATATTTTACATTGGCTTGAATTCACCTTGGCTATCTTTAAAAAATATAGGCATATTTTACATTGGCTTTAATTCACCTTGGCTATCTTTAAAAATATAGGCATATTTTACATTGGTTTGAATTTACCTTGGCTATCTTTATAAATATAGGCATATTTTACATTGGCTTGAACTTACCTTGGCTATCTTAATAAATATAGGCATATTTTACATTGGTTTGAACTTACCTTGGCTATCTTTAAAAATATAGGCATATTTTACATTGGTTTGCATTTACCTTGGCTATCTTTATAAATATAGGCATATTTTACATTGGTTTGAATTTACCTTGGCTATCTTTAAAAATATAGGCATATTTTACATTGGTTTGAATTTACCTTGGCTATCTTTAAAAAATATAGGCATATTTTACATTTTAATAAAAAATATTTATTCCTTACTACTTAACTAACAAATTAATTAAAAATAAATAACGTACAGGTAGAACGATAAGTAAACTTGTTGTATAAAACGGTTATTGTTCAAGATAACGCAATATTGAAAAAATCGTGTGATCCAATATCCTTTGCATGACAAAATGTTGAGTGTTTCAATCGAAACCGTCATTCATTCTAAAAAAATAAGTACCTATAAAGTGGCACTAAAATCGAAAATAAAAGAAACTTAGCCCGGCTTGCACAACGATTTCTAAACGTATTTAGCGACTAAACATGTTTGAATTTGTCATTTTTGTATGATTATCTCTAAATCATACTTAGCAACTCTAAATACGTTTAGGCATCGTTGCACAGTCGCCCATAAGTAATGATAATGATTATTTGCTTATTATCAAAACTGCGATTCATACGAATAAATAAATGACTGACAGACGTTACATCGTCATTTATGACGGAGGTTACCATCTTTGGAAACCTTGATTTTCAAAGGCCCAGTAACTAAGCATTGAGTGAAGGACAGTTACTGGCAGATAAAACAAAGAGTATGCATTTGGTCAGTAAAATTTAGTTTTGAAGGGTCCAGCAGTTGACGGATAGCGGTCCTGCAACTTGGCCTTGAAAACCAATTAAGAATAATAAATACCACCAAATATAAACACACTATTAGAATTCATTTTTTATGTTATTTGTGGGGAAACAGGCTTACGGCCCACCTGATGGTAAGCGGTCACCGTCGCCTATTGACACCGGCAACACCGGGGGTATTGTCGATGCGTTCCCTACACTGTAGAAACCTCTACATTTCTTTTGAAGCGTGCCATTTCGTAGCCTAATGGGAAAACCTCAAATGGTAGCTCATTCCACATGTGTCAAGTATGGGGTAGAAAAGATCGCGTGAAGCGTGTGGTGCGTGATACCCAATTGTCGACGATATGTGCATGAGCTTTATAAAGCTGTCGAGAAGTGCGGTGGTAAAATCTCGACGACGGTAAAATCTCGATGAGATCAAATAGCTCCTCAGAACAACCATACAGCATCCCGAATTCCTGACCCAGAAGATCCCAGAAGAGTAGCTGCCCTCCCACCGATTTGCACGCGTGGTTTTTCAATAAAAACATTACCCTCCGGTAATGTACCGGTACCTCCGGAACCTCCCGCGCAGTCAGGTAAAAAGTAGCCTACGCCCCAATCCCGGTCATAATCTATCTTTATACCAAATTTAATCTAAATCGGTCTAGCCGTTTAATCGTGAAACCGTAACAAACAGACAAAGAGAGGTAATTTCGAATTTATATTAATAAGTATAGATTTGTCCCGCAGCAGGTATTCAACCAGCATTCTAGCATCTTCTTTAGACTCTCAATCAGCCACCTTGTTCCAGCCGATCCTCAGCTCTTCTCTTCCGTAAGCCAGCCGCTGTCGCCCGTCCCTTACACACGTTAGAGACACACTGTAGGTGCGAGAGGGACGGCCGGACCAGCAACAGCGACGCGTCAGCAATACGTAATAAGGCTACCGGTATCTGCCAGCGCGTTGCGCTGTCGCCGCCAAATAATTACCTACTCTGCGGCAATAAGTAATGACCCCAGTTACTTTAATGATATAATCAGTGCTTAAATAATTCTTAAGACATGCTTGAGACAAGTCAACAGTCTCTCACCTTGACATAACATTCATTGTTTCATTTGGGTCAACATTCAGACATATCTGGCAAGTTAGCAATTAAAACGTGATGTTGAGCTGATAACGTTTGAAATCACTATGTGCATTTGATAAGAGTTTTTAAACAAGCTGTATTTGGAAACAAGCTGTATTGCGAATATTTAAATATTCGCAAAACGCACATAAATACAAACATACAATATCAATCGAAGGATTACATCGTTTTGTACCTTCAGAAAAAATAGATGTTAAATGATAAATCCCAAATTTTCGAAAATAATTAAAGTGCTTATTTTAAAGTGGATTTGTTCCTTTTTCTTCCAGGTATTCTCATTTATAGAATAGAATGGAACCTATAAAATTTGAGGGTTGCCTTCGATTTTTTTGGAATCCCATCATCAGACCCTGACTTGGTGCCAATGACACCACTTGGGAAGACCCTTTTACGGTAAACAAAAAAAATATTTCTCAAATCGTCCTTGAGTAATCGGGGAACATACATAAAATTAAAAGTTACCGACGAATTGAGAACCTCTTTCTTTCTTTTAAGTCGGTTATAAATAATACATATAGATACCCGGGTAGGTTTAATTAATATAAGTAAATATAATCCTACTATATATATATATATATATATATATATATATATATATAATATTATAAACGCGAAAGTTTGTATGTATGGATGTATGGATGTTTGTTCCTCTTTCACGCAAAAACTACCGAATGGATTTAAATGAAAGTTTACAATAATATAGCTTATACATTAGAATAACACATAGGCTATAATTTTTAAAGATAGTGTGTGAATTGTTCAAAATATAACGATAATTGTCAAGTCGGAAAAAAAATCTTCCATCTGCGAGTTATTCTGGCGTACGCTGCAAAAACTGTAGAGTTTACTCGTATATAATGTATAAGAGAAATGTTTATCTTAATTAGTCCTATAAAAAGTCCGCACCAGCATATATCTAACTTATATGAGTAAGCCATTATCGCCAAAAGAGTAAACCATAAATCCACTAAAAATTGATAATATATTTGTAATGCACATTTGGTAGCAACAAACAAAGCTATTCGAAACACTTACTAATCCTGCGCAGACGAAGTCGCGGGTACCAGCTAGTCATTTATAAGTTATTATTATAAAATACGGGATTTATCACGTACCGTTTTATCGTTGTTTCAACCGGTTTATAATAATGATCGAAATAAATCAGGATAGTTTTCCAAGTAACATTTATAAAGTTCATAAAGTGGTTTACAATGTACGGGAATTCGAATTACAATTACTGAATTACCCACAATTATGAGAATCTTGTAAGAAATCGGTGTGAAAATACTCATCAGTAATAACCTTTACTGGTGGCAGAGCTTTTGTGAAAGGGCTCGAGGAAGTGGGCACCATCACCTTACCTTTATCTGCCGCCAAATAGCAGTACTTGTGCTGCTGTGTTCCGGTTAGATGGTAATGGTATGTTCCTGTAATTACTGGCACATAGGCATAACAGCTAAGTCCTATAGTATGACAACGTATCCACATAGAGATCAAGATAACATAATAGCTTGTGTTGAATTCTATGTGGGTATCCATGGGCTGCAGTAGCCACTTAACATCTGGTGGACTGCGTGCTCATTTGCCATATACCTAAGTAGTATAAAAAATAAACACTTTTATTATGGCATTGATGGGTACTCTCGTTTTCAAGGACAGTCTTTTTATATCATGTCCTATAATGTCTGAGATTCGATCAATCAGCACTACCATGAGCTATTTCTAAGAACCGAGTAATAACTGGAGTATTTAATTATGCAGTAACAGCATCGTCATCCCGCAAGGGGGGATATTGATCGATCGTCGAAACTGGATTATAGTGATGGATGGGGTCCGGCCCCTTTTTACAGACTTTAAAAAGAAAAGTGTTTGCAGAGAAATGTAAATAACTAAGAAATAATATTATGTATATTCTGTATATTAGATGCACATTCTGCACATGTTCTAACAACCTGCAGGCGCTGTGGCTAGATCTTTTTGCAACCAAAATATTTCTACTACTAAGTTTTATTTTATTTTAAATGTATTGTATTGTATGTATTGGGAACCTACTTGAAGGATATCAGGATCTACAGCACAAGTCTTCTCGACTTAGTGTAGCTCCTGTTTGAAATTATGATGTTTATACAAGCTATTATTTAAAAAATTATAAATCTTTGTAAATTATATTATTTAAAATAGTTCATATCTGCTTGAAATTCATAAATATTTTGATTTGTTTACAGTTTTCTATTAGTTATTGCGTTTCGTTATACACAAACTGTTCACATAACTTAAAATAACTTTATTCAATAAATACTTTTCAATTTATCAATTTACGCCTCCTCCCGATCATTATGGCCTGGCAGACTCAGGAAACCAACCCAGCGACAACGTATTGGTAATAATGAATGCATGAAATATTCTTTTCAACACACTTGCTCGTAAAGTGTGCCATAGTACATCGTTATTAGGGCCTTAAACCGAACTTATAACACACGCGTGCGTAATAATATAACACACTAGTGCATAATAGAATTATCCCTTCAAGGTTAAGTTAGTACCTAACTGCAAATTATATGCGAGTAAACAGAGCATTTTCAATTTAACCGGGTAATACAGTTTTTGTAACAACAAAGAGGTTTTATGCCGCTGAAAATCCTATTACATTTTTGGAATAAATAAATGTATCCCTAATTAAGACGAAAAACATTTATTATTATCAAATTACTTATAATTCACAATAATTAACTACAACATATTTGCATTTTATCACTAAAATTATAATTTTGAAGTAGGCTGTATGGCTATATGTAATCAATCAATTTACATATGGCGCGTGCAAAAAAAAAAATTGCGCGCCATTTCCCATGTTTTTGTTTGTATCGCATTTGTTGCTGTGTGGTAAATAATTGTTAAAATGTCAAGTTTTAGTACAGAAGATTAATTGATAGATTTAACCCCACCAGAAATACTAAATGCAGCACAAAATGCAAATGAAAGCCTGCAAAATCTAGAGCAAAGTACTTCGCTGCTTATGATAGTTTCATACAATGGAAAAGCAACAAAAAACCCAGTCATTTTCTGAAAATGTGTTTTGGCGTATTTCTCTGAACTCGCCAATACATACAAACCCTGTGGTGCATCTATTCCATGTTAAGAAGCATGGTTAAGCTCAAACATTGTGTTGATATCAAAATGTACTGTGAGGTCTGTAACCCACAACCATGTACATCTCGTAGCATGATTTATTTGGTGCCTTCAACTTCCAATAATTTGTATGATTTACCTTTGTCGCCGACATTTACACAAGAAGTAAATGAAGATACTAAAGAAGTGGCAAGTACCAATGTACGACAAACTGTGAAATCGCCATCAAAAACAATATCCTTTTGAAAATTGTACATTCACCAATTGTTTTAATAATTAAACGATTTATGCAATACATGTTTGTTTTTTCCTCCCAAGTGTGTTGTAAAAGTGCGTATGAAACTCGTGAGCAACTTGCTCACTAGACACTCGGCTGATATACACCCTCGCCTACGGCTCGGGCTGCAAACCTCGTGTATAATGAGCAACTTAGCTCACTTGTATCATAATATACTATTATTGCACACCAAACAAATATACAGTAATAATGGAAATAAACATTAAATAAAGGTACAATGGGCGGTCTTATCGCTAAAAGCGATCTCTTCCAGACAACCTTTGGATGGACAGGATAAACAAAATCAAAAGACGGCGGTGTAAGAGTACCTACAGACATAAACAGAACCCACAAAATAAAATATACCTACCTATTGATTATACTAATAAACATAAACTGGTAATAATGTCTTTATTGCTACAATTTTTAGGGTTCCGTACCCAAAGGGTAAAACGGGACCCTATTACTAAGCCTCCGTTGTCTGTCTGTCCGTCTGTTTGTCTGTCTGTTCGTCTGTCACCAGACTGTATTTTATGAACCGTGATAGTTAGACAGTTGAAATTTTCACAGACGATGTATATTTTCTGTTACCGCTCTAACAACAAATACTAAAAAAACAAAAAAATAAATATTTAAGAAGGACTCTCATACAACAAACGTGATTTTTTTGCTCATTTTTGTTCGATCTTGATAACGGCAACAGGTAGACGCTTGAAATATTCACATACTATTTAGTTATAATTTCACTTTAAAATAAATATTTAAATAGAAATAAAACATATATTTATACATATATATTTTGAATTTTTTTTTTATTGTATGTGTTATACTTTGGTGTAAGCGATCAATAACACCCTCGACTTATAGCGTCCTCGCTTGCTCGTACGTCATAACACCCTCGACTTATAGCGTCCTCGCTTGCTCGTACGTCATAACACCCTCGACTTATAGCGTTCTCGCTTGCTCGTACGTCATAACACCCTCGACTTATAGCGTCCTCGCTTGCTCGTACGTCATAATATCTTAGGTGCAATTGATCACTTACACCCCTTATCATATAATAATGTACTATTTTTATAAACACCAGGATAAGAATGAATAGATTATGGATTCACTCAAGAGGTTATTTACAGCAACGGATAATGTACGTACGTTTATAGTTAAGTTAAACATTATACCTAGGCAGATAATTGTACTTATGTATTCGCCAAAGTCAAATAAGTTCTGTTTATATTCCTGTGATGTTAACATACATACTTGTAAGTTCAAATAAATAAATAAATCTAAATCTAAATTTAAGGGGACACCTCTTAAATATTTGTTATATTAAAAACCCATACCACAGACGTGATTTTTTCTTCTGGTATTTGCTCGATATTAATAACGGCAACAGATAAACGCTCTAAATATTCACAAAATATTGAGTTATATTGTTCACTTTTTTTACTGGCCCATACTGTCCCACTGCTGTGCAAAGGCCTCCCCCTCCTCCTTCCACTTATCACGGTCTAGAGCCAGATCCCTCCAGTCTCTTTGGAAAACGTCATTATTCACTTTAAAAATAAATAATTAAAATAAAATTAATATTTACGGGAGGGCTCCCATACAACAAACGTGATTTTTCTGCCTTTTTTATAGATAACTAGTGGACCCTCCGAACTTCGTATCGGTAATACCAAACGTAAGCAGAAACTGTTGGCCCTTCAGATGAGGTTAAGCAGAACCACGGTGAAAAGGGTGTTAAATGAAGGCTTCGGGCATATTGAAGAAAAACAGGACATCGTTTAAATGCTCGTCTAATGGACCTGAGACTGAAGAGATGCCGCGCTTTGTTGAAGCGGTACGCGGGAAAAAAATATCGGGAAATTCGTTTTTCGGATAAAAAATTTTTTTACTCTAGAAGAGAGCTACAACAAACAAAATGATAAGGTGTACGCACACAGTAGTGAAGAAGCGAGCAACCGTATTCCGCGTGTCCAACGAGGTTATTTTCCATCCTCGCTCATGGTATGGTTGGGAGTTTCTTATTGGGGCTTAACAGAGGTACATTTTTGTGAGAAAGGTGTAAAAACGAATGCAGTTGTGTATCAAAATACAGTCCTGACGAACCTTGTGGAACCTGTTTCTCATACCATGTTCAATAACAGGCACTGGGTATTCCAACAAGATTCGGCGCCAGCTCATAGAGCGAAGAGCACACAAGACTGGCTGGCGGCGCGTGAAATCGACTTCATCCGGCACGAAGACTGGCCCTCCTCTAGTCCAGATTTGAATCCGTTAGATTACAAGATATGGCAACACTTGGAGGAAAAGGCGTGCTCAAAGCCTCATCCCAATTTGGAGTCACTCAAGGCATCCTTGATTAAGGCAGCCGCCGATATTGACATATCGTTACTGCTGGACCTCGTTCGTGCTGCGATAGACGACTGGCCGCGCAGATTGAAGGCCTGTATTCAAAATCACGGAGGTCATTTTGAATAAACTTTAGTGTCATAAGAATCTATGTTTCGTTAAGTTCATTTTGGTAAATAAATGGTTACATAATGAATAAACTTGTTTCAATTATTTTATATTAAACATGTGACAGAATTTATGACCTGACTAGGTATATAGACAATATATCTCGGGATAACTCCTACCGAAGCATCTGCTTCAAACGATATTCATTTTTTTTACATCCTCTTTGACGATATTTGCAGCACGCATTCTGTCAATTCTATGTCAAACGTCATAAGGTTACATTATAAAAGCGCTAAGGTTAGATTATAAATAATTTTATGTGGTTAAATATTCTTAAATTTTCTAATTTTGTGCGCAATTTTCTTAATTTTTTCTTTATAAGTACCTTCTCCTGACAATAAGAAATACAACAAAAAAAGAATTGGCCCAATTGGTGGTGGCGTTGTTGAGTTATGAGCTTACCAACACATTTTGCGATTCATTTTTATATGATAGATGGAACCCTTCGTGCGCGAGTCTGACTCGCACTTGGCCAGTTTTGTTATCACGCCACCCGGCAGCCTTAAGATGGAGACAATGCTTGGAATAAGAATCTTTCTTCTTAAGTTAGGTTGAAAATTACATTATACAAATAATTACAATATATATATATATATATATATATATATATCACATACAGAATAAAAGATCCTAAATAATTCTTCTAATTTGGTCTGAATAGTGAGTTTCTTGTGAAAGGGCTCGTCCGGGAAAGTACTACCATCTTACCTATTTCTGCCGCCAAGCAACGTTGCTGTGTTTCTGTTTGAAGGGTAGAGTTGTAGGGGCACATACAGTTGCCACTGAAATTACGGGCACATGAGGCTTTACACCTGTATGCCTCAAGCTGATGGACGCAGGGCAGTGCATCGTAGGGCACGTTTCTAAGATGCGTGACCTACCAGGCAATAATTTGTTATAGGCGATGATTACCACTTAACATCAGGTGGTCCATAAGCTTGTTCCATCTCCAGGTGGTATGAAATAAAAGAGTAGAATGAAATCAGTTTGTATCCGCTCCCGAGTATTTACTCATAATAAGACGAAAAAAGAACATAAAAGGAAGCCATTGTCTATGATTTACTAGAGACGAGACAGACTTCCAGACTTCCAATTTACTCAATAGTCGAGAATGGAAAAAGACAAGTGTATTAGACGCCGACGGAACACCGACACATTCACTTTTAGTATATCAACATTCTCGGCACACGATAACACAAATATATAAAGCTTTTTGTCTTGGAAACTCTGTTATTGTTACTTGTTATTTGTTCTGGGTCTGGGTGTTTTTCTATATATTTGAAGTATTAAGCGCTATCTAGCCCCAAACTAAACAGAGCTTGTACTATGGGAACCAGATACCTGATAGAATACTTATATACATTTTTTTTGTAAATACATATTTATAATATATACAGAAACATCCAGACCCGGAACAAATATCTGTAGATCATGCAAACATTTGTTCCGCGGCGGGAATCGAACCCGCTACCTCCAGCGTCTCAGCCGACTATTCGCCAACTGCACCACGGAGGTCGTCAAATGCATATTATTTTAAACTACATTGTACTTTTCAAAAACCTTTGTTTTCTACAGACACGACAATCTTCATACAACGGCAATAAAATGACGGCCGCTGCATCTAGCAGAGGCTCTCGAACAGCTCTCTAACAATCTTGAAGCCTTTTCAAGTAGGACTTGAGGCTATTGCCTCAAGTCCTACTTACTACACACAACTAAAAGCAGTTGAAAGGCTTTATGAGTGTATCGCCCAAGGCGGTTTCCTAATAGCGAAGTGTAATATCTCTCCGGCATTAACATTAGCTAATCCATCATCACCATGAACTTGCAATTAGCTCTGGAATACACAAACCATTTTAATTTAACGTTCAAGTTCGACCTACTGACGTAGCGGCAAATAACAGTACATGTAGGATAGTGATAGCTAGGATAGGAAATTACACTTCCATAAGCACTCGTTTTTAAATAGAGATCGCGTATACTTAAATTGTGCTCTCTGCTACTTGATAATAAGGAACATTTTTGAACTTTTACTCAGCCGAACTGAAGTGGAAATAGGCCGGGCAGGTCTGCCGTATGATAATATCTGGGCATAATTAACAACTTAGTGGGCCTATAGTTATGGAAGCAGCATCCCAGGTAACATTAAGATAATTGGGTGACCTGGATTACTATGTGAAGATAGAAAATAGCTCTGCACAGAGAAAAATGTAAGGGGGGTAGGATGACCTAGGCCCGCACTGTAAAGATGCAGAAATAAATAAATTACTATGAGTAAACTTTTACTAAACACAGCTTTATTACGGCCCTCAAATTATTATCACTGCTTGTCAGATTTATTCCGCCCGTAGAGTCCTACTGCAGGGCAAAGGCGAAAGCATCAAAGAAAATATTAGTGGTACACTAATCGTTCCGTCAAAAAAAGATTAATGAAGCTTGTATAAAATGGCACAAAAGTTGAATAGATGACCCACTTCTTGGGCACCTACGAGTTTTCTATGAATTGTATTAAAAATTAACTGCTGGTTCCTTTTATAGCAACGACTGTTTTTCACAGCACATCATATACGAGCTAGACTTCTTCGAAATAAAATGCAAAATAAATAGAAAGAAGGAAAGGGAGACCTTTCTCCTGTAATCACGCAGGCTTATCAATAGTAATATTATAAAGAGCAAACATTTGTTTGTTTGTATTGAATAGGCTCCGAAACTACTGGACCGATTTAAAAAATTATTTCACTGTTGGGAAGCTACACTATCCCCGGGTGACATAGGCTACTTTTTACCCAACTGCGCAGAAGGAGGGTAATGTTTTTATTGAAAAACTACGCGTGCGAAGCTGCGGATTGCTCAGCTAGTAAATTACAATTAAGTAAGGAACTTATAATATGTGATATATTGAACTATAAAGATTGGTTTGTTTGTATATAAGTTTCGCGTCCTGTAGCCCACTCATTACAGAAACCTATAAGGGTCGCCCGTCGTTGAAACCGATCAGAAGGACTATATACAGAAATCTCTGAGCACAAGCCCTCACATATAACACCTGTCTCTTTATGCACCCGCAATACGTACGAATGCGGCCAGGCATGCGGTTATCCCACTATCCCATTACAATATTTATGATCCTGCAGGATTTGTATTGCAGTTTCTGCCAGGTGACTCTTTACTGCTGTGATACTCCGAGGTGCAAACAAGGTAGTAAATACCGATAGCAGCATTCATCATCCATTATATAGCCCACTTTAGGACTTAAGCCTAATCTCAAGTTTGTGTATCGTATAACTCGTTTACTAGAAGAAGGTACGAGATGCAACATACCATTTAACTGTTAGCACCCACCCATATGATAATTAAGGTTTTAATCAATCACGCGAATACATTTTTGTATGGTTATGTATGATGCTTCAATAGTAGAATGTCATAGGTTAATCCGAAGTACTGTTAATGGCATTTATTAAAGTACGAGTACAATCCCTTCGTGTTTCGGAAATGTATGGTATCACGAAGGCGTGTATGTACTTCTTGCTTGCTTGTGTGAGGCATAATCAATATTTTTCAATAATGTATTCATTAAAAATTCACAAACTATATTATCTGCAGCTGTTTTTGGAATCCATGACTAACTTTTTAAAAAACGGCTGATTTTGACAAAGGTTTATGTATTATAATTTTAAGAAGTCATTGAAGAAGCATGTTCTTGTGAGAACAATGGCCTCTGAAAGCATCGTTCAGTATAGAAAAGTATTACTCGTGCGCGATAACTTGGGACCTGCTAGGAATGCGACTCCCCGACCGCTTCCCCTGCACTTCCCCGATGCGATGGCGCCCGTATTGTACCGTTCGCATCACTATTTTTTACTAAGGTTTTTAGTCTCGTACTGGCCTACGTCACGTAACGACGCGCTCTGGAATTCTTTTAGTTTTCGTTTGTGTTATTGTTTTGTTGTTGTAGTTTTTGTTGTTATAGTTTGTAAAAAGTTTGTCGACAAAAGTATTGGGACGATGACCTCTTACAAGAGACGAATGAATCGCAATTTATTGTAAATTTATCGGATACCTCTTTGTCAAGTGATTATAGTGAGACTGAGGACGAAGAACAACCTCTAGAAGGCATAAATCCACTAAGTAGTGACGAAGATGAGATAATGTAAATAATAAATAAAATAAATGTATAAACTTAAACATTGTATTTTTATTTTATTCAAATAGTGTAAAAAAGATTAGATAAAAAGCAGCGTCCTCCTTGAGTAACATAATAAATTAGGTTAAAAAAAACAAAGACGAAGCCGCGGGCGGCTGCTTGTTATGTTCGCTTTTTTGCGGGCGGTACAAACACGCCAATATGACGTCACCGCGCTCAGGTCCCAACTTATCGCGCACGGGTAGACATTCAGTAATATAGTATATAGTAATATAGACATTCAGTCTACACAGTAACAGTAGACAATAGATTACATACAACAAACTTGCCAAAAGTGTAACCTCAGATTGGTTTACTTGGTAAGTTTTACCTAGTTTCGTAGCGATGGAGAATCCACAACACTCGTGAATTGGCGTACTTACTGCAGTGGATTCGTGGTCGGCTGCAATCATTATGTACCTAAAACCAACTTTCCTCACATTACCTAATTGCATAGTAGGTACCTACCTATAGCAAGCGGTCGAAGAGGATTGCATTTACCTGTCTAGGGAGAATGTGTTACTTCAAGGAATGTAGCATAATATTGGATCTGTCGATTAGTAATACTAGTGGTTCGGCCCGAACTGAGATCTCGCGACTCTCCCAAAACACAAAAGAAAATATTCTTAGGGCGACTCGCGCAACGATGCCTAAACGTATTTAGTGGCTATATATGGTTTAAGGAGTTGTCAAATCAAACAAATACGTAAAATTTATAAGTGTTCAGTCGCTAAATACGTTTAGGGATCGTTGTGCAAGCAGGCCTTAATCTTTGACTAATAAAATAGTAATTTGACTAAAAATCCATTCAACTTGACCTACAGTTTCATTCCAATTTCAGGTAACGGGAGTTCATGTACGTTGGTTCTTCTTTTTTGGTGTACAAATTGCAGTTATTTTGGATTTCAGACTTTTTCCTACATTTGGTATGCGTGTAGTTTTACTAAACCTACACGCATACCAAATGTCAGTACTGTGGGATCACCGGTGCACCCTGTGAATTTTGTCAAAGTTCAGTTTTTATTATGACTAATAAATAACTCAAAAACTATAAAGACTTTACAATAAATAAAAACGGAGTCTAAATGTACTAATAAATGCCTTTCATTTGACGTCCCATTTGATCAGTTATCCTCATTTTCATTTTTTTACCCCTCTTGAACCCCAATATCTCAACAACCCCCCAACATTTTTAGCTCATTTAGTCACACCAAAATTGTGCTATCACTACCTACCTATATACTAAATTTCACGATGATCGGATCAACGCTTCGAAAGTTATCCTCGGACAAACTTACATACATACATATAACGCCGATTTGCCCAAGTTGATTTAGAGATCTCGCTTCGCTTGGTCAATAACCAAAATTGGATCCGTCCTAATTACAGGGTTAAAGGTCATTAAGTAGAACCTATACCCAGCGGGACACTTTTTATATATTAAACTAATCAAGTCAAATCATTACTATAGGTATGTTTAATTAGCGCTGTATTGGATCCGTTGATTACTTGAGTACTCAAATTGTATCTGACTTCATTACGGAGTTATAAGCCATTATGTAGGTACACATTTGAGGCTAGTTTAAATTTTAATCTATCATTATTATTCCATTACTGACATATAATCATTATTATTTCGTAGTTATCCATAATTTCTTAAAATGACATGTAATTTGCACGCCAATAAGGCTGAATATGGTGATAATAGCCTACCCTGTGAATGTTCTGGCAAATAAACAAATATTTTATTTTTATTCTTATTGTTGTAGTATAACCCTTTAAACCATGAATAATCCTAATAAATCTATTCTAAATAGAAGTGGAGGATATATATTAGGATGGCTCATCATGGGATACTTATATAGCCAAGCAGTAAACTAATGATAAGCGAAAAGGCCGCCTACTGTACCAACGCGTAAACGTATTTTTTTTAGGTTTCTAATTGTGATTTACTGAACAATAAAGAGTTATCTATCTATCTATCTTATTTTTAGTCATAAACACAATGTTTCCGCAAACATATAAAGAAATTATTTTTTTAACTTGTCGCCGACTGTACGTAAAACTAGATGTCCCTTGACTTGTTATTGAATGAATTTGATGGTTGGTTCGTACAACTAATTATAACATCCAAAAGTGGGTGACTGTGTTATTCGATAAGTAATTTTAGTTGTACAGTTCTATGGTACACAGAGGTCATTATGTCCTTGGTTATGAACGACGCCTACGACTTGAGAGATAATGTACGAATATAGGAGTTATTTGTGCGTATGGACGGACTATGAACTGACTCTATGTATTTTATTATTAAATGGATTTGACCTTGAAATAGCATTATCTTATTCCTGATAAATTTTTAAATTAAAAGTCTCCTCAGTCATCGAACAGAGAGGATGGTATATAATATACCATACCATCCGCTGAGCAAGGCATTACAGCAACTTTGTCTATTCGTTTAGTCACTAAACACTACTAGTGGAATTTAGCAACTCTCACTAAACTTTAGTGAGAGTTGCTAAATTCCATTAAGCTTTTTATCATCATTATCATCATCTCAGCCCACATCCAGTCATTACGGCGTATAGGCCACTCTCTCCGGTCCTGTGCCAAGCGCATCCATTACCTTCCCGCAACTCGCGCGATGTCGTCTGACCATCTGGCTGGTGGTCTGCCAACTGGTCTGCGCCCTTCTTGCGGCCACCACTCGGTTGCTGCATATTCTCTTTTAATTTGTTTTATGTGCAAATATTTAGAGGAACTTTGCTCGTGCCCAGTCGGGCGGCATTTTAGCATTCACCCCTCCTTCTCCATATAAACTTTAAGAATGCCAAATATTTGACTCCTCCGTGGGCGCAATAACCTTAAAAAGGGGTACAATATTTCTCTTCGCGTATTTATGCATAGATTTAGCTTAAACGGCTTACCTGATTTTAAGTAAAGCTTAAAAATTTACTGTCCACCCAAATATGAACTGGAAGCTCGCTTCTAGGTAAGTGTAAGTTTTTATTAATAAGTGTATTTTTCTTTTGTTTGTAATTTATAATGTGTGTAAGGATTTAATTATATGAATAGGTACGCCAACTCTACGAAGTAGTTCTGGATCAGGAACCGATCCTCAATATTTTGAATTACCTACACTAATATATTATGGTAAGTTCTCACGTACGTTTCGACGTGACGTATCGACGGTTTTGCGTTCAATCGAGCAAGATCGAACGTATAGATCGATAAAACTTAGACTCGGGCTAGGTTCAGATGACAAAAAATCTATTGCGCGATTTCGGATCGCTCATTAAGATAACCATACGTTTAACACAGATCACGTTAACGTAGAACGTAGATCCAACATAATAAAATCTGTCACGTCAGTCTTTTGTTGTCGGAACCTAGCCTTTGTCCGGCTGCACAATGATCCCTAAACATATTATGTAGTGACTAAACATGTTCAAGTTTACGTATTTGTATGATTTGACAACTTACTAAATCATATTTAGCCACTAAATACGTTTAGGCATCGTTGCACAAATCCCCCTTATGTTCTAAGTCGAATCAAAATGCTCACAAAACGTTAAATTGTTCGATCATACCTGCTCATCGAGCATGAACGTGCAGAGGTAGCCCAGAAAACAGTAAGAAAGTATCAGCAGTAAAAATATGAATTCTTCTAAGTACTGGTCAAATGGGTCATCTTGTATTAGTATTTTTCAAACTTTCGCGATCACTGTACATAATTATTGATTAAAACGGGTATTTATCGCGTATGTACCTTTTTTATTTGTTATCCCGACGTTTCGGCTGTTGCAACAGTCATGGTCTCGGGCTGACTGGAGTACTTGGAGCTACCGTCGGGAAGTGCGGGTAGCTGCAGCATCTACCCTCACTTGGTCTTCAGAATTAGAAATGTCCTCGTACATATTAAGACACACTGCACTAACCGTATCTACGCACTGAGTCGACCGATTACGACGCGCACACCTAGCAATCACCGGGTTCCAAGACGCTGAGAGTCTATAGCCATCTTCCCGATTGAAATTTGGAAATTTCGTCGGGAACGTCGGGATAACAAATAAAAAAGGTACATACGCGATAAATACCCGTTTTAATCAATAATCATCTTGTATTTTTTTTATTTTATTTATTTTGGAAGATAAACAGTCATACATTATGAAGTAGAACATAGTGCTAATAGTTACTTATACAAATGCATGACCCACGACATCATCCACGGATTAATTGAAGAAATGAACAATCTTTACCCAATAGGATCAACTTTACCCTAGTCTTCCTTGCATGAAAAAACTCAAATTAGACAAAATGGTAATAAGGTAGATTTTTTATTACTATTTTAGTAGCTTTCTAATGAATGACTGGTATCACCAAACTTTTTTCAAGCTGGTAACATAGACAGTTGTCAAAATCTTGAAGATGAATAGATGTTTGAAAAATAACGGTAATTTAACAAACAGGCCATGTTGGCAACACATCAACGAATACTAACTTTACCTAATTTGCTTAGTCCTAGCTGGATCCAACGAGAAAATAGTAAAGTAGGTAAAGTTGCCAAAATTGTGTCATCTTTACCTGATTGTTATTTTTCGTGGCAGTGCCGTAACTATGAGGCTTACGAACACACATTATGAATAGAACTAAAAGGAAAGACTGCTTAATTACATAAAAACTGAATAATAAACGGGGGGTTTATTATTTAGTAAAACAAATACGCAATATAGGTATTTTCTCATAAAAAACATGGTAAAGATGGCCTACTTGACGGCTTTATAAGATCCTGTTATATAAATACGCTCTAACAGGACCTCGCTATTAGAAAACATAGTCAACCTATATTTAGAGCTGTTGGATTATTCATAGTAGGTGTTACGGACACTGTAGGAAGTAAATTGTTAGCACAATATGAGGCGGCACATTTCGTAATACCTACCTACCAGCCGTAACACAGTCTAGTCTAGACTATCGCCTGAGCTAACTAAATAACATCATGTTTAAAGATTAGGACAATATTTTCTGTGGATATGAGCGAGACGAAATTATTTTGCAAATATACCAAATATTCATAGATTTCGTATGATGTGGTAATCGTAGATAGAACATTCTTAGTTGAACAAAATATATCAGTCTGTACATAGGCGAACTAAATGTAGAAAAACCATTTTGTTGGTTGTGCATGGGTCCGTCCAAACGTCTGAAAGTAATCGCTTTTTGCGACTGTACCACCACAAAGTTGTTAATCCGTGAAGTGAAAACTTCTTTAGACGCGTTGCGCATTTATTTAAATGAGAAAAAACCATTAAATTCGCGACACTGTTACCGTTACCGACACCTCTGTATATAAGTAGTGAAAACTTTAGGCGCGTTGGGCATTTTTTGACAGATAGGAAATACGGAGGGTGAAGCTGAGCAGTCTTTTCCCTGAAGGTTTCAGGGCGGATTGTTTAATATAATTATACGGAGGAAACTCGAGAGCCAAGAAGAGTACAATAATACTATATACCTACTATATTATAATAACCGTATAATATTATATATATAATATATCCGGATGTTTAGGTAAGAGCGTCTTCTAGATATTTGTGATCCATCTTAGATCTATTTGAGCAATTAGATCGCCACGTGTATTTCCGCATAGTTATTTATTGGTAATATTTGTTGATCATTTAATTAAGATGATAATACGAGGGCTGCTATTTATGTATCCGGAATAAAATAAAATAACTATCATTGACTGTTAAATATGGTTTTATTGCTTTTCAAAATATTCGCCATGATGATCAATGCACTTTTGCATTCGGTGAAACCAGTTTTCATAGCACTTTTTCCAATCGGAAGACGGTATCTCCAAAACATGATTTTTGAATGCCTCAACGGCTTCTTCTCGGGTTGAAAATCGTTGACCACGTAATTTATTCTTCACGGTTGGGAATAAAAAGAAGTCGTTAGGTGCCAAATCAGGGCTATATGGCGGATGACCCGTTAATTCCACCGTTTCACCCTCCATATATCGGGTCGTTTCACCCGAAGTGTGACAGCTTGCATTGTCGTGATGGAGAATGATTCTGCGTTGTGGATTATTCTTCCTGATTTCTGCAAAGACTTCTGGCAAACAAATGGTCGTGTACCACTCTGAATTAACAGATTTACAATTTTCTAGGGGTACAGTAGCCACGTGTCCATCTATACCAAAAAAACAGGCGACCATTTGCTTCAAAGTGCTTTTCGCACGAGCAACTTTTGTTGGGTTCGGCTCATGTTGGAAGACCCAAACTGTTGACTGTTGCTTAGTTTCGGGGTCATATGCATAAATCCAGGATTCATCACCTGTGTAGATATTATATACAGCTTTTGATGCACCACGATTGTATTTTTATATAATTTTTTTGCACCAATCGACACGAGCCTGTTTTTGATCTATTGTCAAGTTGTGCGGTATCCAACGCGAACAAACTTTTTTTGCAGCCAAGTGTTCGTGTAATATCTTATGTATACTCGTCATACTAATGCCCAAGATCGCCTCTATCTCTCGATATGTCACATGACGATCTTGCATTATTAGTTTACGCACTGCGTCGATGTTTCGTGGCACAACAACTGATTTAGGCCGACCATCTTTAATTTCGTCCGTGAGCATACGACGTCCACGATTAAACTCACTAAACCAGTGATACACAGTAGTCTTCGATGGTGCTTTATCCCCAAAAGTCGAACTGAGTTGATCGATACACTGCTGTTGAGTTAGACCACGTCGAAAATCATAAAAAATCATCGCACGAAAATTTTCTCGAGATAAATCCATTGTGATAATGACACGCAATTTTTGAAATCGCGCCACACAATGAAAACAATTGACAGACGGACGAAATAACCTGCATTCTACAGCCAAAAAGTTCCATTTTCAAACGTGATAATTTCTTTTTAAATATTATTTATGCAGTGGCCAGTTCCGGATTCTTAAATAGCAGCCTATGTAAAGTGTTGTCTATCTATCTGCCATCTGGTACGATTGTTTCCAAACGAAGATCTATTCGAGATCATAAAAGAGATATTAAACTCTCCAATGGTGAAAACATAACTGGCCAATGATGATGTTTTCTAAGAAATGGTGTCACATTACGCCGCGCGGTTATTCAGACCGCACTCATATTTGGAACAGACAGTGCAACAGCCTACTTCCTACATTCTAAAATCAATCTTTCAGTCCAGTTGCATCATTACTTTGGTAATCACCCGTGTCAGTACAACCTGCTACTTACTAGGGCTGCCATTGTTGCCATCATGGATATTAGAAAAGACGGATAATTAACTGCCAACTGAGGCCCGAACATAACACAAGCGTTAACTAAAATAAAAAAAACAGGCCAAGTGCGAGTCGGACACGCGCACGAAGGGTTCCGTAACATTATCTATCAATCACAAAAAATCACGTTTGTTGTATGGGAGCCCTCCTTAAATATTTGTTTTATTTTTACCTAACGTAATTTGGTAGGTACGTCATATATTACAAACAATTAACATCAATATAAGTAAATACTTTTCAAAATAGCTGCTACCAGCAACCCAAAGTCCTACTCCGTTACTTCAAGGAGTTAGGATGGCTGGGGTCAGGTTAGAAGGGAATGCACAATAAACCCCAAAGCGGGACGTCAGTACAGATCTTATCCCCCCCCCCCCCCCCCCCCTAGAAATAGAATATAATAGAGAATTAGAATTAAATGAAAAATAAAAGTTGCTAAGATATACCCCCTAGGTAAATAAAGAAAAAAAAATAACTTGACAATCATAGCTGGTGTTATAGATATACGACTAAAGTGAAGCTTTTATGTTAAATATTTATTTTATAAATTATTGAAATACGTTATTGCACACCACAAAAGAAACAAACATAAAATACAAAATACACATCAAAACGTGCAATGGTTGGTCTTATCACATAGGATCAATTTCTTCCAGATATTACAATAATGGAAAGTCTCATAGCTTTAGCACCCAAAATGTTAAGTCGGAATAGGAGTTGCCGGACAGAAGCGTACTAATAGTCGGGCACCTGGATGCTCTATTCGCAAGGCACCGGTCCAACGGTCGGCCCACATACGGTTCATTAAAACATAGGTGGTTTAATTTTGGGCCATCTCGTGTATCTCATTATTCAATGTCGGAACACGCAAGCTACTTTACTTATCTGCTTCTTGCGGTTCATTATTTCGTTGTTAGAGTTTTATATAAAAGACTACATCCATATCTAACCTCTATAACTTGTATTGTACATCGTTTTTGTTTGAGTTTTATTAGGGTTCCGTACCTCAAAAGGTAAAAAAAGGAACCCTTATTAGATCAATCTCATGTCCGTCTTGTACGTGTGTCACCACTGATTTTCTAAGGAACGGGTGAACCTAGCAAGTTGAAATTTATACCAGATACTGAGGTCTATAGTCCCTATTAGGTGTCCTTATTAGGAGTTAACACGATGAAAAGTTATGGACAAATTTTGATTTTCGCGAAAACTTGTAAATACCAAAATTTACCTTAATTTTTAATTTATTTATTTTTCGGAATTTACCCTTTACTTGTGCTCTAAGACCTTGCTTTTAACCAAAATTGACAATTCTAGGTCAACCGGAAGTACCCTATAGGTTTTGGGTCGAAAACTTATATGGTAGTTCCCGTTGACCTTAGATTAACGAAATTTGGCAAAAAGCAAGGTCTTACAGCACAAATAAAGGGAAAAATTCCAAAAATATAATAGTTGACGCCAATTAAAATAGTCCTCTGAGTTGTATGGGCGCTCATACAATTTAGTGAACTAGCTTAATCGGCACTAACCTCAAATAAGGTAAATAAATAAAATTGTGCTATTGAAAAAAAAATACTTAAGTGAGGTCATACAACAGACATGATTTTTTTGCCGTTTTTATAGATAATGGTACGGAACCACTACGGAACCCTTCGTACGCGAGTCCGACTCGCACTTGGCCGGTTTTTATTTTTTGTGTAAAACATGATGTGTATGGATTTACAATTATTGTGATAGTTATCGTACCTATAATATAACACACACACACACATCAACACCCCATTAGTGTCCACAGCTGGACAGAGCCTCCTCCAAAGCTTGAGGGTTTTGCCATTATCACCACGCTTGGCAGGCGGATTGGTGATCGCAGTAAAGGTGTAGATAATATACAGAAGGAAGCTGCTGCCCTTCTTCTGGTGAGATCCCTTAGTCGGCTATTACGACATCCATGGGCTGAGCTGGAAGGTCGATTCTCAAGCCGCGACCGCCACGGCAATAAAATAATATTCTAATATAAATTAAACAGTTTGTTTGTTACTCAATCACGTCGTAACAGCTGAACCGATTTCGATGAAATTTAGTATGTGTATAGATTATAACCTGGATTAACGCATAGGCTACTTTTTGTCAAACAACGCGTGCGAACCCGCTGGCGAAAGCTGGTTGTGAATATGTTTAGTAATGAATGATGAAAGGTAAAATTGCCGTTACAGATTCTTATCCTACATAAGTTGAGCAAGGTTAAAGTTATGAGATTTGTTGATGAGAAACATCTATTGGCGCACCATGGGGGTAAGAAGATTCACAAAAATAATAATTTGTTTTTAAGAAAAATAGCGATAATCATAATTTTAATACCAGGAATAAAGATAAACTCGCTGTTGCCCCTTGTAGACTCCATAAAGTTAGTAAATCGTTTAAAGGGCAAGGTGTTCGCTTTTATAACCAACTCTCAAGTTATGTACAAAAATTGACAATTAACAAATTTAAAAAACGTAATTAAACAAAATATTTATAAAAAGCCTCCACTATAACATATCAGATTATTTAGATAATAGAGTAGCTTGGGATTGAAATTACTCCAACTCATACAAAAATGTGACACTTTAGACGTAATTTGTTTTCTTTTTTGTATATAGTCTAACTGATCATTAAAAAGAACAACCAGACTTGATTCTTGCCTTTTTTTCCTGGCTTGGTCGCAAAGGAACAGCCAGTAAAATTGAAGTTTCAAAGTTATCCTTGTCAGTTTAATGAATAAAAAGATTTTGATTTGATTTGACCGACTCGCATGCCGTCACGCCATGGCGGCATGCGTCCAATAGAGTTAGGTATTATTATTTTAATAGATAATTATTATCATTTCTACAACAATTATTACCTTATAATACAACTACACTCGTACTACATCGTATTAAAAACCTAAAGGACCAACTATAGCTAAGAAACATACAGGAGACCCCATCATACAAAAAAAAATCATCAAAATTGGTCAAGCCGTTTAGGAGAATAAGAATTACGAACAGATTTACACACACCGGAATTTTATATATAAAGATATTGTGACCGTTTGACACCCTAATAATGATAGGATTGAAGATAACGGACACCAAAGGACGTACGAGTACGTGTATGTATAAATTTAGACGACCTCCGTGGCGCAGTGGGCGATTAGCCGGCTGAGACGCAGGAGGTAGCGGGTTCGATTCCCGCCGCGGAACAAATGTTTGCACGATTTACAGCTATTTGTTCCGTGTCTGGTTGTTTCTCTATATATTATAATTATAAGTATGTATGTATTTACGTAAAAAAAATGTATACACGGTGTCCTTTAAATAACTGTTTTCCCAGAACAAACGTTGCTCAGACATGGCCTAATAACTGATTATAGCATCAAATAAGAGAATAAAAAAATCTAGACCTTCTCAAATAAGTCTAACTTTGTTCAAAAACTACCCGTGACATAAAGTTCATGGGTACGCTAGCCGTAGCGTATTACCTACTCCTTAGTACCGAGTAGCAACCGGTCAGCGCGCTGACTATGTTGTAGGGCGTAACGGTAAAATAGACGTTTTAAGTTCGCAACTTTTTATTGTTTTCAAAGACCGATTTCGTTTTGTTGTTTATTTAATGTTATAAACTGTTAGTAGACTATGCTCTGAACAACGTTTGTTCTGGGAAAACAGCGATTTAAAGGACACCGTATATGAGTATTCTATCAGTTATCAGGTTCCCATAGCACAAGCTCTGCTTAGTTTGTGGCTAGATAGCGCTGTGTGAAATGTCCAGCAATATTTAAATGACCAATCAATCCGATAATAATTCAATTATACACGCTCGTTACAAAGCTTTATCAGTACATACCTACTATAACTAAGTTAAATAATACATTTTGAGATGCGGAAGTTGAAACTCGTTTTAAAACGCAACTCTCGAAATCTTTGTCGTCACACGTCATATTTTAAGCCTTTCGTACCTCGCTCAATTATAGATTTGTAGTATTTACGGATACGATAAGCTGAAGTAATTTTTTTCTGATTCTTCAGGCGGTAAGCGTTTAGTTGATTTGAATATTTTTAATTATGAGCAAATAACAAAATCGTAATTTTGTAAGTATATAATAGTAATTGTTTGTAGTAGGTATTATAGATAAATGAATAATTATTAGACTAGTGGTTCGCCCCGGACTGAGATCTCGCGACTCTCCGACTAAAAACAAAATATAAATATTTGTACCTAATCTTTGAGTATCTAAATAGTGCCACCAAATTAATAACCAAATAACTTGACCTACAGTTTCAATCAAATTAAAGGTAACAGGAGTTCATGTAAACTAGTTATATACATAAATACAACGCCGATTTGCCCCTGTTGATTTGGAGATCTCGCTTCGATCGATCAAAAAGTACTCATTGGCGAAACACATAGTAGAACATATATATATATATATTTTCACGTAACTAATATCTAAGTATAGTTTATTGTATGTTTTTTGTATATATTATTTCTGTTAATAAATGCATTTCCTCATATATTTAAGGGGTTTGTCAATAAAATCGATTTTAATAATTGGTATAGGAAGAATGAAGCACGCCAAGAAAAAAAAAGTCAACCTAGACAGCCGTGTTGATGCAAAAAAACGAGTGTGCTTTAGACCACACGACTCAAGTAAAACTTCTTTATCAAAATATTAATTTATAAAATTGTTCAAAAGCGAAATGAAGCGTAACTAGCTATGAGAGAAAGAGAGAAAGAAAATGTGTGCTCGAACCTCTCTTTCTTGCCCATACAGTAATATATGAAACGTAACTCTCCCTTTATCTTCACTAACTTATATCTCCTTCTCAACTTCCGTTCGCACTTTTCGTAACGCATTCACCAGCTTACTCCCCAAGTCAAGCGTGCGTAAAGAAGTTTTACTTCAACAAACAAATCTCTTCGACTTAAACATCTTCCTAGGATCAATCTTAAACAGAGCATTATTTCTGAATGGCCGGTTTATACAGAGATTAATAAAGATGCAGATACAATTGAAAGTTGAGCAAATAATAAAACAATATCTATACCAAACCGGTTCGGTCCATTCCTGACCACGTGCGACCAAAACCATTGCTGATGTAATCACAACCTTGTTGTGGGGCAAATATAACTGCTTTTGCTACACATAGCACTGAACTATTTGAACGTACAAATCGTGTTCCCTGTTCCTAGGGCAATAATAGTGTTTTATGTTATGATTATGAGAAAGCCGCGGGAACAGCAGAGCTGCCTTGCATATTCTACCAGTTGTACATAAAATGGAACACACACGATAAACTCGAGTATCTATAGTATAAACGGAATAAGGTTGGTGTAGTGTAGTAACATTTGGGCTCCAAAGCACACTTTGAATAATGCGATAGAAGCCGTGGGCAGAAGCTTGTGCGTCAAAAAAAAGAGATCAGAAAATATGGAAAGTTCATACATTGAGATTGCAGTGAAAAGCGACGCAGATCATTAGAAACCATTCACCAGCTCAACGCGAATCGGCAAATAGCCTCTAGACAAAGAAAAAGTAGGTTCTACGCAACCAGTAAGTAAGTAAGTAAGTACTCGAAATAGCAAGTATTACGTAATGTTCTATTTCAATTAGCGAGTATAGGCGTGTCTGCGTTATTTATTATTTATGGTTCTGCATGAGCCAGTGTTTTTTAGGGTTCCGTACCCAAAGGGTAAAACGGCACCCTATTACTGAGGCTCCGCTGTCTGTCTGTCTGTCCGTCTGTCACCAGGCTGTTTCTCATGAACCTTGATAGTTAGACAGTTTCACAGATGATGTATTTCCGTTGCCGCTTTAAAAAACAAATATAATGGATATTTAAGAGGGAGCCCCTCTTAAATATCCATTATATTCGGTTTACCTTACAACAAACGTGATTTTTCTGCTCGTTTTAGCTCGATATTGATAACGGCAACAGGTAGACGCTTGAAATATTCACAGAATATTTGGTTATATATTCACTTTAAAAATAAATAATTTAGTTAAAATCAAACAAATATTTAAGGGGGGCTCCCATACAACAAACGTGATTTTTCTGCTCGTTTTAGCTGGATATTGATAACGGCAACAGGTAGACGCTTGAAATATTCACAGAATATTTGGTTATATATTCACTTTAAAAATAAATAATTTAATTAAAACAAAACATATATTTAAGGGGGGCTCCCATACAACAAACGTGATTTTTTTCCGTTTTTATAGATAATGGTACGGAACCCTTCGTGCGCGAGTCCAACTCGCACTTGGCCGATTCTTTACGATAAATATGATTGGCGATACTGGACTGCACAATGCAAATTGGTAAAAAAAAATATACATACCCTGTGGTCTACTAACGTTATGTCTAAATTATCATAAAACGAATCTTACCATTAGATATCTTCTTCTTCTCAATCGTAACGCTCTTGACAAAGCGGTCGTGGTCAACATGTTGTATCATTGTTTTTGGGGGCAGACGCAAGACGCCTCACAATATCTCGCCATTTATCGCTGTTGACAGACATTCTCGTGCATTCATGCAGTTGGCCGCCCACTGCAGCTTTTATTTGATTAGTCCACCGCATGGGCGACCTTCCGCACGGTCTGATGCCCACCACTCGTCCTTGTACGACAATACGCTCAATAGAGTCCGTGTCCCGCCTCGAGACGTGGCCGAAGAACTTCAGAATGCGAGTTTGTACTAAAGCTGACAGACGCTGTTTTATGCCGAGCTCCTGAAGTATAGAGACATTGGTACGAAACTCGGTCCATGATATTCCAAGAAGCCTTCTCCAGCACCACATTAGATATATTGTCAGTTAGCAGTTTTGAATTCGGCACGTGTTAATGGAACGTCAGCGGAAGACCAGTGACTCCAAATATCACTAAAACTTTACGTAATATTTGTCGTCTGCGAGATAAAATGTGAAATGCCGTTCTCGTGTTTACACTATTAATATAAACAAAACGGGCCCATTTTCACTTTTCATAATGTAAATCCGAGATGGCAGGTACAATTTACATAACTATTCGGCTATGGAGTGAAACATTCGGTATTGCGTGCCGCCCGGCTCTTATCGACTTGATTATAGAAATGATTAGAAAGAACACTCGACTATGTATTTCATTCGTGTTCAAGGTCAATTTATGGATGTTATTTTTCTTGAATTGTATTGTAGTACCACTTCTTAAGGATGGTTTAGAGAGAACTAAATGAATATCACTTGAATACCTTGCCATAACTGTTGTTGACCTTAAGACGAAAGTCTACAATCAGTGTGTGTTACCAGTGATGACATATGGAACCGAGACGTGGTCCTTCACTATTGGCCTTATGAATAAGCTCAGAGTCGCTCAACGAGCTATGGAGAGGGCTATGCTCGGGGTTTCTCTACGGGATCGAATCAGAAATGAGGAGATACGTAGGAGAACTCAAGTCACCGACATAGCCTGACGTATTAGCACGTTGAAGTGGCAATGGGCAGGCCATATAGCGCGCAGAACAGATGGCCGATGGGGCCGAAAGGTTCTCGAGTGGAGGCCACGGACCGGCAAGCGCAGCGTAGGACGTCCACCCACAAGATGGGCAGACGACTTGGTAAGAACCGCAGGTCGGCGTTGGATGCAGGCCGCTTCCAACCGCAGTTCCTGGAGATCAATGAGGGAGGCCTTTGTCCAGCAGTGGGCGTCCTACGGCTGATATGATGATGATGAACTGTTGTTGAGATCACTAAATGGGCAAATCGGCGTTGTATGTATGTTTGTTTGTCCGAGGATAACTTTCAAAGCATTGATCTGATCATCGTGCAATTTGATTCATAGGTAGTGATGCCACAATTTTGGTGTGACTAAATGAGCTAAAAATGTTGGGGGGTTGTTGAGATATTGGGGTTCAAGAGGGGTAAAAAAAAATTAAAATGAGACTATTAGGTCAAATAGGGCGTCAAATAAATGGTATTTATTAGTACATTTAGACTCCGTTTTTATTTTTAGTAAAGGCTTTATAGTTTTTGAGTTATTAGTCATAATATACTTTGACATAATTCACACAGGGTACACCATTATCCCAACAGTGCTGTAATTTGGTACGCGTATAGGCAAAAGTCTGAAATCCAGAATATATGCAATTTGTACTCCAAAAAAAAACAATTTACATGAACTGCCGTTACCTGTAATTTGAATGAAACTGTAGGTCAAATAAGTTGGTTCTTTATTTCGTGGCACCATTTTGATATTCAAAGATTACAATAATATTATTTTGTTTTAATCGGAGACTCGAGATCTCAGTTCGGGGCGAACCAATAGTTTGTTTGTTTGTTCAGTTTACAATTCCGTTCCAAGGAAGAAGTCCCTTGGCCTAGTCCAAGGTATATGCTCTGAGGAAATCTGAGATTAAAATGTATGCAGAAAACTACATTTTCACTTCATTTTAATCTGTTAACTAGATAACCAGTTCATCAAACTTCTTTTGTGACAGTACTCTACAAGAATTTATGCAATATTTTGCTACTTTCTGATTTTTGCTTAACCTTGTCCAAATATTTGTTCTCCTTACATATTACGAGTATGCTCTCCCACTTGTCATCTGTTTGATAAGAACTTATAAATGATAGGATGTTTCCGTTCTATTAAATCGTTTCATAGACGCATCATAAACGTGATTGAGATAAAGCGATGACGCAGTTAAAAAATAAATTTGCATGTGAACGCCCATTAATTTCTTTGAAGATAGATGAGGTAAGCGTAGAGTTTCCTACCGATCGATACAGTAGAGTCTCCTGAACCATTTTACGAATTGTATTTTGTTGTTTTTAGATCGAAATTAAAGCGTTTCGTTATCAAATTATAGATTCAGTACAAAGTTTATTAGAGATCTCTAAATCAACTTGGGCAAATCGGCGTTGTATGTATGTATGTTTGTCCGAGGATAACTTTCGAAGCGTTGATCCGATCATCGTAAAATTTAATACATAGGTAGATAGTGATGGCACAATTTTGGAGTGACTAAATGAGTTAAAAATGTTTGGGGATTGTTGAGATATTGGGGTTCAAGACGGGTAAAAAAAATGTAAAATTAGCATAACTGGTCAAGTGGGACGTCATATGAAAGGAATTCATTAAGTAGTATATTTAGACTCCGTTCTTATTTTTTGTATATGCTTTATAGTTTTTGAGTTATTAGCCATAATAAAAACTAAACTTTGACAACATTCACAGGGTACACCAGTGACCCCACAGTGCTGTAATTTAGTATGCGCGTAGCTTAAGTGACACAAATATAGGCAAAAGTCTGAAATCCAGAATAACTGCAATTTGTACTCCAAAAAAGAGGAACGACATCATGAACTTCCGTTACCTGTAATTTGAATGAAACTGTAGGTCAAGTAAGTTGGTTATTTATTTCGTGGCACTATTTTGATAGACAAAGATTACAAATAATATTTTTTTGTTTTAATCGGAAACTTGCGAGATCTCAGTTCGGGGCGAACCAATAGTTTTAGAGCGAAATTTAAAAAAATTCGTCGTAAAGCATTGTGCTTGTAATATTTTCAACAAAAAAGCCAGACGTGTTGCAAACCAGACACAAGTCGTTTTTAATGTTTGGTAACGTGTCGTCTGATGCATATCAAGCCTAGACAACATTAATATGAAAGTGGTTCACTCATACTTGTCTCGCGTACTCATCCGTAAATCCGTGCAATACCGAAACTAGAGCAGTACGTACGATTCTTGGAAACACTAAAAAAACATTGACCATTTTGAACTTTATTATAAAACCGTTACGATTCAAATATTAAATGAGCAACAGGGAGTTTAGGTACATTGGTATCTATATTCCGCATCCGCTGATATCACATGATTGCTCAAATTGAAAACGTATGTTTTGCGATTTGAATGTATTCGACGTAATTCATTAACAGCCACTTACTAGACCTACTTACTGCTTACGCATACCTACTCTGTTCAACAATATTTTTCTTCTTATTTTGGGTAGATAGTTATTGAAGTAAAACTTCTTTACGTACGCTTGACTTGGGGAGTAAGCTTGTGAATGCGTTACGAAAAGTGCGAACGGAAATTGAGAGGGAGATATAAGTTAGTGAAGATAGAAAGAGAGAGAGTCACGTTTCGTATATTACCGTAGGGGCAAGAGAGAGAGGTACTAGCACACATTTTCTTTCTCCCTTTTTCGCATAGCCAGTTGATTTGTCGCATATATCCTATCACAAATTAGCCTAAATTATACAAACTGCAAAAACAAAACACTCCTTCATGCTTTATAATAGAGTTCATTTTGCTATAAAAAAACTCCGCTGTCTGTCTGTCTGTCCGTCTGCCACAAGGCTGTATCTCATGAACCGTGATAGTTAGACGGTTGAAATTTTCACAGATGATGTTTTTATGTTGCCGCTATAACAGCAAATACTAAAAACAGAATAAAATAAATATTTAACGGGGGCTCCCATACAGTAAACGTGGTTTTTTGCCGTTTTTATAGATAATAGTATGGAACCCTTCGTGCGCGACTGCGACTTGCACTTGGCCGTTTTTTTTTATTTTTTAAAGTTGTGTCATTCGTCTTACGTGTTGGTGTTATTCCATTACATATTTGCTATAAGACCAACACATTATTCTATTGTCCTTCATTCAAGATATTATTTCTTAATTTGTTTCGTCTTTGTAGTGACCTTCCAAATTAAAATACGTTCTCAAAAAACCGTTGAAATCAAAATGGATTGGACTTTCCAATGTCACCGGGTCCACAAGGTTACGCTCAAGTAATTTCTACATGACTAAAGATTAAATGTATTTATCCTGCAACCTTGCTTAAGGACACTATCATTTATAGAATGGACATGTCTTTACTGAATTATGAGAAAGCATTTACATAGAAGGCAGGCTATCGGCGGGCGCCTGCCAAGTTCATACCGATGTAAAACGGTAGGCATTTTGTTAACAAATAATTCTGCTTTTGTTTAATACAGGACTATGAAACAGTATGACGTAGAGAATCTATAAAATAAATAAATATTATAAATAATATAAAATGGTGGTAGAGCTTTTGTGAACGAGCTCGAGGAAGCGAGCACCACCGCCCTACCGCCATCTGCCGCCACGTAGCAGTACTTGTGCTGCTGTGTTCCGGTTACATGGTAATGGTATGCTCCTGTAATTACTGGCACATAGGCATAACAGCTAAGTCCTATAGTATGACAACGTATCCACATAGAGATCAAGACAACATAATACCTTGTTTTGAATTATATGTGGATATCCATGGGCTGCAGTAGCCACTTAACATCTAGTGGACTGCATGCTCGTTTGCCATATAAGTAGCATAAAAAATGCTGAACGTTTCACACAGCGCTATCTAGCCCCAAACTAAGCAGAGCTTGTATTATGGGACCCAGCTAACTGATAGAAAAATTATATATTTTTTTATAAATACATACATAAATTACATAGAAAAACATTCAGACCCGGATCAAATATCTGTAGATCATGCAACCATTTGTTTCGCGGTGGGAATCGAACCCGCTACCTCTTGCGTCTCAGCCGGCTATTCGTCCACGGCTATATTATATATGTCACGGTAAGACGTGTCACGTCCGACTTCTTACTGAATCTATCTTCTTATTTGATATTTCCTTGGTGAGTACATACCTAACGGATAAGTTCATATGCCCTCGCGGTACAATAGTGTTTACCTACATTACCTACATTACATCGTAATGTAGACGAGTAGCGCGCGGTAATGTAGACGATAAACCCTATTTAGTTTGATTTAGCTAAGTTCATATGCCCGTGCGGTACAATAGTGCTTACCATCTACATTACCTATGTACATTACATCGTAATGTAGACGAGTAGCGCGCGGTAATGTAGACGATAAACCCTATTTAGTTTGATTTAGCTAAGTTCATATGCCCGTGCGGTACAATAGTGCTTACCATCTACATTACCTATGTACATTACATCGTAATGTAGACGAGTAGCGCGCGGTAATGTAGACGATAAACCCTATTTAGTTTGATTTAGCTAAGTTCATATGCCCGTGCGGTACAATAGTGCTTACCATCTACATTACCTATGTACATTACATCGTAATGTAGACGAGTAGCGCGCGGTAATGTAGACGATAAACCCTATTTAGTTTGATTTAGCTAAGTTCATATGCCCGTGCGGTACAATAGTGCTTACCATCTACATTACCTATGTACATTACATCGTAATGTAGACGAGTAGCGCGCGGTAATGTAGACGATAAACCCTATTTAGTTTGATTTAGCTAAGTTCATATGCCCGTGCGGTACAATAGTGCTTACCATCTACATTACCTATGTACATTACATCGTAATGTAGACGAGTAGCGCGCGGTAATGTAGACGATAAACCCTATTTAGTTTGATTTAGCTAAGTTCATATGCCCGTGCGGTACAATAGTGCTTACCATCTACATTACCTATGTACATTACATCGTAATGTAGACGAGTAGCGCGCGGTAATGTAGACGATAAACCCTATTTAGTTTGATTTAGCTAAGTTCATATGCCCGTGCGGTACAATAGTGCTTACCATCTACATTACCTATGTACATTACATCGTAATGTAGACGAGTAGCGCGCGGTAATGTAGACGATAAACCCTATTTAGTTTGATTTAGCTAAGTTCATATGCCCGTGCGGTACAATAGTGCTTACCATCTACATTACCTATGTACATTACATCGTAATGTAGACGAGTAGCGCGCGGTAATGTAGACGATAAACCCTATTTAGTTTGATTTAGCTAAGTTCATATGCCCGTGCGGTACAATAGTGCTTACCATCTACATTACCTATGTACATTACATCGTAATGTAGACGAGTAGCGCGCGGTAATGTAGACGATAAACCCTATTTAGTTTGATTTAGCTAAGTTCATATGCCCGTGCGGTACAATAGTGCTTACCATCTACATTACCTATGTACATTACATCGTAATGTAGACGAGTAGCGCGCGGTAATGTAGACGATAAACCCTATTTAGTTTGATTTAGCTAAGTTCATATGCCCGTGCGGTACAATAGTGCTTACCATCTACATTACCTATGTACATTACATCGTAATGTAGACGAGTAGCGCGCGGTAATGTAGACGATAAACCCTATTTAGTTTGATTTAGCTAAGTTCATATGCCCGTGCGGTACAATAGTGCTTACCATCTACATTACCTATGTACATTACATCGTAATGTAGACGAGTAGCGCGCGGTAATGTAGACGATAAACCCTATTTAGTTTGATTTAGCTAAGTTCATATGCCCGTGCGGTACAATAGTGCTTACCATCTACATTACCTATGTACATTACATCGTAATGTAGACGAGTAGCGCGCGGTAATGTAGACGATAAACCCTATTTAGTTTGATTTAGCTAAGTTCATATGCCCGTGCGGTACAATAGTGCTTACCATCTACATTACCTATGTACATTACATCGTAATGTAGACGAGTAGCGCGCGGTAATGTAGACGATAAACCCTATTTAGTTTGATTTAGCTAAGTTCATATGCCCGTGCGGTACAATAGTGCTTACCATCTACATTACCTATGTACATTACATCGTAATGTAGACGAGTAGCGCGCGGTAATGTAGACGATAAACCCTATTTAGTTTGATTTAGCTAAGTTCATATGCCCGTGCGGTACAATAGTGCTTACCATCTACATTACCTATGTACATTACATCGTAATGTAGACGAGTAGCGCGCGGTAATGTAGACGATAAACCCTATTTAGTTTGATTTAGCTAAGTTCATATGCCCGTGCGGTACAATAGTGCTTACCATCTACATTACCTATGTACATTACATCGTAATGTAGACGAGTAGCGCGCGGTAATGTAGACGATAAACCCTATTTAGTTTGATTTAGCTAAGTTCATATGCCCGTGCGGTACAATAGTGCTTACCATCTACATTACCTATGTACATTACATCGTAATGTAGACGAGTAGCGCGCGGTAATGTAGACGATAAACCCTATTTAGTTTGATTTAGCTAAGTTCATATGCCCGTGCGGTACAATAGTGCTTACCATCTACATTACCTATGTACATTACATCGTAATGTAGACGAGTAGCGCGCGGTAATGTAGACGATAAACCCTATTTAGTTTGATTTAGCTAAGTTCATATGCCCGTGCGGTACAATAGTGCTTACCATCTACATTACCTATGTACATTACATCGTAATGTAGACGAGTAGCGCGCGGTAATGTAGACGATAAACCCTATTTAGTTTGATTTAGCTAAGTTCATATGCCCGTGCGGTACAATAGTGCTTACCATCTACATTACCTATGTACATTACATCGTAATGTAGACGAGTAGCGCGCGGTAATGTAGACGATAAACCCTATTTAGTTTGATTTAGCTAAGTTCATATGCCCGTGCGGTACAATAGTGCTTACCATCTACATTACCTATGTACATTACATCGTAATGTAGACGAGTAGCGCGCGGTAATGTAGACGATAAACCCTATTTAGTTTGATTTAGCTAAGTTCATATGCCCGTGCGGTACAATAGTGCTTACCATCTACATTACCTATGTACATTACATCGTAATGTAGACGAGTAGCGCGCGGTAATGTAGACGATAAACCCTATTTAGTTTGATTTAGCTAAGTTCATATGCCCGTGCGGTACAATAGTGCTTACCATCTACATTACCTATGTACATTACATCGTAATGTAGACGAGTAGCGCGCGGTAATGTAGACGATAAACCCTATTTAGTTTGATTTAGCTAAGTTCATATGCCCGTGCGGTACAATAGTGCTTACCATCTACATTACCTATGTACATTACATCGTAATGTAGACGAGTAGCGCGCGGTAATGTAGACGATAAACCCTATTTAGTTTGATTTAGCTAAGTTCATATGCCCGTGCGGTACAATAGTGCTTACCATCTACATTACCTATGTACATTACATCGTAATAAAGACGAGTAGCGCGCGGTAATGTAGACGATAAACCCTATTTAGTTTGATTTAGCTAAGTTCATATGCCCGTGCGGTACAATAGTGCTTACCATCTACATTACCTATGTACATTACATCGTAATGTAGACGAGTAGCGCGCGGTAATGTAGACGATAAACCCTATTTAGTTTGATTTAGCTAAGTTCATATGCCCGTGCGGTACAATAGTGCTTACCATCTACATTACCTATGTACATTACATCGTAATGTAGACGAGTAGCGCGCGGTAATGTAGACGATAACCACTATTTAGTTTGATTTAGCTAAGTTCATATGCCCGTGCGGTACAATAGTGCTTACCATCTACATTACCTATGTACATTACATCGTAATGTAGACGAGTAGCGCGCGGTAATGTAGACGATAACCACTATTTAGTTTGATTTAGCTAAGTTCATATGCCCGTGCGGTACAATAGTGCTTACCATCTACATTACCTATGTACATTACATCGTAATGTAGACGAGTAGCGCGCGGTAATGTAGACGATAAACCCTATTTAGTTTGATTTAGCTAAGTTCATATGCCCGTGCGGTACAATAGTGCTTACCATCTACATTACCTATGTACATTACATCGTAATGTAGACGAGTAGCGCGCGGTAATGTAGACGATAAACCCTATTTAGTTTGATTTAGCTAAGTTCATATGCCCGTGCGGTACAATAGTGCTTACCATCTACATTACCTATGTACATTACATCGTAATGTAGACGAGTAGCGCGCGGTAATGTAGACGATAAACCCTATTTAGTTTGATTTAGCTAAGTTCATATGCCCGTGCGGTACAATAGTGCTTACCATCTACATTACCTATGTACATTACATCGTAATGTAGACGAGTAGCGCGCGGTAATGTAGACGATAAACCCTATTTAGTTTGATTTAGCTAAGTTCATATGCCCGTGCGGTACAATAGTGCTTACCATCTACATTACCTATGTACATTACATCGTAATGTAGACGAGTAGCGCGCGGTAATGTAGACGATAAACCCTATTTAGTTTGATTTAGCTAAGTTCATATGCCCGTGCGGTACAATAGTGCTTACCATCTACATTACCTATGTACATTACATCGTAATGTAGACGAGTAGCGCGCGGTAATGTAGACGATAAACCCGATTTAGTTTGATTTAGCTAAGTTCATATGCCCGTGCGGTACAATAGTGCTTACCATCTACATTACCTATGTACATTACATCGTAATGTAGACGAGTAGCGCGCGGTAATGTAGACGATAAACCCTATTTAGTTTGATTTAGCTAAGTTCATATGCCCGTGCGGTACAATAGTGCTTACCATCTACATTACCTATGTACATTACATCGTAATGTAGACGAGTAGCGCGCGGTAATGTAAACGATAAACCCTATTTAGTTTGATTTAGCTAAGTTCATATGCCCGTGCGGTACAATAGTGCTTACCATCTACATTACCTATGTACATTACATCGTAATGTAGACGAGTAGCGCGCGGTAATGTAGACGATAAACCCTATTTAGTTTGATTTAGCTAAGTTCATATGCCCGTGCGGTACAATAGTGCTTACCATCTACATTACCTATGTACATTACATCGTAATGTAGACGAGTAGCGCGCGGTAATGTAGACGATAAACCCTATTTAGTTTGATTTAGCTAAGTTCATATGCCCGTGCGGTACAATAGTGCTTACCATCTACATTACCTATGTACATTACATCGTAATGTAGACGAGTAGCGCGCGGTAATGTAGACGATAACCACTATTTAGTTTGATTTAGCTAAGTTCGTATAACCGCGCGGTAAACTACTAACCGCGCGGTACAAGATCAATCTAAATAGTGTGTAATGTAGACGAGTAGCGCGCGGTAATGTAGACGATAACCACTATTTAGTTTGATTTAGCTAAGTTCGTATAACCGCGCGGTAAACTACTAACCGCGCGGTACAAGATCAATCTAAATAGTGTGTAATGTAGACGAGTAGCGCGCGGTAATGTAGACGATAACCACTATTTAGTTTGATTTAGCTAAGTTCGTATAACCGCGCGGTAAACTACTAACCGCGCGGTACAAGATCAATCTAAATAGTGTGTAATGTAGACGAGTAGCGCGCGGTAATGTAGACGATAACCACTATTTAGTTTGATTACCGCGCGGTCATATATACTTAGCCTTAAGGAGGCCACACACGTCAAAGATTTCTTTGAGCAAGTCTAGAAATTGAACAGATTATTTCCACAGAGGTTTGCAGATGCGTTGCACAAGCCAGGCTTGCACAAACCAGGCTTGCACAAGCCAGGCTTGCACACGGATTGCCCAAAGAAATCATTGACGGGTCCATTCATATAGTTTTTATATACCTATATATGAATGACACATGTACTTGCAAATTATACTTAATTCTAGTGACTCCATTGAGTGATGCATAAACTAGAATTATGTTTTTTCCTCAATGGAATGGTTTTGCATAGTTCATTCACTGTCCACATCGTTGCTGTTCTGACTAAGTGACGTAACGGACATTTTAGAAAATATTACTAAAAGTCGTAAGTGTACTTAGGACACTTCGAATGATTTATTATTTTAAGATATGTAGATACGTCAAACATAACATCTGGACATAAGTAGAAGATACAGATACGCCGATTAGACAGATCGGTTGGTCTTCAAAAGTATATAAAAGTAACATTACAAATGTCAGTTACGCCAAAATGTCGGTTACGTCACTTAGTCAGAACAGCGACGACATGTGACGCAAATCTACGCCAAAACTTTAACAGCGTTTCTTCGTTCAACGAATATAACAGTAAATTTTTAATACAATTTACGTTATATAAATTATGATGAATCATGATCATCATCTGCGCGCCTGAGCTCGCTCCTGTACTGACACGCCTCTTTCGCCGCTCTGTGAAGTCTGGACAAGTGCCGAAATCCTGGAAGCTTGCAAACGTGCAGCCCGTGCCTAAAAAAGATAGTCGTGCCGACCCCTCTAACTACAGGCCCATCTCGGTCACGTCCGTCATCTGTAAGATTATGGAACGTGTACTGAACAACAGGCTCCTGGCACACCTAGAAACGCATAACCTCCTCAGTGATCGACAATATCGCTTTCGCCGAAATAGTTCTACTGGGGACCTTCTAGCGTATGCCACGCACATATGGAGCGAGGCCGTAAAGAAACACGGAGAAGCGCTGGCTGTCTCTCTTGACATCTCAAAGGCCTTTGATAGGGTCTAGCATGATAGCCTTATTAGCAAGCTTCCATCATACGGTCTGCCCACTGGTCTGTGTGTCTGGATATCGGACTTCTTGAGGGACTGTTCTATACGAGTTGTCATTGAAGGCTGCTCGTCCGATCAATTGGCGATTAACGCCGGAGTCCCACAAGGGTCAGTACTATCCGCAACTCTGTTCTTGCTGCATATCAACGATCTGCTAAAACCCGGTACCTTTGGGTATGCAGACGATAGCACAGTTGTGGAAAGCTATACCTCTAGTGCACGAGCCAGTAGAGCGCAGATTCAGTCACTCAGGGAGGCCATGGTCGAGCGCTTAAACTTGTCCTTGAAGGCAATCTCCGACTGGGGTGATGCCAATCTGGTCAAGTTCAATGCGAATAAGACCCAGGCGTGTCTGTTCTCCGCAAAACGAAGTCAATTTAATCTGACTCCTACTTTCCGAAATGTATCCGTGCCGATATCTGACCACCTCGAGCTTCTTCGTATCACATTAACTCTGACTCTCAATTTCGGCTCCTACATTGAGTCGAAAGCCCAGTTGGCTGCTAAAAAGCTTGGTATACTCGCAAAGGTGAGGCACTACTTCACACCGGGACAGTTGCTCAAATTGTACCAAGCACAAGTCCGTTCGTGTTTGGAGTACTGTTCTCACCTCTGGGACGGATCAGCGAAGTACCAACTTGAAGATCTAGAATCAATTGAGAGAAGAGCCAAGAAGCTCATAGGCAACGATGAGCTAGTTGATGCAAGGCTCCTCAGCCTGGAGCATCGACGAAAGGTTACTAGCCTCTCGGTTTTTTATCGAGTACATTTCGGGGAGTGTGCGGCGGAACTTTTCAACCTGATCCCACCATCTCCTTTCTATCAACGGACAACCAGACGCTCTGAAGTGCGCCACCGCTATATGGTAGAAATACCTCCCATTCGCACAAAGCGGTTCTCTTCGACCTTTATTATGCGCACCGCCAAAGAGTGGAACGACTTGCCAGAGTCTGTGTTTCCAGATAGCTATAACCTGGGTATCTTTAAGTCGCGAGTGAATAGGTTTCTTCTAGGCAAGCGTGTACCATCTTAGACTGCATCATCGCTTACCATCAGCTTACCATCGCTTACCACCGAGATCGTGGTCAAACGCAAGCCTATAATATATATATAAAAAAAAACATCATATCAACATGATTTTTTTGAAAATGGGAATGGGTTCCGACCTTCATATTTTACGTTCAATTCTCCAGGAACTATGAAGTATTCGCCAGTACTTATTGTGCAGTGAAGCAAACATTACCGTGTCTCAGTACCGCAGAAAGTAGAGTAATGTCTCTTATGATACACATCTCGTGTGCCATCTCGGCCATGGGAGCATATAACGTTACTTAATGCCTCTGATATTCCTTCATAATGACTTTATTAACTGACCGCGGTTAACCTGCTGGTTAAACAGGGCTATGGAGTTGATGATTGAAATCTATATTGTTGTGCTGATAACTGATATGAGTTATCTCGTACATAACCTTGGTTAGTCGTTAGCGGCTACATTCATTATGATTCAATAAACCTGTTTCAGTTTCTGGGTCTACGCATAAGCGCTGTGATTTAGTGGAATATTGGGACCACGTCCACCTTTAGAGCTAAAGGGGGAGTATGAGATTTCCTGCAAAGTGGAAAATAAAACCAAAAGTTTAAAATCCCTCGTGAGGAAAATTCCTAAGGTAGATTATGAAACTAGCGTAACATGACAAAATTTTCTCTACTCGTTTTCTCGTGCAAAATAGCGATATTTCTTTAAGTCTACCTGTGCTAACAGCGCACCATATTATATACAATTTTCGACACTACTGCACGAATACCTATTTTGTTGTCGTACTTTTTGAGGATGAGATACCGAGACGGCGGTGAATGCGAGATCAGGCGAGGTCGTGGTCAAACGCTAGCCTATAATTTAAAAAAAAAGAATGACGATTAACTTCTCTATCGTAGTGTGCATGTTAGAGTAATCGAGAAATCAATCGACATCGACAAAATTTCTCGTGGCATGGGTGCCCAGCTGGTAGTAATCTAGAACTATTTCCATTTGAAACAATCTTTAGATAGCTCAGTTGTATAATAAAGTTAATAAGTACCTAGATTTCGAATGGATTATCACAATTGACCAAGTATCAAAATGTTTGAGAGAAAGAAAAGCTAATTTTCTCTGAAAGGAGCGTGGTATGGGCAAGGGCATGTCATGCGGAGGGAACAAAATCATGTGACTAAAAGAGTGTTAGATATGAGTGTGGATGGATACAGAAGTAGAGGAAGGCCGAAGAAGAGATGGATGGACTGCGTGAAGCTGATATGGGTAGGAAGGAAGTGATAACGTAGATGACGGCTGATAGAGAGATGGAGGAATAGATGTTGTGCTGACCCCGCGTAATGTGGGAAAAGGGCAGGAAGAAGAAGACTCAGTTTATTAGCTTTATTAATATTCATTTATAATTACTTACTTAAGTTTTTAGATTACAAAACTAAACAAGGCCATAGTTCATTATTTTCAAATCAGATCACACACAACCATAATAGCCAATCGCGATTATAAGGTAAGCTATTTTAAATTACACTTTGTCATCGATTTGCAAGTTTAACCGCTTGCGTTATCAGATGTAATGCACTTACAAATTCGAGTATTGTTGGGTAACAGACGAAGGTAGAATCATTTAAGAAGGTACCAATCTAAGTCTCCACTCTCTTTGATCCTTTCGTCTTACTGACTCTTTCTGCCAGAAAAACGGTTTCAATTCAAAGTGTTTGCTAATTTGTCAAACACACAGAATGACGGGCTCCTTAATCAGTACCGCTGTATCTTACTCATTATAATATACAAAGTTAATTCTGCAGTTGATTTTAGTAATTATGTGTAATCATTATATGAATTACTAGCTGACCAATCTGCAGCTTCGCACGCGTAGTTTTTCAATAAAAACATTACTCTCAGTTTGCGCAGTTGGGTAAAAAGTAGCCTATGTCACCCGGGGATAGTGTAGCTTCCCAACAGCGAAAGATTTTTTTAAATCGGTCCAGTGGTTTCGGAGCCTATTCAATACAAACAAACAAATCTTTCCTCTTTATATTATTAGTATAGATTTACAAAAGTAAACAATTAGTAAGGTCGACTACTAATCGGTTAGGTCTGGTACGGGTTATAAGGCCGTCACTCCGGACGGACAGACGGACAAAGGGAAACTGCAAGGGTTCTTAGTTGGATTACGGAACCCTAAAAAGTTTCTAGCCGGTACTGAAGCCAGAATACTGTTAAGAGTTCTCATGATACCAGCAAATTATGGTATCGCATTTAGTTCCGCCAAGTGTATAGTTCCCATTAGCACGAGTGTGAGCGCCGGTATTCCTATGGAAATGGAGAGTGTTTGACTTAGTTAGACGGTGGGTATTTGTATTTACTAATGTGATTCTACTGTATAAATCTCATTCACTTAATTATGTATGAATGGGGGAGGTTTTTATCGAATATTTTCAAAAGGTGGTCTCAAACACGGTGGCTGGATTTTGAGGCGAAGGATTGATATACTCAATGGCTCGAAGAACTGACGGCCGTTGGGGCAGGAAGGTTCTCGAGTGGAGACCACACACTGGAAAGCGCAGGGTAGGACGGACTTCTACTAGATGAAAAGACAACCTGATAAAGGTTGTTGGGAGTCGTTGGGTGCAGGCTGCACAAGATCTCTCAGAGGTATCTCTGGAAATCTATGGACTCCTCCATAGATTTCCAGAGATACCTCTGAGAGATCCTCTGAGAGAGCCTATATTCAGCAGGGGACGTTCTCTCGTTTCTATATTTGATTTGTGTGTCAACTTATTGTAGAAGTCTATAAAACACTAGTTGTATGCCCGCGACTTCGTTTGCAATTTTCTGTATCTCGACAAAAGCACCACCTGCCTATTCCAATTGTCAATCTAAACCACACAGAAACCAACTCAAACACAAAAAAAAATATCAAATTCGGTCTAGCTGTTTTTTAGTTTTAGCAAGACTAACGAACAGCAATTGATTTATATATATATATATATATATTATTCGTCTTGTATTAGGTGTATGGAGATGTCATTACAGCCATCCTACAAAATAATGAGAAAATACATATATCATTTTTATAGGTCTTTTATCCTGTTCTTCAAAACTACCTATCTATTCTATATATATATATATATATATATATATAGAATAGATAGGTAAACTACCTATCTATTCTATATATATATATATATATATATATATATATATATATATATATATATAGAATAGATAGGTAAACTACCTATCTATTCTATATATATATATATATATATATATATATAGAATAGATAGGTAAACTACCTATTTATTATATATACACTACCTATATATATATATATATATAGAATAGATAGGTAAACTACCTATCTATTCTATATATATATATATATATATATATATATATATATATATAGAATAGATAGGTAGTTTACCTATCTATTCTATATATATATATATAGAATAGATAGGTAGTTTACCTATCTATTCTATATATATATATATATATATATATATATATATAGAATAGATAGGTAGTTTACCTATATATAGAATAAATAGGTAGTTATATATATATATATATATATATATATATATATATATATATATATATAGAATAGATAGGTAAACTACCTATCTATTCTATATATATATATATATATATATATATATATATATATAAACTACCTATTTATTCTATATATAGGTAGTTTACCTATATATAGAATAAATAGGTAGTTTATATATATATATATATATATATAGAATAGATAGGTAGTTTACCTATCTATTCTATATATATATATATATATATATATATATATATAGAATAGATAGGTAGTTTACCTATATATAGAATAAATAGGTAGTTTATATATATATATATATATATATATATATATATATATATATATATAGAATAGATAGGTAAACTACCTATCTATTCTATATATATATATATATATATATATATATATAAACTACCTATTTATTCTATATATAGGTAAACTACCTATCTATTCTATATATATATATATATATATATATATATATATAGAATAGATAGGTAAACTACCTATCTATTCTATATATATATATATATATATATATATATATAGAATAGATAGGTAAACTACCTATCTATTCTATATATATATATATATATATATATATATATAGAATAGATAGGTAAACTACCTATCTATTCTATATATATATATATATATATATATATATATATATAGAATAGATAGGTAAACTACCTATCTATTCTATATATATATATATATATATATATATATATAGAATAGATAGGTAAACTACCTATCTATTCTATATATATATATATATATATATATATATATATATATATATATATAGAATAGATAGGTAGTTTTGAAGAACAGGATAAAAATGATATATTTTCTCATTATTTTGTAGGATGGCTGTAATGACATCTCCATACACCTAATGAAAGACGAGTTAACTTAAATATCCGTGAAGTTGCAAATGTTCGTTACACCTGATTTTATCTTGCCCAGCATCAATACGCATAACAGTTTGAGTTCCGTACAAAATTCTGTTTTTGTATAGACTACATTATTTCTATTATTTGTATCAAAATGTATTATACGCTTCAAGCTCCATTTAAATTTAATTTTGCCGAAATGCGTTTAGCTATGCTCTACATCCCAAATTCTTTAGTAGTATTTCTTATCTCTTCTTAATGCCATACTTTATAAGCCACAAAAAATAACACAAACTAAATTTATTAGAAGAGCGGCAATATGTTCGCCTTTTTGGTAAATATGATACTCTTTTAACGTTGCAGCGAAACCAGAGCGTTGATATCACAGCGTCCACTTTTAAACAAACAGGTCCAGCCAGCCAGCTATCGTGAGACTACATTATTCGCATGTCACATTCATTTGAATAGATGAGCATAAAGAGACAAGCAGAAGATCGCTATTTAAAACAATAAAAACAAAAGAAATCTCCGTATAAAAGATTGCATAAACTTTAATTGGCTCAGCCAACAGCGCACCGTCGAGTCGGTTGCCAAATAAATCGTGAGAGGTGTGTCGCTAATGACGACACATCTAATTATGGACGTCTGCAATGTTGCAAAATTGCTCTAGACACGCTTCACAGATTTTTATGGTAGTGATGGAACAGGCGCAGTAACCTCTGCCTATTATACTGGCAATATCTAAGACGTGACCTACGCTATGTGGCATTGCATTAGGTCCATGAGACCAGCTTTATGTGATACAGCATGAGCTGTTTGGACTTAAAAATATGTATGATGGTACTCCCGAGAATGAATCATATCACCTGGCGGTAGCAGTAGTATCAACTATAGTGTAACAATGAACTCTAGATTTGTATCTAATATATAAGAATAGCATTCCAGCTCTACAGATCCACATACCTTTCAACCAGAGGCAGTACGTTGTCGAGGAACTCGAAGCCGGCGTGTGTGGTGTAAGTGACGGTCTCGTGGCACAGTACCATGCCGTGGTCAGCTCGCACGTAGTTCTTCAGGACCCAGTAGTCTCCACGCTGGAGAGTTTGAGGCAGAAACTCTTTTTCAGTACACGTGAGCAACGAGCGCAGTCTTGCGAGTGTTGCCTCCGATAGCGCATTCTCATCCACAATGTCTAGTCTCCACAAAGTTTCGTTCGTTGCATCTAAGTCAAATTGTGCGTTTTTTTCCGCTGCAGATATGGTACTCGAAGCGGTCTTCTTCGTAGTGGGCACTGTCGAAGGCACTAGCGGCTTGAGAGACGTGAACTCTTCAAATATTCTAACGCTCGAGTCCGCTGGTCTCGTCTCTGTTTCGTTTCTAATTTCCTCTCTGTTGAGGTAGGGAGAAGGAAAGTCGACGATTCTCTCGGATCCGTCGGCGGTGATGGGAATCCACTCGCCTGTGGGCGTGGTGGTGCCCGACAGGTGCAGCGCCCCGTACAGGAGCACGCAGATGTTGATCACGATGCTCACCCGAAATACCAAGTTACGACGATTACCCAACATTATTGTAAAAGGCACTTTCACTATGGAACTAAACTTTAGGCTATAACGTCCTTCTTCGTCCTCTAGGACGCAGTTGCCTGTAGGGTCCTGTTCGTGCCAGCATCACAATTTATTCTGTCATCAGCGTTGGGCGGGACGTGGGCGCCGCGCCAGCGCCGCAATCTGATCCCGCTTCTGTAACAAATCAAAGTACAGCCTTATTTAAAATGCATGTGAAAACTTTTAAGTGCACAAAAGAACGATTGTTAGGTACAGTTACGAACTAAAAAAGAAATAATTCAATTCCACTACACGATTGAGTCAGAGGAAATTCCTCTGCTCATCCGAATAGCCATCATTAGACGCTCAGAGCTTGTACATTATTATTATATTATATTTTATAGTAAACGGGATTCCTTATATTGCTCTGTATTTATATTCTGCAAAACTAGAGAGAATTGCTCATAAAGCATGGTGGGAGCTGTTTTATGTTCTCCGAGTATAAATGCATGAAGGATTTTCATAATAACAAATGATAACACCTGTTGATAATACCACTTCCCCCCTTTTCAATTTGCAATAAAATGTCCTCCGGTGCCTTAGACAATATACATTTTATGATAGCGACAGACCGACAGAATCCCATCTGAAAACGAGTCGTGTTATTGCAAATTGCTGTAATAATATAACAAAAGCCTATACCAACCGCCGAGAGGAGGAATCGGGAGACATTGGGCCCGAGTCTACAGGCCCAGAGGAGGAATCGGGAGACATTGGGCCCGAGTCTACAGGCCCAGAGGAGAAATCGGGAGACATTGGGCCCGAGTCTACAGGCCCAGAGGAGAAATCGGGAGACATTGGGCCCGAGTCTACAGGCCCAGAGGAGAAATCGGGAGACATTGGGCCCGAGTCTACAGGCCGAGAGGAGGAATCGGGAGACATTGGGCCCGAGTCTACAGGCCCAGAGGAGGAATCGGGAGACATTGGGCCCGAGTCTACAGGCCCAGAGGAGAAATCGGGAGACATTGGGCCCGAGTCTACAGGCCCAGAGGAGAAATCGGGAGACATTGGGCCCGAGTCTACAGGCCCAGAGGAGAAATCGGGAGACATTGGGCCCGAGTCTACAGGCCGAGAGGAGGAATCGGGAGACATTGGGCCCGAGTCTACAGGCCCAGAGGAGGAATCGGGAGACATTGGGCCCGAGTCTACAGGCCCAGAGGAGAAATCGGGAGACATTGGGCCCGAGTCTACAGGCCCAGAGGAGAAATCGGGAGACATTGGGCCCGAGTCTACAGGCCCAGAGGAGGAATCGGGAGACATTGGGCCCGAGTCTACAGGCCCAGAGGAGGAATCGGGAGACATTGGGCCCGAGTCTACAGGCCCAGAGGAGGAATCGGGAGACATTGGGCCCGAGTCTACAGGCCCAGAGGAGGAATCGGGAGACATTGGGCCCGAGTCTACAGGCCCAGAGGAGGAATCGGGAGACATTGGGCCCGAGTCTACAGGCCCAGAGGAGGAATCGGGAGACATTGGGCCCGAGTCTACAGGCCCAGAGGAGGAATCGGGAGACATTGGGCCCGAGTCTACAGGCCCAGAGGAGGAATCGGGAGACATTGGGCCCGAGTCTACAGGCCCAGAGGAGGAATCGGGAGACATTGGGCCCGAGTCTACAGGCCCAGAGGAGGAATCGGGAGACATTGGGCCCGAGTCTACAGGCCCAGAGGAGGAATCGGGAGACATTGGGCCCGAGTCTACAGGCCCAGAGGAGGAATCGGGAGACATTGGGCCCGAGTCTACAGGCCCAGAGGAGGAATCGGGAGACATTGGGCCCGAGTCTACAGGCCGAGAGGAGGAATCGGGAGACATTGGGCCCGAGTCTACAGGCCCAGAGGAGGAATCGGGAGACATTGGGCCCGAGTCTACAGGCCCAGAGGAGGAATCGGGAGACATTGGGCCCGAGTCTACAGGCCCAGAGGAGGAATCGGGAGACATTGGGCCCGAGTCTACAGGCCCAGAGGAGGAATCGGGAGACATTGGGCCCGAGTCTACAGGCCGAGAGGAGGAATCGGGAGACATTGGGCCCGAGTCTACAGGCCCAGAGGAGGAATCGGGAGACATTGGGCCCGAGTCTACAGGCCCAGAGGAGGAATCGGGAGACATTGGGCCCGAGTCTACAGGCCCAGAGGAGGAATCGGGAGACATTGGGCCCGAGTCTACAGGCCCAGTCTTTTGGCAAAAACATTATTCTAATAATGTCATTTGAGCCCACAAGAAAAATAGATATGGTTGGTAAAAAAGGTACTTAACTATCAATTAAACTAGTTATGTATGTATAAAATCAAACACTATAACTGCGCCTCAAGCTTCACAAACATTTGATTTAACATCATTCATACATAAACATAAGACAAGCAGAGAGATATCTGTGAATCGGGCTTAACAATTGCTCATGTCGAGGCTCAAGTAAAGGCTATTACAAAACAGATTTGCATTTATAATGTCGTTAATCGTAAGCTGTCGGGTTTACATAACCCTGGCTTTATTTAGATAAAATTTGCAAGGTCTTGCTGATTAGGAGTACAACTTCACGCCTCTCATTACTGAGATCAAAATCTGCGCTGTAAGATATATTTATCTTATCTTTATCCAGAGCTCTATAGTGTTAGGCTGGCCATATATCTAAGCCGGAAAACCGACAACTGTAAGTGAATACCGTGTCTTGGCAAACGTAGTGTGAGATCCCCCTAGCTAGGTGGAACGTAAGAAAACCGGAATTAGCCGGAATATTTTTTTTTATTTCTGTTCAGTGATAATTCTTTACAACATTTGTTTTTGTTAGAAAGGGTACATTTCCGGTTGGCTCAATATAAATTTGATCAATATCTAATGATCGGATCCATGAAAGATATCATCAAACTCTACAATTTGCAAAGGCAGCTGCACGGCATGCCGGATGCCGGTCAAATCTTTACCACGTTAACCAATTCTTTATTATTTATTGTACACAAATAGATTTACAGACAAAAAAAAACTACGAGCCTTAGTAGTCGCATATGTTGTGTAACGGTAATCAGACTACCGCGCGCGCTCATTGCTCAAATCAAATAGCGCGCGCTTTTCCGGTTTCCTGTTACACATTTCCGTCCCTTTTGCCAAACTCACTTCCAAAAACCGAGAGGAAAGATGTTACACATCAAACACCTTACAAAATGGACATGTACAAAGGCGAGCTTAACCCTAATAAGAGTTACCTCTTTTTCGATGATTATCTGAACTCGGTATTACTTTTGTTAAAAAGTTATTTGTTGTCAGAAGTATACTTGTTATAATGTTTATATGTTTGTTATCGCAAGCGCACGAGAGCTCATTATTGATAGTAAGTACTTGGGTAATTCAATTTACCAGCAGTTATTGATTAACAGGCGGTTTCGCTATCATTATTTACACATTCTGCAAATCATAAAATAAACAGGCTTCTATTTATTGACTGATTTAGAGCAATACTTAGGTACTCGTAATTTTAATATAAATTTAGAAAAGGCTTCAGTATTCAGATTAGATTAGATAATTACTTTATTGCACACCATTAAAAACAAAACAAACAGAAGAGAATACACAATTAAATAAAAGGTTCAATGGGCGGTCCTATCGCTAAAAGCGATCTCTTCCTTAAGTCTAAAGTATTTAAACAGCGAAAGTCACCGACATAACAAAGGATTAGCAAGCTGAAGTAGCAGTGGGCAGGGCACATAGCTCGAAGAACTGACGGCGTTGGGGCAGAAAGGTTCTCAAGTGGAGATCACGCGAAAGTGCACAGGACAGCCCCTCACTAGAAGGAAAGACGATCTGATAAAAGTTGCTGGGAGCCGTTGGGTGCAGGCCGTACAAGATCGGTCGCTCTGGAATTCTATGGGAGAGAACTGTGTTGAGCAGTGGACGTCGTTTGGCTGATATGATAACGATGATTACGAAAGTTAGGGAAGATTTATTTTCTTAGCTTTTTATGGTCACCGAACGAAATGGCTGTTGTAGTTGCAAGTTTGCTTTAGTATCTGTCTCGCATGCAAGTCTTGTATCGGGGTCGGTAACTTGTTTGCTCATCTAAAAGCGATCTAAATGCCGATTAGTTATGAATCCAATCGAGTAGGCGCCTCGGCTACGCGACGCTTCCATAGATAAACCTCAATTACACTATTTTTTATTCGGACCAATAAAGCTGGTATTTGATTAACAGCAGGCTAAGATAGTGACGAGATAAAAAATCTTAGCTCGCATAAAGATGTCATCCAATTTATTGCCATATTTTTTACCCGACTGCGAAGGAGAAGGGTTTATACAGAGTGCTTTTTTTAACTGTAACAGTACGGCAGCACCCAAAGCCAGAAGAGATACAGGTGCAATTTCTTTTAAAACATCAGCTCGTTTTCGAAGAAAAACATTTTAGAATTAAAAATTTTTTAGACAAGTGTGAGTAGCGCCTTAAAATGAATCAAGTTGGTAAATTTTTTTTTGATGCCGATCATTGCAGTCCTTTGTAAGGACCATTTTAATGTACCGGATGAAAAAAATCTGAACAGCGGAAGTTAGTCAAATATGATAAAAAATATTCTCATACAATAGGACAAACAAAATTCCTTCTACAAACATTTTATTAGATTCTAATTGCACATCAAAGAAGTATTAATACTGTAGCGATTAAGAAGTTTAGGAACTCCATGCTCTCATGAGCAATTTAAAAACATTTCGTATTTTAGAACAATTTTGCATTTCGAACATGGTTCTTGCACCTGTCGGATTTTTATATCAGTCATTACATCATCTTATTTGTCCTATCATGGCATTTTCAAATACGCAAAAAGTAGACTTAATTGAAGCATACTTCCTCAATCGCGGTCTGGGTAGCGTGCCTGATACCACTTCAGCGCATTAGTTGGGCTTCGTCGGTTGCTCAACTCCATGCTCTCATGAGCAATTAAAAAACATTTCGTCATCATTATCATAATCATATCAGCCGTAGAACGTCCACTGCTGGACAAAGGCCTCCCTCATTGATCTCCAGGAACTACGGTTGGAAGCGGCCTGCATCAAACGCCGACCTGCGGTTCTTACCAAATAGTCTTCCCATATTGTATGTGGACGTCCTACGCTGCGCTTGCCGGTCCGTGGCCTCCATTCAAAAACTTTTCGGCCCCATCGGCCATCTGTTCTGCGCGCTATATGCCCATTGCCACTTCAACGTGCTAATCCGTCGGGCTAGGTCGGTAACTTGAGTTCTCCTACGTATCTCCTCATTTCTGATTCGATCCCGTAGAGATACCCCGAGCATAGCCCTCTCCATAGCTCGTTGAGCGACTCTGAAATTATTTATAAGGCCAATAGTGAAGGACCACGTCTCGATTCCATATGTCATCACTGGTAACACACACTGATTGAAGACTTTCGTCTTAAGGCACTGAGGTATGTTGGACGAAAAGACGTTGCGAAGTTTCCCAAACGCTGCCCATCCGAGTTGGATTCGACGATTGACCTCTTTCTCGAAGTTGGACCTACCTAATTGGACTGTTTGTCTTAGGTATACTTACGCGTCGACAACTTCAAGAGCCAAGTTCTCAACCATAACTGGGGCAGGCACGACATGGACATTCGACATAATTTTCGTCTTGTCCATGTTCATTTTAAGCCCTACCCGTTGGGAGACTAGATTGAGGCCTTCGAGCATCGTGCTGAGCTCTTGCATCGACTTTGCCATGACCACAAAATCGTCATCAAACCGAAGGTGAGAGATGTATTCGCCTTTAATATTGATGCCCAGTCCTTTCCATTCCAGATGCTTGAAGGCATCTTTCAAAGCGGTCGTAAACAGTTTCGGAGAGATGACAAGACGGGGAGTCTTACGCCTCTTTTTAAGAGAATCGCCTTCGAGATCTATTTTTGTACTCGGACTGACATAGTGGCGTTTTTATACAAACACTTCAACACTTCGATGTACCGATAGTCTATACGGCATCGTTGGAGAGACTCAAGCACTGCCCATGTTTCGATCGAATCGAAGGCTTTCTCATAGTCTACAAACGCGAAACATAGCGGCAAGTTATACTCTTCGGTCTTTTGTATGACTTGCCGCAGCGTATGTATGTGGTCTATGATAATGTAGCCTTTACGGAACACGGCTTGTTCGGGAGGCTGGAAGACATCAAACCTGCATTCGAGACGGTTCGCGATGACCCTTGAAAACAGCTTATAAACATGGCTCAAAAGCGAGATGAGTCTGTAATTCTTAAGCAAGGGGTTGTCACCTTTCTTCAAGAACAGAACCACCACGCCCCCGTTCCATGCTTTTGGAGTCGTACCTTCAAGCAAGGCGGAATTAAAGAGCTTCTGAAGGACTTTAAGTACCGGTGATCTACCCGCTTTCAGAAGCTCTGAAGTGATTCCGTCCTCACCCGGCGCCTTGTCGTTCTTAAGCTGCTTCAAGGCCATCCTGATCTCATACAGGCTGATGTCCGAAATATCTTCGGTATAATGTCGGGTCAGTTTGGCTATTGGGTCGTTGGCCGCACTGCACACAGGTTTAGTGACCGAATCGTAGAGCCGTCCATAGAACCTTTCGACTTCCCTTAACACTTCCGCGTTACTTGACGTTATGCTGCCATCTTCCCTCTTCAGGTTCGACATGCGGCTCTGCTCAATATAATTATCTCTCGCGAACACTTTGAGGTACGAATATCGTGCCGCAAGGATTTCCAAATTTTTCTATTGAGCTGCCTATGTGACTGAGTACCATCGGGAGACTGCAGTCGCAAAGAACGTCGTTCAGCCATGAGGTTAAGGGTGTCATCAGAGAGTTTCTGAGGTCTATTGGTACGGGGGGTCTTAAATAACTGGGACTCCACCGTATGGACGGTTTCTACGAACCTGTTATTGATCTCGTCCACTGATGCATCTACTTCTAGACAGTCAAAGCGATTTGCAAGTTCGAGTTAAAAGCTCTCGAGGTTTTGGATATGTGCGCGAGTGGGTCGGAGCGTAGACTTCATCAAACGGGACCTTTCAAGTTTAACGTTCATATTTAATGTGGCTCTAACAATTCGGTGATCACTGCCGGTTTTCACCCTGTGAATCACAGAGACATCATTGAATATTCGTTTCTTGTTGGTCAAGATGAAATCAATCTAATTTCTCGTGAAACCGTTGGGACTCATCTAGGTCCATTTCCTGTGAGGCGGCTTCTGGAAAAAAGAATTCATCATAAAGAGTCCTTCTTTCTCCAGAAAATCGGCCAGCCTCTGTCCCCTGGGGTTCCGTTGCCCAAATTCAAATTGCCCCACTCTCAACTCATCATCGCTTCTCATGCCTAGCTTTGCATTGAAGTCCCCCATAACAACAATAAAGTGAGTTTTGTTCGTATGTATGGCTCTGCTGATGTCCTCATAAATAGACTCTACTTCTTCATCTAGGTGTGAAAAGGTCGGCGCATATACCTGAACGACCTTCAGCGAATATCGCTTAGATATTCTGAGTGTCAGGTACGCGACCCTGCTCGACACACTGTCGATGGTGATAATGTTGTTGATGAGTGACTTGTGAACGAGAAACCCAACACCAGCTTGGGACTGTTGGTCGCCCTCCCGGTAGTATAGTAGGTTACCAGACTTGAGGGATAGCGGGTCCTCGCCCTCTCTACGGACTTCTGATAACCCCAAAATGTCCCAATGTAATCTACTAATTTCTTCTTCCAGGTCAACAATCTTTTCGTCTGTCCTCAAAGTGCGGATGGTGTGTGTTACCAGGGCCAGTGGTCGTCGTAGGGTTTGGTAGCCGATCGTCTCCCGGGGATTCTTAGCACCCCTGGCCCCGCCGTTACCGTGACTGCTACCGTAGCCAGGATTAGCGGGGCCGCCGGGGACTCGGGGCCTGGTTATATGTTGCAAATCTATCATGAGGGGGTTGTTGCCATACTCGCCACGCTTTGCAGGCGGATTAGCGAGCGCAGTATAAGGTGTTAAAAACACGAAAAGATGCTGCTGCCCATCTTTCGGAGGTATCCCTTAGCAGATTCCTACTGCATCCACGGGCAAGAGCGGAGAGGCAACATTCTACTGCCGGCGCCCCACGGTTGCCGTACTGTTACAGTTAAAAAAAACACTCTGTATATCTATGTTATGTAAAGCTGGTAAAAATATAACACCTATAGGTCAAAAGAATCAGTGAGCTAGCTATCTTATGCACTAAAAAGGAAAAACCTGACTGTAAAACGTACTGAAAAGAAGTAAACAAGATTGCTAATTTTGATATTTTTATTGTTTTCTTTTCTCGTTGTGATTGGCTACCATTCATTCGTACACATCAAGCTATGGATTTCCAGTATAAGCTGACCTTGCATTGTGTAGGCTTTTCGTAGAATGAGAGGTCAGCTTATACTGGAAATGTATAGCTTGATGTGTAGCCATGTGTACTAGCTGCAAAGAAAATGACTAACATAATTTTGTATATTAAAACTTAAAACTGAGTTCGTCAACCGTTTTGAATAAAAGTACATTGTACCATTCTCATACAATTACGAGTTCTACATATTTCTGATTTGATTACTTTTAATTCGTATAACTACGGGGTTTTAACCAACCTTGAAACGTCTTGTTATTGGTTGGTCGTGCCTTTACGGTGGCTTTTCAAGGCTAGTCGCTAGCCTTCGAGTTAATGCTAGGTCCGACCTAGCATTAACTCGATCAAAGTTACTTTTAGTAAATTACCCTCATTACCAGCTGACAAATCAGTAACATTCGTCTATAATACTATAATTGACCGAGCAAGTGAAGCGTCTTAGTTTCGAGATTGGCCAAAAAATGCTTTAATCTGTCTGTCACTCTGTCTGTTCTCGTCTACAGATCGCATTTTTTAACCGATTTTGACGAAAATCGGCACACAAGTTCTTTGATTTATAAAAATTTTTTGGTCGATCGTGATTTTTGATTGGCGGGGGGAAATAGGGGGGGAGGGGGAAAGTTTGCTGTAGCGTTATTTGTTGACGGATTCCAAAAAAATTTGAGTGGCAGAGTAAAAAAAATTCAAAAAGAGGGGAGTGAAGGGGGAAAACAGGAGGGGGAGTTTGCTGTAGCATTATATTATATATGGACGGATTTCAATTATTGAATTTTTTTCTGAAAATTTATACCTAAACCAATCAGACTAAGCAGACCTCCGCCTTCGTTAGGACCAAGGAAACGCGAGTAATCGCTAAAACTTATACCAATATTTTGCTCAAGTCTTCGGTTATTGCATGGTTATAAGGGTTTGCGAGGTCTACTGTTCTCACCACTACTAGTCAGTAGAACCACTAGTCAGTAACATCGAGTCCGAAGTTGATTGAAATTACGAGAAATTGGGTAAGTACTTACTGCTAAAAACTACTCAATAAATATTTACCTCCACTGTCTAAACATAAATAACATCCACGACCTTGTTCTAACAGTAATTATACAAAAAAAAAAGAAAATTAATGACTCCAGGAGAGCTTTAAGATATAAACTACTTCCTAAGGAGTTTTTGTAAACCCATAGACTAACTGTTTATTGGAGGCAACTAACTTGACATACTTCTACTTGTAAGGTATTAGGTATCAGCTTATAGGGACAAGTATGTTCGGTATTCCATCTTAGTAGACAAGTCAATTTATTGAAGAGCACCTTTGAATATGCTTTCCTAGTACTTTTATGGACTTGTAGACATTATGAAATCACTTGACGGTGAGAATCTTAAGTTATAGCGGCACTACAGGCGGCACTTCATTGATTTTCTTGGAGTTACCACCTTACTTGGCTTTGGGAAACGATAAAAAGGTACTAACCTATTAGGTACGAGTATAACCAAGTACCTACCATAAACTCTTGGAAATAGCTCGGATATGGTAAGTGTCATAATACTACTCGTACCAATGAAAAACAAATCCAAATGTCACAACATTGGGATATACGAGTATGACTCCATTTCACAGGAAATTGATTGATAGTAGGTATGTAGATATTATTTATTTTGAATTGTTTTTTCTGTGATATTAGTATTAGGTATACTTATACATTTTTTTTGTTATTCATTACTTAGGTAAGATGACAATGACCATGACAGCAGCTACGATTTGAGATTTAAAATGCATATCTTGACATTTCTTAAAATGTAATCAATGTCTAATGCAAGTCAATATTTATAATTATTGTTACTTACTGACATACACAGCAATTTTAGAATTCAAATTAGGTAATAAAATCAATTCTTTGACAATGCCCCTCTACAGCAGCTATAATCTTAAGTAATCAGTATCATAAATGTAATGTATACGAAATGCTTGTCTGTTTCTGGCACCTCCAAAATTATGGTCACGCTTCAAGAGAAATGTAAAGAGGTTTCTACAGTGTAGGGAACGCATCGACAATACCCCGGGTGTTGCCGGAGTCAATAGGCGACGGTGACCGCTTACCTTTAGGTGGGCCGTAAGTCTGTTTCCCCACAAATAACATAAAAAAAATGATGCAATGAGCTACTTAGATAAAGCTTACATAATTAATTAAGTAATATTATTGACGTAACCAAGTGTTCTATTGTGTCCCCAAGGTACGGTACGGTTTCAATAAATAAGTAAGAGTATCGTCCTGCCGAAATATTGATCCCTGGGTTAGCTAGTGTTTGTGAGTGTAACTTTTTAACGTAAAGTGAAACTTGGTAGATATAAAATAAACTCATTGTAATAGTGTGTGGTGTACCGCGGTCATTAATTGGTGTGCCGCGGGAAAAATCCATTTATTATAAAATTATATCGACGATTCCTCCAAATTTGGATCGCCTTTGCTCAATAAAACAAGCTCATGTTTCGCATTAAATACAACTTATACTCTAAAATCAACTGTAAGTTTATGAATTGATTCAAACTTAAACATAAACGATGATTATATAATTAAAATTTAATTTTATTTATGGTGTAGGTACCTCTGAAGTTGCTTGATTTCGTAGGTGTACCTTGAACACAAAAAGTTTGCGGAACACTTTTTTTAATATATATTATAGGCTTGCGTTTGAGCACGATCTCGCCTGATGGGGCGCGATGATGCAGTCTACGATGGTACACGCTTGCCTAGAAGAAACCTATTCACTAATAAACCTATTACTGATCTACAGTATATTTTGTTCCGGCTCTGGTTGTTTCTTTATATATAAGGTGTTTAATAATATACGCACAAAAAGGAAAGAGGCTATTTTAATAAGTATAATAAATCTTGCGAAATGTTTACCATAGGCATGTGAAATTTATTTTAGAATGTAAAAACAAACACCTTTATTATTAAACTTATGTTGTGTCATTGCCTAACGTTTGCCATCTAACCACAGTTAATGTATTGGTGACGTCTCGAGATATCTCTTGTTGTCCCATTCTAACTCAAAACCCACAACCATTTCCAAAAGAGATATCGAATCGGCCTTTATTTTTGGACGTCGATTGCAAGAGTAGGCAGTAAGTTTTATATCGAATTAATCACCTAAACTTAGTCGATTTTTTTTTAATTTGTTAAAATAACTAGTAGTTTTTTTTCGAGAAGTCTTTTTTATGTTTTGAGAAACCAACATTTGATTATCGTCAGTACCAAACAACCTGTATATTGTAAGCATGAATTTACAAAAAAAAGTACTAAGTATTCTGGGGCATGGGCAACGATCGTCACGCAGTGGGTGCCTGAAGACGGGCGACGGCGCCGAGGAAGGCCTAGTAGACGCTGGCGTGACGATCTCGATGCCTTCGAGACAGATTGGTGGAATTTGGCACGCGAGCGAAAGTCCTGGAAGACAGTGGGGGAGACCTTTGCCCAGCAGTGGGATGACGTAGGTTAAAAAAAAGTATTCTATCAATTATCCGGTTCCCATATAACAAACTTTGATTAGTTTGAGGCTAGATGGCGCCGCGTGAAATGTCCAGCCTAATAATAATTGTTATCACGGCATGCAAAATGAACTTCTAATCAGACTAAACATGTATTTGTATAATTTGACAACTCTCTTCAACATATTTAGGCACTCAATTATGTCGTCCTTACTGTTCGATTAGACATTCGATTTTCTATCTTTCTTGAATTGAAAGTTTCATTGTCATCGTTTAAGTGTAGTTCGTCATGGTTCATCGTCTTTTTCGATTGATTGCATATTGTTTGATCGTCCAGTATTGTTTTAACATAATCATGAGTCAATCGACCATAATGGACCAATGTATTGGTGTCTAAAATATGTTACGTTATAGTATTTCAGCAGAGACCTTGCTTCAATAAAAATCAGATTTTACCTCGTATTTTATAAGGCGTCAATCGTTTAATTTAGACGTTGACCTTGACTCCAAATGCAGCCCAACCGTATCACTACTGTCTTATAGGTACGTAGTAACTGTTATTTATTCTGTTTATAGTTAATAGATGACCGCAAGACAACTGTAACCAGTTATTGAGTGTTTATAGCATTTCCTATAGGTACAATAAAAAATGCTTTAGTGGTTCAAGAGCAGACATTTAAACGGCTTGCGTCGCTGCTTGATTGATTCGTATATTTTGACCTATTCTGAATATAAACTAACAGATTAGTAAACATGAGTCTACCATTTGGCAAAACTTTCACCAACATGCCCTAATATTATATATGCGAAAGTTTGGATGTTTGTTTGTCACTCAATCACATCGTAACGACTGATTCCATATGGATGAAATTTGGTTTAGAGATAAATGATCACTTGGATTACTTTTTGAAGTAGGTAGGTAAAACTTCTTTACACACGCTTGACTTGGGGAGTAAGCTGGTGAATGCGTTACGAAACGTGCGAACGGAAGTTCAGAGGGAGATATAAATTAGTGAGATAGAAAGAGAGAGAGTTACGTTTCGTATATTTTTATACGTTAATGTGCGAGTGCGAGGTGCTTCAGTCCAGAATAAACATAGATTGATCGACGTGTGGACAATTTTGTATTTGAACAATTTTCTATATTAATATTTTGAAAAAGAAGTTTTACTTCAGTCGTGTGCTCTAAATCACACTTGTTTATTATTGAATCCCTACGCGTGCGAAGCCGCGGGTGGAAGCCAGTTATTATATAAATTGACCAAGTTTCGGAGTACAAACGAATTCATTTAATTTTTTATCTCTAAAACACGTGAAATTGGATCACAAGATACCATCAAAATGCATGAAAGTAAAGAAAGTATAAACAGTGTTTCAATTATTACTGGTAATTATAATTAAATAAAAAATATGTATAAAGAGTTCCCTAAAATTTGGAACCTTATAACACTTAACAAGCCATATTAAATTATAGAGCGGAAAGTAACAACAACAGGGGGCGTCAACAATTATTTTAAGCGTTGAATAAAACTGGCAATATTTTATCGGATACTGCGAAAATAGTTTGTCTCGCTGTGTTAGAGGCTATAACTCACATTCATCCGCTCTGTCGGCAAAGTCACCGCTTGTGCTTTTAGCCGGCATTACTTTGTCAGAATGATACAATGCCTCATAAGTCCTAACTCGTTGGAAGACCAGCCATACTCAACCATGGGATTGATTTGTTATTTTTTGTTTTAGTACCAATCAGTTAAGTACATGACCTTGATAATATACCCTAAAGCGTACATGATTCGTCGGTAGATATACGTACATTTTTCAAAATGTTTAATATCCTAATAAATAATACAAGGAAATCAAATTTATTGTAGGTACTATAGAAAGAAGTATGTAATAAACAGCGGATTATTAAATAAAATAAATAAATAAAGCTGGAATTTTACTGAGCGCTATCTAGCCCCAAACTAAGCAAAGCTAGCACTATGGGAACCAGATAACTGATACAAAACTTGTATACATTTTTCTTATTACTTGAACATAATTAAAATTTAGGTATCCTAAGCATCTGCAAGTATCACATTGTTTAAATTTCAGAACCAGGCTGATACCTATCAAAGTAATGTTCCATTATCTTTAGGATAAGGGCTATTTTTACTGATCTGTAGTAACTACTTCTACTGTGGGTAGTAGGTATTTTTAATTGTATTGTATTCATTTATTTGAGATAATAATAATCCATAATCACAATAAATTAAATAAATATTATAATAAGAGTAGGTAAGTAACTATTAAAATAAACAACAGACAAATAACAAATATATTACGGTAAAATAAAAATAAAGAAAATGAAATGAGATTAAATCTGACAAATAAATTAAAATTGCTAAAATAAAATGCTGGAGCAACACACCGGACGAAGTGTGTCCATATAGGGGACAGACAACGCCCTGCCACAGTTTGTAGGATGGTGTTGAGGCTGGCTCGCATCCTGCTCATCAGATAATTAATAATTCGTCCTCACTTACATTATTTTATTCAACTTCTCTTCTCAAAAAGGTAGAAATTATAAACACATGAATTATTTTTTTAGTAAAACTAGTCTGTCAGCCGTTTGTCATAAAATGTATGAGAATGTCTGCAAAAATGTTGAGTACACCTGACAGAAGTAGCATTCCCATGAATTTTCTATTCAGTTTGCAGAGTTTACAGTAAAGTGGTGGTCCACCGCGCCAGGACGCCCATTGAGTGTGGTCAGAAAGATTTGTATGGTAAATCGATGGTCCGTGTGGGAAACGAAATACTGGATTCCGAGGAAGTGCAATATTGACAAGACTGGAATATTCCGCATGAATTTACAATGTTAAGTCTTCCGTTATAGCTCCTTATTGTGCGTAACTGCTTTTTGAGTATGCTACGGATGAAGAATAAATAACAAGCAGGGTAATACCGTTTCAAATATTTAAATAATATAGGCGCCAAATCGACCGATATGTATACACATACCGGTGTGATTTCTGCACAGACTTTACCGTGCAACGAATGTCTCAAATGGTTCTATAAATAAATTGATATTATGACGTATTCTCTCTCTTTATCACTCTCACTCTCACTCTCATCCTAAGCAATTATTATTATGATGGTGAATTCTGCTTTTCTCGTCTTCTCTTTCCACTTCGCTCTAACCAACACAAGGTTTTTTGACGTATATTTTTACTTATAGGCTAACCTCTTCCTACAAATCTCATAGGATTAAAACATACCTATGCACTATAAAGAGTATCACGAAGGTTACAAAAAAAAGTTACTTCAATACTCACCTATATTATTCTATGTGCTATATTATTCAAATTTATTAGTGAGATGATTCAGATTACGACAGGCACCTTTCTCACCGCCGGCGATGACCGACAAGCGAGTAGAGCTAGAAACTAAAAACGAGTTCGCGAGCAGCGAGAAGCGAGTGTGTAGTTCCTATAGTTGTCTCGCTGGGCTATAAGCGAGTGAGCGAGTGTGGCGAGCGATACTCATCATCTCACGGCGTATGTTCTGACCGCCAAGCGAGCATCGCTGAGCGAGTATCGTCGAGCGAGTGTTGTAGTCGCTGCGACAAAATAGTGGAAAGCGAGTCGCCGGTGGTGTGAACGGCCAGCGATCAACTATTAATATACTTGTCTCTTTTACTGACACGGAATCTATATCTTTTATTCGTTGCTTGAGCGAGAAAATAGTTGATAGCTAATCGCTTACTCGCCGGCGCCGACGGTAAGACAAGTGCTTAAAGCGCCGTTATTTCGACCCTGACGTGACAAGACCCTGTAGCACAATTGGTAGTGCACCATCATATCAAAATGAAGGTTGCAGTTTCAAGTCCCGTCTAGGCTTGAAATTAGTTTAGATGGTTTTAAAAATCTAAGCATTTTTAAAATCGCTCGTCGCCTTTGAATATTTATTTGACTCGAGAACTTGTGTAACTTTCAAATATTTATTAAAAATGTTTCGTAAACATTATCTTAATCTAGCAGATGCAAGTCGGAATATCAAGCACTCGGCATTCAAAAGACATTACAGAATGGTCGCACGCGTGACGACGTAATATTCAAAGCACAGCCACCGCGACCTTCGCCGGCGAAAGTGTTTCACTTACACATTATAACATACATAATACCGACCTTACCTACTAGAACATTGAATGTAGGCTTTTTCTAAAATTAACGTTTTTTTATACTATCTGGTGATGGAACCAGCATTATAGCCCTGATGTTAATTGGTAACTATCGCCTAAAGCAAAGTATTGCCTGGTAGGTCACGCACCTTAGAAACGTGCCCTACGATGCACTGCCCTGCGTCCATTAACTTGAGGCATACAGGTGCAAAGTCTCATGTGCCTGTAATTGTACTGGAAACCATACCCTTCATACCGAAACACAACAATAGGTATGGTGGAAGTACTTCCCCGGGCGAGCCCCTTCACAAGGATCTCTACTACTCTTGGAATACAGGTTCCATCATCATCGTATATAATTGCCTTATTTTGCTAATATTGTCGAACTTATCTGGTATGTAAGTAGGTACGAGTGCATAATGAACTCGTAGGAGCCGAAAGACTGGGTGGATTTCCTCAGTGTCTTATACTAAACTCATTATCATGATGCAGTAAGTTGAAGCAAAGGTCCCTCGCGTCTAAATACAAGTTCTCAGTTAGAGCGAGGAGTCGAAGCATTTACTGTACACAGGTTTTGAGTAAAGTGTACCGCTGCGCTACACCAACACCTTACTTACCTAAATAGATTAATGATCATTATATACATATTCTATAAATATATTATGCCTTCCATTAAAATTAGCTACGACTTAGATGTGTAAGTAGCAGAACCTTTTGTATACTTTAAATCTTTCTACTTTTTTTCTACTAATAAATAAATATTTTATTTTATTTATTTAGATAGATAGATGATATCGTTGTTTTACACCATCTAAATCTAGGAAAAAGTGGTCGATATCGACCCCTTGGGGTCGATATCGGTTTTCTAGGGGTCGACATAAACGAAAACTGATTTTGGGGGTCGACGAGGTCTAAAAATCGACCCCTATTTAATCAACACAAGTTCTTATTTAAATCTTTCAAGATAGGTGGGTAGGTACTGTATTGGTCGATATCGGTTTCCTAGGGGTCGACATAAACGAAAACTGATTTTGGGGGTCGACGAGGTCTAAAAATCGACCCCTATTTAATCAACACAAGTTCTTATTTAAATCTTTCAAGATAGGTGGGTAGGTACTGTATTATTTATGTTGTGTTACGTGTACTAAGAATAATTAATATTTTTGTAGGAAATAGCATTGTTGTAGTAATGTAAAGTCTCAAGTTCGTACAAGATGAAAAACTCGGCAAGTCAGTGTGGACAAGTTTGTGCAAGATAATGAGTTCGAGCGTACGTCTTTCAGGCGCGTTTTGTCTTGCTCTCTATTTGACGCTTACGCGATTAAATACGAACGAATGCATGATCAAGTTGCAAGTCCAAACATGTTCCCGATATTTTACTATTTAACGAGCTTGCACTTAGGTTGAAAGTTCATTTGCGTTTTGAAATTCGTTGGAGCTTGAACGATAATAACTCATATAAGTACTCATTTATTTCAAGAGATTACAAAGTTATAACATAGCTAAATTAAGTGAAGTAAAGTGATTGAAAAATAATTTACAAAATGCTGAGCTCCCTACGCGAGTTAATAGCGTAACCATACAATATCTGCAGTTTATGAAAAATTAACAGGGTAAGTACCAAACAGTTTTTATCCGGCACAGCGCTTCAGCATTGCCATACAATGGGGCAATGCAGCCAGCGTCTTGGGGACGCTGTCTGCATTGCCCCACTGTGTGATAGTGATCAGTTGAGCTATGTGTAGATTGTTTGCAAAAGTTTGCAGTTGCCTCAGTTGTTTCAATTGTAAAAAATTACCAGGAAATTCAACAGTTTATTATTGTTTTTATTTAGGTAGTTTCTTATTTTTTTATTTGCAGGATAACTGAGAGTTTTATGATGGCGGACACGAAAAAAAATGCAGACAATACAGTTTGGACTACTTGAAGTTCGGATTTATTGCATCTCCATCAAATCAACACTTGCCGATGTGTCTCATATGTGAAAAAGTATTCAGTAACGATGCCATGAAGCCTTCAAAATGGATGACCACTTATCAAGAGTACATGCTGACAAAAAAAGTAAGCCCTTGTCATTTTTTCAAGCACTTAAAGAAAAACTAGACAAAAGACCATCCATAAGATCGTTGTTTGCGTCATCATCTATTAAAGACGATGATGGTTTACGGGCGTCCTATAATATATCTTTACTAATAGCGAAGTCGGGGAAACCCCACACAATTGGAGAGCAGCTATCATACCAGCCATTGCGGAGGTCCTTAACAATGTATTGCACAAACCCGCACATAATATTTTAAAGAGAATACCTTAGAGCAATAACACCGTTCAGAGACGCATAGACGAGATGGGACGGGATGTGGAAAACATTTTATGCAAGTTCTTACAGACCAACAGATTCTCTCTCCAGTTGGACGAGTCTACATTACCCGGCAATGAAGCTCTGTTGTTAGGATATGTTCGATATATCAAAGATGAAAATATGTGCCAAGAACTGCTTTTTGCTACATATTTAGAGACTGATACCAGAGGAGAATCGATTTTTCAGGCCGTGGAACATTTTTTTACTGACAAAGCTATTCCATGGAAAAACATTGTTTCTGTTGCGACTGATGGTGCACCGTCTATGGTTGGTCGTCATCGTGGTTTTATAGCTCACTTAAAGCGACAACTGTCTGATGTACTGGTCATTCACTGCGTGATTCACAGGCAGCATTTAGTAGCAAAAAAGCTGAGTCCTAGATTGCATAAGTCTTTACAATATGTAATAAATGCTATCAACAAGATTCGAAGCAATTCTTTGAACTCTCGGTTATTTGCTCAGCTATGTGAGGAAAACGACGAAGTCTTTACTCGATTACTTCTGCACACTGAAGTTCGCTGGCTAGAGGCTCTTGCTTAGAAAGATTTTCAGGCATTTTTTAATCAGTATTGGAGTTTTTACAAGAAAAAGATCCGAATTTGTAAGAAAATCTGAACAATTGTAAAACAGATATTTATTACTTGACTGATATCTTTGGAATATTCAACAAAGTTAATTTGCAGCTGCAGGGTGACGATCTTCATTCTATCAACGGACAACCAGACGCTCTGCGGTGCGCCACCGCTATATGGTAGAAATACCTCCCATTCGCACAAAGCGGTTCTCTTCGACCTTTATTATGCGCACCGCCAAAGAGTGGAACGCCTTGCCAGAGTCGGTTTCCAGATAGCTACAGCCTGGGTATCTTTAAGTCGCGAGTGAATAGGTTTCTTCTAGGCAAGCGTGTACCATTGTAGACTGCATCATCGCTTACCATCAGGCGAGATCGTGGTCAAACGCAAGCCTATAGTGTATAAAAAAAAACCTTTGGATGGACAGGATCTATATGAAAATGTGTCATAAGTAAACATATAACATAGTTGTATGAAATATATAATATATTCTATTATTTTTGGTCAATTGATAATCTTCATACAAAAGACATAAACGCGTTTGACGATTAAGAATAACAAATGTTAACTTTTTGGTTGCAAGATTCTATAGCTTACTAGCTGTTGCCCGCGACTCCGTACGCGTTACATCACCAAATGTGTAGGTTATCTAGAAATACAGCTAAACTCACTGTTGCAACTTGACTTGACGCCCGATTTTTATACCATGAGACTGATTTATGGAATACGTATTTACCAAATTTTACCGAAATCGGTTCAGCCGTTACGACGTGATTGTTGTTATAGCGGCAACAGAAATACATCATCTGTGAAAATTTCAACTGTCTAACTATCACGGCTCATGAGATACAGCCTGGTGACAGACGGACAGACAGACAGCGGAGCCTTAGTAATAGGGTGCTGTTTTACCCTTTGGGTATGGAACCCTAAAAACACACAGAGCAAAAAAAAAGAATTGTAAAAAAGAAATTGCTTTAAAAGCAATAGCTCAGATTGCAAAAGCATCAGTTCCTTTGGTTCGTTATAGAGCTTGCTACGAGTGCTAGGAATACTGATTTCTATTCGATTTCTGGAACAGTCGCTTTGCATTTCCGTTCAGTGGCAATTTAAAACCTCGGTACATTATATGTCGTACTAACATTACTCATGCGCAAGATTGTCTGGATTGCAGTGGTATACTGATGACATCGCTTTATCACCTTTCATAGATGTTACAAGCCAATAATGATGATGACAACGAAACGAATTAAGCGATTTGTATGTTAGGAATAAAACTGTAAAAATGTGTATTTTTCTTTTCTTCTTATATGCATATTATTTATAAATTATTACATTTTTAGAAAAGATGATATGACAGGTTTGGGAATAAAAGACAATAGACAAGATTCGCAAAAGACCGGCGAGAATGGTGTAATGCGTAACATCCTGTCAGCTTGTGTCTACAAGTTTAATGTGGCAGAGTGGCACGTCCAGGAGTGACGAACGAAGTGAAAACTTGAACATTTACGTGTGTATTTTTTGAATCGTCAGGAAATATTTTTGAACGTCAGGAACGGTATCGGTAACAGTGTCGCGAGTTCAATGTTTTTTCCCATCTCAAAAAATGCCCAACGCGTCTAAAGAAGCTTCCACTTCCTAAAAAATGTGGATGTTGCAAAATAAACATGAAAATTTACTAAGTAAATTTATAATACTTACTAAGTACTTAATTTCAAAATGTATTCATAAAGACCTACATGTTTAGCTCAGTTAGTCACACCAGAATTGTGCCTTCACTACCTACCTATCGTATGAACGCTTCGAAAGTTCAAACAAACATACTTACATACAACGCCGGTTAGCGCAAGTTGATTTGGAGATCTCGCTTCACTCGATCAATTAATTTTGGATCAACTTACCACGCAAGTAAAGACGGGTAGAAACCAGACACAAGTACTGAGATAGTGCATATTATGTAACAGGATGTTAATTATTTCGTGGAGTTACGCCGAGGCTGTTACAGAATAAGTAATAGTCGGCTTCTCGAAGTTATACCTACTGTGCCACAGAATAGGTAATACTTGGTATTGAATATACCCACATGCTACGTTTTTACCCACACTTGCACAGAATAAGAAATAGTCATTATTATAAATACGGGATTTATCACGTACCGTCTTATCGGTGTTTCGACCGATAAGACGCTCCGAATAACGTCTCGCCTCGCACCGTGCGATCGCACTCACCCTGATGAAGGTTCACGAATTGAACCGCAACATTGTTGGTCGAAACACCGATAAGACGGTACGTGATAAATCCCGTATTTATAATAATGATTGAAATCAATCACGAAAGTTTTCTAAGTATAATAAGAAATAGTAGTCAGTCGAAATACCTACACTTTTCTAGTTACCAGTGGAATCATCGAGAATGTTCGCGAGTTATGTACTTACCGTGCGCGGTACAAATAGTGCGTAGAGACGTCCGCAGGGGCAGTCTAGTTTAGGCGATTCGTGCGAATATTTCGGTAACATTTAGGGGCTTATTGTGCGATAGTATTATGATTTATGAATTAGTGTGTTGTGATTAAGTTCGGGTTTAAGTTTATGTATTGAATAAAAGTGTTATTTTGGTTAGATTGATTTTAATTATTTTATCCCGAGCCCTTAGCTCGTAATACTAATAAGGTGTTAACGAATGCTCGAGGAGCGCATTGAGTTTATTCTCACAGGTGTGGTAATTGATTGCAATAGATTTCGAGACCTACATATTCATGCACGCTTAGAATAGACCGGTCAGTTCACTGTATCTTTAATGGTTTTTTTATTAGGTTTTGCGGCTTTAGTATCAATGCGGCCATGAGGCCTATTGTGATCGCCGATGGTGTTTATGTCGCCCTTCCTGGGGGCGTTTTAGGTTTACCAATAATCACTACAGCTGTTAGGAATTGAAGGATATTTTTATGGGTGATAACTGTTAGCTTCTCCGGGCTAAGGATGTTTGATATTTATACCACCCGTGATTTTTTGCTCGTATTTGCTCGATATTGATAACAGCAACAGGTAGACGCTTGAAATATTCACATAATAATTAGTTATAAATTCACTTTAATAATAAATAAATAAATTAAAATAAAACAAATATTTAAGGGGGGCTCCCCTCCCATATCACAAACTTGATTTTTTTGCTTGTTATTGTAGATAATGATACGGAACCCTTCGTGTCCGACTCGCACTTGGCCGGTTTATTCATTTTATGTTTGTTCCTTTTGTGATGTACAATAAAGTATTTTCATTCATTCATTCACAATAAATGTTATTTAATCTAAAATCTAGTACTACAACCACAACAGGTATACTTTGCTCAAGCCAAGCACAACAGTGACTGCGTCCATTACTCGGCGACTTCTGTAATTTACCACCAGCCAGATATAAATAATCTCCAATTGTTAAATGTAAAAAACATACACTGTAAACCCGAATAGGTTCAACTCCATACTGTTGATTCCATTTAAGATGTGTTAACTTAATATTATATATAAACAACTATTATAGTACATTTATTTCTACAAAATTAAATTGTTCAAATGTTAAACCAACCACTAAAAAAGGTTACAACACAACATTTTTGGTATATTCGAATCTAAGTAAGTCTAACTGATAATTTAGTAAAGCCAACATGTTAACGAAGTAGAGTCAACAAAATAACTAAGTTAAATATATATATATATATAATCAGGTCAAATTTACCTTTATAGTTCAACTAATATTATTATGGTAATTCAACAAATCATGAGGGTAGGTCATATATTAACCTAAAATATACGATAAAATAGGTTAAAACAACCTATTCGGTTTTTCAGTGTACTTACACGGACAGATAAGACTATCCTACTAATATTATAAACGCGAAAGTTTGTATGTATGGATGTTTGTATGTTTGTTAATCTTTCACGCCGGAATGGCTGAACCGATTACGATGAAACTTGGTATGTACGTAGATCATAACCTGGATTAACACATAGGCTACTTTTTTTTGGAAAACCATGCGTGCGAAGCCGCTGGCAACAGCTAGTTTATAATATTTTGATTTTTAACTACGTACGCTCTGGTACCTACGGGCTGGCAGTTGGCGCCTATCTCTACAACCAAATACACAACAATGTTGATAAGAACGTTTATTCATTGTCACGCAAACATTTCATATAAATTGTCAGATGTAAATTCACAAATAGCTAACAAATTATGTACCAAACACAAAACAAACGGTTTGCGTCTCGCCAAAGTGCGGCACTAGCGGCAGGCGTTCGATTGACTTGATCCGAGATACTCGTACGAGCGCGTCAATGTAGGTTAGGGTTGCCATTCGTCCCGATACGTCAGGACGTGTCACCGTTATTAACAGTGGTGTCCCGACGTCCCGACAAGCTCTAAAATGTGCCGACATACATAATCGAGCGCGCCGCACAGGACGCGCAAGCAGCCAACAGACGACTTTTTTTTATTTTAATGCAAATTTTAAATATTTTTCTTCTTATTTGTGCTATTTGGGTCAGATTTTCTATTATGTATCATCTACACTACACAATCTATCATCTATCTTGGGTATTTTTTTCAGGTGTATAGGTAGGTTCCTTACATCTAGCTAGAGATATAGATGTGTATGACATAATAATACATACCTAGAATTTTTTTCCATGATTTCTGTTACACGCTGTATACAAAAAAAGGACACCTAATCGTAAATGTCCCGACGGGGCCTTGGGGATGTATGGCAACCCTAATGTAGGTGCACCTGTTATCGTTCGTTGTACTAAGCTTAATTTCTGTGCTAAGAACCTAGATACCATATCAGCATCTACACTGTCCTTGGGATAGTTGTAGATAGCTAAAGTTAATCTATGGGTTTTACAGCGTATTTTTTTATCAATACTCAATCGTTAATTGTATTCCACAATTTAATAGTTGGTGGTAATTGATAGTTATTACTCGTGCGCGATAACTTGGGACCTGCTAGGAATGCGACTCCCCGACCGCTTCCCCTGCACTTCCCCGATGGCGCCCATATTGTACCATTCGCATCACTATTTTTTACTAGGGTTTTTAGTCTCGTACTGGCCTACGTCACGTAACGACGCGCTCTGGAATTCTTTTAGTTTTCGTTTGTGTTATTGTTTTGTTGTTATAGTTTGTGTCATTGTTTTGTTGTTATAGTAAATGTTGTAAATTTATCGGATACCTCTTCGTCAAGTGATTATAGTGAGACTGAGGACGAAGGACAACCTCTAGAAGGCATAAATCCACTAAGTAGTGACGAAGATGAGATAATGTAAATAATAGATAAAATAAATGTATAAACTTAAACATTGTATTTTTATTTTATTCAAATAGTGTAAAAAAGATTAGATAAAAAGCAGCGTCCTCCCTGAGTAACATAATAAATTAGGTTAAAAAAAAACAAAGACGAAGCCGCGGGCGGCTGCTTGTTATGTTCGCTTTTTTGCGGGCGGTACAAACACGCCAATATGACGTCACCGCGCTCAGGTCCCAACTTATCGCGCACGGGTAATACATGATTATTATGAACCCTGTTCGGCTCAAGAATCTTTTGGAGAGAGCGAGGACGTTAATGTTCTGTTACAGCTTGCTTTGTCTGTTAGTTTCGAATCAAATGAACAAAGATTAAACACAGGTTTATTAGAAACGGGGTTACAGAATAGACAAAAGAAAATAACAGTAGCAATTAGTCCAACTGACGATTGTTTTTAGCTTCTGTAACTTTTTATGGGCACTAATTAGTGAACAAATAAATCTAGAATGACTTTCTGTCTGTGGTTCACGTCAGAAATGGTAGAAGCAAATTGTAATTTCCATAACTAGTGTAAATTAAAATAAGATTTTTTTTATGTAGCCTATGCTGTCCCACGGCTGGGCAAAGGCCTCCCCCTCATCTCTCCACTTTTTTCGATCTTGTACTAAATCCCGCCAGTCCCCATAAAAAGCGTCCAAATCATCGCGCCACCGCTTCTTAGGCCTTCCACGGTGTCGCTTTCCATCCACAGGGATCCATCCAGTTAGAATTAATTAGAATTATTTTAAAATATTGATCTATGACGTTCATATTTTTTAAGATATTGTATAATTTATTATTTTCCAATTTTGAGTCATTTAAATGACAAACACTTCAAGTACAATTAAAATCATATATAAAACTTACTTAGCTTATTATTTTTGTATAATTACATTTTCAGACACGATTGTATAATTGTTAATGAAATAAACAAATCTAATCTAATTTAAACCATCCTAGTTTAACTAGCTTTCTAATAAAATAACTACGTCTAAATCGGTCTATCAGTTTGACACACTGACTATATATTTTCTATCTGCATTTGTCTTACTTACTACTCGTACATCAAAAATACATAAAATGTTAATGTTTGTTTGTTACTCAATCTCGCCGTAACGACTGAACCGATTTCGATAAAATTAGGTATAGGTAGATTGTATACCTGGATCACCACATAGGCTAGCATTTATCGCATAAATCAGTTCCCATGGGATAGAAATGGGACATCAAAGTTTATTTAAGTATTTTGCACCCCAGAACAACGCGGGCCAAGCCGCTGGCAACTAGTTAACTGTAGTTGTGAAGCGATACAACAAAATGTCCGGCTTGCACATCGATCCCTAAACGTATTTGACGACTAAACGTGTTTAAACTACATCAAATTTAAACATGATTAGTCGCCAAATACGTTTACGGATCGATGTGCAAGCTGGACATTTTGTTGTATCGCTTCACAGCTACAGTTAACTAGTTGCCAGTTGACGTAGTTATATGGTTTGATAACTCTCTAAATAATTTTTAACCACTAAATACGTTTTGGCATCTTTGCGCAAATTGCCCTTAGACTAATAGACTTACGTATTACTTATACGTTATACGTGGAGGACTAAGATCGAATATAACTGCATATTCCGTAAGATAAAGAAGTATTGGAAAATCCCCTATCATAAATTGCTAATAAAAAGAAAAATATTGAATACAATTATACAAAACATTATGTATTATGATAAAATGAAATAAGTAAACAAGAAGATAGCAGATATTTCGCACAATTATGTATTTTATCAAATTGGCAAGGAAATAGTTTAACAAGTCGTTTTACTAGTACACCGAATAATTGATAGATAAAATGAGGGTTATTGATTGACCGAAGATCTGTAACGTATAAGTAATTTTGTAACAGATTTGACCTCCAACCTATCTCATGATAAGTGAGCGGTTTACGCTAACAAAAAGAAGATTGAGTCAGTTTCATCATTCGTACATCAGATGTGGCTACAACCTCGTTAAGACATTCCAAACTTGTAAAATTGTACCAGTACCAGGTGTTAAGATTTTGCAACCCCACATATTAAAATGTTTGTTGACGTTGTATTGATGATATTGATGATACTTGGCGGTCAAAGTATTAGGTGAATAAGAAGTTGTAACCAGGTAGATACATAATATAATATATTCTTATTTTGATGGAACATTACAAGAGTAGCAAGTGAAAAATCTTAAGAAAATGAAGGAACTACACTCGGTACTATTTGATTGATTGTGACATAACATAAGTTAGGTCGAATAAGATAACAAACTAGGGAATAACTAAAATATTTTTATTTATACAATTTGACAATGCTATTGCTGCAACCATATAAATATATAAATATTGTAAATTATGTAATTAATAATTTGTTAATTTTATTAATTAACTAGCTGACTTACCCGCGACTTCGCACGCGTGGTTTGTCAATAAAACATTACCCTCCTTCTGTGCAGTCGGGTGAAAAGTAGCCTATGCCTCAACCCCGATCATAATCTATGTATACTTACCAGATTTCATAGAAGTCGGTGAAGCCGTTCTTTAGTTAACAATGGTGAAACTAACCCGACTTTATCATATATAACCTTTCTATTGTTCATATGACTAGTCTAAAACTAAATACATATGATAATTGAATGAAAACACTTTATTGTACAGATTAAAACAAATAAAAATTACAGACAAAACAGAAGACACAAAGCAATGGGTGGTCTTATCGGTTTGAAGCGATTTCTTCCAGACAACCTTTGGATGGAGAGGATTTAGTAATGTCAAAGATAAAGTCGGGGGTGCACTTAAGATATGGATGAAGGGAGTGCAACTAATACCTAAAAAAATACAATTAGACCTAAATTGGTTAGTAAATTACAAACCTTAATATAATACATAAAATTATGATATATATAATATTATAAAATGTCGTACATTATTATAAGAATATATGATAATGTGTTGGGCGGGACACTTGGCTAAACGTGGTGCTGACAGATGGAGCAGGACAATGACTGGTGGCTCAATGGTGGCCGAGGAGCGGGTATAGAAGGGTAGGACGACCAGCAGCGGGATGGGTGGACGACATCGTAAAGGTCGTGGGCCGTCAGTGGGTGAGACTAGCGCAGGATCGTGGTGGATGTCTCAAACTTGGGGAGGCCTATACCCAACAATGGGTGAAGTCAGGCTGTGGATGATGATGATCATGTTTATGGATACATAAATAAATACAAGTACTCCTTTTGAGACTTTCAGAAAGACAGCAGTGTCTATCGAGCGTTTTTATGTCGTGTTATTGGCCTAAGGTGAAGATCAAAGCAACATTTTGCCTAGCATTATGTACAACATTTTACGTAGCGATGCGATGTGGCAGAATGTTGCAACTCCGATCGCGTTTGACCGAGTGCCGCTGTTATCGACTCATTAACAGGAAGCGGGACACGCTGGCTGCATACGCAACTACGATATAGCATCTGCTATTGTCTCTATTAGCTATTGTGCCATTTTATATAGAAATCTTAAGGCTTTGAGAGGAAATCGTGTACCATCTAATTTTAACTAACTACGTAATAATTCACGTGTGTATACGTACGCTGAGACGGGGCCTGTTTGGCGCACACAGCTCTTAAGACCATATTATCCTATACTACTCTCCTATACAGTACTCTGTACTCTGTGTGGTACTCTCCTATACAGTACTCTGTACTCTGTGTGGTACTCTCCTATACAGTACTCTGTACTCTGTGTGGTACTCTCCTATACAGTACTCTGTACTCTGTGTGGTACTCTCCTATACAGTACTCTGTACTCTGTGTGGTACTCTCCTATACAGTACTCTGTACTCTGTGTGGTACTCTCCTATACAGTACTCTGTACTCTGTGTGGTACTCTCCTATACAGTACTCTGTACTCTGTGTGGTACTCTCCTATACAGTACTCTGTACTCTGTGTGGTACTCTCCTATACAGTACTCTGTACTCTGTGTGGTACTCTCCTATACAGTACTCTGTACTCTGTGTGGTACTCTCCTATACAGTACTCTGTACTCTGTGTGGTACTCTCCTATACAGTACTCTGTACTCTGTGTGGTACTCTCCTATACAGTACTCTGTACTCTGTGTGGTACTCTCCTATACAGTACGTATGTAAGTATGTTTGTTTGTTTTTTCCTGTTCTAAATGGTCTGTTCTGTGTTTGTATATTTTTTTCTGTCATTCTTTTCTTCAATGGTACTTGTGCGATTACTTCTAAGGTGAAAAGTAGAACGAACTTTCATTTTAAACTTTACTATTTTTTTATAAAAAAAAGTATTTCTGTATCTAGTTGGATCTGGGGGCACGGGTGTGAACCCGCCAAGTCGAGCGATAAGTTTACCGGGTGCGTCACATAAGTACTACAAGAGTACTTTAAACTTCAAAATATGGAGGGTAAAACTATGCACATACAACGAAGTACTCAGAGGCACACGGCGTGATGATACATTTCATAATCATAATCGACACACATCTCGTTAGAAGTAAGTGATTCCGTCGAAAAGCTTTTAAAACCACATAAAAAATGATAAAAAACCCATAATAGGAACATCCTGTTAAGTGCGTCCACTTCACCGAAGAAGCAATGGCTAGTCACGATATTCAAATAAGGCTTGATAATATACTACAACAATGTTGCCAACATAAAGGCGTATAACAGTTAGAACTGGCATAGTCGTGGCGCGGGCATAGAGCATGTATTCGTAGTTGTGACGACTTGGCGTATGGAGTGGCTAAAATAAAGTGATGGGAATAGAGAACGTTTTCTGAACTTTTTGTACTAGTTGACTGACAACTTTCAAATATACTTAATAATTTTACTGGAAGCTTTGGTCTTAGCACTTTTGAAGTACGCTCAGCCCTCAGCGACTTCCGAGAGGGCTTATACCCGTATTCTTGCAGTATGATAAACGGAAACAGGTACCCACGTCAATGATCCAATACAAAAAAGACATTTTGTAAAGTTCAATTTCATAAATTCAAGTACCTATAAATTTCTGTATTGAAATTACCTAAAAATAAATTTATTATTATAAATATACTGATTTTAAAATATTTATACACAAGATAGAATAGTCATACTCAATTTTAATTTATTAAATTAACAAGAAATAATTTTAAACAGGTGGCAACTCTATTCATAGACAATAGGCTTTTGTAGATAATATAATAGTTACCAGGTCTACCACCCCGCATGTGTGAAAGAGACTAGGTACCTAATCATAGATAATAGCCATGCTATTAGGGCAAAACATGGGGAAGTTTTTTGACGTAATGAATGAGGCACTAAACGGAAATAAAGAGGCCCTTTATTGCGGAGCAACTAACAAGATATTCGGATAGAGCTATAGATGGCACTTCTCGAACTATACAGACTCAACAAAGATTTTACAGATTTAGTTTTGAATTCAGTTTTAAAATACTCATTGTCTCACGTGATGCCGGTAAAAATGATTGATTTATTTATTGAAGCAATATTGTCTTTAATATCAAAGGTCTTCGAACTCTTCTTTGTTTAAAAAAATGCACACGTAATATATTTAGGCAGTGTAATATATTTAGTTGTCACATACGATGTTGACACCTAAATAATACCGCTGATTTTGCACACATCAATAAATGACACCGTGCTAATGCGAGCTGGGTTAATCGTTGTACGGTTTTTATAATGAAACATTACAACATTAGCACACTCTGAGTCTTCAACTCGGAACAAGGCATCATGTACTATCAGGTCAGTTAGAGATGAAGATAGTAGCTTTCTCGCAAAGGAACAGGCAGTAAAATTAACATTTCAAAGTGATACTTCTTATATTAATGAATAAATACATTTTGATGTTGATTTTTTGACTATTCTTATAAAGAAGTGCCATTTCACAGCTTAAGCCCGGCTTGCATATCGATCTCATAAGGTACTATTATCGTCATCATCATCAGCCGGTAGACGTCCACTGCTGAACATAGGCCTCCCCCTTAGATCGCCACAACGAGCGGTTGATAGCCGTTTGCACCGAACGGCTCCCCGCGATTCTTACTAGATCGTCGGTCCACCTTGTGGAGGGCCGGCCTACGCTGCGTCTTCCAGTCCGTGGTCTCCACTCGAGAACCTTCCTTCCCCAACGGTTATCAGTTCTACGAGCGATGTGGCCTGCCCATTGTCACTTCAACTTGCTAATTTTGTGAGCTATGTCGGCAACTTTAGTTCTTCTGCGGATTTCCTCATTGCGGATTTTGTCACGCAAAGAAACCCCGAGCATAGCCCTCTCCATAGCTCGTTGAGCGACCTTGAGCTTGGTCATGAGGCCATAAGGTACTATACAAACATGTTTTTAGATCTATCTATTTAGATATTGGATATGAATATTTGGGCACTAAAGTGGGGTTTACTAACATGGGTCCCACCATTGATGATTTAAGTTTGGACTAAATTTATGAGTAGTTGAAATATTGTGTTCAATATTACTTTGAAAAAATTCACAGATACGGTCTTGCATTTTCTCAGTAGAACCTATCTAGTTTTAGTATAAGTTGTTAATAAGTACTAGATATTAAGATTTTTCATTGTCGCTTCGGTGTTACACTGTAATGACTAAGTACATACATATTTGAATAAATAGTTTTTACTCAAAGGATTTTTTGTTTCTCAGGATTAAAATGTAATGTTGCATTAACGTAGTTTATTTTATTTCTAATCGAGTCATAACAGTTGTGAGAGAATATTTTCTCACAACCGTTTTAACAAACGATTCCCACTAAGCTAAAGCCTACTTCGAAGTACTATTTAATCTGAACAGTTTTAGTACCGTCATTTGAATTTCGAATCAGTAGTTTTCTCGACGGGAGAGCTTATTCTCAAGCGGTGTACTAACATTAGATATTATGTACAATGTTGACCTGTTTATGATCTAGTCCTAAGGGTGTCTAGATTGGATCCTTGTTATTTGTAATTTAATATATATATCATTATTTATTTATTTATATAAAAATCTCGTGTCACGGTTTTAGTGGTCGCACTCGACTCCTTCAAAACGGGTAGACCGATTTTAATGATTTTTTTGTATATTTCATAGGTATGAGAATAGGTCTTAAAGTATTTCTCACCCTCCTACCTCCACCTCCCATGTTTAATCGCGTATTTTGTTTGAACAATCATCATCATCACCATATCAGCCGTAGGACGTCCACTGCTGGACAAAGGCCTCCCTCATTGATCTACAGGAACTGCGGTTGGAAGCGGCCTGCATCCAACGCCGACCTGCGGTTCTTACCAAGTCGTCTTCCCATCTTGTAGGTGGACGTCCTACGCTGCGCTTGCCGGTCCGTGGCCTCCATTCGAGAACTTTCCGGCCCCATCGGCCATCTGTTTTGCGCGCTATATGGCCTGCCCATTGCCACTTCAACGTGCTAATCCGTCGGGCTATGTCGGTGACCTGAGTTCTCCTACATATCTCCTCATTTCTGATTCGATCCCGTAGAGAAACCCCGAGCATAGCCCTCTCCATAGCTCGTCGAGCGACTCTGAGCTTATTCATAAGGCCAATAGTGAAGGACCACGTCTCGGTTCCATATGTCATCACTGGTAACACACACTGATTGAAGACTTTCGTCTTAAGGCACTGAGGTATGTTGGACGAAAAGACGTTGCGAAGTTTCCCAAACGCTGCTCATCCGAGTTGGATTCGACGATTGATCTCTTTCTCTAAGTTGGACCTACCTAAATTGGACTGTGTGTCCTAGGTATACATACGCGTCGACAACTTCAAGAGCCGAGTTCTCAACCATAACTGGGGCAGGCACGACATGGACATTCAACATAATTTTCCCCAAAATGTCCCAGTATAATCTACTAATTTCGTCTTCCAGCTCAACAATCTTTTCGTCTGTCCTCAAAGTGCGGATGTTGTGTGTTACCAGGGCCAGTGGTCGTCGTAGGGTTTGGTAGCCGATCGTCTCCCGGGGATTCTTAGCACCCCTGGCCCCGCCGTTACCGTGACTGCTACCGTAGCCAGGATAAGCGGGAACGCCGGGGACTCGGGGCATGGTTTTATGTTGCAAATATATCATGAGGGGGTTGTTGCCATGCCCGCTTGGCAGGCGGGTTGGCGAGCGCAGTATAAGGTGTTGAAAACACGAAAAGATGCTGCTGCCCATCTTTCGGAGGTATCCCTTAGTAGATTCCTACTGCATCCACGGGCAAGAGCGGAGAGGCAACATTCTACTGCCGGCGCCCCACGGCAATATCCATATAATTTAACCGTCATTCATCAACGTGAAATCATTTACTTATATGAAGTGTCGTGTCACTTTGACAAGTGTGTTTACCTCTATAGTTTTTATCCCGAAGTTCCCACGGGAAAAGGAAATTTCAAGGGTGCGAAGTCGCGGGCGGATCAGCTAGTATTTATGAGTATATAATAATTTTGCAAATCATCTGGATGGTATAAGGATCAACTAAATATAACATCAAAATGTATGCACCTATATATCTGGCAAATAAACGTTCTGATTTCTGAAATCGGGCTCCGACAGCATCCGTCTTTACAACTACACTTTCATTTGAATACGAGTAGATCCGATTTGTCGTCTATCATATAATCTGTTTATATCTTGGATCATAGGATGACCTATACTGACGCAAAGACAGTTCGTTGGTTCGTTGAAGAAATGTTTGTACAACAGGTCAATATGGAACGTGTGTGGGATTGTTGTGTTGACCTGGCGCGGCGCTTGTTGTTTAGAAATAGACGTCTGTTTTACCGTTACTATAAAACGCATACTTCAATATGGTATGCAAATATTTAATCATAGTAATTTTCGTATTTTATTGAAGCAAAACTTTTTTACGCACGCTTGACTTGGGGAGTAAGCTGGTGAATGCGTTACGAAAAGTGCGAACGGAACTTGAGAGGGAGATATAAGTTGGTGAAGATAGAAAGAGTGAGAGTTACGTTTCGTACATTACTGTATGAGCAAGAGAGAGAGGTGCGCGCGTACATTTTCTTTCTCTCTTCCTCCCATAGCCAGCGCATGAAATATAAATATATATCTTAGTCAGTAGTTCGTTTGATTATTCTTCGTAATTTCATTTCGTTCTTGAACAATTTTATAAATTGATATTTTGTTGAAGTGTTACTTGAGTCGTCGTGTGGTCGCATCGTTAAGTCGTATGTACTTGCTAATCTTGGTATTATCACAATGTTTTGGATTGAATACTAGCTTTACTAGAAAGGCACGGTTTTGGTTTGAGTCATATCGGAAAAAAATAAAAACATTCTCACATTCTAGAAATAACTGCCACACCTTTAGTTCTTATCTTCTGCGTTAAATTGTTCCTCAATAAAACTCTCGTCCGACATTAAAAATATCCATTCATGTTTATACAGGGTGCCGATCTGAATACTGGCAATATTTGTATACTGGGTTGTTAGATCAAAGGAAGTAATGCTAAAACCATATCAGTTAAAAACATTCACTAAAATGTCATTACACTTTGCAAGGCAATTACGAGAAAATAAATAAATAAATATTGCTGGACATTTCACACAGCGCTATCTAGCCCCAAACTAAGCTGAGCTTGTACTATGGGAACCAGATAACTGATAGAATACTTATATACTTTTTTTTGTAAAAACATACTTATAATATGTATATAGAAAAACATCCAGACCCGGAACCAATATTTGTAGATCATGCAACCACTTGTTCTGCGACGGGAATCGAACCCGCTACCTCCTGCGTCTCAGCCGGTTATTCGCCCACTGCGCCACGGAGATCGTCAAATGGACTTCCTTGTGCACTGCGCTCGTCCTCGTCTCGCGCGTCGTATACGTAAGGGTAGGTAGGAAAGCGAATCCAATTTATACTTTGTTCCTATTTCCTAATATGTTTTATCGATTCGTGCCGTATGTCACATGCATATTCACCTCCATAAAATCTGACACTGTTTACGTCACCACCATGCATATGATCCCTTACAAAGTACTAAACAAAGTCTCTACGCAGCACTATTTAAATTTAAGACTAATTAACCTGCCCTGGTTAGGTTGAATAACCCCTTTTCAAGTTTGAGAAGTTTTAGACATTGCAAGGTCCGTTAAACTATCAACTCAAGATGTCCAAGGCCGGCCGGACGCAATTGGAGTGCTGGTTGGTTGGATCGCATAAGCAAGTGGTCGACCCTGGTATCCGAGACCTGCCTAAAGATATTTGGCGTGATCACTTTTTACCTGAGGTCGAAATCTCATAAAGAACCTCCTCACCACAAGTTATGAGTTGAAATAGGTATCGGCGGCGATCGCTCAGCCTCTACCTTATCAGATTCCCCCGCATAATTTAACTTTAGTTAAGTGGAAGCGAGCCTCCAACCATAGACCCCGAAAGATTTAGGTCCAGGCGAGATGAGGAATAAACTGTTTAGTTGTTGGTACATTGAGAATGAGAACGCCGAGGTGTTGCCAATGTGAATTTAAAATGGTGCAAAGAATAAATATATTTTCACAAAAAACCGAATATTTACCATGATTTGTGAGTTTTTGAGAATCCCTATATTAGATATCAGTTGCATGCCATATATATATATGTTCATACCAAAGTCAAAATCTTTTATTCGTTAAAATCACTTTGAAACGTCAATTTTACTGCCTGTTCATTCGCGACCAAGCCAGGAAAGAAAGGCAAGAAACAAGGCTGGTTGTTTTTTTTAATGATCCTTTTAGAATACATTACAATACAGAAAAATTAAATTACGTCTAAATTGTAACATTTTGAACGAATTGGAGCAATTTCAATCCCAAGCTTCTCTATCATATAAATAATCCGATATTTTATAGTAGGCTTTTTTATAAAGATTTTGTTTAATTGCGTTTTTAAATTTGTTAATTGTCAATTTTTGTACATCACTTGGGAGTTTGTTATAAAAGCGAGCACTTTGCTCTTTAAACGATTTACTAATTTTATGGAGTCTACAAGTGGCAACAGTGAGTTAATCTTTATTTCTAGTATTAAAATTATGATTATCGCTATTTTTTTAAACAACTTAATTTTTTTGTGAACATACATCAGTTTTCATAGATGTATTGACAAGGTAATGTCATAATATTTATTTCTTTAAACTTATTGCGTAATGATTTTCTGGGGCCCATATTATAAATTGTGCGAACAGCCCTCTTCTGCAGCACAAAAACGGTGTTTATATCTGCAGCACTCCCCCACAGCAGTATATCGTATGACATAATGCTGTGGAAGTAGCTGAAGTAAACTAGTCTAGCTGTGTCTACGTCTGTAAGAAGACGGATCTTTTTGACTGCGTATGCCGCAGAACTAAGTCTCTTCGACAACTTATCAATGTGAGAGTCCCATTGAAGCTTATTATCTAGGGTTATACCTAAGAATACGGTGGTTTCCACAAGAGCCAACTCCTCGTCTTTGGTTTTTATATCTGCTTTAACTTGTGTAACATTAGGTAGTATAAATCTAACGCACTTTGTTTGCTTTTCCCCCGGGATAGTTTCAAAACAAAATTTACCTATTTGAAAGACTATTTTGCTTTCTGAGATTCTAGTGTCAAAAGATGAGGTCACTTATTGATCCTTATCAGATAAGGAATAGAATGATATTAGTTGGGGAATAAAAAAAGATAATAATATATTTTGAATAGAAACGTTCTTGTAGGTGTGAGTGATGTATTTAGAATCTGACAGTTGGGTTGAATAGTTGAAAAGTCAGTGGTGTGGTTCAATAGCAAGGTGCAAACGTGAGAAGCTACCTACAGTACTCATTGCGGTTGCGGTAAGCAGCAATTTGTTCAGAATTAGTTTTATAAACTGTGAGCACTTTCGCAAATTAAATGACGAGGTGCTTCACGACATTCGCGGTAACAGACTACAGATACACCTTGGTGTTTCCATAAAACCGATGTTCTGAGGGCTTAGCCAAGTTACATTCACTTCGAATCGAATCGATTTCTAAAAGGTTTGTTGTCGATATATCACGTGAAAATTCCATATATTCTCGGACTTATCAATTAGCGTCATCGCTAATCGAATGTAACTTGACTAAGCCCTCTGGTCTAACCGAGACCCAGCACTCTTAGTACCTAAACAATTAATGTGTGCAAAAACGAATGCAAAAAAAAAACATTGTTAGAAAACCTGCGGCTTTGTTAGCCCTGAACGTCTCTCAGAAACGTGCCATGTAAAAACCCCGAAATAGACATAAGTTTGGCCGGCGCGGCGTAAATAAAACTAGGTACTTATACAAAACGAGAATGAACGCTTTTGTACGCGTTCATATCCAAATGTTGAAGCTAGTATCAATAACGTCGTTACTATTTTGTAGATTACACATACACATTAACCATGAAGCTGCAAGGAAAGTGAACTACCAATTCAGTTAGCCTGATGCACGCTGATCAACATTATATTTAAGATAGAGCAATTCAGTTAAAAGGTTAAATCTGTAGGTCATGTCAATTGCCTCTCTACTTGTCACTTTTAACTCTTATCTATTGGTCGGTGTTACGCGGGTAATATAATTCAATTGTTATTTGTTTTGTAATGTAAGTAGGTACCTACTTACTATACTAGTGCTATCGTACTATGTAATTTAAATCCTCGTTATATAAACTGGTTGTTTATTAAAATGCAGTTTATTATTCGGAATTAAGTGGGGTAAGGAATATATTTAGAAAACATTATTATAAACTAGCTTCCGCCCGCGGCTTCGCACGCGTGGTTTGCCAATAAACAATAGCCTATGTGTCAATCCATAGTACGTAATAAATCCCGTATTTATAATAATGAAGGAATATATTATTTATGACAAGCGGACCAGTCCCCGGCATCGGCCCGGTAAAACATTAACCTCCTGCGCAGTCAGCTAATCGATCTTTTTAAGATATACAATTCCGTAGTACATTAATTTGATCTATCTCGTAAGGTTTAGCCAGCGCTCGCGATTTAAACGCACAAATATATATTTTTCGGCTTTTCTGTACTACTTTTAGTGTAATAATGTATGTACATATAAACCTTCCATTCAGCAATAGAGCGATAAAAATAGAGTTATTGTTATCGCTCTATTGCTGAAAGCTGCATTCAAATCCGTTGAGTAGTTTAAAAGATCTAAGCGAACGTGAAGCGAACAGACAGCGGAAGCAACTTCATTTTATACAATGTAACGATGTGCAAACTTCGGCAGTATTGTGCCAAAAACCTGTCTAACAAAGATAATATTAAAGAAAATCCATCATTTACCATCCGGTGAGAGGTGGGTGAGGGGTGGGGTAGGGGTTGGATGTTTATAATGTATTTATCCTGGTAAAATTAGCAATAAGTATTTCTGCTAGTCAAAGAGTATAGTCTCATCCAATATTGCCAATACATATAACCTCCACTGAGATAATGACATTAAAATATGCAACAAGTATTACACTCGGGTATTGCGTAGTTCGTAATCACGCTGTGAATCACTCCGCGGAGTTCAATGGATAATAACAGAGCAATGAGCACAGTGGTGTGTACATATTAGTTGCCAAAGTCAATAAAAACCTTTTATACACTTAGATATTTGTAAATAAGGATGAACTTGAGATTAAGAATGGCATTTGGACATATTGGAATTGGGCAAAATATGGTTCGAAAGTGGGCAAAGAATATTTTTTGGTAGCTATCCTTAGTAACTGAGTGATCAGGCGATACAGTCAAAGAACAATTTTATTCGTACAATTTTGTACTCTTCAAATATAGATTTGCAATTGAAATAATTAGCAAGGATAAGTACTAGAGGCACAGCAATTACGAAGAGATAACATATACACCCTGTATTCATTGGTTTTTTTTATAAATTATAGGCTTGCGTTTGACTACTATCTCGCCTGATGGTAAGCGATGATGCAGTCTACGATGGTACACGCTTGCCTAGAAGAAACCTATTCACTCGCGACTTGAAGACCCCTAGGTTGTAGTTATCAGGAAACACAGACTTAAGCAAGGCGTTCCACTCCTTGGCGGCGCGCATAATAAAGGTGGAAGAGTATCGCTTTGTGCGTATGGGAGGTACATATGTCTACCATGTAGCGGTGGAGCACCGCGGAGCGTCTGGCTGTCCGATGATAGAATGGGGATGGTGGGATTGGGTTGAAGAGCTCCGCAGCAAACTTTCCGAATGTATCCGATAGAAAACCGAGAGGCTTGCAACCTTTCGAGGATGCTCGAGGCTGTAAAATTTGTAAAATAGGGCGCTAAGGGCTGGGATACAGTAATCTAGTCCAGCTCTTAGGACTCCCCTACCCTAGTATTATTGTAAGGTTATTAGGAGCGTAGTAAATGAAAAATAATGAACGAAAAATGATCAGAAACAAAGCGGAAAGTCTCGGATTACACTTAGCACTTACGGAGTTAACATATTTCGTATTCATTCTTAGTAATCTCGTTTTTACAATTCGTTTGTTTTAATGAGATTTTTATTCGTGCGCCATGTTTTGGGATGTTGTCAGACAGCCTTATTTCCTTAGGTTAATCGTCGTAAGTGACTCACTGTAGGTACTTATCGAAGGTCGACGGCCTTCCTCCGTTTTGAAGCGAAGCCGCAACAAATTGATGCTTCTTTAAGGAAGTTCCGATAACCACAATAAGTTGTAAAAAACTCATCGCCGAGTCCACTCACCAGCGATAATAAATCTCAAAACCAAATTCCGTTTGTGAACTTTCAGCTTGGATACTAGGTACTAACTTCATTGTTGGTGGTTGTTTTCCAAACAACCACCAACAATGAAGTTGTGGTTGGCTCCGAAACTACTGGACCGATTTAAAAAATTCTTTTACTGTTGGGAAGCTATACTATCCCCGGGTGACATAGGCTACTTTTTACCCAACTGCGCAGAAGGAGGGTAATGTTTTTATTGAAAAAATACGCGTGCGAAGCTGCGGATTAGTCAGCTAGTATAGAAATAAACTTATGAACCAACTTATTCCGTGACACTTAGGAATCAGATACTTAAAAAACGATAAGATCTCAAAATGTTTATAAGTTTTGTTGCTGACCACTTGAATCATAAGGACTAATAAACGCGACAACTGCTGCAATTAAATAGTGCGCCAGTGCCCGTGCAAATGCATTCAAGGACATTATTATGAAAGCGATTTCGTAATCACTTGTTGGACATTCAATGGACCTCAACGAACCATTCTCTGAAAAGTACATCATCGTAATCATCATCGTTATTTCGCCTACATCACCTTAGCTACCATCCTTTGCTGAACATAGGCCTCCCCCATAGATTTCCAGAGCCACCGATCTTGCGCGGCGCGGCCTGCACCCAACGGCTCCCAGCAACCGTCTTCGGTTAACGGTCTTCGTTTATCAGGTCGTCTTTCCATCTGGGGGGAGGGGGGGAGGGTGGCTACGCTGCGCTTTTCAGTACGTGGCCTCCACTCTAGAACCTTCCTGCCCCCACAGCGTGCTCAGTGAGCAATGAGTTTGGTTTATCGCCCTGAAATTTAAAGATTAGTGACAGTATTCAACCTGTTTTATTATGTACGACAGTTATTTAAACACACATCCGGAATCATACTGATTTTAGAGGTGGATTTAATACTCGACGACATCCGTGGTGCAGTGGGCGAATAGCCGGCTGAGACGCAGGAGGTAGCGGGTTCGATTCCCGCTGCGGAACAAATGTTTGCCCGATCTACAGATATTTGTTCCAGGTCTAGTTGTTTCTCTATAAGTATGTATTTACAAAAAATGTATATTAGTATTCTATCAGTTATCTGGTTCCCATAGTAAAAGCTCTGCTTAGTTTGGGACTAGATAGCGCTGTGTGAAATGTCCAGCAATATTTATTTATTTAATACTGGCAGCTTGAATTTTTATCATGTAATCGATCCATTTCCAATAAAGAATTTTTAACGTAAATCGGCGGCGCCTTTGCGACGATGTCGCTTAGTCAGTTTAACAGGTTCCTACTTACATGATGAATGAATATGATTTGTTAACATATTTTACACAGGCTATTTCATTGATATTTTAGGACTTGTTTTAAAATTAAAAAAATATTTTATATGGTAATGATTTTGGAAAAACCCTATTTTACAACAATACTAGCCAAATAGTATTTTATTTATAGTGTACTAATATTCTAGTTTACTATATTTATAGTGTACTAATATTCTAGTTTACTATATTTATAGTGTAATACTAGCCAATAACCCGTGTTTTCATTTAAAGTGGTACTTAACAAACCACGTAGTATATAACAGTTGGCGATGCGCAGCGGACACAACGCAACCGAAACTCATTTTCGTTTAAACTTATTTTTAGCATTCGCCTCTCCTTCTCCTTATAAACTTTAACTTTGCCAACTCGTCCTTATCTCCGTGCGCGCAACCATGCATATTAATAAGTTTTTGCTGAAAAATAACTTTTTCAAAACTAATTTTTATAAAATTATTAATCGGAACCGCAAGCAGATTCAAATGAGCCCAAACACTAGTAGCCTACATAATCCATTCAGATGTTCCGTTGTCTAGCATCCGTCTCCAACATGAGGCCACCTCCATGGTACCATATTGTTAATAACGTATTCCAAATTTTAGCTCAATTGGTTGAGGGGGGGAACGGGTTTAAAACTCAGTTGCAAGATTCCACCCGAACAGACATACATACATTGCAAGTTAATAAAAAGCTTGTTAAAAGAGGTACAAAGGTTAGGGTTGGCAGACTGTTTATTTTTTTGGTTTTGAGTGGAGCTTAACACACTAATAATATAAATGTGAAAGTTTGGATGTTTATTCATTTATTTGTTACTCAATTACGTCGTTATAGCTAAACCGATTTTGATGAAATGTGGTGTGTTGATAGATTATGACCTGGATCCAAACATAGGCTACTTTTTGTTGATAAACAACGCGTGGGAAGCCGCTGGCGGAAGCTAGTTGTCTAATATGTTTAGTTTGCAAGCATGCTAAAACCGTTGGTAAACTATAGCTTAAGTTAAATGAATTAAATACGCTTTATTGCACACTAAACAAAAATACAGTAACAAAGGGAATAAATAATAAATAACGGTACAATGGGCGGTCTTATCGCTAAAAGCGAGCTCTTCCAGACAACCTTTGGATGGGCAGGATAAACGAAAATCAAAAGACAGCAGTGTAAGAGTACCTATCTTTAACATACATAAACAGAACTCATAAAATATACCTATTAATTACACAAAATAAACATAAACTTAAATACATACGATTAATATATAAATAAACTACACTACATATGGCGGACAAATAACATAAACTCTAACTAGCAGTTACGTTACGAGACAACGAAAGGAAATGGTTGTATACCTTGACTTTGAAACTAGGAAGAGATTGGGACGACCTTATGGACGTTGGTAAGGTGTTCCGCAGCTTGTACTGTGAAGGCGTCACCGTAAAATTGTGAACTATGGACGGGAGTTCGAAGCTGCAGAGCTTCGGGAGACCGAAGGTTTCGAGAGAGTGCCTGATACAGAAACTCGAAAAGCTCCTTTAAAGCTCCTCCAGATAAGGTGAAGTGAGATAAAAGTGAATGTTAAATGAAATTTATATCTACCAAATGTTTTTGCTGCAATATTTCTACTACAGGACTCTAACAAAAAAAAACATTACAACAAAATAAACTTTTAACAAAAAAAAATTCGTTATCGACTACAGAAAACAAAAGGTTGAAAAAAACATGCAGATCCTTTTAAAAACTGAATATATTGATGATTCTTTCATTGATTCCATCATCAGATCTTGAAAAAATTTATATGGCACCACCCCTGAGGTACTCTCTTTCAGGCCCTTTCTAACAAAAAAGAATCATTGAAATGGGACAACGTGATAAAAAATTATCGCTTAACATACATAAAAAAACATCAACTCGTATGTTGTTCGTATCGTATGTGGACGAGAGAAGAAGTGGTCAGAATCTTCATAAATATAAATTGTCGACTATTGCATCATAAAGTATATGAAGGTAGGAGCATTACAATTTTATAGGTGTACAATTTGCGATAGCCTCATCAAGCGATGTGTGCATCCTGCCTGCCCCACCTGGGAACTCAATCTATCACGCGAAATAAAACATAAATATGTGCTGATTAAATAAAAATTAATTGCATTTTTTAGGGTTCCATACCCAAAGGATAAAACGGCACCCTATTACTAAGGCTCCGCTGTCTGTCTGTCTCTCCGTCTGTCAGCAGGCTGTATCTCATGAACTGTGATAGTTAGACTGTTAAAATATTCACAGATGATGTATTTATGTTGCTGCTATAACAACAAATACTAAAACCGAATAAAATAAATATTTAAGGGGGGCTCCCATACAACAAACAAGATTTTTTTGCTCGTTTTAGCTCGATATTGATAACGGCAACATGTAGACGCTTGAAATATTCACAGAATATTTAGTTATATATTTACTTTTCAAATAAATAATTAATTTAAAATAAAACAAACATTCAAGGGGGGCTCCCATACAACAAACGTGATTTTTTTGCCGTTTTTATAGATAATGGCACGGAACCCTTCGTACGCGAGTCCAACTCGCACTTGGCCGGTTTTATTTATTTCAGATATTACATCCATGATTTGTTAGTAAAAAATAAAACCTTAAAACTATGTTAGTACAATGGGTAATTCATAATAAGTTAATGAAATAATTAGGGTCCAAATGAACAATATAAAATTATTAATTAAGGAAAAAAAAATTACATTTAAAAGATGCGACACTATTGTATGCGAGGACCTCCGTGGTGCTGTGGGCAAATAGCCGGCTGAGACGCAGGAGGTAGCGGGTTCGATTCCCGCCGCGGTCCAAATGTTTGCATGATCTACAGATATTTGTTCCGGGTCTGGTTGTTTCTCTATATATTATAAGTATGTATTTACAAAAAAATGTATATAAGTATTCTATCAGTTATCTGGTTCCCATAGTACAAGCTCTGCTTAGTTTGGGGCTAGATAGCGCTGTGTGAAATGTCCGGAAATATTTATTTATTATTGCGCTACAAGTTGGGTGGGCTGGTGTACCTTCACCCAGTGTCTTATTATGAACTAGCTGACCCGCCTGCGGCTTCGCATGCGTGGTATTTCAATAAAAACATTACCCTCCTTTTGCGCATTCGGGTAAAAAGTAGCCTATGTTCTTCCCTAGGATATAATCTATCTCCTTGCCATATTTTATTACGATCCGTTCAGCCGTTAAGTTATGAATAGGTAACAAACAAACTAACAATTACTTTCCCAGTTACTATGTACATATATATTATACATATAAACCTTCATAAATTTCATAAATTTTATAAACTTTTAGTTTTTGACGGAACCCCTATAGACATCACCCAGTCAGTGAAAAATCTAGGAATATAGATGGATACCTGTTTAACCTGGGTTCCCTGTATCAATGAAATTAGCCGCAGGGTATTTGCATCATCTGGATCTTTATGGAGACTTCGTAACTTCTTGCCGACTGCTACCAAGGTTACGCTTGCACAGACCCTTTTACTTCCAATCCTAGACTACGCCAACGCCTGCTATCTTGATATCACTGAAGCCCAACTGAGCAAACTTGAGCGCCTTCAAAACCTCTGTATTCGGTTCATATTTGGCTTGCGCAAGTATGACCATATTTCTGATTTTCGCACAAAGCTCAAGTGGCTCCCCATCCGTCTTCGCCGGAATGCACACATACTGTCCCTTTTGTATAACATCCTTTTTAACCCTTCTTCTCCCTTCTATCTTAAGGAGCGTTTTGAGTTTCTCCACCAGGCTAATGATCGCAATTTGCGTTCTTCAGATTCCCTCCAACTTAAAACTCCTGTCCATACGACAGAGTTTTATAGTCGATCCTTCACTGTAACAGCCGTACGATTGTGGAACGCTTTGCCCCTCTCTATAAGAACATCCAAGTCTATTAGTAATTTTAAAACAAAAGTGCACACCCATTATCTGTCCTTGTGTTGAAGTTGTAGCTGCTTGTTAATTCATCATAACCACTTTTAGAGTTGCTTATTTAAATTAAATTTGTGTTATTACTGGTAATTTAGGTTTATAGTATGTAGATATGTTTTTAAATTTATATAGATGCACCGCCGTCATGTGTTACATTTTTATCCTGTTCATACAAAGGTTGTCTGGAAGAGATCGCTTTTAGCGATAAGACCGCCCATTGTACTAAATATATTTGTAAGAATTATGTTCTGTATATTACTTTGGTGTACAATAAAGAGTTATCTTATCTTATATTATCCTTCCTCTAGAATCACTCTATCTATTGCTGAAAATTGCATTAAAATCCGTTGAGTAGTTTAAAGGATCTAAGCGCAGAAGGCGCTCAGCCCTGTAGGTTTTTGATGAGGCAACTAACGCAAGGGCAGCACTTAGGTACGAACCTCGTCTTGGGCTGTTGCCAGGGTGGGGATAGGAGAGAAACGGCCGGGTACGTGCTTGTACCTCTTATAGGCGGCGACTGAAGGGACTCGTTGACCTCGCCGGCGAGGTCGGTGTATCTGTGAAGTGTTTAAGCGAACAGACAGCGAAGCGACTTCATTTTATACTATGTAAAGAAGAAAAGATAAGATAAAGATTACTGCTGTCAGCATACTGTTGGTGCTGTCGCTGACACGGCGCATCAGGATGCAGTTCTTTTGCGCACGATGACAATGAAGGTTATCAGGAGTCTGTCTAGTCACATCATTAAGATTACTATAATCTATTGTAAGTAGGCTGCGTCATACTCTCAGACCAGGTACTTGATCCTTTCTTACGAATCTATCCACTGTGACAACATTATCTTGGTCAAACAAAAGACGCATTTGTATTACATTCTAAACCAAAGATATACACCAGTCTCCTGTATAATTTTAAGTCTACAATGTTATATTATGCTACATTGGAAGACAGCACACTGAAACTCAAAAACGTGCAAGCTCTTGGCACCGTTCCAGTAATACCTTCGCATCCTCATTCGCGTCTGGCATTTCGTATATTGAGGAAACTGCAAAGCTTTAAGCCTTTCGCAAGATTTAGATACCGATTTCGTTCGTCATAGGCTCGCTGCACACTAAAGCGTATTTGATTGCTACTTATCCATCTGAAGAGTAATTAAGATCTGCATTTACATCACATTTTGTGGAGCGACTTGTCCATTTACTCTCTGTCGGGCAATTACGTGACTTTCAATGCAATCAGTTTCAATTTGAAGCCGGTATGGATGATAAAATAAAAAAGCTTTTATTTCTACTACGTATTCTTACATTAATTACTTAATCACTTATACTATACACTACTTATACATACTAATCACTTATACTATACACTACTTATACATACTAATTAGTTATACTATCACTATTTTAGTATTTATCTATTTCTTTCACAATAGTCGCCTCCACGGCGTAGGCCTCCACTATATCTCTCCATACATCCCTCTCTCTCTCGCTGTTCTCATCCATACCGGTCCACATCGTTGAGTAAGAATATCTCTCCATCTCCTTTTTGGTCTACCCTGTCTCCTTTTTACTTCCAGTGGGATCCACTCTGTCACCAGTTTTGTCCACCTATCGTTTTCTATCTACCGATGTGTCCTGCCCACTGCCGTCTTAACTGTCTCATGCGTTTTCTTATTTCTATTAACTTAGTTTTTTTCCTTATACTGTTCTTTATTTGATCACATATTTTTAGGTGTAACATGCTCCTCTCCATTTTCCTCTGGCATGCAGCAAAGTTTTCATCATCTTCTTTTCTTAGTGCCCAAGTTTGACAATCGTACGTGAGACATAAAACCACGGTATGGATGATACGGTCGATTAAAATTAGTAAGCTCTTTTACAAATGGTTTCTACTACAATAATATTAATATTGAAATAGATTGTAACAAAGTTACATAATCTAATAGATTATCACGTACCCCAGCCAGACAGTATTAGAGTATGCTCTTCTCGTACATTTGTAATCTTAGCTAAGCCATCAGACAGACATTTCTGAGATATAATATGTTAAAGATGACCTTGTGAAGATTGCAAAGAATGCACTTTATATTTTGTAAATATGCAGCTACGATTTTCATTCTGATTTGGTTGACGGTTGCCTTTAGTTTACTAGCCGTGGAAACAGACAACCTACATTTTGAGATGTCTTTTATTGATGTTTTAGCTTATCGTATTTGTAAAGTGCGTTAAGTTGAGACTTCGAATCGAATCGAAAGTGATTTGTTATATAATAATGAATCACATGAGTGTTTGCTTTTGTTTCCATAACTACTCTTAGAACACCATATAACATGTCTTAGAACATCTTACCTTACAATTTCAAGGTTTGATCATCGAATGCTTCAAGATATTATTTTCTAGTGGCGACGAGTGTAGTGACTGCATACTAAATTGAGATTTGAATGTGACCTTGCAATTGTCATTCAAAAACGTGTTTGTGCTGAAAAATAGTGCAACGGAATTTGTTGAATGATGGCCAAGAAATGTGAACTAGGTGAACTAGGCAATGGTTTGTAGTCGGTAACAATGCTAGTAACAGTAACAGATTAATTTAATAGTTAGTGCTTTAAAAGTTGGACCACTTCTGTCCCAAGTTACCTGACAAGTACAAGGTATGGCGAATATCCAAACTGATGCTGATAATACTACAGAGTTTTTATTAAAAACACATACATACATAAAAAACAATATACTTAAAAACCCTTAGAAGGTTTGTCCTAAGCGTAACTCATAACTTTCCTCTTTAGTAACTATTTGTACACAGGTACGAAATTCTCGTAAATATTTCACTGATTCTTATTATGGGGAAATTTATATAATTAATTATTGATTAAAACGGGTATTTATCGCGTATGTACCTTTTTTATTTGTTATCCCGACGTTTCGGCTATGTTGCAACGGTCGTGGTCACGGGTTGCCTGGAGTACTTGGAGCTACCGTCGAGAAGTGTGGGTAGCTGCAGCCACTATCCTCACTTGATCTTCAGAATTAGAAATGTCCTCGTTCATATAACGACTCAGTAGACTACCGATCACGACGCGCACACCAAGCGATCACCGGGTTCCAGGACGCTGAGAGTCTATAGCCATCTTCCCGATTGAAATTTGGAAATTTCTTGATTTCAATCGCTTCATGTCCTCGCCTCGCCTCTTGTAATAATGGCGTTCACCAAAGAGAACCTTAGGATAATGCAGTTCGATCCAATAATTCGGTCCCGAGTCTACCAGATGCACCAGATGCGCGTTACATTTTTATTTCAAAGTAAAAGACAGGAATGTTTATACCTACGCCATACAATCCAATGGATTATCACACACGTAGTGTGATGATCCATTGGATTGTACGGCGAGCGATATTTTATGATGACATAGAATATTATAGCATCTTCATCGTGTGTGACGCGCTTTAGGATATATTTTTTTTAAACTTTAAAACTATCAGGATCAAGACGTTGGTGTCAAAGCCATGTTACGGATAATACATAACGACCTGTCTTGTTGTCTTCTATTTAGTATAAGTATAACTGTTGTATTCATAGAATGTAAAACTGGACACAAAATAAATAATATTCTATTTTATTTTTAGGAAAACAATATTTTATGCAGGTATGAGCTGACCCGCCGAATTTCGTACCGCCTTGACATGCATATGACGGGGACAAATCCAACAAATCAGAGATTATCAATATCGGTCCAGCCGTTCCTGAGTTATAAATGGTGTGACTAACCCGACATCGTTTTATATATATAGAAGATATAAGTAAATCTCGCCGTGGTGGTGAGTAATCTAAGTCTTCCTGTGAACTCATTTTGTTTTTTGTTGACTCGTGCCTCAAAATCTACATTTTCCTTAAAGATGAAGGCAGTCTGGGCCAATGTTAACGTCTGCAGATGCCATTGTTTTTTTTTCCCTGAGATTTGCTGCCAAATCACGTACAATACAAACAACACAACAGTTTTTATCAAATCAAGATTTGATTTTGTCTTTACGCAGCGGGGCTGCCCATCAGTAGCATAGTACACACGGCTACACATCAAGCTATATATTTCCAGTATAAGCTGACCTCGCATTGTGTAGGCTTTTCGTAGAATGAGAGGTCAGCTTATACTGGAAATGTATGCTTGATGTGTAGCCGTGTGTACCTTGAGATACCTTATGTTATGATGTATTTTGTAAAATGGGTATTTTATGATATTTGACAAGATTCTGGATATTGTCACAATACTGAGTATTTGCTAAATAGTGTGTGACTCATAAAGTTTTTTTAGTGGCACCGCTCAGCGGGATTCTCACGGATTGATAGCTGCAGGGCTCGATCTCAACTTCTTATTTAATATGATCTTGACTAGCTTTACATAGTACATAGAGCAGACACGTTCAATGCCATCGACTCGCCTTGCGAATCCAAGGAAATTTAACCCCAGTGCCGGCGACTCGCGTGGCGAGTTCAGTGTATTTCGCTGATATTTTCAAAATGCATAAGTATTTAATGTCCAAAATTAGTCTAGACTAAATATAATACTACTATTAATACGCTAACTTAAATACTTATGTACATGGTGTTCCCTATGTATACACTATTTTATATATAAACAAAACAAAATGTTATTAAGCAATGCCTCGAACTCGCCTGGCGAGTTCACTGACGCAGATTGTTAAACTTTACACAAATAAATGTTAAACAAAACGACGGCATGAAGTACTTATTACACATAGGAGCGTTCGTTATATTAGACAGGTGATAAAATAACCTAATATCTATAAACAATAATTTATCTTATTATTTATGTTGAGCGATTATTTTTATTACATTTGGATTTGGAGGACTCTCCTTTTGAGTTAAATCGTCACCAGACACCGTTTCTGGAACGAACCGTACTAAATTAATACCAGAATTAAATAATTAAAAATACAAAACATAACGGTAAACTCCATTGTGAAAGATTGAAAGCCTCTGCATTGTATTACGAAACAAATTTACCTATTATATTATTTGTTGAGTTGCTCGCCATGTATCTAAGTTAAAACACACTGAATAGTAGCTAGTTAGTAGTAGAGGTAGTTGTTTGAACTTTTTTATAGGCGATAAAAACGTTATAGAGACTGTGACAACCAAAAAAAACAAAATAAAAAGTTTGCTTTTGCATAATGCTCGTGAACTCGCTTAGCGTGTCCATGTGGTGCCGGAGACTCGCCTGGTCAGTATACCCTGAAATGCGGGTGGCACCCGTACTTACATAATGAAAATCGTAGTGGCATTGAACGTGTTAAATGATTGCATACTAAAAGTTTCAAAAACAAGATGAAAAAAATGCTGCCTAACTATTTGTTTTTGTAATTTAATATTCTATGACTGATATAATTAAAACAGTATTAAACTAAAGCTAAGCTAAAAACTTAATTAAAATATACCGTTCATCGGTTTACCTAATAGGCTATAGGATGTACAAGGATGTCTCTATATTATGTGTAAGGGTATCAGTCGATCATGGTCAAGCAATGGCGCCTCTCACGTAGGTACGAGTACTGCAGGAATGCAACTCACGCAGCCGGTCTGTACCGTTGCGCGCACTTATTGCAATCAAAATGCACTGATTTATCGGAATCCAACTGCTGCTGCCGTAAATATATTTTATAATATTACCCAAAACAATTCTAATTCCACCTTAGATATCAATTCTATCGACGTTTCTTTATAAAAGTGTGCAAAGATATAATTTTAGAGAAGCTGCAATAAAATGGCTACTCAATTTAAAAATATCGGCGTACGAAAATTGCACTGCGCATGTTTCGGGTTTGGGATATAACGGTTTGGCCAGCGGGACACTTAAAACCGCATCCTTTTGTGGTACGGATTTAAATAATTTAAATTGGTATTTGGTGAACGTTAAAACCACTCGTACTGTGAAATAAAATACAATTTACGAGAGTTTTTTAATTGAAACTCCATTTTATCTATGTGTACTAATATTATAACGAGGAAAGATTTGTTTGTTTGTTTGTTCCGAAACTACTGGACTGGAAATTATTTCACTGTTGGGAAGATAGATAGATAGATAACTCTTTATTGAATTACCACACAAACAGAAATAATAAAAAAAAATAAGTACTGGGTTAAAATAAATAAGGCAATACAATGGGCGGCCTTATCGCTAAAAGCGATCTCTTCCAGGCAACCTTTGGATGGAGCGAAATTTTTAAAAATTACGGAGTGCGGTGTACTTTAGCGGAAGCTACACTATCCCCGGGTGACAGGCTACTTTTTACCCAACTGCGCAGAAGGAGGGTAATGTTTTTATTGAAAAACTACGCGTGCGAAGCGGATTGCTCAGCTAGTCATTTATAAAACATTATATATGTGAAATCTACTAAAAGAGTCATAATTATAATCAAGATATCGACTAGTTAGCAGTTTTGTTTCTATGTGAGTATTTTGTTCACAGTCACTTCGTAATCCGTGTGGCCTTTTTGGATTTTCAGTCGTCATCATTATTTTCTCCGTTTTTGTGTCCTCTGTCTGAGAACCTTTATTTAGCAAGCGGCGGACCCTCATAGGGGTTAAACAGGTCTGGCACAAAACGAGGGTTGGTGAAAGAAAACGAAATGAATAAAGGGAAAGATTTTCAGATGTAGATCATTAAAAGACCAGTCCTTTTGACATACGCGCTCGTTAATGATACATTCGTCGGTGTGACGTTTAACAGTAAATCCGTTAATGTAACGATCATTCCTTCATGCCAAATATAAACTACTTGTGTGGGTAAAGAACGTTAAAAAGATTCCTAAAATCTCCGTAATACTTCGAGTTCATGCGGTACAAATGAGTACCTAATTAATAAAATAAATAAATAAATAAAATAAATATTGCTGAACATTTTGTACAGCGCTAGCCCCAAAATAAGCAGAGCTTGTACTATGGAAACCAGATATCTGATATAATACTTACATACTTTTTTTTTGTAAATACATACTCGTACTTATTATATATAGAAAAACATCCAGACCCGAAAACAATATCTGTAGATTATTTAAACATTTGTTCCGCGGCGGGAATCGAACCCGCAACCTCCTGTTATAGCACAAAATGCAGAAAGTGTCATCAATGATGATCTAATTTTGTTGAACGAACACCCAATAAATTCCCTACACACTATAGGACTCCAGGTAGGATTCACCGTACAGTGAAATTATCCTAAAGCCAACTCAGCAAACAGGATGCATCATCTTATGCATGATAGAGACAATATATGTACGTCCAGGGAATTGTGTATACAGACAGGTAAACACTACACATTAAACGGTACCAAGTACGTAAGTAGACAGGGAGTTGGTAGTTTAGTAGGAGTGTCCTCTTGCGTCAACAGGGTGTAACATGAACCTTGGCATGTGGCGTGCGCGTGTTTTTGCAATTTGAACCATAGCGCTTGATAATTAGGATGTTGCCATGTGTCAACAATCTTCGGGGACTGGTTGGTCACGGATCCGCGCTGTTTCCGAGGTAACCTAAGTTTTGTTCATGCTCGGAAAAAAATGTTCCTTACGTAACGATTATTACTTACCATTAGTAAGGTTGAATTTTATGTCACAACTCAACAAAACACAGAAGATATTCCTTGGGAGGCAGCCGAAAACACCAGGTAACCACTCACAAAGGTTCCAACGGAAGACCAGCGCCGTGTTACCTTGCTGTGACATGAAAATGCTGAGTCGGAACCTTTTAGTTGCGGCAGTACGGAGTTCCGTATTCCGTTCCAGCAGGGGACAGAAAAAACTGGAAAGAAGGGAGGGAGGCCTTTGCCCTGCAGTGGGACAACACAGGTTAATAATAATAATTAGGTAACTAAAGCCCTCTTACTATCCTCCTAGTTTTTATCTGCAACATTAATTTGGTTGAATTGGGGAATCCATAAGGAGATAGGTATCGGCACTTAGGCATAAAATTTCTTAATTGCCAACCCTTTGTTACACAAATTCAAGTACGGGTTGCTCCATAGAAATAGGAGGTTAGATCAGCTTTTCTGACAATCTTGGATCAGGTGCGACAGTAAATATGTTATTAGTGAAAAAAGGAAGACTAAATTTGAATGAAGCTGCAGGGCGTCGCGGCCAAGTGCGAGTCGGACTCGCGCACGAAGGGTTCCGTACCATTATCTATAAAAACGGCAAAAAATTACTTTTGTTGTATAGTAGCCCCCCTTAAATATCTGTTTTATTTTAACTTAATTATTCATTCCTAAATTGAATATATTAACTAAATATTCTGTAAATATTTCAAGCGTCTACCTGTTGCCGTTATCAATATCGAGCTAAAACGAGCAAAAAATCACGTTTGTTGTGTGGGAGCCCCCCTCAAATATCTATTTTATTCTCTTTTTCGTATTTGTTCTTATAGCGGCAACAGAAATACATAATCTGTGAAAATTTCAAATGTTTAACTATCACGGTTCATGAGATACAGCCTGGTGACAGACAGACGGAGAGACAGAGGAGCCTTAATAATAAGGTGCCGGTTTACCCTTTGGGTACGGAACCTTTAAAACATAAAAAATAAGAAAAATAAACATATAAAAACAAACAATGAAACAACACTAAAGTGCAACATTCTTAACATAAACATGAAACTTTTTATAACGGATTAAATAGAAATAAAAGTGCAACGGGTCCCACCCGGGGCTTATCCAGACATAAGTGCAACGGGTCCCACCCGGAGCTTATCCAGACATAAGTGCAACGGGTCCCACCCGGGGCTTATCCAGACATAAGTGCAACGGGTCCCACCCGGGGCTTATCCAGACATAAGTGCAACGGGTCCCACCCGGAGCTTATCCAGACATAAGTGCAACGGGTCCCACCCGGGGCTTATCCAGACATAAGTGCAACGGGTCCCACCCGGGGCTTATCCAGACATAAGTGCAACGGGTCCCACCCGGAGCTTATCCAGACATAAGTGCAACGGGTCCCACCCGGGGCTTATCCAGACATAAGTGCAACGGGTCCCACCCGGGGCTTATCCAGACATAAGTGCAACGGGTCCCACCCGGGGCTTATCCAGACATAAGTGCAACGGGTCCCACCCGGGGCTTATCCAGACATAAGTGGAACGGGTCCCACCCGGGGCTTATCCAGACATAAGTGCAACGGGTCCCACCCGGGGCTTATCCAGACATAAGTGCAACGGGTCCCACCCGGGGCTTATCCAGACATAAGTGCAACGGGTCCCACCCGGGGCTTATCCAGACATAAGTGCAACGGGTCCCACCCGGAGCTTATCCAGACATAAGTGCAACGGGTCCCACCCGGGGCTTATCCAGACATAAGTGCAACGGGTCCCACCCGGGGCTTATCCAGACATAAGTGCAACGGGTCCCACCCGGGGCTTATCCAGACATAAGTGCAACGGGTCCCACCCGGGGCTTATCCAGACATAAGTGGAACGGGTCCCACCCGGGGCTTATCCAGACATAAGTGCAACGGCTCCCACCCGGGGCTTATCCAGACATAAGTGCAACGGGTCCCACCCGGGGCTTATCCAGACATAAGTGCAACGGGTCCCACCCGGGGCTTATCCAGACATAAGTCCAACGGGTCCCACCCGGGGCTTATCTAGACATAAGTGCAACGGGTCCCACCCGGAGCTTATCCAGACATAAGTGCAACGGGTCCCACCCGGGGCTTATCCAGATATAAGTGCAACGGGTCCCACCCGGAGCTTATCCAGACATAAGTGCAACGGCTCCCACCCGGGGCTTATCCAGACATAAGTGCAAAGGGTCCCACCCGGGGCTTATCCAGACATAAGTGCAACGGGTCCCACCCGGGGCTTATCCAGACATAAGTGCAACGGGTCCCACCCGGGGCTTATCCAGACATAAGTGCAACGGGTCCCACCCGGAGCTTATCCAGACATAAGTGCAACGGGTCCCACCCGGGGCTTATCCAGACATAAGTGCAACGGGTCCCACCCGGGGCTTATCCAGACATAAGTGCAACGGGTCCCACCCGGAGCTTATCCAGACATAAGTGCAACGGGTCCCACCCGGGGCTTATCCAGACATAAGTGCAACGGGTCCCACCCGGGGCTTATCCAGACATAAGTGGAACGGGTCCCACCCGGGGCTTATCCAGACATAAGTGCAACGGCTCCCACCCGGGGCTTATCCAGACATAAGTGCAACGGGTCCCACCCGGGGCTTATCCAGACATAAGTGCAACGGGTCCCACCCGGGGCTTATCCAGACATAAGTCCAACGGGTCCCACCCGGGGCTTATCTAGACATAAGTGCAACGGGTCCCACCCGGAGCTTATCCAGACATAAGTGCAACGGGTCCCACCCGGGGCTTATCCAGATATAAGTGCAACGGGTCCCACCCGGAGCTTATCCAGACATAAGTGCAACGGCTCCCACCCGGGGCTTATCCAGACATAAGTGCAAAGGGTCCCACCCGGGGCTTATCCAGACATAAGTGCAACGGGTCCCACCCGGGGCTTATCCAGACATAAGAAGCTAAGAGTTACTCTTCAGTTCTAAATTCAAGTTTATGATGATTTATATTAGACCTGGTGGCAATTTGCAATTAGCAGGGTACAACGGAACCGCTGAAGTGCCTGGAACTTAATTGTAGACGAAGTAGTATTATCTAGCACCCATCTATACTCTCAGCTTAGACAGCTTTAATCTACAAGAAAAACATGGTCAATACGTGCTGAGCTAAACTATTAGTAGGACTATAACGAAATAATAAGACTACAGAGATCAAACGAATCTAAGTGAACTACTAAGGTCTACCAACCACCATAACTATTCATGTTCACAGATTAAGTTCTCATGAATAGCGATTAAAGATACGTTACTCAGTTGCACAAAGCTCGCAAAGGTTCAACATGCAAAAACATACATTCCAAAGGTTCAGAAACTGAACGGAATAACGTATAGAGTTTCAAGTTAGACTTTTGTTTCGTCCGGCTAAAGCGCATGCAACTTCGTTTGCAAAGATTCTTTTAGAATACCGATAAAATTACGATGTCAAAAAGGAGGGGGGGTCAAAAAGAACTTTGGCCTAAAAACGCTCGCTTTACTTGTGTTAAAAAAAGCGGCCAAGTGCGAGTCGGACTCGCCCACGAAGGGTTCTCGCCCGTAGCAGCAAGTAACATAATATAAAAGTTCTTGTAGTTCGTTGTAACTTTTTTATATTTGAGTTGATTGAATGAAAGGTAAATTGCGGTTAACGATTTATGACGTATTAAAAATAACTACTTACTAGATCTCGTTCAAACAGTTTTCGGTGGAAGTTTGCATGGTAATGTACCTACATCATATATTTTTTTTAGTTTTTTTCTTATTTTTGAAGTTACAGGGAGGGGGGGGGGGGGCACATTTAACCACTTTGAAAGTGTCTCTCGCGCAAACTATTCGGTTTAGAAAAAAATTATATTAAAAACCTCAATATCATTTTTGAAGACCTATCCATAGATACACCACACGTATGGGTTTGATAAAAAAAAATTTAGAGTTTCATTTCTAAGTATGGGGAACCCCCAAAATATGTATATTGATTTTTTTTCTATTTTTGTGTGAAAATCTTAATGCGGTTCACAGAATACATCTACTTATCAATTTTCAACAGTACTTATAGTTTCGGAAAAAAGTGGCTGTGACATATGGACGTACAGACAGACAGACAGACATGACAAATCCTTAAGGGGCTTTGCCATTTGGCTACGGAACCCTAAAAACGTTTTAATTGTAAATATAGAACTAAGCCTCTAAGCGTCTAAGTGTACAACAAAGCCTGATGCCGAATTGAATTTCACTTCTTTTAGAGGGTACAGAAGTCACACTTCGTCTCTATTTCTTGTCTTAGGTTTGTAATACGTAGTCTAGACCTATTCACATACAAGGAATCTTTAACGAATCAATTAAAATATTTGGCAACTTCCGAGTAGATTGGCTAAATATATCCGGATGTTATTAATATTCTCCGGCATTTCTCCTTTTGTAAGTGGCGTTCCTAAACGCGTGTGAAACGTGCGCGGCTGGCCTCTAAAATAAGTTATAACTAATTCCCTTCAGTCTCAGGAATGCAATTGAGATGGTGTTCAGTTAAACACTACGAGTAGCACAGGTTCAACGAGTGGCACTTGAGACCCATCGAACACCCATTCCCATTACTTCATCCAACTATAATCAAAGATCAACTACGCCACGTTATCTTTGTGTGATAACGTTATCGATAACAAGATTAGTAAGTGCTGCCTAATTCGGGGTTATCTAAACTGTTATATTATTTTAGACATTTTGGATTCAAACAACATTGGGTTGGTCCTATTCATTTAAAGGGTATTACAATACAATTACTAGTTGACATTTAAAATGCATATTCTCCAAGCAATAATTACATAACTTACAACAAACCATCCAAAATTTCGATTTATCCTGCTGAGTCACATCAATTATGTTTTTTATTGATGATAGCCAAGCGCTTGACCACTACCTTACCTGGTGGTAAGTGATGGTGTGATCGAAGATGGAGCTCGCTTGCCTAGAAATAACCTATCCACTCTGGACTTGAAGACTCCGAGATTATACTGGTTCGGAAAAATATACGCCGGAAGTGAGTTCCACTCCTTACTTGTGCTAACAAGAAAAGTTGAAGCAAATCGTTTGGTACGGCAAGGTGGTATGCCGACCAGGTATGGGTGGTACTTCTCGGGACGTCTGCTTGTCCGGTGGTGGAAGGGGGAAGGAGGGATAAGATCATGAAGATCATGCGCACATTCACCAAAATGAATGTTGTAAAAAACTGAAAGTCTGGCTACCCGGCACTTGTGCTCTAGACTTTTATAAATTGGCTTCCATTAGGGAGTCATCACCAATGAGTCTAGCAGCACGTCAATCCAATGAATCAAGAGCTTCAAGCTGATACTTGGACGAGCCATCCCAGAGATGGCAGCAGTACTCCATACATGAGCGGACTTGTGCTTTGTAGAGACTGAGCAGCTGTCCCGGTGAGAAGTACCGCCGAACCTTAGCTAGGATGCCCAGCTTCATAGCAGCAATTGTATGTGTGACACATTGATGTTCCACCACGTACGTGCAATATACAAGTACCTATCTATATATACGTACATACGTGCAATATACAAGTACCTATCTATATATACGTACGTGCAATATACAAGTACCCATCTATATATACGTACGTGCAATATACAAGTACCTATCTATATATACGTACGTGCAATATACAAGTACCTATCTATATATACGTACGTGCAATATACAAGTACCTATCTATATATTCTTTTTACATTGCTATTTATTTATCCTGTATTTTAATAATATTGGCACAACGCAACTCTTCTGTTAGGGGTTATTATCTAATTGGCCGTTTAACTATTAACAGACTAAAAGAGAATATTATTAAATCTAGATCACAAATAAGTACCTTAGCCGATACTTATACAAGTGAACATTATCTACAAACACATAGATTTATGTTCTAATTTGTTTTTGACGTCGGATAATCCTAGATTTATTCCCCTATAAATAACAAATCCAATCATGTTCAATCCTAGTATTAAATCATCTTCAACTTCCTCCTCTTAAAGTCTGCCATAATGAGGTGTAGGGGCAGACAGGCATGGTTGTAAACGTCAGAGTAGCCTTTTGAAGTCCACATATTGAATGCACTCCCATTTTGAGTCTGTCTGGGCTATTGTGCGCCCTACGTGCCGCTCTATTGATTTAGACCAGAGGGGCGTGATTGGACCGTGACTGGTCTCATTTATTTAGGACCATGTTATAAGCAATACAAAGGCTACAGTTTTTTAGTAATCAATATTCATGCAAGTTCTTGCGTGTGATAGTTACCTACAACGTTTTCACGAACTTAATTTCATCGTTATAGTAATGGTTTACGATTTAATTCAAATTCGTGTATTACTCCAGAAATAACATCACAGTTTACAAAAACCAAAGCGTTATTACTAGTACATAAAACAATAAAAACAAAATTGCATAATATAAAAATTAAAGTTATAAGGACACAACAAAAATAAAAAGTAAGTTTTATATAAAATTAATTAGATCGAGGATCAAATAAAGGATTAGCCCTAATCTAATCTCTCGCAGTATTCTAGACATACTTGCGCCAACTTCGGCATAAGATCCGCAAATACATCGGGCTTCAGATCACAGCATTGCAAAAGGCCCAATACGCTGGAGAACTAGACATAACAAGCGGTCACTACTTACTATATCGATCTCATGTGTCACTTTTCAGTAAGATTATGAAACCGTTTAACGCGGTCTAACAAAATTACAGTGATCATACATAATAGAAATACATAATATATATATTTGCATCGGTTTTGAAATGGTACTTTATAAAACCGGCCAAGTGCGAGATGGACTCGCGCACGAAGTCATTACCAGATTATCTATAAAAACGAGCAAAAAAAATTACGTTTGTTGTATGGGAGCCCCCTTAAATATTTGTTTTATTTTAATTTAATTATTTATTTTTAAAGTGAATATATAACTAAATATTCTGTGAATATATAACTAAATATTCTGTGAATATTTCAAGCGTCTACCTGTTGTCGTTATCAATATCGAGCAAAAACGAGCAAAAAATCACGTTTGTTGTAAGGGGGGCTTGTTGCCCTTACAACAAACGTGATTTTTTGCTCGTTAAAAATTTATTTTATTCTGTTTTTAGTTTTTTTTTGTTAGAGCGGAAATAGAAATACATCATCTGTGAAAATTTCAACTGTCTAACTATTACGGTTCATGAGATAGAGCCTGGTGACAGGGTCCCGTTTGACCCTTTCGGTACGGAACCCTAAAAAACTGACTGACCTACTTTTTTAGTTTTTAATGTTAATAATCCAATAATGTTTTACGCATCATCACATCACGTACCTAAAGTAAAGAAAGTGCTAACTTATATATCATATCAAATCTCTTTTGGATAGGACACGGCTACAAATTTCCAGTATAAGCTGACCTCTCATTCTAGGAAAAGCCTACAAAATGCGATGTCAGCTTATACTGGAAATGTATAGGTTGATGTGTAGCCGTGTGTACTAGGTATGTAGTTGATCAATACTAGGTACCTACCTACTACCTATCGCGATAAACTAGAAGTATAACGTATAGCCGTTTATGGACTTGTTATTATTAGCAATGGTATTTTGAACACATTCAATTTGAAGATACATAGATACATCAGTATTTGGAAAAGAGGATTTGTAATTTTTCATCTTTAAGTTTCATCATAGTAAATTCTTCATCTCGATCAAAAATGTGTATGGTGCCGACTCGATACAGTGTCATGAAAGTTTTTGGTTCGTTTGAACCTTCGGTGCGCGAGACTGCTACAGCTTTAGTATGTTAGGTAATTAAAGATTATTTCTAATCGAAAATGTGTAAGTAATTAAATAATTATTTTTTGGTTCGTTTGAACCTTCGGTGCGCGAGACTGCTACAGCTTTAGTATGTTAGGTAATTAAAGATTATTTCTAATCGAAAATGTGTAAGTAATTAAATAATTATTTTTTGGTTCGTTTGAACCTTCGGTGCGCGAGACTGCTACAGCTTTAGTATGTTAGGTAATTAAAGATTATTTCTAATCGAAAATGTGTAAGTAATTAAATAATTATTTTTTGGTTCGTTTGAACCTTCGGTGCGCGAGACTGCTACAGCTTTAGTATGTTAGGTAATTAAAGATTATTTCTAATCGAAAATGTGTAAGTAATTAAATAATTATTTTTTGGTTCGTTTGAACCTTCGGTGCGCGAGACTGCTACAGCTTTAGTATGTTAGGTAATTAAAGATTATTTCTAATCGAAAATGTGTAAGTAATTAAATAATTATTTTTTGGTTCGTTTGAACCTTCGGTGCGCGAGACTGCTACAGCTTTAGTATGTTAGGTAATTAAAGATTATTTCTAATCGAAAATGTGTAAGTAATTAAATAATTATTTTTTGGTTCGTTTGAACCTTCGGTGCGCGAGACTGCTACAGCCTTAGTATGTTAGGTAATTAAAGATTATTTCTAATCGAAAATGTGTAAGTAATTAAATAATTATTTTTTGGTTCGTTTGAACCTTCGGTGCGCGAGACTGCTACAGCTTTAGTATGTTAGGTAATTAAAGATTATTTCTAATCGAAAATGTGTAAGTAATTAAATAATTATTTTTTGGTTCGTTTGAACCTTCGGTGCGCGAGACTGCTACAGCTTTAGTATGTTAGGTAATTAAAGATTATTTCTAATCGAAAATGTGTAAGTAATTAAATAATTATTTTTTGGTTCGTTTGAACCTTCGGTGCGCGAGACTGCTACAGCCTTAGTATGTTAGGTAATTAAAGATTATTTCTAATCGAAAATGTGTAAGTAATTAAATAATTATTTTTTGGTTCGTTTGAACCTTCGGTGCGCGAGACTGCTACAGCTTTAGTATGTTAGGTAATTAAAGATTATTTCTAATCGAAAATGTGTAAGTAATTAAATAATTATTTTTTGGTTCGTTTGAACCTTCGGTGCGCGAGACTGCTACAGCTTTAGTATGTTAGGTAATTAAAGATTATTTCTAATCGAAAATGTGTAAGTAATTAAATAATTATTTTTTGGTTCGTTTGAACCTTCGGTGCGCGAGACTGCTACAGCTTTAGTATGTTAGGTAATTAAAGATTATTTCTAATCGAAAATGTGTAAGTAATTAAATAATTATTTTTTGGTTCGTTTGAACCTTCGGTGCGCGAGACTGCTACAGCTTTAGTATGTTAGGTAATTAAAGATTATTTCTAATCGAAAATGTGTAAGTAATTAAATAATTATTTTTTAATAATTATAATAATTATTTTAATATTAATTTTATTTCTTAATTATCATTTTATATTAATTTTATTATCTAAAAAGTATTTTATAGGAAATTTGCAATGAAACAGTTTTGTCCAAGGAGTTCGGTCGTGGACTTGAGGCCATTCGGGTTTGGGAACCCTGGGTAGACAGAGGCTAAGACAGAAAAGAAACGGATAGGTACTTAGTTTGGGGCTATAATTTGATTCTTTGTATTAATATTATTCTTAGTATTATTGTAACTAGATATATAAACAGGATAATTATATCTTATTGTTTCATTGGCGTAACACTGCATCAAGTAGGATGGAGTTTTCCTTACTTATTGGGAGGGTTACCAATTATGTAGGTACCTACACTAATGTCGTAATGCAACTCGCCTGAAGATTAAAACACTTACACTACTAAGTATACACTTTGACAAATAAACGTTAAATGAAATGAAATTTATTTGCCAGATGCAAGGTGTGGTGTATAAGTTGATACAGCTATATTTGCCAGATGCATGGTGTATAAGTTGATACAGCTATATTTGCCAGATGCATGGTGTATAAGTTGATACAGCTATATTTGCCAGATGCATGGTGTATAAGTTGATACAGCTATATTTGCCAGATGCATGGTGTATAAGTTGATACAGTTATATTTGCCAGATTCATGGTGTATAAGTTGATACAGCTGTATTTGCCAGATGCATGGTGTATAAGTTGATACAGCTATATAAGTAGGTTTCACATATTACAGTTACATAAAATGAAGTTATACATAAAAAAAATTCAGTTAAAAAAAAATCAATAATATCGTGTATCGTATCATCAAGTATCGTGAAGACCGTAAAATAAACATATTAAAATAAAAATTAAAATAAAAATATTTAAAAAAATTAAAAATTAGTAAAATAATTAAAAATTAGTAGGTACTTATGTCAGAATTTCATGTCAAAAAAATCATCCATCGTATAGAAACACTTGTCAACTAGCCCCCTGACCCGTACAGCTTTGTCTTAAATTGTTTATTCGGTAACTATCTTATGTCCCTCGGTATTAAGGTACACAAGCAGGTTTTTTTTTTAATTAAATAACAAGGTGTGTGGTTAGTTCTACTGTAAGTAGGTACCTACTTCTCCTTGGCTATGGTATCGCAGACTCCCCAGAGTGCATATATCGTAAACATTGCAATTGTTATCATTTACTCTCATTGATATTTAAATAAACAAAAATGCATTTTTAAAACTTGAGAATCAAAACACGTTGGCGGGATGGCCGACAAGATTTGAGATGCTATTTATGAAGCTGTGGCTAAGGTCAGACCAACATCCTGTGCAGTTATCAATGACAACGATCATTATGTCTTCTAGCGAACAGAATTGGTTCCTGACAAGTTCATTGGAACAAATCTTCAACTAACCTTCAATAGATCCCATATTAGTACCGCTAGCATTCACGATATGTAGCAATAACTTGTTAAGTAATAGGGAATTGTTACCAATGTTAGACCACTTAGTGCAGTTGACGGCTACAGAGCGTAGATATATTGCAATCCATATAAACCTGACACCTGACCATTCAAACAAAACATAGGATCACATTACGAGTAGGTACCTACCTATATAACATCGAGTTCATAAAAATGCGGTTTCGCTTTCACTCAGAGACTACAATAATAAGGCAAGAATAGCCACATTAGACAATTAACATAACTTGTTAAAGCCCGGGAGAAGAATCCTGAGAACTTTTGAAAGATAAGTGCCATTTAAAAAGATAAATAATAAACTTACCGGAGTGCTATGTTTATTTTTCCTTCCACAAACGTTGAAAGCCCGCATTTGCGTACAAGCGCACGCAATTCCGTTAGGCTCGGTGTAAAGTTTGCACTGTACGGGATAGGGGGTAGTATTAATAACACTGGTTAAATTTGAGTAGCGGAATGTGGTGATAACGCGAGGAGTGTACACGACTGTCTCGCTGTGGGGCACGCGGCTGACTGCTTGCTAGTTAGTTAGACAGTCGGCCTGTACGCTGCGCTCCCTCGAGTTGGGTTGACAGGACCGTCTGGCCGGCGGCCTCAGGTTGCCAGGTTGCCAGGCCGGGACTGTGAAGGGCCAAAACCACTCGTGTTTTACCCCATTTAAGATCAGCAACAATGCTTTTCAAAGGATGACTAACCTAACATACTATATTCTTCATCATTTAAAAGTTAGATCAAGGTAAGCGTGCGTCATTGGGTATGGTACGGGTTTGATTTTAAGCGAGAGACTAAAGAAGTTATCAAGGTTTTCAAAATTCAGAATATCTATCTACCGATCTCATATTCTTGATGAATTATCTCCTAATAAGTTTATGAAAATATCATGATATTGATATTGGCGGAATTGTGACACTCCCTAGTCCCAATAGCCACAAACAAGAACTGAATTGAGACATGTAAGAGGTACCTATATGCATTTAGGTATTTGCTAAATAATTGAGACTAGCACGGCTAATAGCAACAAAACCAAAGACCATGTTTTCTACGAGTATGCATAGGTCCCTAAATAAAATGTTGTTAGACATTTAAATTAATCTAATTTATTTATTAGGCTCATCAACAAAATGTACCTACTTACATTAGAACGTGCTTATTTCTAGGTAATGACTATTATTACATGCAGTTTCGTTTACAGACGAACACAACATAGTACATTATGATTTTTAAAAATTTTTACCTAATCAATTACACAACATATTTGATAGCCTCCGTGGCGCAGTGGGCGAATAGACAGCTCAGACGCAGGAGGTAGCGGGTTCGATTCCCGTTTTAAGTATGTATTTACAAAAAAAATGTACATAAGTATTCTATCAGTTATCTGGTTCTCATAGTACAAGCTCTGCTTAGTTTGGGGCTAGATAGCGCTGTGTGAAATGTCCAGCAATATTTATTTATTTATTAATTAGCTTAATCATACCTTTTTGATTTTGAATATTTTGAAATTGAACTATAAAATGAAGTTTCTTACCTAGGTACAATATCAAGGTTATAGTTTTCCCTATATAATTTATTTATAAACATATGTTATTATTATTAAACATACGGAATTTAGGTTTTACGATCAAAACTGTTGGGAGGTAGGTTTAGATCTAGTATCAAGTATCACTAAATCAACTTGGGCAAATCGGCGTTGCATGTATGTTTGTCCGAGGATAACTTTCGAAGCGTTGATCCGATCATCGTGAAATTTAATACATAGGTAGGTAGTGATGGCACAATTTTAGTGTGACTAAATGAGATAAAAATGTTGGGGGGTTGTTGAGATAATGGGGCTCAAGAGGGTTAAAAAAAATGAAAATGAGGCTAACTGGTCAAATGGGACGTCAAAGGTATTCATTAGTACATTTAGACTCCATTTTTATTTATCGTTAATTCTGTAAGTATAGTTTTTGAGTTATTCGTCATAATAAAAACTGAACTTTGACAAAATTCACAGGGTACACCAGTGACCCCACAGTGCCGAAATTTGGTATGCGTGTAGCTTTAGTAACACAAATATATACAATAGTCTGAAATCCAAAATAACTGTAATTTGTACCCCATAAAAGAGGAACCAATTAACATAAACTCCCGTTACCTGAAATTTGAATGAAACTGTAGGTCAAGTAACTTTGTTATATTTCGTGACATTATTTTGATAGTCAAAGATTACAAATAATTTTTTTTTTTTGTTTTAATCGGAGACTCGCGAGATCTCAGTTCGGGGCGAATCACTAGTTATATATAATAACGATTGAAATAAATCACTGAAGGTTATTATATTACCTAGTTAATGTACCTGCCTAGTTACCTACATAGGTATATACAGCGTTATATTTTTAAGCGAATTAAATAATAACTTACGACCTATCATTCATTGCGGTTCTCTCATTCCCAAAAAATGCTATGACATATTAGATACTAGCTGTTGCCCGCGACTCCGTACACGTTACCACTCCTAAATGTGTAGGTAACCTAGAGATAAAGCTAAACTCGCTGTTGCAATTTGCCTTGACACCCCGTTTTTATGTCATCGGAACTGATTTATGGTATAAAAGGTAGCCTTTGCTGTAATTCAGGTTATAATCTACGTATATACCAAATTTCATCGAAATCGGTTGAGCCGTTACGACGTGATTGAGTAACAAACAAACAAACATCCAACCTTTCAGATATAATAATATTACTAGTGGTCCCACCGAACTTCGTATCGGCTTGACATGCATAGGTATAAAACGCGGACTGTCAATATAAGTCACTCTGGTAGAATTGTCAATTGTTGTCCTTGGCCATCATTATGTATGAGAAAATGAATGACTTCCACAAATAATTCAATACCAAAATTAGCCAAATCGCTCCACCCGTTCTCGAAATTTTTATATATATAGACAATATATCTCGGGATAACTCCTACCGAAGCATCTGTTTCAAACGATATTAATTTTTTTTACATCCTCTTTGACGATATTTGCAGCACGCATTCTGTCAATTCTATGTCAAACGTCATAAGGTTACATTATAAAAGCGCTAAGGTTAGATTATAAATAATTTTATATGGTGGTTACGTATTCTTAAATTTTCTAATTTTGCGCGTAATTTTCTTAATTTTTTCTTTCATAAGAACCTTCTCCTGACAATAACACATACAAAAAAAAGAATTGGCCCAATTGGTGGCGGCGTTGTTGAGTTATGCGCTTACCAACACATTTTGCGATTCATTTTTATATTATAGATTAAGATTACAGATTATAATATTATTATTTGCCCTTAGAGATATTTTATTCCTATACATAATTACCAATAATCTTGACATTGATTTCTGACCACCTCGAGCTTCTTGGTATCTCATTAACACCGACTCTCAATTTCGGCTCCTACATTGAGTCGAAAGCCCAGCTGGTCGCTAAAAAGCTTGGTATACTTGCAAAGGTGAGGCAACACTTCACACCAAGACAGTTGCTCATACCAACAACAAGTCCGATCATGTCTGGAGTTTTGTTCTCACCTCTGGAACGGATCAGCGAAATACCAGCTAGAGGCTCTAGATTCAATTGAGAGAAGAGCCAAGAAGCTCATTTGCCATGACGAGTTAGCAGATGCAGCCCCACAGCCTCGAGCATCGTCGAAAGGTTGCAAGCCTCTCGGTTTTTCATTGGATACATTTCGGAGAGTGCTGCGGAGCTCTTCAACCTGATCCCACCATCCTCATTCTATCATCGGACAATCAGACGCTCAGCGGTGCGCCACCGCTACATGGTAGACATACCTCCCATACACACAAAGCGGTAATCTTCCACCTTTATTATGCGCCCCGCCAAGGAGTGGAACGCCTTACGTCTGAGTCTGTGCTTCTTGATAACTACAACCTTGAGTCTTGAGGTCTTGAGTCTTGAGATAGTGGTCAAACGCTGGCTTATATTTTAAAAAAAAACTTTTGCATTTGAGCTTCAAATGTATTATCGTTCATTGCTCGGCGTTGATACCGCAACCGATACTAAGAAAGTCTAAGCTTCTATGCATTTATCGCTGATGATGATGATGACAAAGCAAAAGCAACGTAGGCACGTGTGTTGACTGTTGCTGCTTAGCATTTCTCGTATTGGATGTTATTACATAATACTGACACAAAATGTGAATCCATGAGGCCAGGCCGACTTCCGGGAGCGAGCAGTGCACAGTGTAAAGGAAACCGCTGGCCTTATATATAAACATCTTAGGATGACTAATCAACATTGAGCTATGCTACGCTATGCTCTGGTTAGCAAATTCCATTCTCAAAATTAACAAAACGTGCTGCGCTGCGCCTTGTGTTGCGCCGGTTTGTTTAAAACAGCACAGCACGGCGCAGCAGAGCTCAATGTTGATTAGTCAAAAAAAAAACTCAAAGATTTTTAGGCATATAGAAGGCCATAGCTAAATCAAAATACAAACAAATGGCACTTATAGCTTCAATTCGCAATTCACAGGTAGCTGATTAGCTGCACGAGCTTTATATACCTACATATCATTTTTGCCAGTGTGCTGTGTACTTTTTTATTTTTTTTCCCTGTACCGTCCCCCAAAAGATCTCCCCCAATTCATTCCACTCCTCTCGATTGTTTTATAAAAAAAATACATTTTATAGCTTTCATTTCTTATATGAACAGAACGCATTACACTACTAAATGTGATAAATTAGTACTCTAATTTATCACAACATATCATATTAATTTATGTGATGATGTTCAGAGAGGATGTTTGTTTATTTGTTACTCAATCACGTCGTAACGGCTGAACCGATTTTGATAAAATTTGGTATGTACGTAGATTTTAACCTGATTTAACTTACTACTATTAACCTTCTACTTTTAACCGATAAATCAGGTAAAAAAATTGCAGCTACATAAGCGTCGTCGTGCAGTCCACTGCCTTTAAGTTTAATATTGTCGCAATGGTGTGTCACATAAAATGCTAGCCGTAACGACCCCAGCCCACTCTCTGCATGTTATACTTATATAAGCGCAATGATGAGTCATAAAAAAATCTTAGCTGTTACCAACGTCTTCGCGCACGTTGTTCTATGGTGTAAATATACACATACAGGTAATTTTAAGAGACTCTAGTGAGGCTCTACTTAGAAAGAGCAGGCTGAAAAACTCGGCGGTAGCTGAAATTTGTTATAACTCATCATTGCGACCCCGTTTATCTTAAAGAGGATGGGCTGGAAGATGCTGCGCTAGCTCCAATTTTACTTGACATATCATTCAACCCTATCGTTAGATAGGTTATTTTTATTGTTGTGAGTTGGTTAGGGGACGCTGCAGTTTTTACAATATTTTATGGCTCATCATTGGGATCCTGGGGAGTGGGGACGCTGTGTTGGCTGAAAACTTCTATCACTATGATTTCGACTCAAACAACCTTAAAGGCAATGGGCTACAGTACGCTGCGGTAGCTCAATATTTTATAGTCCTACCTAAATTTCTATATTTTATAGTGGGTTGAGTAGGGCACGATGCGTTTTTTATGTCTATTTATCTAAAAGTGCGTGGCTGCGCTAGCCGATTTATTTTTATGACTAATAATTGGAACCCAATTTATCTTATACAGATTGGGCTGGTGGATTCTGCGACAGCCGATTTTTTATGACTCATAGTTGCGGCCTCATGTGACTTGTAGTTTGTTGTAGTTAGTTGGTTAGGGGCGACGCTACGTAGCTGCAATTTTTACTATTAATTATTGTGATCCTTTTTATCTAAAAAAAGGTGGGCTCGGGGATGCAGCGGCAGCCGGTAATTTTTTGACTAATCATTACTCTATTCATCTTAAAAAGATCCCAGTTTAGTTAAAGAGAGATTAAGCTGGGAGAGGCTGCGGTAAGTTGTTTTTTTATGACTAAATTTTGCCACTTTATCTAATTTAAGGGAGTGGGCTAGGGGACGCTGCGTTAGCTGCATTTTTATAGCTATCATTGTGATCCTATTTAACTTAAAGAGTGTGGGCTCAGAAAACCTGCGGTAGCTGAAAATTTCTTTTGACTTATCACTGCAACACTAACAAACTTAAAGAAAGTGGATAGCAGGACACTGCAGTAGCTGTTTTTTATTATTCATCTTTGAGGCCCTATTTAAAAACTTTCAAAGCAGGATCTCCCTGTATACACTGGGGATGCTGCGTTAAAAGATTTTCTTATCATTGCAACATTATAAATCTTAAAATGAAGAGGTTGGAGGATGCTGCGGTAGCTGCATTATTTTTTATGCCTTCTTGTTGTGGCCCTATCTGACTGGTAGTGAGCTGGTTGGGGTTTGCTGCGGTAGATGAATTTGTGTATGTTTCATCACTGCGACCCTATTTTCATTGAAGATGGTGTGCTGGCAGATGCTGCGATAGCTGGATTTTTTTATGACTCATCATTGCGCCTATATCTAACATGCAGGCAGTGGGCTGGGGTCACTACGATGGCTGAATTTTGTATGGCTCAACATTGCGCCAATAATAAATTTAAAGGAGTGGACTACAGGACGCTTACGTAGCTGAATTTTTTTATGAATTTTCCTATTATTATGGATTTAGGAGACAAAATATATCTCTATTTCTACGTATTTATATCTACACTAACCGTGGCCTGAAGGCGTACCAAAGATTATGTAACTGATTTATGAGATAAAAAGTAACATTTATGTTAATTTAGTAACTAATAAACTAAACTTTTGCAAAGTTTGAACTCAATCCGTTTAGTAGTTTTGTCGTGAAGGGGTAACAAACTAACGTCGCGTTAGTCGTAATCTGAATTATCTCACTAATTGCGACCCTGATGTGACAGAGCCCGGTAGCATAATTAGATAGTGCATCCTCGTATCAAGGAAGGTTGCGGGTTCAAGTCCTGTCTAGGCTTGAACATTTTTGAGATGGTTTAAAATCTTGCGGTAACAAAGAACAAAATCAGTTTTCTATATAAACTGTGACACACCGTTTTTATCCAATGGGACCTGATTTATGGAATAAAATGTAACATATGTGTTCATTTAAGTTATAATTTACGTACATAACAAATTTCATCAAGATCATTGGTTTAGCCACTACGACGCTATTGAGTAACAAACAAATAAAAGAACTTCCAAAATTTCACATTTATATTATTAGTGTGATTCAGTCCTGGCTCCATGATCAAACCCTGGCAGCCATTATCAGACTCTGGTATACATTTACCGTCATACATCTCAAACAAATAATTAAAAAAAAACCAAACGACCGTTCTACTCTTATTCAATAAGGAATTCTGTTGATCATCTGTTGGCTTCATTATCCCTGATCCTCAAAACAAATATAAAAAATAACATAATAATTTTATTTTGACGACATTTTAATCGACACCACACTCAAGTTTTTCATATAAGAGGTCTTATTTTGACCTTGGGTTCCTGAAAATATATAAAATTTAGCAACTACTACAAAAGCTTATTTTTACTACCTATTTTGAAATACTCACAAATCTAGCTAAAAAGAAAAATGAGATTTGGTTGGCAAACAAAGTGGTCCTGTGCTTTTTTCAGGAAAATGTCTGAAAACGCTGAAATATCTATTTGTTTATTTTATTAGAGGAATCTACATTTAAAATTTGATCGGTCTACTAACCTAACGGTACCTGAAAAACAGACTATTTTTGTTTTATTTTAAACTCTTATTTTGGACCTCTTGGGGTGCGAATGACAAAAATCCTTTTTTATTACTCCCGTACACCCTAAAAATCACATCCTCTATATTTCAAGTCTCTAGGATCAGCGGTTTAGACTATGCGTTGATTTTCAGTCAGTCTGTCAGACCCGTAATGATTATTTAATATATGGATAATGACATTGATGGTTAAGATCGGTCTATTTCCCCGTCTTCAGACGCTGGTTGTATCTTGAAACGTCTCGCAGAAACAATTGCATAGAATTCAAACACGACACTGTTATCCATTATAGAGTTCTGTAGATTCCCTCTTGGCTCCATCATCAGACCCTGGTGGTCTAACCATGGTAAAATGTTTCATTATTTATCTATAAAAAACATTTATGCAAAGTTATACGTTCGTAAATGCAAATGACATTGTTTTAGAACAAATTACAACATCCCTTTTCAACCCTATGGGGTGATTTTCAGATAAAATATCTATCCCATGGTTCATTTTGTACCTTGCTTAGTATTTATGTAAAGTTTTAAGTCAATTATCCCTAGAAATAATATTTTTCCATACAAAGTTCAACACCCTTTTTCACCCACTCAGGCGATGAATTTTGAAAAATAAAAAAATACTATTTCTCTCATTTTTATTGAAGAATATGTTTACTAAGTTTCAAGTTTATAAACCCAAGAACCACGGTTTTTCATACAACCGCAAAAACCTCTTTTGAACCTCTTAGGGGATGAATTTCAAAATATCCGTTCTTAGTGTTCACTTTCACACCACAAAGAATATATCATCCAAATTTCAAGTCTCTAGGATCAGTGGTTTGGGTTGTGCGTTGTCTATATGTCAGTCAGTCAGGACAACGATTCTTATACAGGGTGTTTGGTAATATACTGACGATATCACGGACGTTTTCTCAAAACATAAAAAAAGACTTCTCGGAAAAAAAACTACTAGTTATATATACAAATTTTAAAGAAAATCGACTAAGTTTAGGTGATTAATTCGATATAAAACTTACTGCCTAAGCTTGCAGTCGACATCCAAAGGCATAAAGGCCTTAATCCACAAAAGCGTAGATTTGCTACTATATCCTTTCTTTAAGCGCTCTCTGCTTAGAACTTCGATGCGAATGCTCTGCAGAAAATAAGACATGCCGCTTGACCATTTCCACTAAAGCTGAGCGGAGAGATGTCGGAATATCGATATGCTATTAGTTATTTTCCCATGGTATTCTCATCTCTACAAATCTACGCTTAGGTGGACATTGGCCTGGAAACGCCTAGAAATTGTGGACCCGGGATTGGTTATCTGCAAACTGCCCACTTTAGCCACGGTAAACTTATTGAAATTATTCCAATTAGGTAGGTCCTACTTTATCCAATTCTTCGAGAGATAGGTATCTAGTGCATTGTCAAAATTGATGAGTCTTTTTTCAATTCTGGTTTCTGCCGAAGAAGAAGAGAACAATAAGAATAAAGTTTAATTCACCAAAAAGAACATGCAAATTACATATTACTCGTGCGCGATAACTTGGGACCTGCTAGGAATGCGACTCCCCGACCGCTTCCCCTGCACTTCCCCGATGGCGCCCGTATTGTACCGTTTGCATCACTATTTTTTACTAGGGTTTTTAGTCTCGTACTGGCCTACGTCACGTAACGACGCGCTCTGGAATTCTTTTAGTTTTCGTTTGTGCTATTGTTTTGTTGTTGTAGTTTTTGTTGTTACAGTTTGTGTCATTGTTTTGTTGTTGTAGTTTTTGTTGTGACATGATGACCTCTTACAAGAGAGGAATGAATCGCAATTAATTGTAATTTTATCGGATACCTCTTCGTCAAGTGATTATAGTGAGACTGAAGACGAAGAACAACCTCTAGAAGGCATAAATCCACTAAGTAGTGACGAAGGTGAGATAATGTAAATAATAGATAAAATAAATGTATAAACTTAAACATTGTATTTTTATTTTATTCAAATAGTGTAAAAAAGATTAGATAAAAAGCAGCGGCCTCCCTGAGTAACATAATAAATTAGGTTAAAAAAAATAAAGAAGAAGCCGCGGGCGGCTGCTTGTTATGTTCGCTTTTTTGCGGGCGGTACAAACACGCCAATATGACGTCACCGCGCTCAGGTCCCAACTTATCGCGCACGGGTAATACCTACTAAATTTAAAACTAAAAACAAACAAAGGCAATAACAGCTGTGATTTAATGAGTAGGTATCATTGGGTCATAGTCCTGTTTACAAAACAAAGTACCTATTGGGGGCGGCGAGCTCAAAGGATCGAAACGGCACCTTTGACTAACGGCTTATTCTTTCGAGTTCTTTTTGATATGCCGCGCGAAGGGATATACGGCTTAGAATACCTCGCTACACCGGTTACCGGTATTAACGTAAATGTTTGAATCGATTTATTTGAATAAAATCTTTTTTTTTAATCGAGTGTAACGAGATTTCTAAATCAACTTAGGCAAATCGCTGTGTTTGTTTGTATGTTCGTTTGTCCGAGTATAACTTTCGAAGCGTTGATCCGATCATCGTGACTACCAAAATATTGCCACAAAATAAATAACCAACTAACTTGGCCTACAGTTTCACTAAAATTACAGGTAACGGGAGTTCATGTAACGTGGTTATCTTTTTTGGGGTACAAATTGCAGTTATTCTGGATTTCAAACTTTTGCCTTTTGTGTCACTTAAGCTACACCCATACCAAATTACAGCACTGTAGGGTCAATGGTGTACCCTGTGAATTTTGTCAAAGTTCAATTTTTATTATGGCTAATAACTCAAAAATTTTACCAAAAATAAAAACGGAGTCTAAATGTACCAATGAATATTTCATTTGACGTCCCACTTGACCTAATAGTTTTATTTAGAACCCCAATATCTCGACAAACCCCAACATTTTTAGCTCATTTAGTCCCACCAAAATTGCGCCATCACTACCTACCAATGTATAAAATTACACGATAATCGGATAAACGCTTCGAAAGTTATCCTCGGACAAACATACATACATACACGTCGATTTGCCCAAGTTGATTTAGAGATCTCGCTTCGCTCGATCAATAATTACACTACATTGTTTCCACAGTTCTGAGTCGAAAGGGTTAAATCTCATGTGACTGTAATTTCACCGATACCCTTACCCTTCAAACCGGAACACAAAAATGCGAGTTTACTATTTGGAAGCAGAAATAGGTATGGTGGTAGTACTTTCCCGGACAAACTCTTTCACAGAGAGCTCTACTACTACTAACAGATTAATCCAATTTCGGATCGTCCAACACCGAAAGTCAGAACCGGTATTGATACCTTTCCGGTAATGTTTTCCCAGCCAGCTAGTGTAAGAAGGCGGGCACTTTGGCACGTGTCGGCGTTCGCGCAACTAATTATTATTTTGAATCAGTAGTTGATTTCATTTCTAATTGTGCGGACGGATTTAGAAAAATTGCGATGCTTAACTACAGGTACTCCAATCAGGAGTACCTGAACATGACAATGTGTTACACGGAAAGTGGTCCTGTCAAGAGCGCAGGACTTTTATCAGATATGGCACGGAACCCAGCAGGGCACGCGGACTGTTCCGCGGCACAGGGAGACAAGTGAATTCCAGCCCCGTGTTGAGGCGGGCAGGCCACCTCGCTATTCAGCGCGCTTCGAGGAGATGATGGAATTTTTTGAAGAGGATCCGCTGGCGAGCACTTGTGATGACGCGGCCCGCGTGTACGGTGATAGCGCTACCTATGGGTGAAGTCTTAAGGAGGAAGGTCAGCAACCGTATAGTTTTACACCAGTGCAGGAGCTCTGGACTACGAGACCAGAATGCGGTTTTGTTTGTGTCTGCTGCAGCACGGGCCTTGGAAGATCGACAAGGACTACGATCGGCGAGTGCGCGAATACCTGGGCAGTGCTTATGGTAATCGATGGATTGGGTGCGGAGGGCCGGTTGCACAGCCCGCACGCTCACCGGACTTAGCCCCCTTAGACTTTTATTTGTGGGGTAGGGTAAAGGACTATGGCCATACAATAGACTAACGATGGCCATACAATAGAAAGTGACTTAGAACGCGAATTGTGAACGCTATTAATGTGGTGCGAAGTGAAAGAGTCACGTGTTGTCACGAGTTCGTGTGCATTGCTTTGGCCGTGCTATTCTTCCTAGACTCTAAGAGCAAGAAGGTACGTGCAACAACTTTTGTGAATAAAATAGTGTAGCTATACCTATCTGTGATAATAACTGTAGGTAACTAGTGTAAGTGTCTGTGTAACTGTACATTCTGTAAATAGGTACCAAATAAATGTCGTAAATAACTGATAGCTGTGTTGTACATATTTTGTAGGTACATAGGTAGCTAATGAACTTTTAAACACGCCAAATTATCGTTGATAAAGTGAAGGCACCTCCTACTTACCTCTCGATTTGAGGTAAGAGCTACCTACTACTTTTTCACGTTAATTTATCAGTCGACAGCCTAATAAAAGTGTGTTGGAAAGCTTGAGTTTACCTAAATTGATTAGGTACTTCATTTTGAATTGAATAAATCTTTTAAAATACTACTTTAGCTGTTTTTTATTTTTAAATTTTTCTCTGTAGTTTAGCTAGTCATTGCAAAGATCACGTCTACCCTATCCAATTTAGTCTTGGTCACTCTGCCTGAGTGAGCGGTATACATTTGTGAAACGCCACCTGGGCTCTAATACCTATCTATCTCAACCTAATCACTGCACTGACGTAGGTACCTACCTAGCTCACAGTGACCAAGAAAGAACTAGTGAGTGACACGACGAATTAAATTAATGTAGGTAGGTACCTACCTAGGTTAGGCCAAAAATACCTGTCTTCCGACCTATCATAATTCGAGTCAGTGACACCGATCGCTTGTAGGTACTACACTGGACCAAGAGAGAACAAGCGAATGTAGAGGCACCTGTAGGGATATTTTTTTATCTAGTAGCTACGTCTTACCTATTTATAACTCAAAACGTAGATCTATGGTAGGCTAGTACCTACTACCGTAGGCAGGCATGTATTTTTGATATCTCTTTCGGAAATGGCTGCGGGTTTCGGGTTAGAAAGGAACAACAAGAGATATCTCGAGACGTCACCAGTCTGTGGTTAGATGGCAAGCATTATGCAATAGCACAACATAAGTTTTTTAAAGTGTTTGTTTTAACATGCTAAAATAAATTTCACATTTCTTTGGTAAACATTTCACAAATTTATATATTATGCTCATCTAAACCACCCCTTTCATTTTTTTGCATATACAAACTCTCTATATATTAGACAAGCATGAAAAATATATTTGCCATAATTATTGATTAAAACGGGTATTTATCGCGTATGTAACTTTTTTATTTGTTATCCCGACGTTTCGGCTGTGTTGCAACAGTCATGGTCTCGGGTTGACTGGAGTACTTGGAGCTACCGTCGGGAAGTGCGGGTAGCTGCAGCAACTACCCTCACTTGGTCTTCAGAATTAGAAATGTCCTCGTTCATATTACGACACACTACACTAACCGTATCTACGCACTGAGTCGACCGATTACGACGCGCACACCTAGCAATCACCGGGTTCCAAGACGCTGAGAGTCTATAGACATCTTCCCGATTGAAATTTGGATATTTCTTGATTTCAATCGCTTCACGAACTATTTTATTTTATTTTGTGCTTTATTTTGTCCAATAAAGAATTTTCAATTAAAGTTTTTGTACGAAGTTTTGGGAAGAGAGAACCAGCGGTTCTGTCTCAGCTGTGTACCACGTGATGTAATAGAAAACGTAGGTATTGCACAATTTCCTGATCAGGGAGCAGGACCAGATCAGATGCCATTTTATACTGGATACTACTCTCCTGTTTCATCCGGACTTTCGATTATATAATCTCTATTATTTATTATACGGTGTCTGGACAAACCTAGTTTGTTACTACTTGACCATCACCTCACCTGGTGGTAAGTGATGGTGTGATCAAAGATGGAGCACGCTTGCCTAGAAAAAAACCTGTCCACTCTGGACTTGAGGACTCCGAGATTATACTGGTTCGGAAAAACATACGCCGGAAGTGAGTTGCACTCCTTACTTGTGCTAACAAGAAAAGTTGAAGCAAATTGTTTGGTACAGCAAGGTGGTATGACGACCAGGTATGGGTGATCCTTCTCGGTACGTCTGCTTGTCCGGTGGTGGAAGGGGGAAGGAGGGATAAGGTCATGAAGATCTTGCGCACATTCAACAATATTAACCTTGTAAAAACTGAAAGTCTGGCAACTCGGCGTCTGTGCTCTAGACTTTGTAAATTGGCTTCCACTAGGGAGTCATCACCAATGAGTCTAGCAGCACGTCGCTCAATCAAGGGCTTCAAGCTAATACTTGGACGAGCTATCCCAGAGATAGCAGCAGTACTCCATACATGAGCGGACTTGTGCTTTGTAGAGACTGAGCAGCTGTCCCGGTGAGAAGTACCGCCGAACCTTAGCTAGGATGCCCAGCTTCATAGCAGCAATTTTGACCTTAGACTCGATTTGCGAGCCGACGTTCAGGTTGGACGGGATCTCAACGCCCAACAGGCTCAGTTTTGAGTAATTACGAGTGGGATGCCACAAAGGGTGGGAATAGGATGAAAGGGAGACCGTTTTGCGGAAAGGCTAGTATAGGTTTTTAAGATATCATTGCAAAATAACTATTGTATAACAAGCAACTTTCAATCCCCATTTAATTTTTAATAAAATACATCAGTACTTATATACCATAAAGGTTTCATTTTTAGGGTTCCGTACCCCTGTCTGTCCGTCTGTATGTCTGTCTGTCCGTCTGTCACCAGGCTGTATCTCATGAACCGTGATTAGTTAGACAGTTGAAATTTTCACAGATGATGTATTTCTGTTGCCGCTATAACAACAAGTAAATACTAAAAAAGAAAAAAATATTTAAGGGGGACTCCCATACAACAGACGTGATTTTTTTGCTCATTAAGCTCAATATTGATAACGATAACAGGTAGACGCTTGAAATATTCACAGTATACTTAGTTATATATTTACTTTAATAATAAATAATTAAATTAAAATAAAACAAATATTTAAGGGGGCTCCCATACAACAAAGATGATTTTTTTTTGCCATTTTTATAGACAATGGTACGGAACCCTTAGTGCGCGAGTCCGACTCGCTCTTGGCCGGTTTTTTTAAATAAATTATAGGCTAGCGTTTGAACACGATCTGTTACTGAAACATTAATGAATGAATTATTAAAATGAATAAATATTCCTTATTAAACCTTACAAGTTGATACAAGTAAATGTATGATGGGCGGTCTTATCGCTAAATAAAACGATCTCTTCCAGACAACCTTTTGATGGAGAGGAGTATAGTAAGTGGAAGATTGGCCGAGGTGTAAAAAAGAAAGAAAGATGATGTTTGACATAATGATTTAGAATATGTACCAATTAACCCAACGGCTTACCGGGACTCATTTATCTCTTAAGCTCGAAACAATAAATTATATATTTGAATATCTGGTGATTAATACTAATATTACATTGTATATACAAGGAGTTACGCGATTAACTGCATCCGTAATATTTTTGTGTGTGTGAAAGGCCGAGGGTGCCATTGATCACTTACGCCCGAGTAACTTTTCATCACGGACAGCTGTTCTGAGTGAACCTTGACCTTAGACCCTGGACTTACACCATATAAATGCACGCTATATAAAGCGCTTATATAGCAACTTCTTATTTAGTACTTCTCTATTATGTTTGCTACATAAACTTAAGAAAACGTGTAACTCGATTATAAATACTAATTTTATTACAAAAAACTTATAAATGCCAGCTGAGTTATTCTAATGTAAGATACTATTATAGTAAACTGTGGTTAGTTGTAATACGCTGTTAACATTTATCTATACTAATACTATAAAGAGGAAAGATTTGTATTTTTGTGTGTATATTTGTAATGAATAAACTTAAAAACTACTGCTCCGATTTCCAAAATTCATTCACCATTGGAAAGCTACATACACCTGGAGTGACATACGCTATATTTATTGCTAGAAAAAATTAAGGATCCTTACTAAAACTTAAGTAACGTACCCCAAGGTGTGTAAAAGTGCCCTAAAACGTCTTTCGTCGCATGCGCTGCGGAAACTACTGATGATAGAACAAAAGTATGTTCTACAATATTAAAGGACATATCAATATCTACAAAAAACTTCGTAATATTATAAAGAGTAAATATTTGTTTGTTTGTTTGTTTGTATTGAATAGGCTCCGAAACTACTGGACCGATTTAAAAAATTCTTTCACTGTTGGGAACCTACACTATCTTCGGGTGACACAGGCTACTTTTTACCCAACTGCGGAGAAGGAGGGTAATGTTTTTATTGAAAAACTACGCGTGCGAAGTTGCGGATTGGTCAGCTAGTGTTCATTAAAAACCTTTTAACAACAAAAGCAGCTGTTCTGAGTCACACTTTTGTAATATTCGGCATGAGCTTATCTGTCCCACTGTTTGTTCTCTCGACATATTGTCTCTACACCAGAGATTCCCAATTTTATTTGGCCATGGAACCTTAATTGATCATACTTTTTTTGGCGGAACCCTAGCTGGCTATTTTGATAACTAAAGTGTGTACCTTGTAGTTTGAATATATTCATGTTAGTCTCGAAGAATGAACAAATTATAAATGAAAATAATTATTATAAGTATTGCAAATAATTTATTGTAACAAAGAAATACAATGTAGGTAATAATTTATTGTGAAGAATGAAATTTTTTTCACATTATTTCTTATAATTGCCGTAAAATTAGGCTTTAAGTCTGACAATTGAACGCAAACCAATCTCGCATCCGTAAGTCTTCACAAACTTAATCAGAACCAGGACAGCTTTCTCAACGATTGCCGTATTCATGTTTAAGTACAATTCAACTTTAACTGTCGGACAGACCGCGGAACCCCTGTGACCCCTCCACGGAACCCCAGGGTTCCGAGGACCACCTTTTAGGAATCACTGCTCTACACAATAATAGTCTTCCTTTCTATTGTAAAAGGGTATGTCCAGAGACTCCGCGCGTCTGGAACGAGTTGTAACTTGACGATATACATTCTACATTTTTACGGTCTGTTTTTAAACATGCTATCTGTTTTAGACATGCTACCTGTTTTAGACATGCTACCTGTTTTAAACATGCTACCTGTTTTAGACATGCTATCTGTTTTAGACATGCTACCTGTTTTAAACATGCTACCTGTTTTAGACATGCTATCTGTTTTAGACATGCTACCTGTTTTAGACATGCTACCTGTTTTAAACATGCTACCTGTTTTAGACATGCTATCTGTTTTAGACATGCTACCTGTTTTAAACATGCTACCTGTTTTAGACATGCTATCTGTTTTAGACATGCTACCTGTTTTAAACATGCTACCTGGTTTAGACATGCTATCTGTTTTAGACATGCTACCTGTTTTAGACATGCTACCTGTTTTAGACATGCTACCTGTTTTAGACATGCTACCTGTTTTAGACATGCTACCTGTTTTAGACATGCTACCTGTTTTAAACATGCTACCTGTTTTAGACATGCTATCTGTTTTAGACATGCTAACTGTTTTAGACATGCTACTTGTTTTAGACATGCTACCTGTTTTAGACATGCTACCTGTTTTAGATATGCTACCTGTTTTAGACATGCTACCTGTTTTAAACATGCTACCTGTTTTAGACATGCTACCTGTTTTAGACATGCTACCTGTTTTAGACATGCTACCTGTTTTAGACATGCTACCTGTTTTAAACATGCTACCTGTTTTAGACATGCTACCTGTTTTGGCAATAATAATTGTTTACATCTCAATTTACGGTATTTTTGCTCGGATATTTACAATCAGGGTTCCGGACCAAAATGGTATAACGGATTATTATGCGCTTTGTCGCTTTGTGCGCTTTCGCTGTTCGTCCGTCCGTGTGCCGTATACGCTACTCCAGCTAGGGTTACCATATGTAAGCCTGAAATGCCTCAAATCGGACAAATCCTGAAATCTAAGGATTTGTCCTGAGATTTCAGGATTGTTAGACTCTTCACAGGATTGCGGCTGGATTTAGCAAATCTCAGGATATTAGAATTCTCAATAAAATACAGCTTACATTTTGTAGATCTCTTTAATAAAAGCTAAACAAACTAAAAATAATTTTCCTTTGGTAATAATTGCATAGTTAAAACCAATACTCATTTATCCAGGAAGGTACTTTTTACAGTTATTTCGTTTTTAATATGTGAAGATACCTTTTTAAGTAAGGTTTATTCATTAATTATCGCTACGCGTGAGCGAGATCCGCAGCGCAGGGTATAAAACCGATAATATTACCAAAAGATAGGTTACAATTTGTGCTTGTTGTAACGCTTACGTATGAATTCAAACATTGAATACTTCCAGAGTTATTTCAGTTTGCTGATGGAGTAACGTTTTCGACATTTCTGGATCTTCGAAACTATTTGGCTCACAATCATTAATTTTGGTAAGCATGAAGGTGCCAATTTGTGCTAAGTTGTGCCCAAACATTATTTAAAAATAATAACATGTTCAGGACTTATATGAGGATTTTACATATTTCTAATTTGGTCTCCTGGATGGTTCTTAGGTATGCATAGTTGGACCCGGTAGGTGAAAAGAAGCAGAAAATTGGCGGACGCATTCAATTAGTACCTATTATAAGAAAATGTCACAATTCAAAATACCTAAAGTTCATGTTTTTGAGTCGTATAGAGTTATGTATGACGAAAAATGTCTAAAAACACCATTGCTACAACTTGCCACCAAACGGTGTGTTTCAGCAAAGTCAAAGTCAACTCTTCAATCTGGTGGTCAGATAAGATATAGCAGTCTTGCATTACATATTTGTTTTCTCTTTCTTCAAAGGTGATGTCACATCAAATTGAAGACACGACCGCTTAGGTCAGCGTGCCAATTGAACTGTACAAGTAAATTGAATACCGTTTAGTTTATACTGAAGTTTACTTACTAAATGTCATACTTGCAATTATTGGTTTAAAGTTGCATGAGCGTAACACAAGTTGTATGTCACCAGTTTATTAGGTTTATTTACAATAACTGTTGGCTGTCACATAAAACTAATCGTTGGGACATCATTGCAATAAGACACAGTGGCTGAGCCAATCTCGTGTTGTCTTTGTTACGCCGAATTGTGACATAATATATGATCATCACACACTCTACACGGTGTCCTTTAAATCACTGTTATTCCAGAACAAACGTTGCTAAGACCATGCTCTACTAACAGTTTATAGCATCAATTATGAGAATAAAATTAAAAAATCTAGACCTCAAATAAGTCTAACATTATTCAAAAACTAACCGTGCCATTAAGTTCACGGGTACGCTAGCCGTAGCGTATTATCAACTCCTTAGGTACCTAGTAGCTACCGGTCAGCGCACAGAACACAAAAACAATAGAAGTCGTAAGTAGGCGGAGCCCGCGTAACACCAAGTACGCGGAGTTCCGCGCACTACAAGCATCGCTCCCTTCAGTCGTGTTTCAATTACTTTGGGGTAAACGTACCTCAAAAAAATATAAAAATGCTATATTGTGCCGTTTTGGAGTGTAAATATTATAACCGAACCAAAAATTTTACAAAAGGGGGCATATCCTATCACCGGTAAGTATTATTTTATTGTTTTTTGTTAGTTTTGTTTAAATGCAAAATCGTCAAACAAAATATACTGTGAATCATAATTCATAATTCATTTAGTCATTTGCAAACATACTCTTTAAGGTCGCGTTTCTCTTAAACCTCAACTTAAGCTACTCAATTAGGGATGTGACCCCAATATACTGATGAATGTGTTATCGATTGCTTTAATTAGTTACCCCCTATTAAAAGGTGTATAAGTTTTAGGGCGTTAATTCCTTTTGTTGTTTTATTGATGATTTTCTGAATGTATTTTAGACCTATGGTGTGAAATAATATAATAACTTCTGTTTTCAGTTTCCGCAAGGTGCAAGACATAAAAAAAAGTTAAAAAACGTACAACTTATGAGTCATCCAGCATACAGAGTCATGACCTGGCACCGTGTGACTTTTTTCTGTTCCCAAAAATTAAGAACCAATTACCCGATCAACGGTTTTCGTCACCAGAAGAGGCTGCCGAAGAGTATGAAAAACATGTATCTGACGTCACCACCGGAGGAGTGGCACAAATGTTTTCAAAATGGTTAAATTCTATGAAAAAGTGCATTGACGCAAAGGGAGAATATTTTGAGAAATAAAAAATAAATTCAGTTTTGACCATTAATAGTATTTTTGTATTATTGATTCTGGAAACTTTTAGTGTGCCCCTCGTATAATAATTCAGTATTAATATTCCAGTAATATAGTATTTTTTTAAATATTTACGAGTTGGAAACCTGTGATTATGTTATGAAAGAAAGAAAAGAAAAGCTGTTTAGTTCGACCACCTATATTATGACCTGACGTACCTATTTCGTTATCCACAGTAGGTAGGTGATAATCGATATCGATACATTCGTCTTGTATCCTCATAGGTACATTACTAAGGCAGTAGCAATGTATTTTGGACAAGCGAGTAACAGCCATTGCATTATCAATCTTATTCTTTGCTGTTAGAGACTATAACAAAAATCGTTAGCCACTAAACAACAAATGGCGCTGTCGCCATTTGTTGTTTAGTGGCTTTGTTTTGTGGGTAATCAAATCAAGTAACAGCCATTGCATTATCAGTCTTATTTTTAATTAATAGAGACTATAATAAAAATATTTTCTAAAAAATTAGTTTTATGGTTTTATGTCTTTTTGAACGTTCTCTTTCAACCAATTATAACTTTTATTTCTAAGTGTGCTAGTTTTTACATGTGTGAGTTTAGCTACACTGGTTTTCATAGTGAAAAGTCATCATGCTAGTTTTATTGTTTTTTTATGTTCTGTGGGTCGGCGCGCTGAGTATGTTGCGTAACGTTAAAATAGACGTTTTAAGTTCGCAACTTTTTATATTTTAAAAAGACCGTTTGTGTTGTTTTTTTCAATTTTATGTTATAAACTGTTAGTAGACCATAGTCTGAGCAACGTTTGTTCTGGGAAAACAGTGATTTAAAGGACACCGTGTATACATGGGAAGAGTTACCTTTTTGAGTGCATAAAGTATTGTTATGTTGTAGAGTTTTAGTTGAAACTAGGAGCATTTTGTGAGTCCGTAGGAACACTTCCCCTCTGGATTTGCCGTGGTCGGTTTTGAAGTCGATTTACAGGCTTCGGAGTTAAGCCCTATATTGTCCGCCGCAGACAAAACCTTCCTCCCGGACTAGTCCTCAACTGCCCTGCTCTCCGGTCCCTGGTGCTATACCACCAGTATAATCTTACCTTTACCACTATTTATTAGGTTTACCGTTGACACGCTCGAAGAGGCTGAGAAGAACGACGTTATTCGCCAGCAAACAGTCTATAAGTGTCCCCAAAATGATGATTTATGATTGTCAATGTTTTCGTCATTGAATGTGAGATTGAACGTTTCAAATGATGGCAATTGAAGCTCCGATCGCAGGTGTTTCATTCGCGCATGCCACGCACGCCTCAGTCGATCGCTGAAATTGTTGAGAAAAATAGTGTTACACATAAAAAAATACTAAAAAAGGTCGAGAATCAAGCAACGATTGTCATTTGCTGTCATTGGGCTCAAAGCACAGTGCGTCAATTGCCATCAATCAAGTTTTATATCATTTGTTATAATCAATGTCGTAGTAATATTGGCAAACGCTTCAATTGCATAAAGTAAACGATTATTGCTCGCATCATTAAGTGTCAAATATGTACCTAAACATTGACAATCGCTTATTACCGTTTCGAGGAGCCCGTGCCTTGCTTTGAGGGTGACGTCAACTAATGAGGGAGTCTTTTTTTTCAAATGGACTAATCTCGCTGTTGGCCTCTGAGGCCGTTGCAGCTTAACCGAGCTTTTAGCGAGCGCAGAAGGCGCTCAGCCCTGTAATTTTTTGATGAGGCAACTAGCGCAAGGGCACCTCTTAGGTACGAACCTCGGCTTGGGCTGTTGCCGGGACGGGGATAGGAGAGAAACGCCCGGGTACGTGCTTGTACCTCGTATAGGCGGCGACTGAAGGGACACGTCGACCTCGCCGGCGAGGTCGGTGTATTTGTGAAGTGTTTGCTCTGTCTAATGTGGATGACTCTTCAGCATTAGCGTAAGTGATTTCGTCATCCGGGTCTCAGAGAACGTGTTGTCTCGGACGACGGAGGGTAACGAGGGAGTCATCTTTACGGAGTTTTATTTATCACTCACAACAATAAAACTGCCGATCATTTTTTATTCTTGTGCTTTACAATAAACTATTTTCTATTTTGATTTTTTTAGTACAAGTACCAAAAAAACGGCCAAGTGCAAGTCACCTCGCGCATGAAGGGTTCCGTACCATTATCTATAAAAACAGCAAAAAATCATGCCTGTTGTATGGGAGCCCCACATAAATATGTATTTTATTCAATAGTACAATTTTATTTATTTTCCTTATTTTTAGTTGGTGACGATTAAGCTAGTGCTGTAAATTGTATGAGCGCCCATACAATTTAGAGGACTATCTTAATCATTGGCGTCAACTATATATGTATGTATCGGAACACACTTTAATTATCATCTTTTTTTTATTTTTTGGAAAATTTCCTTTATTTGTGCTGCATTTGCCTTGCTTTTTGCCAAATTTCGTGATTTTAGGGCAACGGGAACTACCATACAGGTTTTCGACCACGGACTTCACTTTTCGACCCATAACCTATAGGGTACTTCCGGTAGACCTAGAATTGTCAATTTTGGTGAAGAGCAAGGTCTTTCAGCACAAGGAAAGGGAAAATTACATAAATAAAAAAAAATTAAAATTAAGGTAAATTTTGGTACGTACAAGTTTTCGAGAACCCGTTTCTGAGAAAATCGGTGGTGACACACGGACTGACACACGGACAGACGGACAAGGGAGTGATCTTAAAAGGGTTCCTTGTTTTACCTTTTGAGGTACGGAACCTTAAAAAGCGGCCTGTTGACCGTTTTTGAGAGAACCAGGCTTATCTTATGCAGTTATGCCTGCATGTATGGTTGCCAGGCGTACGGATAAAGCCGGACACAGTCAGGCTTTTAGGTTGCGTATCCGGTAAAATCAGACGGTGTCCGGCCTGTCCGGCTTTTGTCAGGCTTTTTAAATTCCGCGCACGATGGTCATCGGCGGGCGCGACGGGCGCTGGCGCGGTAGCAGCGGGCGCGGGCGCACCGCACCATTTATTGTTGTTTCATTAAAACTTAAGAAGATTTTATGATAAATGATAAAAACCATGTTTTACTTTTAAAAAAATTGGCGTGACTAAAAAATTAAGGGTGTCCGGCTTTTTGAGCCAAATGTCCGGCTAAACTGGCTGGTCTGGCCGGCAACCCTGCCTGCATGCAAGATCGGTTAACCAGCGTGTTATTAATGACTCGGTTTAGGAATAAACTCCATAAATATAAAACGATGCGCGTCTTCTACATACATAATTGCAAACTATTTATAAATAACCAGTTTTTATATTGTTCTTCTTGTTATGCCACTAAAAATATAAATAATGATCGGATAAATAAGATTGTAAAATGCCTACAATTATACAACATAACCTTAACTAGCTGACTCGCCCAGGCTTTGCGCAGATTTCAATCTGCGCAAAAAATAAAAAAATAATATAACTTCTTCCGGAGATTACCCTAAGAATCCAAACATCCTACATCCGTGATTTATTCTTCTTTTTAGGGTTCCGTACCCAAATGGTAAAACGGCACCCTACTACTGAGGCTCCGCTGTCTGTCTGTATGTCTGTCTGTCCGTCTGTCACCAGGATGTATCTCATGAACCGTGATAGTTAGTTGAAATTATCACAGATGATGTATTTCTGTTGCCGCTATAACAACAAATAAGTACTAAAAACAGAATAAAATAAATATTTAAGGAGGGCTCCCTTACAACAAACGTGATTTTTTTGCTCCTTTTAGCTCGATATTGATAACGGCTACATGTAGACGCTTGAAATGTTCAGAGAATATTTAGTTATATATTTACTTTTAAAAGAATCCCATACAACAAACGTAATTTTTTTGCCGTTTTTATAGATAACTAGATGTTGCCAGCGGCTTCGCGCGCGTGGTTTGCCAATTAAAAGTAGCCTATATGTTAATCCAGGTTATGATCTACGTACACACCAAATTTCGGTTCAGCCGTTCCGGCGTGAAAGAGTAACAAACATCCAAACATACAAACTTTCGCGATTATAATATTAGTAGTATTAGTAGGATGGCACGGAACCTTTAGTGCACGAGTTCGACTCGCACTTGGCCGGGTTTTTTTAAAATGGTTCCAACGAAGACCAGGGTTGTGCCAAAAGCACAACAAATGCTGTGTGTTGGACGCCTTTTGTGTCAGGTATTGTTTTTTTTTTGTATGTATAAATATGTTTTTGTGTACCATACTTACTGTGCTGTGTGTGTTTTGTTCCGTCACAAATAAATGTTTTTACTTTCTTTCAAACAAACAAACTTACAAGTTTTTCCCCTTTATAATATTAATATAGATAGTAAGATTGTGAATAAGATCGTAAGAAGAGAAAGATGTGGTTCGTCGCACTGAAACCGCCTGGAAGAGCTATTGGGCCACGAAGGACTTATTGAAGGGAAACCTTTCCCTCGGCCTCAAAAAACAGCTCATGGACGTATGCATTCTTCCTATTCTTACTTATGGTGTACAAACCTGGTCTTTGACAGCACGTCAAAAGTCCAAACTTGGGGTCTGCCAGAGGGCGACTGAGCGTAGTACATTGGGAGTTAGACTCACAGACAGCATAAAAAACACAAAATACAGCTAAATTGAAGTGGGAGTGGGCAGGACACGTATGTCGAATGCGCGATGACATGTGGGTTAAGATAACGACCGCGTGGGTCCCACATGGTGACCCGGTGGCCGTCCCAGGCGGAGATGGCGGGACAAACTTGACGCGCACAGTGTGAACTGGTGACAGAAGCCCTAGACCGGGATGAATGGAAGAAGGGAAAGTAGGCCTTTGCCCAGCTGTGGGATCCAGCGGGCTCATTAGATTGGATTAGATTGTAATGGAGTAAAACCGTTAAAGATCTACCTAGTACATACCTAGTTAGTCGTCTCACTATTATTGTCTTCAAAACCACTCTGTGATCAATTCATTTGACAAAATATTAATACTAACTTTGCGCAATTGGTAACCGTTTTATACAGGCTGATTCGGAATATGTATGTCAATCCGAAAGGGGGTCATTGTTTTTGTTTTATTTTATTATTTTTGACCTGTATGTGATAATTTTAAAATATTGTAACTTGTTAATATGATGTAATTTCATACACGATTATATAATTGTTTATGAATAAAAAAATGAAATGAAAATTGTCGTTGGTTACGCGCAGGCGCAGGCGCAACACTTTGTGCTAGGACTTTACAACTATTAATTTTGTATTTGACATTGAAGAAACATTTTGTGAAAAACGATTATTTTGGGGAAAACTCTGATAGAATCAAATATTTGAAGGCAATGCCATCGGGTACTCTAATTATGAACCACATGTTTTGTCAATGTTTTAGTTATTGTATGCAATTTAATTAGTGTTCTTCGTGATTAAAAGTAAACCAATTTCGTTTCTATACTGAAATCTATGTCAAATGCGCCATGGTTTATCACAACCGAGGAACTGCATGAACACTTGAAAATGAGCACAGTGAGAGAAGAGATTAAACTCATGGAAAAATCGTACAAAGTCAGACTATCGAAGCATCCCAATCGACTAGCTGTGAAGCTCCTCGAACCAAATCAGCTAGACCGCCAGCGCCACAACATAAGTACCTACTAGAACTGAGTGACAGAATCTAGTTTCTCCAAATGTGCAATACTCAATGGAGTCGAGCACACCACACCAATTATGCTGTCCAAATATCTGCTTATAGCCAAAAGCTGATCGTAGATGAAAAATTAACAAAAAAAAATTAGTTGGGCCTAACAACCTGTTGTTTTTTATAGATTGTCTAGTTTTACTGTTAGCCATACGCTCAATTTATACTCTCAATTCCCTTTATCTCAACCTTTAGATGTAAACACTAAGTGATAATATCTCATACGGAATTTCATTTCCATTAATTCATTTTAATAATTATGAGGTAATACATAATTTTTTTTTATGTTAGGTACCTACATACATCGTAAGTATACTCTCGTTTTATTACAATCTAGCCGAGTAAGCTAATGAGCTATTTTATGCTAACTTAGTTTTATAATAGAATTATGATAAAGAATGTGTCCATTGGCACTTTTCTTGCAGTCTCTATTTAAGCGGAAGACACTTTGTTCTTGTGTTCTTTATAAATAGCACTAACACTGACACTATATTACACTATTGTACACTATAATAACTCAAAAGGATTTGTCCTTTTCAGTCTTCTCACTATATCCGTGTTGTCGAGGAGCTGGATTGCCTCGACGTTCACATGATGGTGAAGTCTTTGTTCGTGAGCTTCTGCATATTTTCGTATTACTCTATCGACGAACTCTATGTTGAGGTCCCGGTGAAGGTCGTCATTTCTAATATACCAGGGTGCATCTACGATGTCTCTGAGTACTTTATTTTGGAATCTTTGGATGATTAAAATGTTACTTTTTTTGGTACAGCCCCAGAGCTGTATACCATAAGTCCTTACTGGCATCAAGACTTGTTTGTATAAAACAATTTTATTATGTACTGACAAAGAAGACTGCCTTCCAAGTAACCAGTACATTCTTTTGAAGTGCAGTTCTAATTCCTTATTTTTCTTCTTGACGTGAGCTTTCCAGCGTAGCTTTGCGTCAAGGGTCATGCTCAAATACTTTGCCGTATTTTCATACGGTATAATCTTATTGTTAATGAATATTGGACAGTATTTTTCCTTTTTGTTAGTAAAGTTGATATGAATTGATTTGGAATCGTTGAGCTTGATTCGCCATTTTTTTGTTCAATCTTGGATTTTGTCTAAAGCACTTTGGATTTTCTCTGCCGCTTCCTCATGCGTGCTTCCAACGGCCATTATAGCGGTATCGTCAGCAAATGTCGCAATGATGTTATTTTCAAGATCAGGAATGTCATTCGTGTATAGAAGGTAAAGGACCGGACCCAGTACACTTCCCTGTGGCACCCCAGCTTTGATTTCTCTTATTTCTGAGTAGGCATCTTCATGCCTTATTCTAAAGACTCTGTTTCTAAGATAAGATTCTAGTATAATTGCGTATGCTCTGGGTAGCAATTTTTTTGGTTTTTGAATAAGGCCTTTATGCCATACTTTATCAAATGCTTGGGCTACATCTAGGAAAATTGTAGAGTAGACTTTTTTGTCTTCAAGTGATTTTTCAATCACATTGGTGATTCTATGGACTTGGTCTATTGTTGAGTGCTTTTCCCTGAAGCCAAACTGATGTTCTGAGATAAGATTCTTCTCTTCAAGTATTGTTTTTAGCCTTTTAAGTAATAGTTTTTCAAATAATTTTGAGATTAGTAGATAAATTGGTCTGTATGATTTTACGTCACAAGGTGGCTTTCCTGGTTTCGCAATCATTATAATTTCGGCAACTTTCCATAAATCAGGTACGTATTTCAGCCTTAGTGCAGCGTTAATGAGATTCGTTAGTTTGACTAAGGCTTTTCTTGGGAGTTTATATAATATTTCACCTGGAATAAGGTCAAAGCCGGGTGATTTTTTTGAATTAATATTTTGCTTTATTTCACGCAAAACATCGCGAGGTGAAACAAGTTTGATATTTATTTCACCTGGATCTTCATCTGTCGTATAATCATCATGTAGTTGGGTATGACTCTCATTTGGTTTAAAAGTATTTTCTAAGTGTTCTGTAAAATGTTTGGCTATTTCTTCATTACAAACGACCCATTTTCCGTTTTCCTTTTTTAGTGGAGGGATTTGGGTCATTGGCCGTTTCAGGTTCTTGGTAGCCTTCCAAAGTGAGTAACCAGTGCTGCGGTCATTGGTTTGCTTTTTGAGGTAAGTGTTGGTTGAGTCATCAGTAAAGTCTTGAATGAGCCTTTTTAATTTTTTTGTTAGATTATTTAGTAAGGTCTTATCGCTTGGAGATCTAGATTGATGCCATTGCCGTCGCTGCTTTCTTTTCTCAGAAATAAGTTTTAAGATTTCTATTGGATAATGATTTCTTGCAAGCCGTTTTCTAATATCAGGAGTATTTTTCCAGGCGGTCTTCTGTATTATGGACAAACATTGTTCAACTTCTTCATTTAGCTGTGCTGGTGTTTTTAGTGGTTAATGTTCTCATCTAAATCGATTTTAAAACTCTCCCAATCTGTACGTTTATTAACTAGGGTTAAGGTGTTTTCTTTCTGTCGTACTTTCTCATGTATTTCTAAATATATTGCTGAGTGGTCAGAGTTCATGTCGTAACTCTGTTTTGTGTCTAAGTAGTTAGTTGATAGATTTTTGTGTATAAAAAAAGTCTATCAGGTCAGGCATTTTTATTGGGTCAGTTGGCCAGTAAGTTGGTGACCTCGTTGATGAGACATCACATTTAAGTTCTCTTAATGCACACTTAATTATTACAATGAATTACATTAAGTAAGTTTTCATAAACTTTATAGTGTCTTATTGAATATCTGAGGAAATAAATATATATATTATGATTATTGCTTGTATTGCCTACTAGATACCCCGCGAATTTCGTACCGCCTTAGAATGAATAAATGCTGAGGTTCTTTCCTATTCTTTTTCTGTTCACGTAACCACTATAATCAACTATCTCTACCTTCAAAGATTTGCTGGAAGAAAACTCATAATAAGCTCCCCTTTGTACATGTCCATAAAGAATTAAGTCATTGCATCTTGCGCATATTCATGCATACTCATGACGGCAAATCTGCCCTATGCACTGTACGTCGCCAGTAGAATTGTCAATCAGCCATCATTAGCTGCATTTTATGTATGAGAAAATAAACTTTCTTAATAACATTTTTTTCGTGAATTTTTCCGATGTTTTAATAATTATTCTGCTATTCGGGACAGACATATCCAACAAATCAAAGATCAGATAAATCGCTCCAGCTGTACATAACTAACCCGACTTTGTTTTATACATTTAATATAGATAAATTTAAGCGAAATCATACTCAACGAATGTAATGTTATTTGTTTATTTTGACAGTAATAAGCCTTGTATGCTTATTTTATGGAGACCGAAAACTGGGCATCGAAATGGTGGACGTCCACCAGCGAGATGGGTCGACGACATCCTTATGATCGTGGGTCGTACGTGGTTCAGACTGGCACAGAATCGGGAACAATGGCAGAAACAAAGAGAGGTATATGCCCAGCAGTGGGTCGACACGGCCTGAAAATGATGATGAACCTTTTATTTTCTTAGTACATAATCAAAGCTGGTTTTGTACAGAATTATTTCCAAACTGTTCACAATTAGGGCCAAAGGCACTTTTTCGATATTTTCGCAATTTAGGCATAATTTGAACGTTCATCCAACTACCCTCGTATGATCTAATCAAAGTTTAATAGCTAAATATTTCTATAGTTGGTGATTAGTCAACATAATTAGACCTCTGACGAATATGAGCAAATTTTTTGTAGTTCTTTAGGCGCTATAGGCTTTTTTTGACATGGGGAAAAACCATTGAACTCGCAACACTGTTACCGTTACCGTTACCAACACCTCTGTATATGAAGGGAAAACTTACTTAAGCGCGTTAGGCATTTTTGAGATGGGAAAAACCATTAAACTCACTGCACTATATAAGTATCTCGTAATTGTTCAAGTTTTCACTTCTGTCCCTTCTGCTAATTTGATGTGAAAATTAGCACATTTTTTTCTATTTATTTGACTAGTCTTAGCATCGATACCACTTTTGTTTAAAATTAGAAAACTTCGAATACGGATTCATAATTAAAGGGATTTGGCCTTCGGAGTTGTCCACTAGTTCTTACAAACTGACAAAATAATGCGTGGTTTAAGACAATCAGACACGATCGCACTTAACCTGATTATCCTATCCATTCAATTAAATTCCGTGAATAGTAATCCACCATGAGATCATCCGGTATCATCACGGTAAGGATATTTCGATGATAACACGACTGATGACGCAAGAGGTCGGTTCCTAGGTCTTCTTCGTCACGAGTTCACGACCGGCGACGAATGAATAGCAAACAGTTTTTTATTAGACAGAATGAGTGGAAGAAGTGCTAAAGACAAAAACTTTTATGGCCTGGCTTACAAATTAAGAAGAAAAAAATATATATACCTATATATATTTGAAAACCAAAACCCCGATTATAAAATGTCTGCGAAAACCAAATACATATAGATATAGACATTTATTTTGACACAAGTAACAATTCAATTCAACAATTCAGTGGATAAGTAAAAACAGCCAATTAATTAAAGACAATCAAAAACACGTTAATTTAAACAAAAAAATAAAAATAATTCAAAAGATACGTACCCAGTAGCTATGAGCCCTGCGCCGGGAAAGATACGTACCCAGTAGCTATGAGCCCTGCGCCGGGAAAGATACGTACCCAGTAGCTATGAGCCCTGCGCCGGGAAAGATACGTACCCAGTAGCTATGAGCCCTGCGCCGGGAAAGATACGTACCCAGTAGCTATGAGCCCTGCGCCGGGAAAGATACGTACCCAGTAGCTATGAGCCCTGCGCCGGGAAAGATACGTACCCAGTAGCTATGAGCCCTGCGCCGGGAAAGATACGTACCCAGTAGCTATGAGCCCTGCGCCGGGAAAGATACGTACCCAGTAGCTATGAGCCCTGCGCCGGGAAAGATACGTACCCAGTAGCTATGAGCCCTCGTGTGCCGGACAAGGGGAATGGCTCAGCATTATGCTGAACAATAAACTTATTGCTCGGCGCTGATTCTAAGCCATGAAACCTGCATTGACGTCACGTGCCTCAGTTAAAGTTGAATAATATAAGTTTTCTGTCCAACCAATTGTACCACTTACCTACCTAAGGATATACATTGGATGAATTCTTGAGTGACAAAAATTTTAATTAATATATATTATATCTAAATCAAATTTTTATTGTTCTAACATTTATCTAATTTGTATAATGTGGTTTATTTTATTCTGATCTGAAATATTCTTATTTTTAAATTTGCTATGACATCCTCAATCACAATATTGTAATTTGACATTTTAATCTGTTATGCTTTGTTAGCCATTTTAAATATTTGTATACCTCTAGTACGTGAAGCACAGTGATTCCTCTATAATAACACCATCTGTCGCCGATACGAAGCTTGTGGTCAGACCGCAAGCCGAATTCTGGCGGAGAATCTTGTGCGCCTTGTTCGTCCCTGAATGCAACCGGGATATAAACAAACTGCGCAAGCTACTAACAGTGCAGAACCCAGAAGTCAACATCAACTCATGGTCTCTCATCAGGGCAGAGAAACAGGCGGAACGGGAGATACCTGGAGTACACCTGCTTCTCAGAATACCTGAGCCAGATGTTGAAATACTCAAAAAGCGGGAGCGACGCCTGTACTGGCGCTTTGACAACATCTATATCCAGATACTGGAAGAGGAAGTCGATAAAGCCAAGGGCGCCGCTCAAACCAACCAACCTGCTCAACCAAACAATCCCGGGGCAGATCCCTCAGCGCGTCAATCTCCACACCAACACGAGCTGGATGTAGAGGTCGATCCCCCATCGACCCCAAAAGCAGACGAAGAGTGCTTTCTCGACGTCAAGGGGAGTGAGACCAGCGAACCAGAAAAGGCAGGATCTGTGGACTTAACAACATCGGTGGGAAACTCAAAATTTTTTTCTATAGTGAGAAATTTTGGTCTGTTATCGCGGAAACAAATAATGATTGATACCATAGATTGTTTGTCTTTTAGGTTTGATAGAGCTAAACGTTATTTTTTGACGTCTAACGTCAATGTAGCGCCCACCCCGGTATCGGTTGGATACTCTTACTTTGAAGTTGTTGAGGAGTACATTTACAGGACAAAAATATCCCTCAACTCAAACACAATATAGCAATTGCTGCAGAAAATTTCATCAAGGAAAATTGCTTAGCAGAAGAATGTCGGTAGAATGGCTATTTTGTATTTTTCCGGGTGGAATCTTGAATTTGAATTGACTCTTTGAATTTTAAACCCGTTCCCCTCAACCGATTGAGCTGAAATTTGGAATAAATATCTAACGTCGGTTACAATGCAATAATATGGTACCATGGAAGTGGTCTCATGAGAGGGATGCTAGACAATGGAAGTTCTGAATGGATTATAGTAGGCTGCTAGTGATTGGGCTCATTTGAATCTGCTTGCAGTTCCTTTATGAATTTTATAAAAGCTTGTTTTGAAAAAGTATTTTTTCAACAAAAAACTTATTACGGTCGAAGTCGGCTAGACAGCGTTCGGTATGTCTTTTTGTCCAAAATACCTGTGTCTTATGACAGAAGTCTTTGAGTAGTGTCTGTTACCAGTGATGACATTTGGTACAGAAACCCTGGTCTCTCATGACTAAGATACAACTGTACTGACTACGGAACTTTATTTGTTTGATTGCGTGGATAAGCATTATAATGTCCTTAAACCTTCCGTAACCAACACACACTTGTTATTTATTTAAATCGAAGGCTGATTAATTAGTTATGAGAAAAAATAATGCCAGCCATGTTATGACCTTTGTTTGAATTTCCGTTAGCTCATCACGGTACTAATGCACGACAACATGATCTATGGAGATTTATACTAACATTAAGCTGAAGTTTCAATAAATAAAAACCGGCAAAGTGCGAGTCGGACTCGCGCACGAAGGGTTCCGTACCATTATCTATAAAAACGGCAAATAAATCATGTCTGTTGTATGGAAGCCCCACTCAAACATTTATTTTATTCAATAGCACAATTTTATTTATTTACCTTAAGTGAGAGGGCATAATTTGTTCTCTGTCACAACTCTCAGTTCTGGATAGTCAAAGATCACAGCTCATTATCTCAGCAACTACTGAAGTTATTGACCTAAAATTTGGAACGGTACCTATTGAATAATGCTAGCCCATCCTCTCATCTGGATCATGATTGTAATCTGGCATCAATGTTGTATTTTTCTTTTGGTAATAAACATTTTATCCTTTTTCATCTCTAATACCGGTAAAAAAACAAAAAATGATGATCATTTTGACATTTTGACTATCTCCGTGGCTCAGTTGGTGAATAGCCGACTGAGACGCAGGAGATAGCGGGTTCATTTCCCGCCGCAGAACAATGTTTGCATCATCTACAGATATTTGTTCCGGGTATGGATGTTTTTCTTTATATTATATACATATGTGTTAATAAAAAAAATTGTATAGGTATAAGTATTCTATCTATCAGTTATCTGGTTCCCATAGTACAAGCTCTGCTTAGTTTGGGGCTAGGCAGCGGTGTGTGAAATGTCCAGCAATATTTATTTATTATTATTATTTTAATTGCCAATGGGCCAAAAAGGAGGAGGTAAAATTTCAAAATAGGATACTAGATCAAAATTAAGTGGTATATCATATCATCATCATCATATCAGCCGTAGGACGTCCACTGCTGGACAAAGGCCTCCCTCATTGATCTCCAGGAACTGCGGTTGGAAGCGGTCTGCATCCAACGCCGACCTGCGGTTCTTACCAAGTCGTCTGCCCATCTTGTGGGTGGACGTCCTACGCTGCGCTTGCCGGTCCGTGGCCTCCACTCGAGAACCTTTCGGCCCCATCGGCCATCTGCTCTGCGCGCTATATGGCCTGCCCATTGCCACTTCAACGTGCTAATCCGTCGGGCTATGTCGGTGACTTGAGTTCTCCTACGTATCTCCTCATTTCTGATTCGATCCCGTAGAGAAACCCCGAGCATAGCCCTCTCCATAGCTCGTCGAGCGACTCTGAGCTTATTCATAAGGCCAATAGTGAAGGAGCACGTCTCGGTTCCATATGTCATCACTGGTAACACACACTGATTGTAGACTTTCGTCTTAAGGCACTGAGGTACATATGTTGGACGAAAAGACGTATATCAATTAAAAGAGGTTAATTTAACGTCAAATTTTTTTTATTTAGTTTCGGTCGGAGTTAAATTCGTATGATAACTATTACTTAAAAACAGTCTGACTACGAGATGAATCACCTCTATTACATTGATAAATAGATTCGTTAAATAACTGTCCTGCAAAATTTTAAGAAGTTCTTTGACACTTTTAAACCTATTTGCGTCTAGATAACATTAAATTAATCAATCATTTCTTGTGGTATCTGTTTTGTTCTTTTGAACCTTGAGTGCTTAGACATAATGCTTAATATGCCCAAAATTATATTTAGGGCTTTGGCTCAAGGCTAAAAAAGGCGCCATTTCCGTTAGTCAGAGTAAAAATAAACTGATCACCGCTAGCCATTTCCAGTGTGGACTGATGTAAACCATAATGTACGAGTTATTTAGGACGAGCGAAAGGCTGAACACTTACGAAATATCTAGTCAAATTAAAATTTAGATGTAATCTCGATACTAGTCAACCTTTAACTAAATAAAAGGTGACACTACCTACAAAACTGACTCTTGTTAAAATTACAAACGCGATACTACGACGTTTCTGACATATTATTATTATGTCAAAAACGTCGTAGTATTGCTATTAGGTAAATTTTTTTACTAGCCCATACTGTCCTACTGCTGGGCAAAGGCCGCCCCCTCTTCCTTCCACTAATCATGGTCTAGCTAGAGCCATATCCCTCCAGGCTCTTTGGAAGACGTCCAAGGACGGTAGGATTAGGTACATACCTTATAACTGTATATGTATTTAGTTTGTAGCAGTATTTTTACGCTGTTTGGTTTTCAAAAAGTGCCGTCTTTACCATAAGGGCAAACGGGGCCCGTGCCCAGGGCACCCATACTCAGGGGCCCCGAAGTACCGACATTTCTCACACAAAAGTATATTTTCAAAACATTTTTGTCGAGCGCAGTAACAGCGCCACCGTCTAATTTTTTTTGGTCGGTTCGTACACACGACTACACATCAAGCTATACATTTCCAGTATAAGCTGACCTCGCATTGTGTAGGCTTTTCGTAGAATGGGAGGAAATACTGGAAATGTATAGCTGAATGTGTAGCCGTGTGTATCTACTAATTAATAATATTTCAGGACGCATCCTAATTTACTAAGTACACCATCTAGCGATCACTCATGAAAACCAATCCGATTCCAAAGTCAAGCTGCACAGTCTAAACGAGGCCTAAAATACATATTGACAGTCTAGTCTATGGTTGGGTGCATCCCCGGATGATGATAAAATGTTAGTATAATTCGCTTTCTTTGCTTTCCAAAAGGGCCCCCAATTCTTGTGTGCCCAAGGGCCCCATCATAGTTTAAGACGGCGTTGTGTTCATATCTGCGTTCTATAGCTGACTATATACTTCTGAATTGTCATACCGAACGATAAAAAAGCGCTCTTGTAAAAAAGCGTGCAGTTAGACGCCAGAGGCAACGAACCTTTAAACTGGAGCGAGCCACAAAAACTAACAACTGAGGAAAGCTCCTAATTTAGGTTACGGGCTTTATTATTGGCATACATCACTTGTTCTTATCATTCGCCTACGCTAAGTCTGCAGTAGATGGTCAAGTAAGAGTAGAACTCGCACACCGAGGGTTCCGTACCTAACTATATTATACAGTCAACCCGTGAACACGACTGTTGCAACACAGCCGAAACGTCGGGATAACAAGTAAAAAAGGCACATACGCGATAAATACCCATTTTAATCAATAATGGTTTTTCTATATAATATAAGTACTTATGTATTTACAAAAAAGTATATAAGTATTATATCAGTTATCTAGTTCCCATAGTACAAGCTCTGCTTAGTTTGAGGCTAGATAGCGCTGTGTGAAATGTCCAGTAATATTTATTTATTTATTTATTATGTAATACAGTGATCGCGAAAGTTTGAAAAATACTATATTTATGTAAATTTAGCAGAGTATCTTTATTTGGGATTAAACATTTTGTTCGAAGAGTCAACAACCCGTGTAGTACAGCGACTTCACGGGTTGTTGCCTCTTACGTATAAAAAAGCATGGAACAAAATAAAATATATATAAAAATAATATATCATACTAATATTATAAATGTTAATGTAAATTTATTTGGTTGTTACTCAATCACGTTGTAACGGCTGAACTGATTTCGATTAAATTTTGTATATAGATAGATTATGACCTGGATTAACACATAGGCTACTTTTTATTGACAAACAACGCGTGCGAAGCCGCTGGCGGAAGCTAGTATAATATAAGTATACTAAAACCTCCAGATCCGGAACAAATATCAGTAGATCATCCACACATAATATACATGTGTGGATGTTTGTTACACTTTCACGTCGTATGGATTTATTATATATCCATACAAACTTTCGCGTTTATAATATTACTGGGAAATATCTACTTACAAAAAAGTATACATGTATCGGTCAGTTATCTGGTTCCCATAGTTACCCTCCGTCGTCCGAGACACGTTCTCGGAGACCCGGATGACGAAATCACCTCCGCTAACGCGGATGAGATTTTTGAGTCATCTACATTAGACAGAGCAAACACTTCACAGATACACCGACCTCGCCGGCGAGGTCGACGAGTCCCTTCAATCGCTGCCTATACGAGGTACAAGCACGTAAAGGAGAGAAACGCCCGGGGCATTTCTGTCTTATCCCTATCCTGGCAACATCCCAAGCTGAGGTTCGTACCTAAGTGGTGCCCTTGCGCTAGTTGCCTTATCAAAAACTTACAGGCACGGACTTAACGGGACGCGTAACGTGCTTAAAACTAATGAAATCACCGTCGACCGTTTTTTGCGAGGGAGTGATCTATTGCTGGTGTACTTCCACATATAGCGTTGTCACTGTCTAACAGTTACTGTAGATTGAACACTAGTGCTTGGTGCAGTCGATAAAATAGTATCGATAAAAATGAATGAATGACGAAAAATTAAATAGTATGACTAACCTACTTTTAAAAAATTGAAGTCGTGATCAATTTATAAAAAGCTTTTATTTAACTTACAATGTTTGTTGAATTTTAAACTAGTTCCCCCAACCAATTCAGCTGAAATTTTTAATACAACGTAACTTAGGTGACAATGCAATAATTTGGTACCATGGAGGTGGTTTCATGATGGAGACGGATGCTAGATAATGTACATTCTAAGTGGATACTAGTGTACTAGGCTACTAGTGTTTGGGCTCATTTGAATCTGCTTGCGGTTACATTATGACGTCACCAAAAATCCAAAACGGTGGAAGAGATAAAGAAATGCAGGTTAGGTGTTTGCAGTTTGTTAGCATTGCATGCGTTGATGACGTCTCAATAACCATTTAGGAATGTAGAAAATCACAAGAAAATAACTAAAGCGTTTAACATTTCATATATTTTTTATTTAGATGGAAAAGAAATCAGCCATTCACGAAAAATAAAAAAACATCCTCCTTTTTAGCAGTCTGGTAAAAAGAAATTACAAAATCAAAACTTATTACACTAATATTATAAATGCGAAAGTATGGATGTTTGTTTATTTAATAATTTGTTTGTTATTCAATCAATCACGTCGTAACAGCTTAACAGATTTCGATGAAATTTAGTATATATTTAGATTATAACGTGGATTAACACACAGGCTAATTTTATCTCATAACTCAGGTCCCATAGGTTTAATACCGGTAGTTAGAATACTAAATAAATAAATATGGCTGGACATTTCTATCTAGCCCCAAACTAAGCAGAGCTTATACTATGGGTACCAGATAACTGATAGAATATTTATATACTTTTTTTGTAAATTCATACTTATAATAAGCATATAGAAAAACATCCAGACCCGGAACAAATATCTGTAGATCATACAAATATTTGTTTCACGGCGAGAATCGATCCAACTACTTCCTGCGTCTCAGCCGGCTATTTGCCCACTGTACCACAGAGGTCATCAAAATCGTCGTGAAGGTCGTCGTATTTATCCGATAATCGAAATATTTCCAATAAACCATTTTAGTAACGTAAATCCGTTGCGCCATTGCGATGGTGACGCTTAGTCAGTTTAACAGGTCTATAAAGATAACGTCGGTCGTGGTAACGGGTGAACCATATGCTTGTTCCATATCCAAATGTATAAAAAAGTAGCAAACAGACAGACAGAGACACAGAGTTACTTTTGAATTTATTATTTAATATGAATAACCACCTTGTAAAACAACATCACCATCATTATGTTGATGATGATGATTAAGAGAGCTGTGTCCGGTATTTGAAGCTCTACTTACAAATTCTGGCGAATTTAATTTTGGAACAGCATCTTTACATAGTTTCCTTTATTTGTTAGACTTTTTATTGTAACACTCAGGTTCAAAATGTAAACTGCATATATAACTATGTTTTCTTGGAATCCAAGCCTGCTTTCTGAGGACTGCTTTCACCCACTCTCTCTTTCTTAATGGATCAGTTGAAAATCTGAAAGTGTGTGAGTTTGTTCATTCATTCATATCGATATTTTTATCGATAGTGTCAAGCCCTATCACCATATGATTAGAATGAACGTAATGAAGAATGAAAACTAAATGACATTATAATCCGACTCATTTTGGTGTACCACAATTTCGGTTACACTGCCCAAAAAATGGTACTTTTAAAATGGCGTATTATTTGCAGTAATTGTAACATATTTATTTGATTTATGAAAATATAGTGGCTTCAATGGGATAAAATTATACTCACAAGAAATATTAACTGCTCGGCCACTATAGCTTTTACAAAAGAATACGGCTCACTTCGTCATTTTTTTCACCATGTTTTGGCCTCGAGAACTAAAGTCACACTGACAAGACATTTTCGTTTACTATGGCAAAATGACTGAGTTCGTGGCAAGAGGAGTAAAGGCGAAAACGGCCGAGTTGCGCGTCCAGTGAAGTCCGTGCTTACAGGGCTCGGTTACTTAAGTTCGGTTAAGCTGCAACGGCCTCAGAGGCCAACAGCAAGATTAGTCCATATCATCGACAATTGGGTATCAAGCACCACACGCTTCACGCGATCTTTTCTACCCCATTCTTGTAAGATGTGGAATGAGCTACCATTTGAGGTTTTCCCATTAGGTTACGACATGGCACGCTTCAAGAGAAATGTAAAGAGGTTTATACAGTGTAGGGAACGCATCGACAACACCCCGGGTGTTGCCGGTGTCAATAGGCGACGGTGACCACTTATCATTAGCTGGGCCGTAAGCCTGTTTCCTCACAAATAACATTAAAAAAAATCGAAAAAAAAGTTCCCATAGAACAAGCCCTGCTTAGTTTGGGGCTAGATAGCACTGTGTGAAATGTCCCGCAATATTTATTTAATCTAATTATGTAAGTAACACAATTAAACCACCCATACGTATCACAATAGAATAGATCGAGCAAAAAGCGTTTCGCTGATACACAACTTATAAAAAAACGTATTAACCTGGATAGATGTTGATTTTCAATTAGATTGCAGTAACCAACAGTACATTGCAATGCAATGTATCTAGCGGTAGATAACTGTCCTACTGACCACATGCGAACTGAAATCGACATAATATTTTTGAAGTGAAAACTTCTTTAGGCGCGTTGTACATTTTTTATGATGGGTAAAAACCATTGAACTCGCGACACTTACCGAGACCTGTCACTGACTACTGACACTGACTGTTACTGACAACTCAGATCTGTAGTATAGTCTGATTTTATTCAAGTTTTCACTTCTAGGCGGCACTCCCGGAGTGCTACTTTTTTAAAGTAAAACTTCTTTACGCACGCTTGCGTTAGGGAGTAAGCTGGTGAATGTGTTACGAAAAGTGCGAACGGAAGTTGAGAGGGAGATATAAGTTAGTGAAGATAGAAAGAGAGAGAGAGAGTATATTTTTAAACGATAATGTGCGAGTGCGAGTTGAGTCTGTCCAGAATGAACATAGACTGATCGACCTACAGACGCGTGGACAATTTTCTAATTGAACAATTTTATATGTTTTTTGAAAAAGAAGTTTTACTTCAGTCGTGTGCTCTAAAGCAGCTGTATAATTTAGTCAGCTACAATTTTAAGCCTAAAACAAAGACGATCGGGTTAAGGGTTTGCCCTGTAGCCTAACCTTTTGAAAAAAGTCAAATAGTCAGTACGACATTTTCACATTATTTTTTCGAATTCCGTAGATTTATTTCCAATGTGTTCGATAGTCGTGTGAGGCAAGAAATCTGTGACTTTTTTTTAATCTCTACTTATGTTATACAGGATGTATATGACAGATTGGTAGGAAATGCAATATTAGTTTATATTCATGAGTTACTCTTCTGGATTGTTTGATTTCGAGTTGTAGGTAGGTAGACCTATTTTTCAGATTTCTACTATAAACATTTTTTTGCAGTCCGAGTGATCATAGTGAAAGTTCAACTGAAATTATTGGTGAAAATTCGACTGAAACAAAGGATGGAAATTTAGCTGAAAATGATAATGTGAATAATACTGACACACTACTACACTACACTAACTGAGTGTAGTGTGTCGTAATATGAACGAGGACACTACACTAACTGAGTGTAGTGTGTCGTAATATGAACGAGGACATTTCTAATTCTGAAGACCAAGTGAGGGTAGATGCTGTAGCTACCCGCACTTCCCGACGGTAGCTCCAAATACTCCAGTCAGCCCGAGACCATGACTGTTGCAACACAGCTGAAACGTCGGGATAACAAATAAAAAAGGTACATACGCGATAAATACCCGTTTTAATCAATAATTATATACAATAATCGCGAAAGTTTGAAAAATACTAAAACACATTCAAATTCATGTCATACGCGGATTTTATTTTGAATCACACAACTAAAAATCCTGCAATGGTCTCATAATTATAAGCTTATGTAAGGATAACTGCAGCATCACAATTTGAGTTAAGTAATTGTTTTACATTTAAATCTTAATCAATTAAATGTAATTATGAATCAGTCGCACAACTTACACTCATTATTTCTGTTACTTTCTACATTGTTGTACACTTTAATTCGAATTAATTAAATACTAAGATGGATGAGTAGGTCGGATAACTTACAGTCTCACATTTTCGTTAAGTTTTATGTTTACACAACTAATTGATTTACTAAAATATTTAAGTCGCACAACTTGCAGTCTCATAATTTATAATATGAAGTTCTGTTCAGGGTGTATCTACAAAGGTGCTAATACCTTCTGGAGGTGATTCTGCCCGAAAGCGAACAACTTTTTTCAAGGAATATAGGCCCGAAAATTAAAAAAAAATCCTAATTTCAATCCAATCAATATCCAATTTTCTCTTAAATATATGTACATAGCATTTTGAGCCAACTTTCTTTTGGGATTAGTAGTTCAATTTTACATTTTTTAGAAGATTTTTTAGTAGGCCAACTTTAAATTCCGTCATCCACCCATCCTTCCGGAAAAATTGATAGATTTTTGGAACCGTTTTCAATCGTTTCAACTATCACAAACGGCATTCTGAAAAAAAAAATATTATATTATTGTAACTTTAATTACCTATATATTTTCATGCAGAATAAAATAAACGTCATTATAAATTAAATTTAAGTAAGTAAATATCTCTTCCCGCGGGTGTCGTAAAAGCGACTAGAACGGTGAACCTATCAAGGGGAACGAAACTATTATAAATACGAGACTAGGTACTCAGGTTGTTTATCTAGAGACTTTTGCTCTGATTGACTGACTGTAATTTCATAGTTTGGTGTCTAATAGTCAGAGCGGGGTTCGATTCCCGTTGTAGACGCTTCAAAAATAATTTTGTGAGACTTTCCCTTATTTGGTATATTGCTGACTAAATCATCAAATTGTTTATTGAAGCTGTCGGTCTGGACTAATATCTATACGGATATTAAAGGTTCCACGGGCCACATCAGGGGCTCGTAGTGGCTCCTCAACTTTGTCTGATACCAGCGTTCGTGTGTTGTGAAGTCGCTTTCATGGATAGATTTTATAAAAATAATACATAAAAAATATTAAAAATAAAATCATTTTTATAGTCTCGACTCGAATCACATCATGTGCCTAATACAGTCAGAAAGGCTTATACATTCTAAGATGTATAGACGTAGGGTGGGCATTGCCACCTAAACTACTTATTGTGAATGATGTGTTTTGTATTGTATTGTATTGTGTGTATTAAATGTGTATGGACCTCATGAGTCTGAAATAAAGATTATTATTATTATTAAAAATAGACGAAAAAAAAAATTTCGCCTACTTTAGAAGGAGTCTATCATCATTTGAAGAGCTATTAAGCGGGTTATCAAAATATATACAGAAAAATAATATGAAAGGAAGTAAACCTGTTACTGCTTTGGAAATGCTGGGCTTGACTATAAGGTAAAGTAAAACATATACTTTTTATTGATATGTATTGCACTAGGAGTCGAAAGAGTGATAGAAACCAACTGAATCATTGTCAACAAGTATAACGTCATAATGCTGGAATTTAAGCCGCGTTGCGGCGCCGCGCCGCTAAAATCGGCAATGGCGCCACTGCCGATTTCAGCGGCGCGGTGCCGCAACGCGGTTATGTGTTTCGGCCCTAACTCTTTGTCTCTGTTTGCTACTTTTTTATACATTTGGATATGGAACAAGCATATGGTTCACCCGTTACCACGACCGACGTTATCTTTATAGAAGATGTAAAGGCGGTATCAGACGGTTCACTCGAGTGAACATTCACACGAATGCATGCTTCATTTTTCTTTCATTCCATGTTCACACGACTTACTGCGAATGACAAAGAAAAGAACGTTCATCTGTTACTTACTTTAAATATGTCATCGGGTGAAGTCGTGCGTCTCGGAATCCGTTTAATTTGTGATCATTTAATCCAAAAGTTAGTAAAAAAGAAGCATAGAAAACGTCGACGTTGGTGGGTGCGGCCATGGATTGAAAGAAGAAATATGTTTGGAGCTTCGAATACACTGTTGAGAGAACTAGCTGATGAAGATTCTGAATCGTATCGCAATCATTTGCGAATGGACGAATCTAAATTTGAAGAACTTTTACTGCTTATTGCTCCGTCAATAACGAAACAAAATACTTTAATGAGAGATAGTATACCTAACCGAACAAAACTTCAAATTGTACTGAGATATCTTTCTACTGGCGATTCTTTTGGAACCTTAGAAGCTCTATACAGAGTACCACGAAACTCAATATCCTACTTTTTCAAAGAAGTATGTGAAGCTATTTGGACAGCACTTGGAAACTTTATAAAGGTCAGTAACATTTAGAATTGATTAAAAAACAAGTAGGTAATATTTTTGAAACTTTTTAATTAAATGCACATGTTTGACAATTAACATTCAAACGATTTCTTTAAGAGCTTGTATGAGTATATTTTCTTGAGTGGATGGTGAAAGAACAATGTGTGAATGTACTTCTTGTTGGGTTGCTGAGGGATAGTACTGATCATTTTGTGGTGAGGACATAGGTACAGAGACCGTTGGTGAGTGTACTTGGTGGGTTGGCGAGTGATAGGTATCATATTGATGCGACCGGCTGATATTTAATGAGGATCCTGTACTTGAGCTCGAGTAAATCGATTCAGATACAGACGTCATTTGTGAAAGACGTTCCTGGGTCATCACGGATTGAAGCCTTTCCTGACATATTAATGCCCTATTTAGGGGCATTATCTTTAGCTGTATTGCCAAACTTTTACAAAACAAATCAAACTCATCTTCAACTTGCTCTTTGTTTTCCTTGCTTAAAGCTTTTAGTTCTTTAATTGCCATATCAATTGGAATGTCTGTCTTTCGTTTGCGGTTGACTGGTTTTCCAGAATGCAATGATGTAGACGATATTGTACCACTATTTCTACTATTCTCAGCACTAGATGTCGACTGCTTCTCACTACCAGCTTGAGAACTCTTCGGCTCAGATTCAGTGGTTTCTTCATTTTGAGTCTGCGTGTTTACTGATGTATCCTGCAATTAAAATATATTTATTGTTACAGGTTCCTGAAGTTCGAGATGAATGGATTAAAATAATGGAAGACTACTATAAACTATGGAACTTTCCAAACTGTTGCGGGGCCATGGATGGAAAATTAATCAATATAAGATGTCCAGGAAACTCCGGCTCAGACTATTTCGACTACAAAAAGAATTTCAGTATTCATCTATTTGCACTTGTGGATGCGAATTACAATTTCATCTTTATAGATGTTGGAACAAATGGAAGAGCAAACGATGCATCAGTCTTTCAAAAATCAACATTAAATGAAGCATTGATGTCAAATCTTCTGAATTTTCCAGAGGAAGGCGTAATCGTGGCAGATGACGCATTTCCTTTACGAACAGATATTTTGAAACCATTTAACTCTAGAGGAGAGTTTGGCGTCAAACAAAAAATATTCAACTATCGGCTCTCTAGAGCTCGACGTGTGGTAGAAAATACTTTCGGAATATTGGTATCTAAATTCAGGATCTTTGAAAAACCGATTCCACTATCGGTGGATAAAGTTGAACAACTTGTTAAAACCACATGTGCATTACATAATTGGCTGAGAAAAACGACAAAGCATTATGTTACACAACAGTCACTGGAAACTGAAGATTGGAACAGAGGTAGCACTGTACCAGGGGAATGGCGACAAATATCATCTTTAGCAATAAGCGATTCTCTACCAACTACTGCAAGGCATCATAGTGAAAACGCCCGTCGCGTGCGTGATGCATATGCAGAAAAGTTTGTCACTACATGCACTGTGCCATGGCAATGGAACATGATATGATGAATATGTAAATGTAAATACCTAACATAAATATTTTATCCATCTAGGTACGTTGCTTTTATTGAATACCTAATATTTATCGTCCCGTGCTGTGCCCCCGTACCAGCATCAGTCCATTTCGTGTCCCATGCGCTGTCCTTTTCGAAAAACCGAGATAGTATGTATGTTAATGATAATCACAGTACAAACAGACACCGGGACAGGTGCAACTAAATAAAAGCTAGTAATAAACAATAGCTAAATTAGTATACTTACGAGATTTGATGTACTCTGCCGTGGGATACAAACACTGCTTAAAAATTCTGCATGTTTAAACCAGTACAGTGTAGGCACATATATATCGTCAGCAGAGCAACCACTTTTAGTAGACTGCTTTATTTTTGTTAATTCAGTTGTAAAGCGGGTCCGTATAGTTTTTATTTTATGTTTGATGTCTTCTTCAGTAACCTCGAGGTTTAAATCACTAATTAGGGATTTTATAGCCTTTGTACGTAAAGTTCTATCCTTGTATTCGTCAAGTTTGTGGTTCCATAAACATTGATAATTCTTAAAATGTTCCAAAAACAGCAGCGTACTTTGATCATTCCACTTGAACACCATTTTGGCGCCAATTTTCCGTGACGCAACTGGACGTGCGTCTGCTACCGAGCTCAAGACAAAATGGCCGAATCCGAGTGAACGTTCTCTCTGTGTGCAGACCGTTCATTTTTCGTTCATTCGCAGTTGGAGTGAAAGATGCCGAATGATAAAATCTAACATCGTCGGATCGGTTCATTAATGAATTCATTCGGCACTCTTGTTTCATTTAGGGTTCAGACAAATCATTTCGAGTGAAAGATGCCGAATGAAAGACAAAAATGAACGAAAAGTGAACCGTCTGATACCGCCTTAAGTACCTGTTAAACTGACTAAGCGTCACCATCGCAATGGCGCAACGGATTTACGTTACTAAAATTGTTTATTAGAAATATTTAGATTATCGGATAAATACGACGACCTTTACGACGATTTTGACGACATCTGTAGTACAGTGGGCGAATAGCCGGCTGAGACGCAGGAAGTAGTGAGTTCTATTCTCGCCGTGAAACAAATATTTGTATGATCTACAGATATTTGTTCCGAGTCTGGATGTTTTTCTATATGCTTATTATAAGTATGTATTTACAAAAAAAAGTATATAAGTATTCTATCAGTTATCTGGTACCCATAGTATAAGCTCTGCTTAGTTTGGGGCTAGATAGAAATGTCCAGCCATATTTACCTAGTCAGGTCATAAATTCTGTCACATGTTTAATATAAAATAATTAAAACAAGTTTATTCATTATGTAACCATTTATATACCAAAATGAACTTAACAAAACATAGATTCTTATGACACTAAAGTTTATTCGAAATGACCTCCGTGATTTTGAATACAGGCCTTCAATCTGCGCGGCCAGTCGTCTATCGCAGCACGAACAAGGTCCATGTCAATATCGGCGGCTGCCTTAATCAAGGATGTCTTGAGTGACTCCAAATTGGGATGAGGCTTTGAGCACGCCTTTTCCTCCAAGTGTTGCCATATCTTGTAATCTAACGGATTCCAATCTGGACTGGAGGAGGGCCAGCCTTCGTGCCGGATGAAGTCGATTTCACGCGCCGCCAGCCAGTTTTGTGTGCTCTTCGCTCTATGAGCTGGCGCCGAATCTTGTTGGAATACCCAGTGCCTGTTATTGAACATGGTATGAAAAACAGGTTCTACAAGGTTCGTCAGGACTGTATTTTGATACACAACTGCATTCATTTTTACACCTTTCTCACAAAAATGTACCTCTGTTAAGCCCCAATAAGAAACTCCCAACCATACCATGAGCGAGGATGGAAAATGACCTCGTTGGACACGCGGAATACGGTTGCTCGCTTCTTCACTACTGTGTGCGTACACCTTATCATTTTGTTTGTTGTAGCTCTCTTCTACGGTAAAAAAATTTTCATCCGAAAAAATAATTTCCCGATATTTTTTTCCCGCGTACCGCTTCAACAAAGCGCGGCATCTCTTCAGTCTCAGGTCCATTAGACGATCATTCAAACGATGTCCTGTTTTTCTTCGATATGCCCGAAGCCCTAAGTCTTCATTTAACACCCTTTTCACCGTGGTTCTGCTTAACCCCATCTGAAGGGCCAACAGTTTCTGCTTACGTTTGGGATTTATTTGAATTCGCGCCTTTACAGCTTTTATCACTGCTGGAGTCCTAACAGACCGAGGGCGACTACTTCTTGATCTGTCATCTACACTAGAGTCTTCATTGTATCGTTTGATGGTGCGATAAACGAATCTTTTGGTTATATTCAAATTTTTCAGCATGTCAAATATTTGAATTGGCGCGTAACCGCAACGATGCAACGCAATAACTGCAACACGGTCTTCTTTAAGCGTCCACTCCATATTTAAAAATGAGTAAAATTCTAAAAAGTATACAGTTTTATTTTCATGAACAATTCGAAATTCGAATTCTATAAACTTTTTTGTGGCCAGCATTCTAAAAGAAAAGTTTTTACTGTGTGACAATACTTATGACCTGACTAGGTATATATTTTTAGGAATAAAATGTAAAAACTATTTTTTTTTAAAGGAAACTTCCATAAACACAGTGTGATTTATTTTTACAATTATTGCAAAGAAATTAACTAGCGTTCGTATATTAATTAAACACCACGTGATCTCTAGAACACGTAATCAAGTAACCACGTAAGCACGTAAAACACGTCCGCACAACACAAGTCTCGAATAAGTGTGGGCGCGCGCGGTTTTTTTTTTTCGAATGGACTTATCTCGCTGTTGGCCTCTGAGGCCGTTGCAGCTTAACCGAGCTTTTGGCGAGCGCAGAAGGCGCTCAGCCCTATAATTTTATTTTTGATGAGGCAACTAGCGCAAGGGCACCACTTAGGTACGAACCTCGGCTTGGGCTGTTGCCGGGACGGGGATAGGAGAGAAACGCCCGGGTACGTGCTTATACCTCGTGTAGGCGGCGACTAATGGGACTCGTCGACCTCGCCGGCGAGGTCGGTGTATTTGTGGAGTGTTTGATCTGTCTAATGTGGATGACTCACCCGCATTAGCGGAAGTGATTTCGTCATCCGGGTCTCCGAGAACGTGTCTCGGACGACGGAGGGTTTGTGGGCGCGCGCGGTCTGCGCAGCGCCTTATATATTCGGTTGGTCTCGGTCACTGTTATCAGCGCTGGAGTTGTCCAACACGGCCTCTCCTGATATCCTGACGTCCTCGTCAGGTTCTTCATAAATGTCAAGGTTGCCAATATCGGGAGCGATCTGTTCGATGGTCCAGGATGTCCAATCCCAACATCCCTTGAAGAAGACCCTGGTTGAACTACTTCAAGTCCAGGCATCTGGACAATCAGAATCATCAGCTGTGTCTGCAATGAAATAAGCAGTATTACGAACTCAAACCTCAGTAAGTTATAAACCAGGTTTAGTTAGGTTAGTCTTTGTTAAATCAATTAAAATTACCAACACCTCTGTACTAAAACAAAATAGTCAAGTACGCATTGATTTATGGTCCTTAAGAATCACAAACCAACGGTTCCCAATAATTACACAATGAAAAGGTCGACCAAAAAAGCGTACGTACAAAAATAACAAACGCTGAGCACTTACACGGCAGTGGCTCCTAGTTTGCATACCACTCAACGACTCTTCGGCATAGGCTCTTTAAAGTTTGCATACCGAAAAGATGTTGCACCGTCTCCTGGTAAAAATAACAAACGCTGAGCACTTACACGGCAGAGGCTCCAAGTTTGCATACCACTCAACGACTCTTCGGCATAGGCTCTTTAAAGTTTGCATACCGAAAAGCTTTCGCACCGTCCCAGGTGAAACGGTGGCTACCGGCAGAGGCGCTTTAAAGTTTGCGTACCGCGTAGACTTAAGGCTTATCTTCAAAGACACGACAAGTTTCAGGGGTCCACAATGGTGACTACCGGCAGAGGCGCTTTAAAGTTTGCGTACCGCGTAGACTTCAGGCTTATCTTCAAAGGCACGACAAGTTTCAGGGGTCCACAATGGTGACTACCGGCAGAGGCGCTTTAAAGTTTGCGTACCGCGTAGACTTCAGGCTTACCTTCAAAGAAGGAAGCACAAGTTCCACTCACCCCTCCAAAGCACCATGAACTGTGCTGCCGCATAATGTCATCTTGTCATATGCCCCAGCGGGCAACTCAAGTTCATACAGACCATTACGCAGTGTCTTGACAACTCAATAAGGCCCGCGCACACCCGGGTCCTGCTTTCCTTGGGACTGGGCGTATACACACAAGGAAGGCGCTTGTTCTCGTTAATAGCAGCATCTTGCTGCGCTTGATTCCTCGTCAATCGTTCGGCCGTCCTTTTCTTAAGCATTTCTCGTCTGGACTCTCGATTAGATGCTACCGGGTGTATAGCAACATATGTTACAAGGGCTCGTATTGCCGGTGTGGCACTTTCATGACCAACCAGTAGACACAGAGCAGAGGTCTAAGCAGTTTTCTGCTTTATCAGGTTTAGCACGAGTTACAGTTGCCATAGTTCATCAGCCCTTTCAATGTTTTGGTGATTAGCATTCAAGATGTAAAACTTGCTGACTCGAACAATAAGTCCCCTATCCGATACAACTAAATTAGGGGTACCAAACATCGAGATTACATACTTAAAAACATGTGGGAGAACAACAAACAATATTTTAGGAATGCATCGATCACAAGCATCACAAACTTGTATGTAGTCCTTTGACACGGGAAGAGGTTCCAAAACATCAACATGAAATGGAATATCAGGTCTATCCCGAGACATGATAGGTTGTTAAGGCGCTCGTGACAGGTATACACTTGTGGGCGATGCATGTAACACAGTGAGCTATGTACCTACTTAACAACAAAGGCCTGGAAACCAAAAGTTTTTTAATAATAAGTCTGTCACCTTATCGGAACTTATGTGACTATACAGTTGTTGTTAAAATTAACACAGAGGTTACGACTTAAATAATCCGCGTGTTGCATCTTGAAGTTACAAGAACAAACATACCTTGGAGAAATATCCACCATCATGCCACGCGCGGTATCAAATTTTTGTCGCCTTTAAGGCATTACAATCAGTGACAACAGTAAATTGTTTACCTATCAAATATTTCAGAGCCTTCATACATTCACTAGGTACCACCAATAACAAATGTACCTCAAATGATATATCTGCAACTCAACAACAAGAGTGACGCACGAGTCTACAGTAGTGATCGATTCACCTACCCCTTTAATAGATCGTTTTATTAGCTTTTGTTGGCAAGAAAAGTAATTCACTACAGATGAGGAAATGAGCAAAATGTCTATCGCGCTGATGACAGTTGAGTGCAGTCAAGGATTAGGAACGCTCATGAACGCGCTGCAAATGAGTGACCAGTTTTCCTTTATTTACATATCAACATTTTAGCCAACCAACCAAAGAACACTACTACTCACAAGCAACCAACCAACTGCCGTGGGGCGCCGGCAATAGAATGTTGCCCCTCCGCTCTTGCCCGTGGATGCAGTAGGAGTCTGCTAAGGGATACCTCCGAAAGATGGGCAGCAGCGTCTTTTCGTGTTTACAATACCTATACTGCGCTCGCCAACCCGTCTGCCAAGCGTGGCGAGTATGGCAACAACCCCCTTATGGATATAGTGCAACATATAACCAGGCCCCGAGTCCCCGGCGGCCCCGCTAATCCTGGCTACGGTAGCAGTCACGGTAACGGCGGGGCCAGGGGTGCTAAGAATCCCCGGGAGACGATCGGCTACCAAACACTACGACGACCACTGGCCCTGGTAACACACAACATCCGCACTTTGAGGACAGACGAAAAGATTGTTGAGCTGGAAGAAGAAATTAGTAGATTACACTGGGACATTTTGGGGTTATCAGAAGTCCGTAGAGAGGGCGAGGACACGATATCCCTTAAGTCTGGTAACCTACTATACTACCGGGAGGGCGGCCAACAGTCCCAAGGTGGTGTTGGGTTTCTCGTTCACAAGTCACTCATCAACAACATTATCACCATCGACAGTGTGTCGAGCAGGGTCGCGTACCTGACACTCAGAATATCTACGCGATATTCGCTGAAGGTCGTTCAGGTATATGCGCCGACCTCTTCACACCCAGATGAAGAAGTAGAGTCTATGTATGAGGACATCAGTAGAGCCATACATACGAACAAAACTCACTTTATTGTTGTTATGGGGGACTTCAATGCAAAGCTAGGCATGAGAAGCGATGATGAGTTGAGAGTGGGGCAATTTGGATATGGGCAACGGAACCCCAGGGGACAGAGGCTGGCCGATTTTCCGGAGAAAGAAGGATTCTTTATGATGAATTCTTTTTTCCAGAAGCCGCCTCACAGGAAATGGACCTGGATGAGTCCCAACGGTTCCACGAGAAATGAGATTGATTTCATCTTGACCAACAAGAAACGGATATTCAATGATGTCTCTGTGATTCACAGGGTGAAAACCGGCAGTGATCACCGAATTGTTAGAGCCACATTAAATATGAACGTTAAACTTGAAAGGTCCCGTTTGATGAAATCTACGCTCCGACCCACTCGCGCACATATCCAAAACCTCGAGAGCTTTCAACTCGAACTTGCAAATCGCTTTGACTGTCTAGAAGTAGATGCGTCAGTGGACGAGATCAATAACAGGTTCATAGAAACCGTCCATACGGTGGGGTCCCAGTTCTTTAAGACCCCCCGTACCAATAGACCTCAGAAACTCTCTGATGACACCCTTAACCTCATGGCTGAACGACGTTCTTTGCAACTGCAGTCTCCCGATGATGCTCAGTCACATAGGCAGCTCAATAGAAAGATTTGGAAATCCTTGCGGCACGATATTCGTACCTTTAATACATCTCGTATTAAAGATACGATAGAGCGGAATAAAGGCTCCAAAGTGTTCGCGAGAGATAATTCTATTGGGCAGAGCCGCATGACGAAGCTGAAGAGGGAAGATGGCAGCATAACGTCAAGTAAAGCGGAAGTGTTAAGGGAAGTCGAAAGGTTCTATGGAGGGCTCTACGATTCGGTCACTAAACCTGTTTGCAGTGCGGCCAACGACCCAAGAGCCAAACTGACCCGACATTATACCGAAGATATTCCGGACATCAGCCTGTATGAGATCAGGATGGCCTTGAAGCAGCTTAAGAACGACAAGGCGCCGGGTGAGGACGGAATCACTTCAGAGCTTCTGAAAGCGGGTGGATCACCGGTACTTAAAGTCCTTCAGAAGCTTTTTAATTCCGCCTTGCTTGAAGGTACGACGCCAAAAGCATGGAACGGGGGCGAGGTGGTTCTGTTCTTCAAGAAAGGTGACAACACCTTGCTTAAGAATTATAGACCCATCTCGCTTTTGAGCCATGTTTATAAGCTGTTTTCGAGGGTCATCGCGAACCGTCTCGAACGCAGGTTTGATGACTTCCAGCCTCCCGAACAAGCCGGGTTCCGTAAAGGCTACAGTACCATAGACCACATACATACGCTGCGGTAAGTCATACAGAAGACCGAAGAGTATAACTTGCTGCTATGTCTCGCGTTTGTGGACTATGAGAAAGTCTTCGATTCGATCGAAACATGGGCAGTGCTTGAGTCTCTCCAACGATGCCGTATTGACTATCGGTACATCGAAGTGTTGAAGTGTTTGTATAAAAACGCCACTATGTCAGTCCGAGTACACGAACAGAGCTCGAAGGCGATTCCCTTAAAAAGAGGCGTAAGACAGGGAGATGTCATCTCTCCGAAACTGTTTACGACCGCATTGGAAGATGCCTTCAAGCTTCTGGAATGGAAAGGACTGGGCATCAATATTAACGGCGAATACATCACTCACCTTCGGTTTGCCGACGATATTGTGGTCATGGCAAAGTCGATGTAAGAGCTCAGCACGATGCTCGAAGGCCTCAATCGAGTCTCCCAACGGGTAGGACTTAAAATGAACATGGACAAGACGAAAATCATGTCGAATGTCCATGTCGTCCCTGCCCCAGTTATGGTTGAGAACTCGGCTCTTGAAGTTGTCGACTCGTATGTATACCTAGGACAAACAGTCCAATTAGGTAGGTCCAACTTCGAGAAAGAGGTCAATCGTCGAATCCAACTCGGATGGGCAGCGTTTGGGAAACTTCGCAACGTCTTTTCGTCCAACATACCTCAGTGCCTTAAGACGAAAGTCTACAATCAGTGTGTGTTACCAGTGATGACATATGGAACCGAGACGTGGTCCTTCACCATTGGCCTTATGAATAGGCTCAGAGTCGCTCAACGAGCTATGGAGAGGGCTATGCTCGGGGTTTCTCTACGGGATCGAATCATAAATGAGGAGATACGTAGGAGAACTCAAGTCACCGACATAGCCCGACGGATTAGCACGTTGAAGTGGCAATGGGCAGGCCATATAGCGCGCAGAACAGATGGCCGATGGGGCCGAAAGGTTCTCGAGTGGAGGCCACGGACCGGCAAGCGCAGCGTAGGACGTCCACCCACAAGATGGGCAGACGACTTGGTAAGAACCGCAGGTCGGCGTTGGATGCAGGCCGCTTCCAACCGCACTTCCTGGAGATCAATGAGGGAGGCCTATGTCCAGCAGTGGACGTCCTACGGCTGATATGATGATGATGATGATGAACCAACCAACCAGCTGCCACGTCACTTTTGACAGGGAGGCTCACGGTGATATCGGTTTGGAGCACAGAACACAAAAAAAACAGAAGTTGTAAGTAGGCGGAGCCCGCGTAACACCAAGTACGCGGAGTATCGCGCACTACAAGCTTCGCTCACTTCAGTCGTGTTTCAATTACTAGTATGGAGTAAACGTACTTCAAAATAAATATAAAAATGCACTAATGTGCCGTTTTGGAGTGTAAAAACGATAGCCAAACTAAAAATTTTACAAAAGGGGGCATATTGTATCACCGGTAAGTATTATTTTATTGATTTTTGGTAGTTTTGTTTAAAATGCAAAATCGTCAAGAAAAATAGACTGACTTATACCGTTTAAGGTCGCGTCTTCTTAAACCTCAACTTAAACTACTCAATTAGGGATGTGATCCCAATAAACTGATGAATGTGTTATCAATAGCTTTAACTAGATACCCCCTATTAAAAGGTTTTTAAGTTTTAGGGCGTTGATTTCTTTTGTTGTTTCATTGATGATTTTCTGAATGTATTTTAGACCTATAGTGCCCAGTGAAATAATATACTTCCGTTTTCATTTTCCCCAAGGCGCCAGGCATAAAAAAATGGATGGATGCAACTGGGAAATAAAATTGGTTTCCTAGAAAAACAAGCACAATTTGCTCTGAAACCTGTGATTATGTTAATATAGAAAGAACGAAGAGATCAAGCTTTTTATTTCGACCACCACAACTATAACCTGACACACCAATTTCGTTATCCTTCAGTAGGTAGTTTATAACCGATATCGATACATTCGTCTTGTATCGTATCCTCATAGGTACATCACTAAGGGAGTATCAATGTTTTGTTTGGGCAAGCGAGTGACAGCCATTTCATTTAAAACCTTATTTCTAATACATAGAGACTAAAATAAAAATATTTTTTGAGGCGCCATCTTTTGCTGAATGATCAAGTTGACCCTAATTTTGCATTACTGTTTATTTTATTGAATTTTTAACTATTTTTCCTTAGTCATCATGCTAGTTATATTGGTTTTTTTCTATGTTCCGTAGTTTGGAGCATGGACGTTGTTAGCGCAAAATGGCGGATGTAATGACGTCATCTATGACGATTCACGGGACATCGTTGTCGCACTCACGGTGACTCGGAACGCTTGTTAACCCGATGATACGGATTTTAGCGCGATTCGGAATGCAGCCTCGGTCAGGCACCACAACCTTACAAAAATGTATTGACGCTGACGTGACAGTTTAAAGCATCGGCTTTGCACGTCGGTCGACTTCATTTACACCATTGCGGGTAGACTATTTCAAGAACAAAAGTTAACTTCAATTATATTGAGTGCTTTCAAATCTTTTTTATGCAAAACACGGGTTTGTTTTGGTAGCAATGGAATGCTCCCCAGAATGCTTTTTAACCTTTTTATAGTGTCTGTTTATGCCCTGGAAGGCCATAAGAACACATGTACCCTCTTCAAATCTACGATTTTGGTGTGACTAATGAGATTGTGTTTAGCTTTATGTAAATTGAAAAGAACCGGACTAAATCATCACGCAAAAGTTTTGTGTCCATGGCGGATGCTCGAATAATGTGATGTGGGTCAGTTATTCCGCGGATAACAATCGCAGATACAAGCTCGTCACTGAGTTCCTGCACTATGCGTATGCGAATTCGAAGCATTTGTTCAAAGACTTGGCATTATCTACTTCGACCACACTTCGACATACTAATTGTAAATGTTGTGAAAGCTAGGATCGTAACTCGAAATACAAAAATATTGATTCGGTCTTACCGCTGTCTGTGTTGATGGATTGGATCGCATCCACAATGCGATCTGTTACCGTTTTACTGCACCGCTAGCACACTCGCTTCCCCGGCGACGCGCTCCAGTCCAGGCTCCAGCGCCTGACCCGTGCAGGACTCGAGTGAAACGGGTGGAGGCACCGAAGACGCTGACGGCAGAGGCATCAACACGCTACTGGCCGGCTTATTCTACCGGTTGCGCTCGGCTCTCTAAAGCTTGTATACGAGACATAATAGTGTGCCAGTACTCACGATTGCGATGATCATGTCGTTGGCTGCGGCTCCGTTGACTGCGGTGACTGTGACGTTCACGGCTGTGGTGGTAACGTTTGTGACTGCAGCTGCGGTCACGCCTACTTGTACTGCGACTAAAACTACGACTACGATACCGTGTTTCGTTTCGCGGCGTACAGCCTCGAGATGAAGTGCGATCACCGTAAGTGCGGAGCCCTGCACCACGACCACCATGGCTAGAACAATCACTAGGATGCCGTGTATTGCACCGCGGAGTATGCCCTCGCGACAAACTGCGCGAACGCCGACCTTGCGAGTGCCTGCTGCGAGAACGCCGTCTCCGCGGGCTTCGTGAGCAATTCTCACGTGTTCGCGATCTAGATGATCTATCCATTTTACGAAGGTAAAACAGAAAATATTAACACGAACACAACAAACAAGCACAGAAAATTACAAAAAAAAGGTTATCTCAACACGTGCTTTGCGGACGATGTCAGAACAATGAGGAAAAATACGATGGATTTTACCTAAATAACCGAAAAATATTGCCTTTAGCGTGGGGGTGAATATCTTTTATCCCAATTTCTGATTTTAGGAATAAAATGTAAAAACTATTTTTTTTTAAAGGAAACTTCCATAAACACAAAGTGATGTATTTTAACAATTATTGCAAATAAATTAACTAGCGTTCGTATATTAATTAAACACCACGTGATCTCTAGAACACGTAATCAAGTAACCACGTAAGCACGTAAAACACGTCCGCACAGCACAAGTCTCGAATAAGTGTGGGCGCGCGCGGTCTGCGCAGCACCTTATATATTCGGTTGGTCTCGGTCACTGTTATCAGCGCTGGAGTTATCCAACAATATATTAATTTCTTTAATATTCTAACTACCGGTATTAAACCCATGGGACCTGAGTTATGAGATAAAAGTAACCTATGTATTAATCCACGTTACAATCAAAGTAGGTATATACTAAATTTAATCGAAATCTCTTAAGCTGCTACGACGTGATTGATTGAGTAACAAACAAATTAATAAATAAACAAACATCCATACTTTCGCATTTATAATATTAGTGTAATAATTTTTGATTTTGTAATTTCTTTTTACCAGACTGCTAAAAAGGAGGGTGTTTTTTTGTTTTTCGTGAATGGCTGACTTCTTCTCCATCTAAATAAAAAATATATGAAATGTTAAATGCTTTAGTTATTTTCTTGTGATTTTCTACATTCCTGAATGGTTATTGACACGCCATCAACGCATGCAATGCTAACAAACTGCAAACACCTAACCTGCAACTCTTTATTGTTACTTCCACCGTTTTGGATTTTTGGTGACAACATAATGTAACCGCAAGCAGATTCAAATGAGCCCAAACACTTGTAGCCTAGTACACTAGTATCCACTCAGAATGTACATTATCTAGCAACCGTCTCCATCATTAAACCACCTCCATGGTACCAAATTATTGCATTGTCACCTAAGTTACGTTGTATTAAAAATTTCAGCTCAATTGCTCACTCGTTCTGCTCACGGAACTGGTTTAAAATTCAACAAACATTGCAAGTTAAATAAAAGCTTCTTATAATTTGATCACGATTTCAATTTTTAAAAGTATTTTATTTTACGTCATCCATTCATTTTTATCAATACTATTTTATCAACTGCACCAAGCACTAGTGTTCAATCTACAGTAACTGTTAGACAGTGACAACGCTATATGTGAAAGTACACCAGCAATAGATCACTCCCCCGAGCCCCGCAAAAAACGGTCGACGGTGATTTCATTAGTTTTAAGCACGTTACGCGTCCCGTGAAGTCCGTGCTTTTTACCCAGCGGTCAAACGTTCGACCGACTTGATCCGAATATGTCGCGTGCGCCTGTTATCGCGCGTTGTACGTCTATTCCTATCTATTTTATGTATGTACATATCTCTGATTGTTACATCAACTCAAGAGTGACCAAGCGAAAGTGAGTGCATGTTGTGAGAGGATAATTAGAGCTTATTTTGTGTCCTTTTTAATGATTATGAGTTGACGAGACGAAACGGCCTTGTGAGGTTTGTTTAGCTCGGTTACAGTTTTATTCGCAGCTTCGCACTCGTAGTTTTTCAATAAAACATTACCCTCTTCCTGCGCAGTTTGGTAAAAAGTAGCCTATGTCACCCGGGAATAGTGTAGCTTCCCAACAGTGAATTTTTTTTTAATAGTTTCGGAGCCTATGCAATACAAATAAACAAACAAATCTTTCCTCTTTATAACATTAGTATAGATATAGATAGATGATATCTGTATACCTATATCTGCGTGTCACCGCATTGACGACATTTATTTCAATCACGGGTAGGGCTGATGGCTAGTATTGTAGTAAAAGTTTTTTCTTAATTTATTAGGTACACGATTTTTTTTATTTACGATCCACTTTAATTTCAAGTCCTAAAATATCAATGAAAAAGACTGTATAAAAGAGGTAATCAAATCATATTTATTCATCAAGTAGGTACCTGACTAAGCGGCATCGGCGCAAAGGCGCCGCCGATTTGCATTAAAAATTGTTTATTGGGAATGTACCGATTACTGGATAAATATTCAAGCTACCGGTATTAAAATCACCTCTAAAATCAGTTAATACGTTTCTGCATATTGTTTTAAATTAATGTCGTGAATGCGGTGACAGACTGTAACTACAAAGCTGAGGTCTCATTGTCTCATCTAAGCAGTAGCGGATTTCAGTGCCGGATTAACCACGTAGCAAGTAACAATTGCTACGGGCCTCCGCCACTTTATACTTACGAGTATGAACTCAAAGCAGATCAAGGGCTCCTCGATAGAATTTGCTTCGGGCCCGCGCTTGCTTAATCCGGCACTTCCCAAGGCTGTACAAGTTTTGCCTCCTTTCAATCCAACAATTTAGTTGAAATTGCTCATGAAACAGTTTTGGGTATGTTTCTGAGCTAATCAAAGCTCATTCAGGTACGATACAATGTAATGTAGGTAAGCTACTGGTTGGGGGCCGTGAACTGGGTGTTAGACCATAGAACATAGAAGTTCGTGATACCGTTCGCGTTGCTTGAATGTACAACGAAAGGGAAGATGGAAAGCCATCGGAAATATGGTTTATAGACTTTTTTTCTGCAAAATATCAAAAAACCATTTTACAGAAATCTTTTTTAAAAAAACGGTCCCCTAATTAGCCGCCGTACGCTCAAGCCTACCCAGCCTGCTGGTATCGCAAAAGTATCTAAGTCATCGATTGTTACTGTATCGTTACTCTTGATTTTTGTAGTAAAATTTCTTTACGAACGCTTGACTTGGGGAGTAAGCTGGTGAATGCGTTACTAAAAGTGCGAACGGAAGTTGAGAGGGAGATATAAGTTAGTGAAGATAGAAAGAGAGAGAGTTACGTTTCGTATATTTTTAAACGTTAATGTGCGAGTGCGAGGTATCGTTTGTCCAGAATGAACATAGACTGATCGACCTACAGACGTGTGGACAATTTTGTAATTGAACAATTTTATAAGTTAATATTTTGAAAAAGAAGTTTTACTTCAGTCGTGTGGTCTAAAGTACACTCGTTTTTTCCCTTTCCTTTCCTATCTAATAAACCATTCTATTAAATGTATTGTATTTTAGTAAAATCTACCGTCCTACGTTCTCGTGAAATCTAGTTCATCCAAAGGTTGTATGGAATAAATCTCTTTAAGCGATATGACCGCCACTAGTATTTCCGCGTGTCTCGTTTTTTGTTTTAATATGAGTGTGATGTACAATAAAGCGTTGTCTACTACCTAGGTATAGTATATCCCTATTACCGGATAAAAAGAAAGCTCTACTATACATTTCTCTGAGTAAGCTTTATGAATCAACTAGCTGCCCCCCCCCCCCCCCGCGGCTTCGTACGCGTGGTATTTCAATAAAAACATTACCCTCCTTTTGCGCAGTCGTGTAAAAAGGCGCCTATGTCCTTCCCCAGGATATAATCTATCTCCTTGCCAAATTTCATAACGCTCCTTTCAGTCATTTAGTTATGAAAATGTAACAAACAAACTAACAAACAGTTACTTTCGCAGTTACTATGTATATATTATACATATAAACCTTTCTCTTGAATCACTCTATCTATTGCTGAAAACTGCATTAAAATCCGTTAGTTTCAAAGATCTAAGCGAACAGACAGCGGAAGCGACTTCATTTTATACCATGTAAAGCAGGGCTGTCAATAAATTGCAAATAATTTATTGTAACAAAGAAATACAATGTACCTAGGTAATAATTTATTGTGAAGAATGAAATTCTTTCACATTATTTCTTATAATAGCCGTAAAATTAGGCTTTACCTATGTCTGACAATTGAATGCAAACCAATCTCGCATCGGTAAGTCTTCACAAACTGAATCAGAGTCAGGACAGCTTTCTCAACGATTGCTGGGTATTCATCTTTAAGTACAATTCAACTTTAACTCTCGGACAGACCGCGGAACCCCTGTGACCCATCCAATACAATACATATTCCAATACATATTATACAATTATTCAGCCAAGTTTCTGAAATTATACAAAATTGACTATCAGGATACAAACAGTGCTTAAAAAATCCTAAAGATACACAATAATGATTATATTAGTCACGTGAACTTACCTACGTTGATTTTTTTACGCTTTTGTATTTCGATAGAGTCGAAATTTCTAAGTTCGTGGGGTGGTTTCCCACTCTCATAAATACGGTTTAGGGCAAGAGCGAGAGGGACGGCACAATCTTAACTTCAAACTCTTCAAAGTAGTAACAGAGCTAGCGACCACATAGACGTAGATACGGGTAAGAGGTAAGGGTCCGAAATGTTCGGGTAAGTTGACTGCTCTTGTATGATGCGCATTAAAGAGCTTCGGCATTTCGTTTGCTTACAATAATATTTATATTTTTATTTGGGTGTGATTTTCAAGTTGATAAAACTGAGGCTTTCTGTATCCAATTATACATGAGAGTGCAGGATACAAAGAGGATACATTCAGCCACCTAATTATACAGGTTTTGTATCCAATTATAAAATCTGACAGCCCTGATGTAAAGAAGCAGATATTTTGAATTTGAACAAGTTCAATAACCAGCAAAGGGCTTTCAAGGGTGAATCGGGTGTCATCGACCCGGGACTTAAATAAGCTGTAAGGAACCAAGCGGCAATTTGTTCCAAGACTTATAATCAGGACATTGAGGTAAAGATCTTCCAGGCAAAAATAATTGGCCCCAACACATTCTATTTACCTACTTGAAGTAAGTATGGATAAGATAACCTATTGTAAGTACCTACCACACAGAAATCATATAACACTAGACTAAAACTAAAAGGGCAATACAATGGGCGGTCTTATCGCTGTGAGCGATCTTTTCCAGGCAACCTTTGGATGGAACGAAATTAGTTAATAATTGTCTAGTAGATAGCTAAAAAAAATAAGTAGGTAAGTACTTAGTAAAATCAAAAGATAACATTGATTTTCGTTGAATTGAAAGACGATGAATTGAAATCGAAACTTTTTCATCAGGTTAGGATTTAAAATCAATATTAATATTATGAATTCGAAAGTGACTCTGTCTGTTCATTTAATACGTTTTCACGACTAAACGGCTAGACCAATTTCGAAGAAATTTGGTTTAATGGATTAATTAGGACCGGGATTGCGACATTGAGACAAATTATCTACTTTATATCTGACTCCGCAGAAGGACCGTATATTGTTGTCATCGACAAACCACGCGTGCGAAGCCGCGGGTGGAAGCTTGTTTATTATAAAACAACACAAATTATTAGATAAATGTATTGTATTCAAACGCTTTTTGCACGATTTATTAGCACAGCTAGGTTTTTTTGCGGAACTTGTGCGGAGTGCGGAGGAATCGATTTAAAAGTTTGTTTTTATCAAGGTAGTAGACCAAATAGTCTTGTAGGTATTTTGTAGATATGAATGCTATATTGTATAGAGGTGATCCAGACAGATACGTCTGGGATGCTGTGTCTCGAGGCATAAGTTTCTACACTCTAGGATCAGCACTTCGATGGAACCAAAAGGATATCATCAGTTTCAATAGACTAGATCGTTTTCACATCGCGTAGCGGGACGGGAACAAGAGCCTCACGATTGGCGAGAAAGATGGACTGGGAAAAAACTTTTTGAAGTAAAAAAATATAATTCAACCTTATAACAACTTCCTCTGACTTCAGGTGTATGGAATGAATAACTCAAAAATGACAGTTATGTCAGACCATGAACACCAAAATTATAAACAAAGGCGTACAATTTAAATTTAATCTCAATAACAGATTGCTGCTCTAACGATGGCAAGGGCTGTCCGAATAGCACTGGATATGGCTCTAGGTTAGTAGCTTAGAACAAAGTCAATAAATAAATCAAAGAAACTGCGACAAAACAAACGCAGACTCAATACAATATTGGTACCTACAATCGGATAGACAAGACTCTGTCAGAGCCATGGATATTGTCCATGGTCAGGGCATTTCACACACAACTTTCATAAATCGTTTGTTTTGTTCGCAGTTTCCTTGAATAAAGTTCGTCCTGTTATCTCAAAAGTATGGAAGGTGACCAAAAGCAAGATTATAACTACATCAGCTAAACCAATCATTGACAACCCAGTGGTAGATAAAATTGAAATGGCATTGGATACAATATCAAATGTGGCGGTGGCTAAACTTACCATGTTTCGTGATAAGCAACTGCCTAAAGAAGAAAAATACCTGGAAGGCGAACTGGAAAAAATTAGAAAAAGAAGGCAAAGATAATCAAAAGTGCTCTGAATTTCAACTTGTTTTGTCTCTGAAATATACGGTTGACCAAAGAAAATCTTTATATATATTATGTAGCATTAAATACATTATCTCAAAAAGGACCATCCAACGTAGGAATTATAAGAACCTAAGAGCTTTGTAAACACAACTGCCGAACTGCTACGTTAAAGATAGTTTAGATGCAGCCAGCCTCGGCAATGCAATACAGAATATACTTAGTTGCACTTTCTGCAGTCATCTCATCAACTGCTTTCGAATTCCAATTTAACAGTTGTGTAGCAGTCGAGATGCACTAACGTAGGTAGGTGCCCTGTTTGGTAAATCACTATGACAATGATTTACGTTTAGCTATGCTTACTTTTATATACATAGGTACATAAAGTTAATTAAGCAAGTAACTTACCTACAACAGTTAGGTGTACAATATTTTTATTTTATTTTAGCCACAAGTAAGAGCCTGAGACCAGCTCTAGGAACAGCGTGGCAATACGTGAAGATAGAATGTGTGCCTCCCATGACACTCAGTTTTTTTAGCGGTCCTGGTGGCAAGAAACTAGAAAATACCGTAGCAGCGGTAGCTGACAATGTAATTGCAAGCTTAGCAAATAAAATAAAAGAAATGGATGCAGAAGAGGAGAAGCAAATAAAAGAAAAAGAGGCGGAAATCAAAGCAGCACAAGAAAAAATAAAGGCCGAAGAAGCCGCAAAACGCAAGCAGGCCGAAATAGAAGCTGTTGCGCTAAAAGCTAAAGAAAAGGCAGCTGCAGCCAAACAAGCTGAAGCAGAAAAGAAAGTGGAAGCCGAGAAAGCAGAAGCTAAGAAAGCAGAAAAACTAGAAAAGCCAAAACAGAAACCAAAACAAAGGGCGCCACCAAAGAAGAAGAAATAATAGTGATTCGTAGATTTTTTAGTACTTGCCTACTGAGATACAAATCGAATTGCGTAAAACTTTTTAGAAAATTGTGTCAAATAGTTTGATACTAGTGCGACTTATTAGATCAGAGGGTTGGTAGTCTATGTCTAAGTCTATGCACAAATAGGTAGAGTTGTTTGATTTGTGTTCTGTGGTTGTCTATTGTCACGTCGATATGTGTGTAGAATACATACATAAATACCTAGATAAAATGTTATTGTAGGATATAATTAATTTCTCTATGGTAGGTTATTTATGTTCTGTGTCACGTCATATTTGTCAACGAGCTATAAGATTTGTTTATCGCAAATTGGGTGTGAAATAATTGATTCTGAAATAATGGCATCAAGCACCAATGCTGTAAAAATTATTAGCAATATATTTCGTGAGTAAAACTTCTTTCATGTACGAGTAGGTACCCACCTACCTACTTTTTTCCTTTTTTATTTAGCTTCTAAACTACTAATCGGTAAGTATGTTCTTGGGGCATAGGTGCATGCAAAAAATCATATACATATTGCGAAAGCTTTTCTTTCTCTTTATTAAAATCCTCAATACTACTGATATACAAAGTGTCACGGGGGATAAACCAAATGTTATACCAACAATGGGATAAGTCAAGACTATTGACGATGACGGGCTAAGAATATTTTGTAACAAACTCGCCCCGCCTTGCACGGATTTTTGTCAAAATAAAATATAGCATATACCTTAGCACTCGGGGATAATAAAGCTTCTTAGTAGTGATATCATTTTCAGAATGTTATCGGTAGCTCCGGAGATTACCCCCTACATCTAAACAAACTCACAAACTTTACCTCTTTATAAAAATTTAAAGTACCTATCTAGGTATATTTAGTATAGGTTAGTCGGTATAAATTGAACGAAATTGAATTTTACGAACTACCAAACAACGAAAACGCGATAATGCCGTTAATGAGTCTGCATTGTCATGTTAACTTTACAGGGAGCAGATTGACCTTAGCGTACGAATTGTCTGAATTGTACAAACCGTCGATAAACCGGCACAAGGGCAAACTAATAGAAGTATTAAAAGGTGAGCAAATACTAATTTGTATGCTAGTACGACTGAATGCGAACACAGTGAGTACTTCGCAAACACCAATCAATAAACACTTATAATGTTTGAATATGCTTACAGAAAAAGCCGAAAAAGCTTCGCAATCAGAAATTGCTCAAAAGATGCTTAAGGCAAAGGGCTTCTACAAATTGGAAATGGCTCCTCCCTCAACCGATGAAATGATGGTTAGTAAGGGATGCTCTTACAAGCCAAAGGTCACTGAGCGTTCTATAGAGAGGGATATACGTACTTGGCGTTTCTTAAATAAATCGCATCAAAATGAGGAGATCCGTAGAAAAACTAAAGTCTGTTATTGTTCAGATACATAATAAACTGAATGTGCATTGAATGGGACACAAGGCCCCCCACTAGATAGATAGACAACCTAATAATGAGAGCCTTGATCGAACAAGATCGGTTACTCTATGGGGAAAATCTATGGGGGAGGCGTATGTTTAGCAGTGGACGTTTTATGTCAGATATGGATGATGAAAGGATGCTTGAGGACCACCGTATCGTAACTCCGAAACGGATGGCCCGATTGTAATAAGTTTGGTCCAAACAACTAAGAGGGAAATCGGGAGAGCTGACCCCATAGAAGATTTGAACAACCTCAAAATCTTCATTTAAAAAACTGACGGTGATTAACCGACGCCGATTTTGGAATTCTGTGTTCAAAATTCTTTTTCCATCTTTGAAAATGCATTATATTATTTAATCAATTACGTGAATGGCGAGAAGAAAGCTCTCAACCTAAGTATACATATATTTATTAACCTATCTATTTACTATCTGCGCTAACTACGTAGGTACATTACCTTCATAATTTGTTGCAGAAACTGCATGCTGATCTGGCCACAATGAAAGAATTCATGAAGACCGGCTGTTACAAGCACCTTACTGTGAAGCAAGCCTGGCTGTTATTCCTTGTCGGCACGGAGGTAGCCCTGTGGTTTTTCCTGGGGGAGACCATTGGAAAAATGCATATCGTTGGCTACAAAGTTTAATTTTTACAAAGTTTTATGGTGTTGGTTATTTTATGTGCAGATTTATTTATCTGCGTAGTTTCACAGTTCTTCTAGGTAACCTACATTATACATACCTACTCTTTGTAACTGGATAATTTTGGATTGTTTTTTTTGGTAAGTAAGCTAGTATAATTATCTTCTTAATAGGTAGGTACGTATAGTCTCTACATGCCTGCGTAGGTAGTTATTTTGATTTGGTAGAGGGTGTCGCGCGAGATTGCTTGGTAGGTAGGCACCTAGGCTAGGTTAGCATAAGTAGATACTTACTAACAAGTACGTACCTGGGTACCTACCTACCTGTACTTATGATAATCGAGCTGGGACACAAACCTGGCATATAATCTGAAGAGCTGTTTACCCGCGATCTCGTTAGATGGTTGGGATTTAGATACATGTCTTTTAATTTAGGTAACACCGCCATTATCGAAAATCGCATTACATACCTACGCGCAACGTCCGAAAACGTCATCGACGAACGAGGACGTGATAAAATAAATAATAACAAATGATTTAGCAATTTCAGTTGCCCATGTAACTATACCTTGTAATACACCTTGTAATTATCTATTTTATTTATTTAATTAATACTTTCACACAAAACAGAATAGAGCTTGGAGGATTAATAGCTAATAATTTGCTAATAGCATTATCTATCAGCTATCCTGGTCGTGATAAAAGAAGGTAGGTAAGGCGGGATACAGGAAAAAAGGTGTTTTTATGTTATTTGTAGGGAACAGGCTTACGGCCCACCTGATGATAAGCGGTCGCCGTCGCGTCGCCTCACAGACCACTTAGATTTAGATGTACTACGTGCGTCGCCTATCGACACCGGCAACACCCGGGGTACTGCCCAACGCTATTGATATAAACCACGGACTGTGAAGTCCGTGATAAAAACATACTATAAATGACTAAACATGAACATAATATAAATAAATACTTACCTAGCGTATATTAGTAATTATTAGACTGCGTGTCACCACATTTACGAAATTAATTTAAATCACGGGTAGGGCTGATGGCTAGTAGGTATAGTTGTAAAATAGTTTTTTTTTTCAAATTCATTTCCATTTTTTTTTATTTTCAGTCTACCTTTATTTTATGTCCTAAAATATAAAAGAAATAGCCTGTACAAAATAGGTAAACAATAAACAAATCATATTCATTCATCATGTAATTAGGTAGGTAGGTAGGTACCTGTTAAATTGAAAAAGCAACATCATCGCAAAGGCGCCGCTGATTTACGTTAAAAATTGTTTATTGGAAATGTATCGATTACATTGAATGTTTCCCCCGTGCCTACTACATAGTTAACAACATTGAATACCTACCTATTACCTACCTACTTACTGCGCTTCCGCGCTGATGGTGGGGAGAAGGCAGTTGGCTAGCTAGGACGAATAATGACAAAACCAACATTCATTTTAGTAATTTTAGCAAAGTTAGTGGTTGTTTATACGGAGCAGAACATTAATAATTTCTGACATTATTCAATTAATTTCTGTGAGAACAAAAACTTTCAAAAAAGTTTACTCATGAAGGTTTGACAGTTGACATTTGACAATAGCTTTGTGTTAGCCTGCCAAAATATTCTCTGTCCACTCTGTGACTGTGACAAACGACAGTCCGTCTGCATCTGTCTTGTCTGACTTTTTTTTACAAAATTCAAAATGGCGTTGAAGGTGCAATGCGGTGTTTCCGCGGAAACGCAAAGCAAAGAATCATGATTTATACGCAATCCAAAAATGTTAATTTTCGTGTGTTTGTAGAGCTTGTGTTGTGTAAAATACCTCCGGCCTTATAATAGGTACAGTGTTGATTTTTTTGCTGTCGATTTTAGTCGTAATGCTGCGGCGAGTCAATTTTTATTCAATATGTGTCGCATTCGGTCTCAGTGTTCTCTTAATTCTTGCTGGAAGTCGATATACAGATAACATAAATTATCGTCCGTCCTCCGAGAGTCGCAGAAACCTAAGGAACTATTTGAAAACCGAAGATGGAGAGGACGTTCTGCTGCAGCCCATACCCACGAACCTATACGATGGGTCACCAGATATTGACAAAATTCTGGATAAAACTCGTTCCAAAATTAAATTTGAGCTGTGGAATTGCAACCTTACAAATTCTGATAATAAATTGGAAAATTTAACTCTGGAGACCAGTGGGAAACCAATGAGGAGTATTATTTTATCCACCTGGAGATCTGGAACAACTTTTCTTGGCGAGGTTCTAAACGCTATGCCAGGTAACTTTTACCACTATGAACCTCTTTTGAAATATGGAATTGTACAAATAAGAGGAGCTCCTGATGCAGACAATGCCATCAGCACTATCAAGAAAATGCTCAAATGTGACTATAGTGGAATGGATGATTATTTTGAATATGGGAAAACGCATTTGCACCAATTCAGCCATAACACAAGATTATGGGACCATTGTAAATATAAGAAAGAGCTGTGTTTTGATGGTAATTTCACAGCAAGATTTTGTAAGCTGTTTCCTTTCCAAAGTATGAAGGTTGTACGTGTGAGATTAAGTCTTATTCAAGATATTTTGGAAGACAAAGAGTAAGTAGATGGCTTGGTATTATCTCCTAAAACATTGCTACTTTATTTACTATTTATTATATTACTCACAACAAAACTGGTTTAAATAGTAAGCCAATGTTATTATAAACCTGTACCTAGGTTTGTCTAGTGAGCAGATTCTTGATGACAATACTAAGTACCATGGATAACCCATCAAGGATCATGCCAATACATTTTTCTATCATATAGTTGTGGTTGACCGATACATAGCAATAGGCATTTTCATAATTATTGTATGGCCCATACTAATGCTTTTCCAATGTCAGTCTAGCCAATATAGCTGAAAGTCAGATTTATAAAAAAAAACAAAAAAAATAATACTGGTTCTTTCACACAACACTATCTAGCCCCAAACTAAGCAAAGCTTGAACTATGGAAACCAGATAACATACATATATTTTTTTAATTCATACATAAAATACAGATTCCACCCAGACCCAGAACAAATATCTGTAGAAAATGTAGTAGGACCAATTACAAATTAGTAGGACAAATTCAGTACATAGCTGCCTTTCTCATCTATGTTTAACAAAATTGATGACCTAGTAATGTACCAGTAAATGGGATTACGACATTTTGATATAATACCTACATTTTTACTTACAGGCTTAATACAAAAGTGGTGTTGTTAATCCGTGATCCTAGAGGAGTAATGCAGTCACGTCAACATCGCAGCTTCTGCCAACCGGCAGCAGACTGCTGGAAGCCTGAGCTGCTTTGTGCTGACATGATAAGTGATTATGTGGCAGCTGGGCGCTTGATTCAGAAATATCCTGATCAACTTATGTAAGGAATACCGCTTAAATCCACTAATGTTAGAAATTCAACAGTTTTAAAATTTTATACTGAGTGTGCAAAAATACCTTGCGTATGTTTAATGCAATTTATTAAAACATATGATTGGGTGAGGAATAGGTATAATTCTTCCTTCATACATATAATTCTTCTTTCATACATATGGTTTGTTAATAAAAAGCCTATGTTTTAATCCCGGTTATAATCTATATACCGAATTTCATTGAAATCGTTTATTTTAGCATATAAACTTAAACTATGCCAAATCTCACACTCCTCCGCGCGCGCATTATAGTTTTTATGTACGTTTTATCCCGAAATTCACGGGAACGGAAAATTCTAAGCGAAGCCTGAGAAGTGTTGAATATAAAATCAAAAACATCTACCAATTTAATTTGAATGATCATGGACGGTTTTAATATTATTGGGTCCACTCTCGCCAATATTATAACGTTCTCTGTTCCTAAGCCACATGTGGGTCATTTTAGAGTTGCAGGAAAGGTCTGTGACAGTTGTGGCTCACTACTCATCGCTAACAGTGAATGTGTTAAAAAAAAATTATACTATTATTAATTCGAAAGTAACTCTATCCCTCCCTCCGTCTGTTACGTTTTCACGACTGGACCGATTTTGATCTAATTTCATATTAAAAAGAGATTATGGCAGAATTGAGAAATATGCAACTTTTTACCTGACTGCGCAGAAGGAGGGGTAACGTTTTTATTGACAAACCATGCGTGTGAGCGGTTCAGCTAGATACAATAAAATTTAAAATTTACACCTGTATTGACCAATAATTATTTTGCAGGGTACTCCGCTATGAAGAACTAGCATTGAGTCCCAATGTGACAACTCATCAGCTACTCAAGTTCCTAGGGCTCGGTGCCACCCAGGCAGTGGATGAGTTCCTCCACACACATACTAATGTGGAAGTGGCCGGGGTCAGTTCTACCTTCAGGGTATCTCGAGACGTGCCTTTCAGATGGACAAATGTACTTGAGTACAGTTATGTTGATGAAATACAGGTAATCCTAAAACACTACACACAGATTAGAATAACATAAAACAGAAGTTTCAGAAATTTTCGTCAGAAACCATACGTTTTTAGGGTTCCGTACCCAAAGGGTAAAACGGCACCCTATTACTATGTCTCCGCTGTCTGTTTGGCGGTCCGTCCGTCTGTCACCAGGCTGTATCTCATGAACCGTAATGGTTAGACAGTTGAAATTTTCACAGATGATGTATTTTTGTTGCCACTATAACAAGAAATACTAAAAACAGAATAAAATAAATATTTAAGTGGGGCTCCCATACAACAAACGTGATGATATGCTCGTTTTAGCTCGATATTGATAACAGCAACAGGTAGACGCTTGCAATATTCACATAATATTTAGTTATATATTCACTTTAAAAATAAATAATTAAATTAAAATAAAACAAATATTTAAGGCCACATCGCTCGTAGAACCGATAACCGTTGGGGAAGAAAGGTTCTCGAGTGGAGACCACGGACTGGAAGACGCAGCGTAGGCCGGCCCCCCACAAAGTGGACCGACGATCTAGTAAGAATCGCGGCGAGCTGTTGGGCGCAAACGACTACCAACCGCTCGTTGTGGCGATCTAAGGGGGAGGCCTATGTTCAGCAGTGGACGTTCTCCGGCTGATGATGATGATGAAATATTTAAGGGCGGCTCCCATACAACAAACGTGATTTTTTTTGCCGTTTTTATAGATAATGGTACGGAACCCTTCGTGCGCGAGTCCGACTCGCACTTGCCAGTTTTTAAATTTATTCCATAGTGGGAGGCAATTTTGATGTTGCAGCTACATAATATCTATCATCTGCATTCAAAATATAATTACACCATTTATAACGTAGCGTAACGAATTCTTGAGGACTGACGCAGTGCGCGCGGTGGAGGGGGAAGCGCCGCCATTTCGAGGTCGTTTTGCTGTGTTTCGATATTTCTATTTAGTTATGACCCGAAGGACTTCTTAGTGTTCAAACATGATTATAACTTACATAAAATAGCGTATCTTATCATTTATATAGAAAATATTATCTATTCACACACGTATTCACGTACAACACACGGCCGTGTACGTTACACAGTTACACCCCATTTTTTTTGGGTAGAGTCTAGCTATCCACAACACAGGGAATGTGGGAGCTAGTACTCATTGTAATAAGTACCTACCTAACCTACTTAATATAATGTCGTACCTACAAACTTTTTGTGAAAAATTCTTGATGAATATTTTTTTTTATTATTTTATGTGTACGTGATTGCCTTGTTTTACATTCGCCGACACGCAAAGAAGTGCGCGAGTAATGTATTTTGTAGTTGATGTAGTAATAGTCCCACACTATATAACAGATACACAAGATGGGCAGACGACTTGGTAAGAACCGCAGGTCGGCGTTGGATGCAGGCCGCTTCCAACCGCAGTTCCTGGAGATCAATGAAGGAGGCCTTTGTCCAGCAGTGGACGTCCTACGGCTGATATGATGATGATGATATAACAGAATCAACAAACAAATTAATATACATATTACCCCGCTATAAATGTCAAAAAAAAGTCTTCAGTGGCTCATAACACTGTCGTATGAAGGAACTGAATACCTTTTAAAAGTTGCTGTATAGACTGTAGGTTATATACGCACAAGCACACGCAACATCACACACACCCTCTCATACACACACGCATACACACACTCTCATACACACACACACACACACACACAAACACACCCTCTCATACACACACACATACACACCCTCTCATACACACACCATCTCATACATATATACACACGCCATCTCATACATATATACACACACCATCTCATACATATATACACACACACACAAACCCTCACACACAGACACACACACACACACAAAACCCTCACACGCACACACACACACACACACTAACTCATACACACATACGCGTAATCAAGCATGCTTTACTTGTATAATTTTTTTTTTTTAATTTGAAATATTTTTATTTCTAACATATATTGGAGTTCTGCTAATACTATTGTGTTCCAGTATTGTTGTACCATGTTTTTGTTAAAAAATAAAGTTGTTTTGAATTTGAGTAATGCATCAAACGTATGGACATTTTCTCAGCACGAATCAAATTAAATTTTGTTTCCAAAAAACCAATCTGGCTCCTTAAACTCACAGGGCGGATGGCGGTTGTTTTAGCCATTTAGTTTTTTTCAGGAATCGTCTTCGTTTCAGGAATAAATAATCGATTATGTACGTTCATTTTTTTTTAATGCTGCATGGAGATTTACTACTGTTAATTTACTACGCACCTAATTACCTTACAATAGTAGGGTAGAGGAGTGCTAAGAGCCAGACTACATAGATTACGGTATCCCAGCCCTTAGCGCCCTCCGAGGAGGAGATCGAACAAGCTTATGTCCCACCAGATGTTAAATATAGTTTTAGAATTATGATTTCATTAAATTTATCGAGTTCGAAAACAAATATAAAAGTGATTAATTCAATGTTGAGAATTCAACTTTGACTCGCTTAAAAGTAAGTTCGGCACTTTCGATAAGAATTTTGTTACGTTCAAAGTTAGGAAGCTGATTCTTTATAAAAAAGTACGGCACTGTTTAGACACCCCCCCCCCCCCCCCCCCCCCCGTGTTTAGAAATACGTGAGTTATTACATCACGCACTTGTGTATCATATAAAAAATTACCCCCCCCTTTTTTTTGCGCAGTCAGATAAAAAGTAGCCTTATTTTTATTTAATTTATTTCGGAACAACAAACAGTTACACTATAAAGGTTAGGTAAGATACAGTATTCATGCGATAGAAGTATTAATAATGTAACCCACTACGTTATCCACATATTGGTAAGACAGACTCTTGTCTTGTAATGTAAAGTAGATGCAACTAGAGGGCCAGAAGGGCCTTTTAACTATTTAAATCAAAACTATGATTATATAAATAAATTAAAAGTATATAAAGTAAATATAGGAAAAAGGAAAAGCATAGAACGGAATTACGCTAAGACAGAAGCGACTGAAGGTCGTGTTTTGAAAGTACATATTATGGACACTAAGTTCTTAAATTGATAACTTGAGCATGCAAATCGGATGGGCGCGCGTAGTCCCGAGTTAGTGCGGCCTTATGTCCCGTTTAACCGTTAATACGTAACACACGTACAGACAGACAGACACTTTCGAACATATAATACTAGCTTCCGCCAGCGGCTTCGCACGCGTGGTTATCAACAAAAAGTAGCCTCTGTTAATCCAGGTTATTATCTATCTACTTACTAAATTTCATCGAAATCTGTTCAGCCATTACGACGTGAAAGAGTAACAAACATCCACACAAACTTTCGCGATTATAATATTAGTGGGAAGTTGGATATTATGTACGAATATAATATTTACCTATAGATCATATCGGATAAGTCGCAAATCTAAATATAAAATTTTCTATATTCAATACAATGAGTGCTATCGGTACACAAATCTTCGCTTATTAGTTACTAGTAATCGCTACGATAACTAATAATTGTTTTGATAATTCCGTAAAAAATATTGCAACGCCGATAAAACGACACGTGATAACGCCCGTATCTCTGATACCTACTGATTAACAGAAAAAAAAATTGTTTTTTTGCCAACTATCTAAAACACTGAACCGCTTTGTAAGCCTTATTACGTAAGCCAATTGCTGTCGCTCCACAGTAGTTCGTTAAAGAATAAAAGAAAGAAAATACATTTATTTGACCATTCAGAGCAGTAAAAATATAAAGATATATACGTACATACATAAATATTATAAATGATTAAAAATTGTATAAAGAAACACAGGAATAACACAAGAAAAAACGAGTGTGCTTTAGACCACACGACTGAAGTAACACTTCTTTTTCAAAATATTAATTTATACAATAGTTCAATTACAAAATTGTCCACACGTCTGTAGGTCGATCAGTCTATGTTCATTCTGGACAGACGCAACTCGCACTCGCACATTAACGTTTAAAAATTTACGAAACGTAACTATCTCTCTTTCTATCTTCACTAACTTATATCTCCCTCTCAACTTCCGTTCGCACTTTTCGTAACGCATTCACCAGCTTACTCCCCAAGTCAAGCGTGCGTAAAGAAGTTTTACTTCAATAAAAATTAAGTACATATACATAGCTAGGCGAGTACCTATATAATATGGTCTTCCGTGCTGTGTGGGACAAACAGGCCCTGTCTCAGCGTATTACTGCCAACCGTCCCAGGACGGTAAGCGGCGTTCGACCTTCGTTCCTTTCTCACCTTCATTGCGTATCTCACGTGTGGACGGTCTCACCCGGCTCAAATAAGGTTACGGGTCATACATGCAGTAACCTATTTATTGACGCATGAAAAGATGCTGTATTGAGCCTTCCTCATGGGAGTCCGCCGCTGAAATGCGGCCTGAATGGAGATGACTCTGCTTTTGAAAACGAAAGAAGGCGCGAACTAGATACCAAACGTGACCAACTCAAGAATAGACCGCCTGCCAATATATCTTACAACTTCAATAATGGCATTCTGACGTGCGCTATTTGCACTAAAACATTTAACCCAAAATTGGATACATAAGCCACGTAAGGGCAAAACATCATCCAAGCTCTATTTAAAGCGTAGGTCCAGTCACCGTAGCCGAAAACGGCTAGGTGGACTATTATTATTGTTAACCTATTCATTGGGTATTAGTAGCAACTAAAATAAAACCCACTAGTCGAAAGGTTAAGATATAGCCCATTAGATACTACAGATGCGATCCAGGCCCGCATAATACAAAGTTTTGGAACAAACAAACAGAAGCGAGCCCGATTGAGTACTGGCAGCTTGCCATGTGGCAAGCCTGTGTAGCGAAATCCTTTGTCCAATTCAACATACACCTACCTATGTTTTGCCCGCAGTTTAGGGATTCGTATATTTTGCATTATCTGACCCGCCGGGGTTTCGTACGGATATACCAGTGGCGTAGCATGGGTATTAGCCGCTCGGAGCGGATGAAAATTTTGCCACCCTCTTATTTAGGTGTTTCAATTTAATATACTATAATATACAGTAATTCTAAAGAACTTTTCGGCAAGAACAGACATCATTATTGTGTATTGTGCAGTTTACAATAAAAAAGTCGTATATAATATATGTTTTACAATATAATAATCACATCACAGAAAAAATATTACACGTACATTGATATAACAGTAAGTTTTTAGGGACGATACTTTTAATATTTATATTTTTATTGATAATTAATATACTTGTTAGAATTGATAACAAAACGTCTGTCTTTAACTAAAACTTTAATCGTCTACTTTTTTAAGAGCAAAGTTTTTTATTGCACTATCAATGTCTATACTCTATAGCATCACACACCTCTTACTCAATAGACAAGATAGCCAGATTGGTTAGCTTTAAAATATTCATTGTTGATCTTAAATAATTTTTGATAAATTTCAATTTTGGAAAACTTCTCTCACAGCTGGCGTTGCTTATGCGGCAAAAATATGTAATAGTTAAAATATTTACAAGATATTATTATTATTTTTTGTTAAATTTTGCCGCCCCGTAAAGGTGCTGCCCGGGGCGGCCCGCCCCTGCCACCCCTACGACGCTACGCCACTGGGATATACATTATCAAAGTAGAATATAGCCTACATTTCAATGGACATGATTTTGCTTACCCTACCTCAAACGCTTACTCTTATAACGACTAGTAAGACCAATTCCCAAAATTAATCACCCAACTGAATTCAAAGACTTACGGCCAATAAGTATCTTAACGTTTTTATCTAAAATTATTGAGAAGGTTGTTTGTCTACAACTCTCCACCTACTTGGAGGTGAACAAAATCATTCCGAAGAGGCAATCCGGATTTAGAAAGGGGCACAGCACGGCAACGGCGCTGCTGGATGTTGTAGACGATGTTTTAGCTGCTCAAGATGTTGGCAAAGAAACCATCCTGACACTTCTAGATTTCTCGCGCGCGTTTGATACCATCAATACAACGCGTTTACTTTCCAAACTTACTTTTTACGGGTTTGATTCCGGAGTTACAAGATGGTTTGCGAGCTACCTTGGTGAACGTTCCCAATCGGTTGAACTTCGCAATGCAGATGGCTCAAGCTCTGTTTCAGCTGCCATGCCCGTTGCTCGTGGAGTTCCTCAGGGATCTATTCTTGGCCCAATTCTTTTTGTCCTATACTGTGCAGATATTACCTCAACTATTCTAAACTGTAAATACTACCTTTACGCTGACGACCTCCAGTTATATGTCTCGTTCAAGCCTGATGAGATGGAGGTGGCAATCAGTAGATTGGATGAGGATTTGGATCGTATTGTAGAATGGAGTGAGGTTAATGGCTTAGTATTAAATCCAACAAAATCAAAATTCCTTGTCCTTGGATCCAAACATAATATAGATAAAATCCATTCTCAGGACCCCAAGGTACATGTCAAGAGAGATTTGATCGAACGCGTTACTGACGTAATCTGGGTCTTCTCATGGATGGCGAGCTACACTTTGAAAAATACATGCAGCAAACAGTTCGTAATTGTTTCTACAGGCTATCAGTTTTGTATAGAGTACGGGAGTTCCTGAGCACTGACCTTCGTATTTTATTGTGCGAGTCGCTCATTCTGTCCAAGCTAAATTATGTTGACAACGTATTCGGTGAGTGTCTGCTGTGAGTGGCCCGTACAAGAAAATTAGCACAGCGAATTCAAAACGCATGTGTGCGTTTTTGTTTTCCGGTTCCACGGCGGGCTCACATATCGCCATACATATGTGCACACGGTATGATGAATATGTCATCACGACGTTATTTACACTTCGCGACTTTGCTTTTTGGTATTGTTATAAATCAGCAGCCTTCATACCTGTATGACAAGCTTGAATTCTCTAACCGTCACGTACGGTTTGCCACTCGTTTAATCTGTCCACGCCACAGAACGACTGCTTTTCGTGGTAGCTTCCGATATGCTGCCACGAAATGCTGGAATAATCTACCACCACCAGTTCGAAACGCAAAATCGGTTCACTTTTTTAAAATTTCACTCAAGAAAATTCTACTGCTTTCACAAATTACTCCATCAACAGGTAGTCGTTCTGGGCCTACATTTAGTTTGATTTAGTTGCAAAGGTTACTTTTGTTCTGTATGTTAAATTAATAATTCCACAAAATATTTTATTTATTTTATTATTTGCAGAAATTTGTTGTTTATTTTACTGTTTATATTTATTGTTTAGTTTTGATTTCATAAATTGTCTTGTTTTATAAGTTAGGTATGTGCAATGTTTAGTTTAGTTATTGTGTAAAAATATTTATTTAAATTTTAAATTTTTGTTTTTTGTGAATCTTGTATACTTTCATATGTTAATTAATATTGTAAACGCGTGTTTCTATTTTCTGCTGCTCACACGCACTAAAGGCGTCACATAATACCAGCGCTACAGTAACTATATGTTACAGTGGCACACCGCTGAGTGACGACCTATTTTGTAGTCTTGTATTAGGTATAAGTATAATTGTTGTTTTCGTAGAGTGTAAAAATGGACACAAAATAAATATTTTTCTTTCTTTCTTTCTTTACAGCACTCATAATTCGTTTATTGTCTGTAAACCTAGAAATAACTATAATAGGTTTCGCCATTTTAGCGTACAAACATTACAATTAGTCTTATAAATTAAAACAATAAAATAAAATTAAATACATGATTAACTCCGGGATGGTATAGCTTTCTATCAGTGATATAATTTTCAGAATCGGTTTAGTAAGCTTCTGAGATTAATTTCTTAAGGAAATTCTTTATTATACCTACAAGCTAGACAAAACAGTTATAAAGAAATAAGGTTTGTTTGTTTGTTACTCAGCCACGTCGTAACCGTTGAACTGATTTCGATGAAATTTAGTATGTACGTGGATTATAACCTGGATTAACACGTATGCTACTTTTCACCCCATCAGGTCCCATGGGATCAAAATGGGGATTCTAGGTTACCTACACGTATGGTGATGTAACGCGTACGAAGTCGCGGGCAACAGCTAGTTACAAATACATTTTACAAGTTTCATTCTATGTTTACCTGCTAACTATCATCGGTTGCACAAGACTGAATACAAATTAGATTTTTTTACAAATCATCACCTTGGTAATTTAATGAAAGGTTTTTTTGTCCTGGAGCCCAGAATCGCTGCAATGATGAAGCATACTCGTACATCGTTATGTGAATTATTAAATTGTTAAAGGAAATATGTAATTTCGCGTTGATTGAGCTTGCTTGCTATACGGCTATTTCTATAAGTAGATTTAATTATACCTTTTTATTTCTGTCTTTTTATTGGTTACTCTTTTTATCTCTGTCTGACATTTGAGGAAGACGTATTTCAGCCGCCATCAGCATTTCTGTGTTTCGGTTTGAAGGTTGAATTTTTTTTGACTGGTTATTAGTTATCATTTTCTATTATGTATTTACCAAAACCGTTGTTCTTTCGCATTAATTACGTATTTGTAAAATATTTCCTCACTGTAGAATGACAAAAGTTCCGACACAATATTTTATTGTTTGAGAATAAATAAAATAAAAAAATGGAAATTAAATGAATGAAATGGTTACGGATGCTGGTGGAATAACATGCACATGAGGATTTACATCTCTCGTGATCATCTCTCAGATCTACATCTCGCTCCTAAAGTGCGTTAGGTACCTAGTTACCACTTAACATCAGGTGGACCATTTGCGAGTTCCACCTTCATATTGTATATTAATAAGTTGGTCAAGCTCGTTCAAGGGACCGTATAGGTACCTACATAATTGATATTAATTTCAACTTGATATCTGCACGCGTTCCTTAGAAAAAGGGTCTTGAGTTCTTGACAGACGGACCGACGCACAACAAAATGATCCTATAAGGGTTCTTTTTTACGGTTCCGTACCCAAAGGGTACGCTCCTCTGTCTGTATGTCTTTCCGTCTGTTACCAGGCTGTATCTCATGAACAGTGATAGTTAGACGGTTGAAATTTTCACAGATGATATGTTTCTGTTTCCGCTATAACAACAAATACTAAAATCAGAATAAAATAAATATTTAAGGGGGGTTCTTATACAACAAACGTGATTTTTATTTGCTTGTTTTTGCTCGATATTGATAACGGCAACAGGTAGACGCTCGAAATATTCACAGAATATTTAGTTATATTATTCACTTTAAAAATAAATAAATTAAAATAAAATTACAATAGACATGATTTTCTTGCCGGTTTTGTAGATAATAATGGCACGGAACCCTTCGTGCGCGAGTCCGACTCGCACTTGGCCGGTTTTGTAGATAATAATGGCACGGAACCCTTCGTGCGCGAGTCCGACTCGCACTTGGCCGGTTTTTATCAGTTTAAGGTACGGAACCCTAAAAAAAGATACTGAAGTTAGATAAGTCTAAGTTTTGGGATTTCAAATAGCACTGATAGTGTTTGCATTAGGACATTAAATACTATGTTTTAGCGGCATCACTTTAGTATTAGAAGATTCACGTTGCTCAAAGAAAACAGTCCTATTTTCACTATTTAAACGGGATAAATCTTATTTTAAATCATCATGTCTATATGAAAAATTACATTTTACATCCGTTAAATAGTCACGTCCCAGATCGATAGGCGAAAATAAAGACTACGAATCAAGATCCAATTACTAGCATAAAAGTTTGGGTCACCGATCTGAGCACTTTTTTGCGTCTGGTCATTTTGGTACGCAAAAAATAAGCATGTACTAGACTAGGTACCTGCTCACCTACTCTAGTAATGTGAAAGTTGTTTGTCTGTATACATATAAGTCGACGCGTACAGAAACGAATTGTCCCAACTTAGCTGATAAAGTACTTATCAATTATGAGTCATATGACATCCACTGAGAAACATAGGCGTTCATAGATTTCTGAAGTGACCGACCTTATGCGCTCTGCGCCTAACGCCTTCCAGCCACCTTCATTATGTCATCTGTTCACCTTTTGAATCGGTGTTCTACGCTGCGTCCAATGCATGGTTTCCACTCGAGAACCCTTCTGCCACATGATATTGATTAACCTCTTGGATGACATCATCATCAACTTATAACAGTCCACTGCTGGACGTAGGTCTCTCCCAGGGTGCGCCATTGAGCCCGATCCTCAGCTCTTCTCGTCTAATCTTTGCCAGCCACAGCGCGAAAATCGTCACTCCATCTAGCCGGAGGGCATCTTACACTTCGCTTGTGTAGATGTGGTCTCAACTCCAGAACACGTTTACCCCAACGGTTATCAGTTCTGCGACAGATATGACCGGCCCACTGCCACTTCAGCTTGCCGACCCTCTGAACTGTCGATCATCTTGCTTCTCTGTCGGATAACCTCGTTTCGGATTCTATCGTTCAGAGAAATTCCGAGCTTTCCTTAACTCGCTGAGTGACTTTCAATTTGTGGACCAGTCCCATCGTAAGTTTCGGCGTTTCGGCTGCATAGGTCATCACAGGTAGGACGCACTGGTTGAAGATTTTCGTTTTTAGGCATTGTAGGATGGGTGTCTCTTGTATGTGTGTAAGAAGAAAGTAAGAAAGAAAATACATATTCCACACACATACCTACATAGTACATTAGTTATCATAAAAATAAGAGACTACGGCCGGCTTGCACAACGATCTCTAAACGTATTTAGCGACAGAACATCCAAGCATTTAACGTTGACGTATTTGTATGATTTGACAACTCCTTAAATCATATTTAGCCACTGAATACGTCTAGGCATCGTTGCGCAAGTCGCCCTTCAACTATAATTTTAGCAAGGTGTGTATATAGGTAGGCAATTATGATGTTGCGTGGGGATAAAACGGTCCTTCGAACCACGATGGGTAGGTATGTGGCTTTAGTTTGTCTACGGGTATCCTCAACTTGATTTTCTGGGCAATAGATTCATGTTCAATTGTAATTTTTCAGAGAGCATGCAAAGAGGCAATGGCTCTTTGGGGATACAAAATGGCCAACAACGTGACGCACATGACAAGCAAGGAGTTTTACCCTCTGGAGCCTTACACTATAACCCAGTGATTCCATAGCCAGTCGGCGAGGAGTTTTTACTACAAGTGTACAAGATTGACTGCATGACATTACGTGAGTACTTATATTATTATTAAGCACCCATTTTTTAAGTAGTGATAGCATAATGCAAGATAGGTAATGCGAATATGGATGAAGATTATGTGGTTTCAACTTTTGTTCAAATTGCTATAACAGGGGCTTAATTCTACTAAACAAATCGCTTCGCTATGGTAATGGTATCGTCGCTTAATGGCCATAAAATGAGGTCGCTTCCGCTGTCTGTTCGCTTAGATCTTTTAAACTTCTCAACGGGTTTTAATGCAGTTTTCAGCAATAGATAGAGTGATTTAAGAGGAAGGTTTATATGTATAATACATACATATTATATAGTACAGAAAGTCGCGCTTTCGAGAATAATCTCTAAAGAAACCGTGTTTGTACTGTCTCATGTAAAATCAGCTGTAAATATTGTATACAAAGATATTCTGTAGTATAGACTAATCATAATATTTTAATCTCTCTACACTGTCCCATATCAATATCTACATTGCACTCGTGCGAAGCCGGGCCGGGTCGCTAGTTATAAATAATTGGTACCTTACCATTGAACATTTGGCAGCTTAAGACAGGAACAACAATCTTAATCGTTAAATAATGGTGGCTCCCTAATAGTTTTTTTTATAATTTCGCAGAATTGCTTTGAAAATTTGAAAGGTTTAGTTCATGCTAAGGAATAGCCTCATTTTTATCAAGGCACCACGCATAAAGATACCTATTTTTTATTTGCGTTGGATTTGTATGGTAAATGAACGTGGCATAATCCTCAGTTACTTGTCTAAACATAAGGCCAGGTAATTTGTGTTTGTCTGACAGCTTATAAAATAACTTACTAAGTTACTGCCATTGACGCATAAAAAGTCTCTTCGTGACTGTTCCAAGGTCTCATTAAGCAGTTTTTATTTAAATTCTAGTTAGTATGATGGTACTGGAAGTATGCAATGTCAAATGCAATATCTCCTTGAAATTTTATGATTTATGAGCAGTTATTTATAATAACACAGCAATTACAAGAAACTTGATCATTGTATGATAAACACGTAGGTGATTAGATTTAACTAGCTTGCAGGAACTTGACACCTTTTCGGTATCTTGGCCAAGATTGGATTATTACCGAAATCCCCACCGCTACGTTCCCACTGGCGCGTAGCAGTGCTACGTCCCCACTGGTGCACAGCATAGCGGTAGATATGGGTCATGTTTTTAAAATCTTTATGCTCGTATACCCCACTGCTACGTCGTAGACTGGTTTGGGGAATCACCACTGCTATGCTATGCACCAGTAGGGACGTAGCACTGCTACGCGCGCTGTTTTAAAAAAAAAAAGGACGTTAATAACTTAGTGGAGATGCAATGGCAGTGTTTAGCAGTGCTACGTCCCCTCTGCTGCGTTGCAGTAGAGATTTAGTGGTGGGGGTTTCTAGAATAATCCGCCAAAATAGTGTAAAAAGGAAAAGGGAGGGCTTTGCCCTGCAGTGGGATTAGATAACCCCCATTTTCATGATCCATGCCTTAAATTTACAGGTTTCTATAAAAAAAAACTGACGATAAAGTTATGGAATTTATCAGGTCTTCTTTATTGATAAAGAATATTGGCAACGGAACCTCACCTAACTTTCCATTTGTTTCAGATGTGGGTTCATATCGAGTGGATTTCCGTACATTCTGGCTGTTTCAATAATTATTAGATAGAGGCATTGCTATTGCGTGACTTTATAGTCGTATCTCACAAAACTATACATTTGCAAAAGTATGTACCATATTTAACTAATATTAAATAGTGTTAGATTATTTTTTATCCATGACATTTGATTGCTCAGATATTGTAAATGTTGAGATTCTTCAGTATAACATCGAAACAATCTCACTAATAGTGTATTTATTTTATTTGTTTAAGACTGAAAACGTTTCCATAGCTCCAACTGAACTTCCATGTTTTACAGTGTTATAACTGCGGTGCGCTTGGATCTACGATAAATGCATAGCGAATATTCCAAAACGAGGTTGTGTGCTACACGATGAGTGGCATTATATCAAATTGTAAAGATGGACCATTAATTATAGCGATCAGAATTGCTTGAATCTTTTCCGAATTTAAACACAATACGATAACGATACTGAGCACACGTTCAAGCAGTTTTGGTCTGTAACGTTAGCGCATTAAATTAAGCTTAGGCGGATATACTTATTACTCGTAGCACTAAAGGAATTGACAGATTGTTGATGCTTCCATTATAGACACTCTAATATACTCAGTTTAGATGTGCATTTACATAATAATACGGTGCAAGTCAACTGTGTACGTAGAAACGACGCGACGTTAAACAACACTGTCCAGTCCAGTTGAATCACAACTTGTACAAGAAGTAGACACATAGAAATGACCAAATTGTCGTCGTCGGAAAATAAAAGAGTTGACAAGTAAATAATTAAAAATAAATTGTGTCGCGTTTAAGAGGCTTTTAGGCATTAGCCTACTGTGATAATTAATTACAACATAACAATAAAAACTAGCCCATAAAACACGCACACCAATGAAAACACAATTTTTTATAACTCTGTGATATCATAGCGTTTCTTGATCGCGCGATCACTCAGCTCCACGATTTATAACTAACTACATAATTGTTATTGATGTTCGTAATTGAGAAGTGGAATGTAATATCCGTCCATGAGATAATACGATCCTATAGAAGCCCAAAATCTTAAGTTCCTGGTCCGTTGTAAAGTACAGGCCTCAATGTACAGCGACTTTACATCGCAGAATGTCAACGCATAACGATGTTGCGTCTGGATGCAAGTTGCAGCCGTATATCGAAGGACAACGACACCGCTAGTCATTCGCTTTTAAAATTGATAGATTCCGATTTTTTATGCTTAGCATAATTTTAGTCAACAATAAGGAAATATCGTGGTCATATCTACTAAGTTATGACCTACATGCGTATACGTGTTCGCCTTGTTTGAGAAGTTTCATGCAGAATATAGACCGTTAAAATCTACACTCTTCATGTAGTAATAATCTTCACTAGCTATTATAGAAAATTGGAAGGGATTAAATCAATCGAAAAGTAATTGACGACCTCCGTGGCGCAGTGGGTGATTAACTGGCTGAGATGCAGGAGGTAGTGGGTTCGATTCCCGCTGCGGAACAAATGTTTGCATGGTCTACATATATTTGTTTCGGGTCTGGTTGTTTTTCTATATATTATAAGTATGTATTTACAAAAAAAATGTATATAAGTATTCTATCAGTTATCTGGTTCCCATAGTACCATAGCTCTGCTTAGTTTGGGGCTAGATAGCGCTGTGTGAAATGTCCAGCAATATTTATTTAATTTATCGTGAAACGCTGTATTGATCCTGTCTTTAAAAACTTTCGACGGTAGAATTAATACGAACTTATGAAATTTTTATGGTGGTGTTCTACATGAAACGATCTAACAGGTAGGTATAGGCGGTTTCCGTCCAGACCGAGACCGGAAACAGGCGGGAGATAGAGACCGCTACATGACTTTAGGCTTCGGTTCAGTTCGCGACGGTACGGTCTCGACGCGAACCGCCACCTTATGACGGCAAATAACTCCCAATCAGTGGAAGGAACGTAGTGAGATTCATTAAGTGCACTTGACTATAAGGTAGAACTTAGAATTAACCATTGTACTACATTTTAATATAGGTAAAGTAAATTTGAATGTATTCAGTTGTTGCGAGTTTTTTGAGTGGTTTGAGTTACGTAGTGGTATGATTAAGTATTCATTAATTTTAATACGTCTGGCTAACATAAAATTTTCGTCATTAATGCCATTCTAAGTACACACTGTGTGCTGATAAACTGAAGTTAAAACATCTTAAACTTCTATAGTGAATGATTAAATATAAGGTGTTTGATAATATACGCACAAAAATTAAAAGGGTTATTTTGCATAATAAATAAATTTGTGAAAGGCTTACAATAGAAATGTGAAATTTATTTTGGCATGTAAAAACAAACACTTTTTTAAACGTATGTTGTGCTATTGCATAATGCTTGCCATCTAACCACAGATACTGTATTGGTGACGTCTGAGATATCTCTTGTTGTCCCTTTCTAACACAAAACCCGCAGCCATTTCCGAAAGAGATTCAAATCGGCCTTTGTTTTTTTGGATGTCGATTGCAAGAGTAGGCAGTAAGTTTTATATCGAATTAATCACCTAAACTTAGTTGATTTTCTTTAAAATTTGTTCTTTTAAGTTTTGAGAAACCGTCACTTGAATATCGTCAGTATATTACCAAATAGCCTGTATATGAAAAATACTCAAAATTCAATGTACTGTCAGATGTGACCACTCCAGAAATAAAATTTAAAGTATTCGAAATTAGTTTTATAATTCGCTAGCTATTTGATTGAGCTAAGCGAGATTTCTAAATCAGTATAAACGAATCAGCGTTTGTTTTGCCCGAGGATAAATTTCGAAGCGTTTTCTCATCACAGATTTCATTGTTAACCCTAGAATCGCGCGGTAATACATTTTTTGTACTCTTCACACACACCGATAAGACAGTGATAGAACTATACAAACTCTCTGCGAGTCTAGAATTAATAGAGAAATGAGTTTAGTCAAATTGGAAAAGGGTCTGGTCACTTTTCTTAATCAGATTGTAAAGTCGCCTGAAATATTAAGTAAACATTCCACAGTTTAAAAATGATATAACCATGAAGTTTTTCTATAATCATGTATCGATTGAAGAATGATAACAAAATTGTATACACTATTTAGGCACAAATTAACGTTTTATAACACATGAGTCGAACTGTCATTGATCGAGCGAAGCGAGATCTCTAAATCAACTTGGGCAAATCGACGTTGTATGTACGTATGTTTGTTTGTCCGAGGATAACTTTCGAAGCGTTGATCCGATCATCGTGAAATTTAATTCATAGGTAGGTAGTGATGGCACAATTTTGGTGTGACTATAATTGAGCTAAAATTTTGGGGGTTGTTCAGATATTGGGCTTCAAGAGGGGTAAAAAATATTAAAATGAAGCTAACTGATCAAGTAGGAAGTCAAATAAAAGGTATTTATTAGTACATTTAGACTCCGTTTTCACTTTTCGTAATTTTTTATAGGTTTTGAATTATTAGCCATTATAAAAACTAAACTTTGACTAAATTCACAGGGTACACAAGTGACCCCACAGTGCTGTAATTTGGTATGCGTGTAGCTTAAATGACACAAATATAGGAAAATCTTAAATCCAGAATAACTACAATTTGTACCCCAAAAAAGGGTAACCACAATAAATGAACTCCCGTTACCTGCAATTTGAATGAAACTGTAGGTCAAGTAATTTGGTTTTTATTTCGTGGCACTATTTTGATAGTCAAAGATTACAAATAACATTTTTTTGTTTTAATCGGAGACTCGCGAGATCTCAGATCGGGGCGAACCACTAGTAATAAATAAATTTGACAAAAAGTTACTAATTTGTGTACAAAATCAATTATGACTATATGTTAATTTTACATTAACAAATTCTACAGTATTTTTGAGTGAATGCTCACTTATTATTGCAGGCGACTGTACCTTGATATAATTCCAAAATAATCAATTCCTGTGGATATTCAACAACAAGAAATGAAAGATTGTGATCACATTTGAATTCGTTAAATTGAAATGCGTATTGAAATATAATCTGGTTATAATGTAATGCAAGAAAGTAACTAAAGCTGGTATTCTAAAACTAAACTGTAAACTGAATCTATACTCAAGCATAGGTTTTGAAACTGTCAAAAAACTTACGCTTTAGTCTCGATTCGCGCTTGAGCACAGTATAAGAATAATAGCCTTATATTAGAATATTAGCCTAGTATTACAATATAAGTTTAATGTTGTATCAAAATTTTAATCATTTTGCAATAAACTTTGATTTAGTAAGTAACAAGATTTATGGAACAAAATTCTAAAGTAAGTACATGAGATTATTGCAGGAGACTGTACCTATTGATATCATTCCAAAATACTCAATTCTAGTGGATATACAATTTGTAAGGAAATCAAAGATGACAATTTTTTATTTTTTTATTATTTATTTTGTGTAATTTTTAGAAATTTTAAGGTAGTACTACTTAAATTGTATGATTTATGGTTGGTTGGTCATTTTCTAAATCTGGTTGGCTTGAAACAGGAGTTCCATATAAGCAGATGTTTTAAAATCATACATATAATCTCAATATTAAACTTGAGAGTTAACAGTGCGAGACGTTATTCGGAGCAGATCGCACTCACCCTGATGAAGGTTCACGAATTGAATCGAAACATTGTCGGTCGAAACACTGATAAGACGGTACGTGATAAATCCCGTATTTATAATATAGTTGGTAGAACATAACAAAAAAATATGTTTTTCAATCTGAGGTGAAAATTCAAAATTCGTCTTTCCGTACAGCCATTTCGTCTTTAGACCTCTGGATCACAGGGAAAGTTATTTCTCGAAATTAATCGATTATTTACAAATTCATCCTGTACAACTCTTTGACGCAATAAGGCTGGGGTGAACAAACTTTTGATATCGGTTTAGAGAATGTTTATTGTCTTAAGAAAAGTAACTTCACTTACAAGACAATCTAATGCTAACATATGCTAAGGTATGCGGTCTACAATATGATTCGGTACACAATTTACTTGCAAAAAGGTCTGTCAAAAAATAACTGATTTAGATGATATATAAAAATGTGATAGCGTTCTTAAGGTAGCCCGCGCGAGTCGACATTAAATAATTTACGCGATACGCGATAAATACCCGTTGTCGATTCGCGCGGGCTACCTTAAGAACGCTATCACATTTTTAACGCGTTCGAATGTAAGTATTTGAGTCGCCACACAAGCGCAGAGTTCAAATAAAAAGCCGAAAATGTTTTAGTGGGTAGGTAAAAGTCCTCGCGCACTACCTTGAATAACTCACTCAGCGAGAGTGCAATGTACAGGCAACTAGAATTGGCAAATTAAATAATTAAAATCAAATCAAGATTTTTATTTGTAACATAATAACTACTAAAAAACATACAGTATATCAACACTACATTTGGATAAAACAACATACAACTTAGAGGTTCACAAATTGATAGCAAAAAGGTCTGTCAAAAATAACTGATTTAAACGGGTATTTATCGCGTATCGCGTAAATTATTTAATGTCGACTCGCGCGGGCTACCTTAAGGACGCTATCACATTTTTTCCGCGTTCGAATTTAGATGTTAGATTCGCCACATAGGCGCATAGTGGCCACGCACACATTAAAGCAGTTTTTCGCTCGATTTTATACAGCTAAGTTTTTGGTTCGTCCGCGGTCGACGCCTGGACCACCCCTTCCATAAGGCAAAGTAATGTAAAGGGATTACAACGATTTAGGCGAAAACAAATGTGTTTAGAACAAATGCAGGTGCTAGATATAGTTCTACCTTAAGTACAGACAATGTATTTTTTTTTGATTGGTTTTGCCAGTCTCTTCCGTTTTGTCATTTGATACTTAGGGGTCATCGCTTAAATACTGCACTCAAAGTGTGATATTTTTTGATGGCCTCAAGCAAACCATTATACCTACGTATAAACAATATGTAATAAAAATGGCGTCTACCGACGAATAGTCGAATTTAATCGAAAAAATCACTAAACTTGTATGAAGCTCTCTATTGGCGACGAGCTGAAACGGTAGGCGGTATCGCTTATCAAGCAAAATTTGCGCTTAGCGCATTCGATTCTGCGCACCTTTACAAAAACACGTCAATAAAATACATCAATTACTAATTATAAGATAACATGCTTCCTGATAGATTTGACAATATAATAAAATATATTCAGTTGTATGCCTTAACGAAATAACGGTAGTGATATATAAAGATTTACTAAATTGCATGTTAGGTATAGACATTATTTATAGTTCTGGTGGCTGGCGGGTACCAGTGTAGGTTTTTTATCATATCATTAGCATATCATAAGGTATATACTGTATTGTAATATATTCACGCTGTATTTGCTTGGGTTAGTGATTAAGGCAGCGGTAATTTTAAGATAGATTCTTATGAGTAACCTTGAATATTGAATGGTTTTGAGTGGATTCAAGGCTGTCATTAATCAAGCTTCCAGATTTGTTCAAAGATGGAGTTGCGAGTATTCAAATGTCAGTGTAATGTTTTTAAATCACGCTCCAGCACTCTGGGGGGATATTTTAAAATGTCGGAAAACTGTCTGTTTGGATTCCTCAGTTTTTGTCGGATTCGATATTGAACCCGAGAACGCTCGAAGCAGCGCTGACTTGTTTTAGAAATATTGAGATACAGAAAACTAGTTTTTATTAGAATAAAAATATAGCTATGTAGTAGCTTTCAGTAATTTGCAGTAACGTGTCAGCTTCTGAGATTACCCCTACAAACATGCATACAAACTACAAACATGCATACAAACTACAAACATGCATACAAACAAACTACAAACATGCATACAAATTACAAACATGCATGCAAATTACAATCATGCATACAAACTACAAATATGCATACTAACTACAAACATGCATACAAACTACTAACATGCATACAAACTACAAACTTTACCTCTTTTTATCATAAGTGTTGATTTTCATTTGCTTCTGAATACATCTTATTATAAATAACCGTATATTATTTGACATTTTACCTACTTTATAAGTTCTTAGTAAAAGGTTATGCAGAATGCTTTAGTCTCGTTATTCAAATCAGCTACCTAGTGCAGACTACTATGATCCGTACATACTTAATTTGATATTATAATAGAGGAATAGATTCTGGTCCTTTCCTTGGAACTCTTATCCTGAAATTACCGCTGACAAATTATATTGTTAATTAAGTTTTTGTGAACTTGGTTGTTATTCTTCGGATGTCGCTTTTTGTTAATCTGAATTAGCGTTTTTGGGAAAACTCATTTGAAAGGCTCGAATGCCTAGTTTGTGATTCGTATTAGCTTTAGTTCTAAGTTCTGTTTGTCTTATCTGATTGAATGTTTTTCTCTATGAGTCTTAAAGTGGCCGCTTTGGATTTCATGTTGCATTTCAGATCTGTTAAAGCACGTATCTAATTTTAGAAGTTCTTAAAATGATTCAGGACCTTACCACAAAGCCCTTACTGTTTTGAACTCGGCTATGTATGTCCAATACAGGAACACAATTAGATCTGCTTAAAACGGAACTGCTCGTGGAACACACGATGATATTAAAGTTGGCTACTTTAAACCCCTTGATAAAGGATAAATACAGTGCCTTGTTTGGTCTCCAAACATTTTTCATTCCATATTATTAGGTAATTACCAAATTATCTAGTCGTAAATAATTCGCGCCACTAACAATGTCTAAATTAATTGACAAAATGGTCCTTCGGCCAGAAACTAATTTTATGGTACCTAGTGTTGGTGGCGCCCTCTACAGAATAATTTTCCATGATGTCACATTTGCTGGCCACTTTGTCGAAATACGGCGAATATGTCTGTTCGTCGCATTAAAGAGCGCATCACTCGCTAGTACGACAATATGGCCGTAAGGTTAGTCTCATACTGATTTATAAACGTATTTCAGCTGTCGAGTTTCGTCTTCATTTCTTAATTGTTTTTGACACTGTCAGAATATTAACAAACAATTCGATTACAGGATTATAAAATCAATTTATATTAATATATTATCGAAGCATTGGGCTAAAAATATTAGAGTTAGTTACATTTGTGTTTAATCAATTTTATTTGTATTAAGTATATTTTGTAATGAATTTTTAATAGTTTTAAGATAAATTATTTTAATATTTTGCATGTTATATTTTACATTATACATAATTTAATTAGCAAACCTCAATGTATTATTATAGGTTATAATTAAATATTTGAGTTTGTTATTAAAGCGATAATAATTTCAGGTAATACCCATATATTTAATTGTGAAAAAATTTTCATTAAAATTTTATATTTTAAATGCATTTAACGCAATGTACAAGCAATAATAAATTAATAATTGCATAATTATTATGGCCCATAGGACTCATTTTCGTAGAAAACTGGTTGCTGCCGACTGTCTATTGGCGTTTACCGGCATAAGCTTACGCACAATGTTAATGCGTAGGGGTTGGACTACTCTTATTGATAAGCGACAGCAATGCATTTTTAACCGAGACGTCAGAAAGGATTTTTTAACTCAAAGTCTGGATATATATATAACGCTTTATTGTACTCCACACTTATAATTGCAAACATTTACCTAGACACGCAGAAATAGTTATAAGTTGCAGGCATATTATTATTATCATCTCTAAAAGCAATCTCTTCCAGACAACCTAAGGAAGCCTATGTTTTTATTATGCTTGGTCATTACACAAAACTTGTGGTAAAGAGGGTGTGCAAAAATATAGTCTCGACGCAAAAAGATAAAAAGTGGTCCCTAATTATCAGATTCATTGAATGTCTTTTTTCAGTTATATTTAAAACTATTAATAAGGAATGACCGATGATCGCGCTGTGACAACTTTAAACACGTTAACTATCTTTTATTCAAGTTGAATTTAGAGAAAAACAATAACAAATTTAAGTTTTTTTTTTAAATTAAGATCTATGAACTATTGATATAGACGCGATCTCCGTGCAGTAGTGGTCCAACCGTTATTAGACAAACTCCAACAAATCTGTTTTATACGTAAATGCGGCCTAACGAATGAAAGTGGTAGAATTTAAGGGTAGCCTTATTAGTAATAAGAGTTACAATTGGATGAATAAGAATGTTGAAGTTTTACAGCAGGTAAAGCACGGCCGGCGCGTTATTATTGCAAACATTGTATAATTTTTTTATTTCAAGTTAATAAAGTTACAGTAAATTATAATCATTGTGTTTCGACTGTTAGGTTAAGTTCATATGACAGCGCGATACCGCGCGGTACAAGATCAAACTTAATAGTGTATATCGTCTACATTACCGCGCGCTACTCGTCTACATTACCGCGCGGTACGGTAGCGCGCGGTAATGTAAACGATATACACTATTTAGTTTGATCTTGTACCGCGCGGTTAGTAGTTCCACGCGGTCATATGAACTTAGCCTTAAATCCTATAATTTAAAATAAGATAAAGGGTAGGTAGGTCAAAACAGAGATATCCTTTACAACATAATTTCTTACAAATTGATTTACACAGTGCAATACCGTTTACCTATCCCCCTACCTGATTTTTGGCTGCAAAGTGGAAAATGATGATTCAAAATTTCCCTTTAGTTAGGGGAATTCCCTTTTGGTATTAAAGGTATGAACAGTGTCCATTTTCGACCAATGTAATAGAGAAAAGCGGCCATAAATTACATGTATAATATATTAAATATACTTAATAAATTCTGGTGAAAACTGCGAAAATCACTACAATTACGACAGACACTGCAATAGTCATAATTGACACGTTGAATACATTTCTCATGATATTCGGGTAGTCAGCAGCTGAGTTTGATATCTGTAGTTCCAATGTCGTTGGCTGAAGATAGGAGTCACCTTGAAAACCTGAAAAGATTTGATATAGTTAATATTTATTGATTTAAGTATCTATGAGTACCTCAATGGGTAGATGTAGTAAGTAGGTGTTTGTGCGTTCCCGGTATCCATTGTTTTTTTTTCATTACTACAGTGTGGCCACTTTCATTAGGATTTGCATGGAGGTTTTATTTAATATAAGCATTAATGTACCGATTACTTACCGTAATTGCATTTACGAAGCCAATGGTGACGTTTAAAGTGACATTTCTAAAATTAAGTAATTTTTACTAAAATGGCGTGTCTGCGGGCTGGTTTTAATCAGCACCAACTGCTGACAAAAACACGCCATCTTAGTAAAAATACTTAATTTTAGAAATGCCACTTTAAACGTCATTCTAATTTGATCTTTAGCGTAAACAAAATAAGACCTTTCGTATTTTACACAATGTTAAATAATCAGTGTAAACAACAGAATCGCCACCAATATCAAGTTTACAATGACCAACTTTCAGAGCATGAGATGATATTTAAAACAAAGGGAAAGAAAGAAAGAATTGGATATGTCTCCGCCACGAATAGCAGAATAACTATTAAAACAGGAAAAATGCACGTAAATGAAATTTATGACGAAAATTTGTTTCCTAATACATAGCTCTCAGAGCAAATAATAGATGCAGCTAATGTTGTTCGATTCACAATTCTACCGGTGACGTACATTGACAGCCCGCGTCATATGCATGAACACAACATTAAGGCGGTACGAAGTTCGCAGGGTCAACTACTCGTAGTAGCACATAAATAAAAAATTACAAATGCTAAAGAGATCTCTTCTCTCTATGATTCTCTTCTAGTTGCTATTCTAGACCTTAGTGACTTACGGGAAATAGATTGCCCGCGGGTTCAGTAGATCAATAAGTTTTTTTATTGGTCAATTTGGCCCATGGTCAGTTCTTCTGCTGATGCTTCACATGCTGAGTTAGAGCCTTATTGTGGTGCATGCAGTGAGTGCAATGAGATTCACACACTGCAATATTTTATATTTAATTATATTTAATGTTTTGGAGATGGAGGGATGAGCTCACTAATTTCCGATCGGACTGTACCATCTTAGCGCTTGAAAGAAGTGCCTGGAAAGAGTGGGTGGAGGCCTTTGCCCAGCAGTGGGACACAGTGGGCTGATAATAATAATATTTAGTGTTTATTTAAGCTATTGTTACTTTGTTCTTTTTTTAGGGTTCCATACCGAAAGGGTAAAACAGGACCCTATTACTGAGGCTCCGCTGTCTGTCTGTCTGTCCGTCTGTCACCGGGCTGTATCTCATGAACAGTGATAGTTAGACGGTTGAAATTTTCACAGATGATGTGTTTCTGTTGCCGCTATAACAACACATACTAAAAACAGAATAAAATAAGTATTTAAGGGGGGATTTGATACTGCACTCTTTCTAGAACCGGATGGCACCCTCCGCGTAAAACCGGGTCAAATCGCAACATTCTATAGAAGCCCTGACCAATTGAAAATATCTATTAGCATGGGCGCCGGCAGGGGGGTGCCAGTGGGTGCACTTGCACCCCTTGGGAATCTCGGGATCAACAGGAATTATTGAAAAAAAAAGCCGTCTGTTGGAAATAATTTTTTTATTCACAATAATTAGTAGGCAGTAATTACACAATTCTCATTTAAAAAGCAACTGCAGCCGGCGGGGTTTTTGACCGAACTTATTAATGACGTTTCCTATAAAGTTATCTTTATTGTCCTTGGTTATCTTGCCTCGGTAGACACTTAACAAGCATAATCCAGACAGTCGCTCGTCACCTGTTGTGGACCTATTCCAAGTTTTAACTCTTCTCAGTGTGCTAAAAGATCTTTCTATTGTGCACGTTGTGACGGGTAGACTAAGGCCAATCTTGATCGCTTCTGCTACTGAAGGAAAGAAATCTTTTGCCTCGTCGATGTAGTCTATAAGATGTTTTTCATATCGATCAACTTCACTGATATCATTTTCCGCTGGCTGTGGATATTTCCACATATCAAACCAAGTCGTGATTTCTGAAATAAAATTAGGTAAAAGATCGCCATACAAATTTTCAATGTCTTTTGCAGCTCTAAGAAATTCTTCTTTACTGAGGCCTTTAATTATTTTTGGGTGTAGTTGTAACAGAGAAAATGATTATTTATGTGTTTCTTTTAAAGCTGTCTTTTAAAGAAGAAATGATCGAATCAAGGTATGGGATGTATACAGCTCTTCTGTAAAATTCTTCAACGTTTTCGGATGGGTGGTTGGATCGATGAGCCTGTCGTTTCGTAACTCGTTGGCATTTAATCTCAATATTAAGGTCTTCGCAACTTTGTTTAACTTCTCCAAATATAGCAGTAAATTCCTGCGATGCGTTTTGTCTGTGACCCTCTATTATTTTAGTGAGTTTGCAAATGTGGTCATTCACTGAATTAATGTCAATATCCACTTGTTGAAGCTGGTTGCAGACAGGCTCAAGCTTTGCCGAGTAAGTAGCAATAAAATGCAATGCCACAATAAAATTTATGGTGGTCAAAGCAGTGCGCAGTTGGTAAGCTCTAACCTTTGTCTTACAATTAGTGGCTTGATCTTCTGAGAGGTCTTGTAATGCTTCAACAATTTTGGTGAAATTTTGAGCGAAAATTCGAATACTTTTGTACTTTGCAGACCATCTGGTTTCGCAAAACAAGGGAATATTTGGAATTTTTATCGCCGTAAAATGCTCTCTCTAAAAAAAGTTATAGTTTCCTTAATCATTCCAGCAGTATTTCTTATTTCACTCAAATTATTTAAATCATTGACAACAAGATTTAATATGTGACTAGCACAGTGGAAACACTTTGCTTTGGGATATTTATCATTAATTATTTTCTGAAGTCCACCAACATGTCCAGCCATCGTGGAGCAACCATCATACCCTTGCTCAACCATTTTGTTGAGATCTAAACCACATGATGTCAAAAAAGATATTATAACTTCAGAAATCGATGCAGCATCTAATTTTTGAAGTGGTCTGTACCCCAAAAATTCTTCAAGTATTACGTAACTGTGTTTCGTTTGGTCAAACTTGACGTATCTTATGCCCGTTGAAAGCTGTTCAGTCCCGCTTATATCCGCTGTCTCGTCAGCCAAGACTGAAAAGTATGTCGCTTCTTTTGCTTCATCAGTAATGGTTTCACGAAGAACATCAGCACAGGTTTCAATAATATCGTTTTGTATTTGATGGGATACATAGAGGGCATTTTTCGAACCAGTTGCAAAGTGGTCTTTTAAAACCGTATCTCCTGCCTCAACTCGGAAATGTAGTAAGTCTTTGAAAATTGACCCATCTTCTGTTTTTCCTCGAAGGGGTAAATCATGCGTAGCACAAAATAAGACCGAAGATATAATGGGTTGAAGTTTTTTTCTGTTTTCTGAAATTTCCCTGTGATATTCAGTATCTATCTGTTCATAAACGTCTTTTTTTTCTTTGTTGCATGATTTCCAGTAAATTTTTAGAACTTATAACCGATTCACGATGCCACTGGCTATTTGCATGAGATTTCGCACACTCGTGAAATTTTTGATATTTTTTGCATGGCCGAACGATAAATGGCCCCTGAGTACTGCCTCGATGAATTTGTGCGGGAAATAATACACATGTACGGCAAAGTGGTCCTTTAGCCTGAGCAGAATAGGCTCACCAAGGGTATGCTGTGAGCCATGATCGATGTCCTGCTTGAAATCATAATCTTGCGGAGGTTTCCACGGTGTTTCGAGCACTTTAAACCGTATTTCATCACTGATAGGTACGTTAGAATCCAGATATGTACCCTACATCATAAATATTAACTGAAGTTTGTTGTGTTGTTAATTCAGTTTTACTAGTACTTTGCTGTGCCGAACGAAGTACTTGGACCATCTTTAGCATTAAACTGTTCATTTTCAATGTTTTTTCTCTTGCACAAAAATCGCCTTATGTCACTCATATTTAAAATTATAAAGAAAAGAAACACACGTTAGCTCACTTGTCACTGCTTGCTTGAACTGATTAATTAATTACGGCGCGCACTGACACTGACTAATTAGTTCGCTCTTGCACATGCTCAAGCAATCATTCTTGAACTATTGGACTGTATGAATTATCTATATATTTTCGAAATTAAAATACGGCAACACTATAAAAACACTAATCTATGGAAACGAATATGGCGGGAACTATTACTACTCGCGATTTGACCACTCGGAACGAACTGTTCGAACTTCAATCGAAAACTGACTGACTCGGAACGCGACCTAGCCCCCTTATATATCAAAATGTAAGGAAGGTTCCAGATTCCCAAACGTTCTCGAACGTAGCTCTGTCCCTGTCATCTATAATCTATGTCTCTTTCACATTTATGATCTTTCTAGTTCATTCGCGATTGACTTTGACAAGAGTCGGTCTCTTTCGCACTGCTTAGAAACTGTATTGCGCTCGCTTTCTCTGTTAAGTTCATCCCATTTATGCTGGCGCCATCTGGTGTGGAGTAGCGGTACTTTAAAGGGTGCGTTCGGAGAAGTAATGGAAATCGATTAATATCGATCCCGGTACTCCTGGCCCACCAACTTAGAATTTTTAAATTTGGATCGTCGTGAACAAATAGGTGTGAGCCGTGACGACTGGGTACCTATATAATAAATTCATAATGAATAGTCAGAAATTAGTAAATGTCTCGAACATTCAGACTAAAATTTCATCTTTTTATTAACAATCATATACGGCAAAGATTTTAAGAAAACTAAAATCTGCACCACCTGGAAATTATTTCTGCCGACGCACATGCCTATTAGATACCTACTTAGACTTAGATAATAAACCTAATAATGCCAAAACACAGTTGGTAGGTACTTACGGTTAGTAGGTAGAAAACTTACCTTCAAAAATAATTTTCAATATTGTAGCTCTGTCCATCGTAGACATATTGTAGGTAAATTTCGATTGTTCAATATCCTGTTCGGCAAACTTTACTGACGTATGGAAAGAAACGCTTTTGTGAATATTGATTGAGCTTATCAAGTGCAGATAACTAATAGAGTTCGGCTTTCTACTGACTAGGTACTAACACTATCTACTAACAGTAGAGTATACAGGTGGGTAGTTTCGACTCGGGTTTATTCCACTACGGACAAATACAATTAGAAATCATAATATTTATTGTTTAAAGTGTAGGTATACAAAGGAGCAAGAACAATAGAAAATACTGTGACACTCAGGAGACGAGACTAAAAAGCATGTTAGAGCTATATATGTAGGTACCTAATAAAGTAATATATATTTTGTGAGTTTTCAATTGTTCCGATTATTGGGCATAGTTGCATGCGCTATGATTAGGTACGTTATTTATCTTATTTTTAGTGAAAATATTGTTCATAACCACGATAGTTTAGTTTTTAACTCTGCTTGGTTTGGGGCTAGATAGCGCTGTGTGAAATGTCCAGCAATATTTATTTAGTTTTAGTTTCAAAAGTTATCTAATCATCACCTAATCATCATGGTTCTTGGAAATCGATGGGTGCAGTCTGCTTTTTTTTTTGTAAACACATTATTTAGATTTAAACAGCATCATGTATGAAAGATCGCTTGTAAACGGCTCAACCGATAGGTACAACAGATTTTATTTGCTGTGTTTTCATGACTAGGTTTGTATGAAAGTAAATTTGGATAATTGTCCGGAAAATTTAAAAATAATCGAAAAACTGGAAGTATGAACTAAAAACCTAGGTATATTTTATTTTGATACCCGTGCGAAGCCGGTGCGGGTCAACTAGTAGGTAATAAATAAAAAAACGAGTGTACTTTAGATTAGATCACTCGACTGAAGTAAAACTCCTGTTTCAAAATATTAATTTATAAAATTGTACAAAAACGAAATGAAATTACGAAAAATAATCAAACGAACTACTGACTGAGATATAAAGATAGAAAGAAAAGAAAATATATTTATTCAGACCACCACAAATGGACACAGAAACAAATGACACAAAAAATATAATATACCTAAATATTTTAAATGTGGTGGCGAAAGGGTCCTCAACTCAGCATTTGCTACAGCATGTTGCCATACTGCAGCGCTGGTATTCTGCTGAGGCCAGTGTTGACCTCACGGACACCCACACATTTATACAACTATAAGATTTAAAACATTTACATAACAATTTTCCAACATTATATCTAGCACCTTCTACAGATCACAAACTCAAAAAGTCATACAAACCATGACTGACAATTTATTAATAATTCGTGCCAAGCAATAATATACATATATATATTTCATGCACTGGCTATGAGAGGAAGAGAGAAAGAAAATGTGCGCGCGTATCTCTCTCTCCTGCTCCTACAGTAATATAAGAAACGTAACTCTCACTCTTTCTATCTTCACTAACTTATATCTCAACTTCCGTTCGCACTTTTCGCAACGCATTCACCAGCTTACTAAGTCAGCCCAAGTCAAGCGTGCGTAAAGAAGTTTTACTTCAAAAAGATACATAACTAATAAAATAAAAACATGACGTTCTACGGCTGACACTATGATTCTAAGAGTCTGGTAGAGCCTTCGGTAGATTAGTAGATATTGCTACGTTTCTAACGACGACTTAACAAAAATATGTTAAAAGAAGTATTTAAGTAACAAGTCTATTTTAATTTACATTTCCTACACATTAATAGCAATGATAAGGATATTGAAATTACTCGATTGTTTACCGAACAAAAAGAAAACTATGGGACTTTAACATTGTAGTCAGTAATTTGTCTGAGTATTTACAATGTAATCTGGGCTATTACGTTAATAGTTATTTATATAGCATTTATCAATGGAATAAAACTGCGACTGTTGCTTATTAGATTATAAATAATATTAGTTGACCTTTAGTAGTCTCTACATTTTGGTACCTACCAGTAGCACAGTAACAGTGGAGAAGGATTTAGTCATGAGTCAATTTTCGGAACATTGAAGGCACTTGTGGACCGTCTCGAGCACGGCGATTGCGAGAGCGAACGGGAAGAAACGTCGTCGACACTTCCTCGACAGACCGACAGTAGTCTACAACCAACGCCGAGCACGATATCCATCATTTTCTCTCTCTATCTTTGACATTTAAAGATTGACTACTTTCTTCTTTTTTTTTATATACATATTATAGGCTTGCGTTTGATTTTTTTCTGTAATTGTCTTGCGATGTCTAGACAACACTGTCTTCTCAAGTTGTCTCTTTCGCACTCTTCTCAATCGTGCGCTTGTCAACATTTTTTGGTTAGATATTTAATTAATTATGTATATATAGAATGTACGTTGCTATAAACAGAGTACCCTTTTCTTGTCTAGGAAAAAAACTTATTGACCCTGTTCGGGGCAAAGACAATTGCGGAAGAATCGACAGAGAATGAAGTTGAATAACGCTTTATTGTACATCACACTTAAATTTAAAAACAAATAACAATACACGCAGAAATACAAGTTGTGGTCAGAGCCTTCTCGTCTCTTCGAAGATAAGACAAGGAAATCGCTGTGCTAGCCCTGCAGGTATCACGGCGTAAACTGCTGAATTTTCGGAATTATTTTAAATGTGAAGATTTACTATAAGAGTCGGATAACACGTAAAAAAATATTCGGCTGTATCTTTGTCATTTTAAAATACAAATAAAATATTGCAGATGATTTTAGTCAACCAACTTACAGTTGGCGTCATTCATGTTATGTAGGTACCTATGTGTCGGGAGTTTTTTTATATTTGAATTTATTTCCCAATATATAGTAAACTGCTTCAGTTTTATTAAATAAGTGTTTTTATTTTTTAGCCCAAATCTAGAGCTAACGTGTCTCACATAATGGCGGCGCCTCCGTGCTTGAAGTGAGAACGTGACATGTTTGAAAATACTCGTATTGCATCCAGGTAAGTCTGTATAACAGTTGCAAGCAACGTTGTCGGACTCTGGGAATATCATACCTGAAAGCAGAAGAGATCGAGCGATAAAGCCGCCCATGACGACCTCCATGGTGCAGTGGGCGAATAGCCGGCTGAGACGCAGGAGGTAGCTGGTTCGATTCCCGCCGCGGAACAAATGTTTGCATGATCTACAGTTATTTTTTCTGGGTCTGGTTGTTTCTCTATATATTATAAGTATGTATTTACAAAAAAAAAGTATATAAGTATTCTATCAGTTATCTGGTTCCCATAATACAAGCTCTGCTTAGTTTGGGGCTAGATAGCGCTGTGTGAAATGTCCAGAAATATTTAGTTATTATACCATCGCGTATTATTTTATGACTTCTAGGTTTAGTAATTGCAATTTGGTGTAACATCAAAAAGCTATATACTCGATATCTATCTGTCTATCAGTAATAACTTTTTTTGAACAAAGAATAAAAGTGAGAGTAACTATGTAGTAAACATAGTTACAACTACATAGTTACAACTACATAGTTACAACTACATAGTTACAACTACATAGTTACAACTACATAGTTACAACTACATAGTTACAACTACATAGTTACAACTACATAGTTACAACTACATAGTTACAACTACATAGTTACAACTACATAGTTACAACTACATAGTTACAACTACATAGTTACAACTACATAGTTACAACTACATAGTTACAACTACATAGTTACAACTACATAGTTACAACTACATAGTTACAACTACATAGTTACAACTACATAGTTACAACTACATAGTTACAACTACATAGTTACAACTACATAGTTACAACTACATAGTTACAACTACATAGTTACAACTACATAGTTACAACTACATAGTTACAACTACATAGTTACAACTACATAGTTACAACTACATAGTTACAACTACATAGTTACTCTCACTTTTGTTCTTTGTTTAAAAAAGTTATACCCACTGAAGCTGGTATAAGAAGGCACGTAGCCTTTGTTCGGTTAAGGGCAGATTCTGTTTAGGACAGATTCCTGGTGTGGCAGATTTGTTTTATGGTAGATTCGATTTAAGGCAGAAGTCACAGTGCTGGACGTTGGCCTCCTACTTATTTTAATAAATAAAAATATCCCATATCTTCTCTGAGCGGACCGTAGACTGTTTATTTCACGAGCATGATAGTACTATGATGGTTTCTGTAGACTTTTTCTTACAATCACCTTTTAGGGGTAGAAATGAATAAGTCTGGAAGTACCTAATATCCCACATATTATTTATTAGGTGCTTCCATTTATGAAATCAAAATAATGAAAATAAAAGCTAAGAAAATAACAAAGAAACTTGTAGGTAGGTATATAATGGGCGGTATTATCGCTAAGTATCGGGATGACAAGAACTGGTTAAAAATTAGCTAAACTTCATCTGACCCATAGCCTACAAAGTGAGCATTATCATGGTTCCGATGCAGCAACCCACACCAAAGCAGTTTAGGACCACCAAGATGCACAGCTACACCTAGTTTATTCTCTCTCTCCAAATCAACTTGGGAAAATCGGCGTTATTTGTATGTACGTATGTTTGTTTGTTCGAGGATAACTTACGAAGCGTTGATCCGATCATCGTGAAATTTGATATATAGGTAAGTAGTGTTGGCACAATCCTGGTGTGACTAAATGAGCTAAAAATGTTGGGGGGTTGTTGAGATATTGGGGTTCAAAAGGGGTAAAAAAAATCAAAATGAGACTATTAGGTCAAATGGGACGTGAAAGGTCTTCATTATTAAATTTCGAACCCGTTTTTGTTTTCGTTTAATATTTGTAGTTTTTGAGTCTTTAGCCATAATAAAAACGGAACTTTGACGAAATTCACAGGGTACCTACACCAGTGACCCTACAGTGTGAAATTTGGTATCCGTGTAGCTTTAGTTACACAATTAAAGGGAAAATGCTGAAATCCAGAATAGCTGCAATTTCTACCCCTAAAAGCTCCCACTTAACTTAACTTGTAATTTGAATGAAACTGTAGGTCAAGTAAATTGGTTGTTTATTTCGTGCCACTATTTTATTATTCAATAATTATGAATATATTTGTTTGTTTTTGGGGAACTCGCGTGATCTCAGTTCGGTGCGAATCACTAGTATACTTCGCTTTGAACGACGAATGCGGTTCGGGACGGCCGGCGCCAGCGCAGCGGTAACCGCCAAAGAGTAAAATACATAGGGAAGTTACCTCAGCTGACATGTTTTATTGGCATCATTGCCTACATGAGACAACATACCAAACGCGGCGCGGAGCGGGGCGGTTCCCAACCGCTCCATTTTATAATCCGCTCGTCCTGTGCCTTGCTTGTCGTCCCGCGTGAGCAATGAACACCGGAAGCGGTGCGGGCTAAACGCCACGCGCGCCGCCCGAAACGCGATTGGTGTGTGGAGCTCCAGAGGCACAGTACAATTTAGGATCAGTATATCTCCAGATTGTATTCTGAGTATAGGTAGGTATAAAATAAGCTGGCAGCGTTTGTACTACATGGAATACCTATCATTAGACCGACTGAGGAAATTGATTGATTTTCTGTTAAATTTGCAGTAGGTTGTAATAAAATTGAATAACTCTCCTACTATTTATTTACCTTTTATCCATAGATTGTTGCATTTTAAATCATAAATCTATACGATTCACTAATTTGGAATATTTCAGTCCGCAGCACAGCATATCGTAGAATGATCCATATTTATCTATAACATAGCGTTTGTATTCTCTTTGGCACAGAACCAAATAGTTTATTGTGTCCTAACCTAATTACTTTACTCTTTTGTAGTAACGTCCGCAGGGCCTACGTGACAGAACCAATTATTATTTATTTCGATCTCTTTGGATCTTTAACAGGCTTTTTAAAATGCTTTCAACAAGGTTTCTAGAGATTTTTAAGAGATACTTAACACTCCCTACTCGATTCCCCAGCACTATTGTCGCAAATCTCTTTCAATACCTATTAAGTTTTGTGCTCGTAGATCTATTCGAACTGATATCTTTGTTTAGGTACTTATAAAAACAATATCTTATAATAATCCATTAACAAAAAAGTCTCGGTAGTACAATGAGTTAGCAAAGGCGAATATAGAGCTGGATAGCTTTAACTCTAAGTTATATAAATTTGTCACACAACTCAAAACATCCTCCATTTTAACGGGGATTCAGACGCTTATAGTAGCGTCGTGGGCTACCAAGTCCATTGATAGTATAAATAGATATTTTGTATTACATTTTTGTTTTAATTATTGCTTATTATTTTTTATGCTTCTCAGTTATGTGTCTATTCATTTTAATTATTTAGTAGTAATTATGTTCTTGAACATGATTTTCTTTTAGTTTCCTCGACGAGTTTATTTCTGTTTTTCTGTGCGCACATAAGTTACGTTTCAAGCCAGATCAAATTGTTATTACAGATAAGTTTTATTTTTATTGCTTGTAACGTGTAAAGTGTGCCTGATTTTATAAAAAAAAATATGACGTGCAAGTAAAGAGATTCTGCAACTGTCAAACAAAAAGCGGATTGTTGAATGCAAAAAAATCCGAGAAAGGAATTGCTCCGAGGCAAAAAGCTGTTTTTGTTGTCTCTGAATTCATCATCATCATATTACTGAGAAGTTACTAACTGTCATAAATTAAGATTCATTACGTAAACTTATATCTACCTATATTAGCACTTAGTTTGTTTTTTTAATTATGGTAATAGATTTAAGATTTATTAATTACTAGCTGAGCAATCCGCAGCTTCGCACGCGTAGGTTGTCAATAAAAACATTGCCCTCCTTCTCCGCAGTTGGGTAAAAATTAGCCTGTGTCACCCGGAGATAGTGTAGCTTCCCAACAGTAAAATAAGTTTTTAAATTAGTCTTGTAGTTTCGGAGCCTATTCAATACAAACAAACAAACTAACAAATCTTTCCTCTTTTTAATATTACGAAGTGTTTTGTAGATATTGATATGCTCTTTAATATTGTAGAACATACTTTTGTTCTATCATCAATAGTTTCGGCTGCGCATGCGACGAAATACGTTTTAGGGCACTTTTTTATTTATTACTTTTATTTAGATAAAAAGTACGTGGTAATCTTGTGTTATAATCTACGTATATACCAAACTTCATCGAAATCGTTTCAGCCGTTACGGCGTGATTAAGTGACAAACAAACAAATAAATAAAGAGACATCCAAACTTTCACATTTATAATATTAGCGTGATCTTATGCATTGAATAACAGATAAGTTGGTAGTGTTTTGAATTATGACTATGTTTGTAATCTGCTAAGATTGCATATGTCGTAGGTAGGGAGATACATAACAAACATGGTGTGCTCAAAATACTACGACTCGCCGGGACTCAGATAACCCAACGGTTCTAGCCAGGCTGCCCTAAAGTGGCATTTAGAGAAGATGGCCTAGTTATACCGTTACAGTTAGATAAAGCTGTCTACGTGTCAGCAAATAGTTTTAGGTATATAAATATGTATGCTAGTCGCTAAGGTATATATTTATATGGGCCGTAGAATTAAGGTTTAACATTATGTACTTTTCTATTGTTGCCTGAAATAAAGATTTAATAGTATTATCGACGTAACGTGCTCTAAGATGTAAGGTTTTTCTCTTCTTTTTCCACCTGATCGTCTTTCTCGTTCTTCTCAACATCTTTTACTCAAGACTCCTGAGCATAAAAGTTCTTTCTTCACCAACTCCTTCACTGTGACTGCTATCCGCTTGTGGAACTTTCTTCCAGTGAAAAACTTTTTTTTAAATTATTTAATGTATATAGTTTTTTTTTATTTATTTATTTTAGGTTTTTTATTTATTAAAAAAATCTTTATTGCACTAATAAAATAATACATAGGCGAACTTTTTTTTTATTTATTTAAAGTTCCCTATGTATTATTTTATTAGTGCAATAAAGTATTTTTTAATGTAATCTTTTCTAAGATGGCTCACATTTTTGTATTTTGCTATAAGCTAGTGAAAATAGGTTATTTAGAAATACAATCATAAATAAGACTTAGTTTATTTATAGGTGAAAGCAATATTCTGAGAAATTGATTTTTTTGCGGGATTTTAAAAAGGAAAAACGTGTTTCTAAATCCATCTTTAAAACTTAGTGGTGTAAGCTTGCCGCTTGACGAACTTGATACGTGAATTGCTTTGCTTTAGTTTCTCAATAAACAAAATAATTTTCTTTAATGATTCTATTTAAGGTAGAAGCGAGCTTGTAATTAATTTGCTAAAAAATTATGGGCCATCTTGAATCTATTAAAATTAAAAAGAAAATATTACATTTTAACTTAGTCATATTATAAATCTTTAAAATAAACTTAGTAAAAATAAAAATTCCAGTCACTGTTTATCACAGTTTCACGGATTAAAAAGATATTGTCAAGTTTTACAAAATAGATAAAAACGTGCATTCTGAAAATACACTGTGTAAAAAAACATCCTAATACATATACATAAATGTGAAAGATATCGTCATACAAGTCTAGTACAAAGAATACAGTTAAAATACAAGGCTCTTCTACTTTTGAATCAGATAAAAAAATTAATGAATATTGCTGGACATTTCACACAGCGCTATCTAGCCCCAAACTAAGCAGAGCTTGTACTATGGGAACCAGACAACATATAGAATACATATATACGTGCACATTTATGTTTGAAAATACATACATAAAATATATAACAGAAACAACCAGACCCGACACAAATATCTGTAGATCATGCAAACATTTGTTCCGCGACGGGAATCGAACCCGCTACCTCTTGCGTCTCAGCTGGCTATTCGCCCACTGCACCACAGAGTTCACATAGTTCACATAGACTAGGCCGTCATAGGAACATTTCCCGGTGAGGCTTAAAACAACTACCAAAACACCATAAATAGGCAAAGCAAAGGTATATATGTTGAATTTCATACACAAATGTTTTTTATTCAAGGTCCGCTAATAAAAACAAATGAACGCGCACTTGGAACGCCTAGAAAAACAAATGAACGCGCACTTGGAACGCCTAGAAAACAAATGAACGCTCACTTGGAACGCCTAGAAAACAAATGAACGCGCACTTGGAACGCCTAGAAAACAAATGAACGCGCACTTGGAACGCCTAGAAAAACTTGACGAAGTGAGGTTTAAATGCGTGTGTTTTTCTATATATCACTCACAAACCGGATGCTTTTGAATTCAGTTCAGAATGGCAGCTGGTTTCCGTTCATTTAGAGTTTCGAATGCATTCACACATTCCTGCGAAATTTAAAAAGCTTTGAATCAGTGGAACCGCTTTTTATTTTGAGTGGGCTATCTTATGTACAGAGCCATCTTAGGCCAAGGCACTTAGTATTACTGTAATCTGTGACACGGGGTAAATAGTTCATCACTCGAGAAGAATCATGCACATTTATAAATAGACCAGTTTCACTGAGGGACCGGACGCCAGTCAGTCGTGCGTGGTTTGTGTAACAAGACACAAGCATTGCATCGGCGCGCGCGTTGCTTACGTGCCCACCGTGTTTACAAACAAAGCGGTCAACTCTGCTTTATTACGACTTTGAGGTAAGTTTTAATCATTATGTTTATTAAATTAAATTTAATTACAGATGAGATTATTTAGTTTGTATTTATGGAAAGGATTTATGAGGTTGCACCTGGAGCTAACGGTGTCTCAACTACCTAGGTACAAGGTGAGATAAATAGTGCGTGGCAGATGAATAGACGCAAGGAATGTATACGACAGACATATAGAGGTAAATAAATAAGGTTTTTGTTGGTAAAGTTTGAACTCTGGTTGGTAGAAACAACAAAGTTTTAAAGAAATAATACTGAACAGATAGTAAGGATATAAAAATGTTGAAGGCCATTGGCTATATGAAAACTTGTTTTCAACATTGTGGGAAGGCAACTAATTTAGGCCTAATGGTGTGACTCTTATCCTACATGGTAGTCATTAAATACCAACAACTCGATAAATCTTCCATTTCTATGTTCCTCTCCAACCGAAGGTTCGACAGCTTTTTAGCGATAAGACTTTTTTTATTTTATAGTGTTATCCAACACTTACGGGAAATCCGAACATCGATCAAAAACATTCGAGCCAATCAAATATCAAGAGGAAGGTCGCGGGTTCAAGCCCCGTCCAGCTAGAAAATTTTACAAATTTTTTTTCAAAAAAATTTTAAAAATTCTCTTTGTCTTGTTTCATTGTTAATTTTTATTTAATTAATCATCATTTTTTAATTGTACGACAATAACACGACTTTCCAATGCCAGATATTCCCTATTACCCCTATTATTATTCCCTAGTACTTACGTTCTTTACCACGGAATAATACATAAATTCTACTTAAAAGTAACTTGAAGGTAGTTTCTTTTTTTATATTTTAATAAATCTCAGTTATTCACAGTAAAATACAGAAACAACAGTTGAATCATCTATAGACCGTTGCAAACGATCTATAGATAGCTCAACTGCTCCAGGTCATTATCAGGCGGAAGTGTCCCCAAGACACTGGCTGCATTGCCCCGCTGAATTGCAATGCTATACGTTGACCCAGATAAGCGCCAGCTCTCAGATCACACGTCGCTTTGGCCAGACGAGACGCCCAAAAAAGAAAGAATTGTGATAACGCGATGGGCCCCGGTACCCCATGGACCCAGGTTCTGGACCCCAAATGGCTCAAATACGTAAGCTCTGTCGAGAGTTCTATAGTTGCGCCGCTTGAGATGTTCGTTTGAATTTGCCGCCGCACCGGCCTCAACTGCTGTACCACACAGATGAGATGGCGCAAGGGTATCGACACACGTCGCGTCCTACACCAAAGGCCTGCCTTTCTCCTAAGGTATAAGAGTCATACCGTCAGGCCACGTATCAGACCGTTCGGTTCGAAAACGACTGGAACGTTGACGCTACAAAAAGCCCGGCGGCTAACGTGACGGGAACTCCTGAAGGTAGATATATAGATATAGCTCTTATTGTACGTACACTACATTTCAAATATCAAACAATATTTTAAAACATAATAATATACATGCGAAAATACATGTAGCGGTCTTATCGCAGATAGCTAAATAACTTGCATTTTGTAAGTGATAATAAGTTAAATTTTATCAAAAATTGAATTGTTTGAACAATAAGCAATCGTAGAAAACCTCCACGACTGACCAGGAAGTTATTGTAGACCTTGAATTTTGTTACCTTTTGGTTAGGTAATATAGATGATAACTGAGAACGAACACTCATGGAAAGCATCATTTTACAAAGATATAACAAAAGATAATGTCTTACAATTAACAAGATGATCTAAATATTTATAAGGATTTTCTTTATACAAATCCCTTTCTTCCTTGAGTTCTCTGGAAAAATAATTTTAGGCTATAAGACCGCCCGTGCATTTCTTATGTTTTTATTTATTTGTTCCTACCACTGTTGTTATTTGGTGGTACGTACATTAAAGAGTAATATATCTATCTCTAGCTTCCCCCTGTGACTTCACACTCGTGGTTATTGAAATAAAGCTTCTATACGCACGCTTGACTTGGCTATTAAGCTGGTGAATGCGTTACGAAAAATGCGAATGGAACCTCCATTCGCATTTTTCGTAACGCATTCGGAAGTTGAGAGGGACATATAAGTTAGTGAAGATAGAAAGAGATAGAGTTAAGTTTCGTATATTTTTAAACATTAATGTGCGAGTATGAGTGAGTTGCGTCTGTTCAGAATGAACATCAACTGATCGACCTACAGACGTGTGGACAATTTTGTAAATGAACAATTTTATAAATTAATATTCTGAAAAAAAAAAGTTTTACTTCAGTCGTGTGGTCTAAAGTACACTCTTTTTTTAAATTATTTGTTAATCCAATTTATAATCAATCTATATACTAAATTTCAACCAATTTGGTTCAGCTGTTTTCACGACAAATCTCTGTTATCAGAGTGACAATTTACTTTTGAATTTCTAATACCTACATCTACCTAAGTGGGTCGCCCCGAATTGAAATCTCGCGTGTCTGAATAAAAATTCTAATCAATTTCCACTAATACTAATCAATATTTCATATAGAGTTCTTACAAAAGCTTACACCTACATTTTTCTATACATTATTCTATAGTTCAGAAGGACATTCACCCTGCATGGGCACTGCAACTGGGTTTGACCCCTACTATCTCTAATAAAACTTATCTAAATTCTTAATTACATCAGAAAAAACCCATACACTGAATAAAAGTTGGGCAGTGTAAACTTTACAGCGTAAGTTTGGGTTGAGTGTGTCATCCTCAATTTTTTTTATTCAGAATTATCTAGTGATGGGTAGAAGTCGCAGCACGTAACTTTAGCGCTGAACAATACGCGATAACTGCGCATGGGTACTGTCGCGCAAGCAATACAATAGCCAATAGCCACTATTGGCTTTATTGGAGATGTTCCTTACCGTTGCAATTGACGTATGTGTAGACTCTACTGTCGTTTTTTGGATTTTCCCTAAATCGCCATTTAATTTAATGTTTCCCGCCTTAATAATTTCGGCAGTTTGTTTTATCTGGCTCAAATTTACAGTGCTGCTGTCCGAATGACTGAGTTAAGTACTTGTAGCTTCATCAATCTCACTTTTGATTTATTTCAAAGAATCAATTAATTAATAGATTCATTTAAAAACAAAACAATTCACGTCATAAACCATTTTCCTGGCCTGTCTTTTCAAAACAGTATTTATTTTAGGCGTATTCACTTAAAGTCACAAACAAACTTAAAAAAACTAAATTTAACAAACATATTCAAATAACAGCAATAACAATACAATTAAGAACGCGACTGTACACTGGATGTGCGCGGGGTGTCGTATCAATGCGGGGAACGGAATGCGACTGGAGAGCCAATCGGCGCTACGCAAGCCCGCCCTTCATCCCGCTAGCCCCCCTCAGGTACCTTATTTTATACTTCTGCGCAATAACGGTCAGCGCTAGATTTATTTGCCGCGACTTAAAGTACAGATCTTACATCTTTAAAATTTCGCAATTTTGATACGGTTTTTTAGTAGATAGAGTGATTCAACAGGAAGATTTATACGTATAACCAGTTGTATATAATATAATATATGCTTATTATAGTAGAGAAACATTGATCAGTTTAGAGGTGTCTAATGTGATGTCGTAAATAAACACATTTTTGTGCGCTTACATTGCAGACGCTGGCTGAACCCTACGAGATAGATCAAAACAATGTACTAGATTATTGTACATCTTAACAAGGTCTACAAAAAACTCCGGGATGGTATATGTCTATCTCTTAGGGATAACCCACAATAACCATATAGTATAAAATGAAGTCGCTTCCGCTGTCTGTTCGCTTAGTTCTATTAAACTAATCAACGGATTTTAATGTAGTTTTCAGCAATAGATAGAGTAATTCAAGGATAAGATTTATATGTTTAATACTTACATAGTAACTGCGAAAGTAACTGTTTGTTTGTTACCTTTTCATAACTAAACGGCTAAACGGATCGTAATTAAATTTGGCAAGGAGATAGATTATATCCTGGGGAAGGACATATACTACTTTTTACCCGAGTGCGCAAAAGGAGGGTAATTTTTTAATTGAAATACGGGCGAAGCCGCGGGCGGGTCAGCTAGTCATCAATATAGCATACACTGACAATATTTTTAGCGGTTACATGTACAAATGGTAAAACTTAGTACTACTATAAAAAAAATGACAGTCTGTATGCGTTTATATTCTATACCGAGCGAGTCAATTCATTTAATTAATTATTTTCGTGACTAATTTGATCAACTACAGTATCAGATAGGAGGTAGCTTCATAAGTTTTTACCTATATAATTAGTTAATTTTCTTTTATTTACATTACCAGGGTGTCATAATCGCATGACAGACAAAGCCCTTTTGTTAATTGATAAAAAAAAACTACAGTATCACTCAAATTACAAGTAACAGGAGTTCATGTTAAATGGGTTACTTTTTTTGGGGTAGAAATTGAGGTTATTCTAGATTTCACACTTTTCCCTATACTTGTGTTACTAAAGCTACACGCATACCAAATTTCAGAACTAAAACTAAAAACGGGGTTGAAGAATACTGACAAATACCTTTCATCAGAAGTCCCACTTGACCTGATCGTCTCACTATGGTTGTTTTACCCCGCTTCCACTTGACTATTTTTGTTGATCTAACAACATTTTAGCTCATTTAGTCATACCACGATTGTGCTATCACAATCCTTTTACGAAATTAACGCTTCGAAAGTTATCCTCGGACACACAAACATACATACATACAACGCCGATTCGCCCAAGATGATTTGGAGATCTAGCTTCGCTCGATGTATAAGTATGAATGTATCAGTTTACTGTATAATCAGTTTTCTTATTCTTATCAACGCAGATTGTTGTTTATAAGTTAAACATCTGCATTGTAGCATAATTGCATTACGATTTAAGACAAAGAGAATTATTTGCGAGCGCTTTACATAAACCATTTGTTCCTTTTATTTAATGGCAACTATGTAACATTCAGATAGCAATGTCATTGACTTCTCTGAGATTCCACGCACTACCTATACTTACATAATAATTAATTATCTTTAAATTAATACAAAAGATAAAGATAAAACTTTGTACCCCTTTACAAGCTTAATGCGCGCACGGATAAGTGTGGGTAGGATTGCCACCCGTACTTTATAATAAAGTATTGTACTCTATTTTGGCCAATCGTATTTTATACTTTATGGAGGCAATAAAACACTTGAAAATACTTTATTTTTACTTGTGAAGATTTTTTTAAATGGACTCCTATTTTTTACGTGTAACGGAACAGACTGCTTTGGAACGTAACCTAAAACGTCAATGTCAATAACATGCAATGTTGCCTACTGTGAAAAAATTGTGTCGTTTCTGATATCCATTCCCGTCACTTCAGCATTCACATAGAGAGTTTTTTCTCTGATGAATGCTAAGTGGCGGGATGAACGCAATAGAGCGTCCCTTAACCTTATAAAAATCGAATTATGTATATATTTAAATTTAGGGATGATTGTAAAGATGCCGTTAATATATTTAAGAGTAACAAATATTTGTTGGATGTTGCTAGAAGCAACAAATATATGTATGGAAGTGAAATAGTCTGGTAAATAAATAGTACTTTATATTCGATGTTGTACTTTTTTAGCCTAAAATATAAATTTACTCTATTTGCTTAAAAAACAGGTGGCAACCCTACCTGCTAGTGTTCTGTTTACGACAGGTTTGAACGTGTTCCGCGTAGAATTGTTTTATGTACGCAGTGCGTTTTATTGATAACCTCTTATTATGTCATCCAAAAGCACAACAATTTTAGCTCCGACTTACGCGAATTCGACTTACACGGTTTACGCTCGGTCCCACCTATCGCGTAAGTTGTTAATACTAGTGATGCCGATCGATAGTGGACTATCGATAGTCTATCGATATTCATGATAGACGAGTCGAATTTATCACATGCCGTTTTATCGGTATTACGACCGACTGTTGTGTGAGTGTTGCATGTGTGAGCATGCATCAGATCTGTGTGAGTGCATTCCGCTTCGCAGTGCGTCTCGCCTAGTATTAGAACAATTATTATTAATATTACCTAATACTTCACACTACCCTGATAATCCAATAAAGAGGCCGTCTAAACTAAAACTGAACGCCCCTCTACTTAATTTAGTGTAAGCGAAATGTTGTTTATTCTCTGTAACCACACAAGGTTCATTTTGAAATGATTTGTTGTACTTCAACTTCAAATAAACGCGGTAGAGGGACGTTCAGTTTTAGAGACGGTCTCTCACTTTTGAAGATGAACGCAGGCGCGAACTGGATAAAAGACGTGACCAACTTAAAATAAACCGCCTGCGAACATACGACATAACTAATAAGTTATTTCATTTCATTTATTTCATAAAACAATTAACTAATTGAATTTGAAACACTAAGTATATGCAATAAATAATCATATTAAACACAAAAATAATCAATATAATTATCACAGTTCAAAATACAGACTGTAACAAAACAACACATAAACTACAATGTCAAAGAGATAGTAGGTACCTAATAAAAAAACGAGTGTGCTTTAGACCACACGACTGAAATAAAACTTCTTTTTCAAAATAATAATTTATAAAATTGTTCAATTACAAAATTTGTCCACACGTCTGTAGGTCGATCAGTCTATGCTCATTCTAGACAGACGCAACAAGTGTCTCCACAACACGGTACGAGTTGCCGAGAATCCCCCAATATCGAAAAGTCGATCTCCACTATCACATACGTAAAACTAACATCAAGGCTTGGCAAATTGCGCCCTGAATTGTGTATGCTGGCATCGGCAGATGGAAGGCTATCCACATTATCGAATTTATTTAACATTTTGCCACGCGTGTCCTAAAACACTAGAAGAACACAAATAAAGACCTAAATGCTGTATTTGAAAATCCATCCGTGTACCATCCATGTACCATCCGTGTACCATCCGTGTACCATCCGTGTACCATCCGTGTCTAGAATCATTTATTTGTACAAATAATACTAATATATAAAATCACATATTTGTACATAAATGTTAATTTTGTAAATATCTCTATCTTGTATAATTTATATTCCTTTTCTCTTCTGATCCTTTCCTAGTTTAGTGTACATACATATATCCCGGGTTTTATGTATATTCTGTTTCCCTAATTTTTTATTTGCCAATGGCAAATGCACTAAACTGTGCGATGCCAAAAAAAAAGAACAAAAGACATCTGTGGTGCAGTGATGGAATAGTCGGCTGAGACGAAGGAGGTAGCGGGTTCGATTCCCGCCGCGGAACAAATGTTTGCATGATCTAGAGATATTTGTACCGGGTCTGGTTGTTTCTCTATATATTATAAGTATGTATTTACAAAAAAAAACGTATCTAAGTATTATATCAGTTATCTGGTTCTCATAGTACAAGCGGTGCTTAGTTTGGGGCTAGATAGCGCTGTGTGTAATGTCCAGCATTATTTATTATTTTATTATTATCTAAGAGCGCACCAACGTAACGTAACATAGCAGAAACGAAGTCAGCACATCAGAAGGTCTCTACCTAGGTATTTATTAGTAGGAATTAGGAACCATAACACCTTATAGGCTGTGATAACTCCACAGTATAATATGGATTTATAGACTGCATTAAATTATAATACTAATAGGCTGGGGTACTACTTATCACTTTGGCGGTTGCAAGTTCATATCACGTCAGGGTTGTAATTTGACAGACGATACGATAAGTCAATTTATGCCTCACGTAAGTAAAGATATCGCATTTCAGCAGTTATTTATATTATTATGTGGCATTCGTGTCCCACTGCTGGGCAAAGGCCTTCCCCCCATTCCTTCCAGACTTCGCGGTCCTGAGCTGATTGTGGCCAATCCGTTAGGAATTTATCCAGCTCATCCCGCCTTCTACGTTTCGGTCTGCCGCGTCGCCTTCTTGCTGGGTGAGGACGTCACTCGGTGGCTATCCTTGCCCACAATTCAATTAGCATGCGACAGACATGATCAATCCAGTTTCACTTCAGCTGAGCGGCTTTGGTGGTGACGTCAACCATTTTGGTATTTGAGCGCAGTTCAGTGTTCCGGACTCTGTCCATTCGCTTGACACCCAAGATGCTGCGTTCCATCGCAGGCTGACGAACTTTGAGCTTGGACTTTAAAATGTTGGTCAGTGACGAGTTCTGCGCACCATATGTCGAAACCGGGAGGACGCATACGTGCGATTTCCTTTACCTGCCTGCCCTCGAAGGAGACTATTTGGCATATGTAGATATACTCTTCGATGTATGCTAGGTCTTCTCCAATATTACAGTGTATTTAGAAATGAATCCCACACCAGTGATGTTCCATTTGAATTAACACGGAACCCTAAAGTTCGTTGTGGTATTTTTAAGCTACATAACCAGAAAAACAACTTTTTGGTCGCATTAGCAAACAAACATTCAGATCCACAGTGTCATTCAATTGCGACAATTGATTAGTCTTATTAGTGACAAACTTGTGAAATAATGGGAAACACTATGACCTACGTGGTAAGTACCATACATACTAAGCAAAATATATACAAATAAAAACGTAATATATTTAAAAATATCAAATAGATATAAATAATGTATTTAAAAATATACATATATAAAAGATTTATACTTAAAATAACTGTAACACGTGTCGTTTTCTCATGTTCACTAAAAAAATGCTATCTGCTGAAAAAACCTTTTTACTGTTTTTTATGGGTAGATAATTCTGCTGCATTTCAGTTTGGTAGGATTGACAACACTGGTCGTTTCTTAAAATTAAGAGAGCTTAGGTACATCGAATGGATTGGAATTAATTAAAAACAAATCAAGTCAAATCAAATTATCTATTGTGAATATGGGTTAGTATAGTGATACAGTTTGAGTTCGTGCATCAGCGTTTATCGCATGCTATTTCAGTCAGTGTTACAAGTAGTTACTTAGAAAAAACAAAATAATGATTAAATTAGTTACAATATTCAACAATATTCAATATTCAACCTTAAAATAGAAAATTAATAATAAACTGTCAGATTTAATAAAATTATTCTAGGGATTTATGGGAAAAGGATTATGGATAACTCTTTTTGATTCCACCAAAATTATAATTACATAACTTAGAGAACTCGCAGACTAATACAGATGTATACAGATCAATATATTTTAAATAGTTACCCATATCTATTTACATATTTATTAATATATATAACCTTAGAATTAATAAGTAAGTACATACGTAACATATTTATATTATATACATATATAGGTATAAAATATTATTTTAGAAAAGTATGTTTATAAAATTAATATTTACATTTTAATAAAACTGAACACACATTTTATTTACTTACTTCTTTATTTATTTTAATATTTTACTACGTAGCTGCTGCACTACCTTTGCTTCTGGTTTCAGCTGAAAATCAGCGTTGGGTGCTAAACATCCAACATTATGCTGAGCTGAACGCCATTTTGGTACGCAGACACATGAGTCGAACCTGTTTTATTGGATTCATTTGTATCTACTGTTCCCTATAATTGTTTCATTGTGTACCAAATAAATGATTATTCTATTCTATTCTATTCTAGATGTAGTTAATGTTGTGGCTCTAGTCTAACCTAAAATAAATAAATATTGCTGGACATTTCACACAGCGGTATCTAGCCCCAAACTAAGCAGAGCTTGTACTATGCGAACCAGATAACTGTACCACTGAGATCGTCTATCTATGTATGAGAAAATGAATTTTCTTCATAATTTCTTTTTTGACGGGAATTTTTCCAATATTTTAATAGTTATTCTGCTATTGATGAACTTCGATACAAATCAACGAAGTTCATCAGAATCCCTCCAGCTATCGCGATCACTGTACATAATTATTGATTAAAACGGGTATTTATCGCGTATGTACCTTTTTTATTTGTTATCCCGACGTTTTCGGCTGAGTGAGCTGGCCCATGTTCAGGAGGTTCTAAAATCCAACGGATATGTAAATAGACGGCAGCCAAGACGCACAAACAGAGAAAAACCAACGGAGATCTGTAGAAAGCCAACGTTTTTGCCATACGTGAAAGGGGTGACGGATAAAATTGGAAATGTGTTGAAAGGGTTTTCAATCAAGTCGGTCTTCACTCCTCTCTCAAAGATGGCCAAGCATTTACGGACTCCAAAGGATGTTATACCTCTGCAGATTCCTGGTGTTTATAAGATAGACTGTAGCTGTGGCCGCTCTTACATCGGGCAAACCAAACGTACCATTGCCGAGCGTGTCAAAGAGCATATCGCAGCTGTCAAAAATCGCCAGGTAAACAAGTCGGCGATAGCAGAGCATCTGGTAGACTCGGGACCGAATCATTGGATTGAACTTCATGATCCTAAGGTTCTCTCTAGTGAACGCCGTTATTACAAGAGAATAGTCCGTGAAGCGATTGAAATCAAGAAATTTCCAAATTTCAATCGGGAAGATGGCTATAGACTCTCAGCGTCTTGGAACCCGGTGATTGCTAGGTGTGCGCGTCGTAATCGGTCGACTCAGTGCGTAGATACGGTTAGTGTAGTGTGTCGTAATATGAACGAGGACATTTCTAATTCTGAAGACCAAGTGAGGGTAGATGCTGCAGCTACCCGCACTTCCCGACGGTAGCTCCAAGTACTCCAGTCAGCCCGAGACCATGACTGTTGCAACACAGCCGAAACGTCGGGATAACAAATAAAAAAGGTACATACGCGATAAATACCCGTTTTAATCAATAATTATCGCTCCAGCTGTTCTTGAGTTATGTGCAACTAACTCGACTGTGTTTTATATATATATAAGAAGATAGATATAGATGTTAGTAAGTTAGTTGAAAATGAAATTGAAAAAGTTTATTACAGCAAAAACTGGAGTACAGGATTTTAAACATCAGCATTAGTTCTATTTAGTTTAAATAAAACAAAAATTACAATTGATATACTATAAACTAGATAGGTAAGTAGACACTTATAATTAGGTATGTTGACATTAATGAGTACATACAAATAACAATAAATACTAATAATATTAGGACATATCTAGGTATTAACGGTTTGAGTTTATGACAAATTCAACAGTAGGGATTCAGTGCAGTCATATGACAAAGAAGCTAACCATTCGGTTAAGATATATTTTGCGTTGTGAACGGAGCAGTTCTTGATATTGCAACTTTTAACGACTTTGTTGTACAGGAAGGTTAAAACAAAGTTATAGTTCATTACTTATTGGAAGATTTGTAAAATCTTAAATGTTTTTCTTTTTTATGTTAAACAAAGTACCTATATTTCAGAAGAGCAAAGGATGAGGATGGAGGCTAAAGTAGGTTTCAACTGCTAATTAAGCTATTGTAAACACAAGTTATTGAAATTTAACACTTGTATTTGTATAGGCTCAGAGTATACGCCGCTGACAGTAACGCTATCCAACGGATAAAAAATATATGTGTACGGCTTTTGTTTTCACATGAAAACAGATAAAGAAAGAATGATTTTGATGTGTCAATTAAAGTTACTCGGAGGTCATGCTATCATCATATCAGGCCTAGGACGTCCACTACCAATTAAAAGTCTCCACCATACATTTCCAGAGCGACCAATCTCGCCCGGGCTGCCTCCCAACCGCTCCCAGCAACCTTTATCAGGTCGTCTTTCCATCTAGCGGGGGATTTTCTATCTAGTATATACAGTATATAAAGAAGTCCAGGACGTCCGTCAGCGCGGTGGGTCGACGACATAGAGAAAGTCGCGTGTAACTCCTGGATGCGCGTAGCACAGGACCGGGAAGGGAGGCCTACACCCAGCAAAGGGTACGTATGGGCTGTGGATGATGATGATATAAAGTATGAGGATCGCACGGCTGAAGTGGAGATGGGCTGAACAATTGGTTAGGAGGGATGACGGGTTGGACGAAGGCGATTACAGAGTGGTGGGCAAGGGATGCTCGTAGATCAACAGGCAGACCACCCGCCCGATGGTCGAATGACATTGAAAGCGTAGCTGGGTGTGAATGGGTGAGACTCGCAAGGGACCGGAGTGGGTGCAGACGGGCTGAGATGATGATATACAAATGTACATTTCCGTGATAAATGTAGTTCTAGGCCATTCTTCACCTTCGTGACAAAGTACGCGTTACAATTCAATAGATTTGTAGTTACTTAATGATTTGTTAACTTCAAGGTAATAAGATGATTTTTATACCGTCACGAAGTTGTATTAATCAGGAAATATGAACGTAGAAAAATACCAATCTTAATCATTGTTAGGTGAAATTAGTGGGTGAACAGGTGCATTCTAGACAAGCGTGTTCCATGTTCGACCAGACCATCTTTAGGTATAGGCACCTCCAATCAGGTGAGATAAAAGCTTTAGATTAGATTAGAAAATTCTTATTTTATTATTGCACTTAATAAAAGGAGTTGAGGCTTTGATAGTAAGGCTAGCGTGGTATGGGCATGTCATGCAGAGGGATGAAAATCATGTGACTTATGACGGGTTCCTATATCCGTCGGTAACTAGCTACGACTCGTTTCCCCTTGAAAACCTGTCAAAAGTTTGAAACAAGTTTGACACTCTTTCAAGGAGATACGAGGCGTAGTCGGTTACCGACGGATATAGGAACCCGCCATAAAAGAGTCTTAGATAAGGATGTAGCTTGCCGACCCCGCGTAACATGGGAAAGGGGCTGGCACATGGGAAAGAAGAAATTGGCGAATTTTATGCTCATTATTGTAAATGCGGGATTTATCGCGTACCGTTTTAGTGGCGTTTCGACCGACAATGTTTTGGTATTTATAATAATGATTATTTATTTATTTGGACTCAAGAACAATACAAGTAACTAAGTAGGTACATAGCAAGCTTAAATCTAAAAACATAGTGCTTATATCTAGTTCATTTACTACGCTCCTAATTACTTTACAATAGTAGGGTATGATTGAAATAATTAATGAATATTTTTTTAAGTAGAAATTAATGTTTTGCAGTTTTACAGACAGATTAAATGCAGCACGTTATGTGATGTAAAATAAATATTACCCGTGCGCGATAAGTTGGGACCTGAGCGCGGTGACGTCATATTGGCGTGTTTGTACCGCCCGCAAAAAAGCGAACATAACAAGCAGCCGCCCGCGGCTTCGTCTTTGTTTTTTTAACCTAATTTATTATGTTACTCAGGGAGGACGCTGCTTTTTATCTAATCTTTTTTACACTATTTGAATAAAATAAAAATACAATGTTTAAGTTTATACATTTATTTTATCTATTCTTTACATTATCTCATCTTCGTCACTACTTAGTGGTACCTCGTCCTCAGTCTCACTATAATCACTTGACGAAGAGGTATCCGATAAATTTACAATTAATTGCGATTCATTCGTCTCTTGTAAGAGGTCATCGTCCCAGCCTTTCCACGTGGTTGACTTATTTTTTCCAGACAACAAAACAATAACACAAACGAAAACTAAAAGGATTCCAGAGCGCGTCGTTACGTGACGTAGGCCAGTACGAGACTAAAAACCCTAGTAAAAATAGTGATGCGAACTGTACAATACGGGCGCCATCGGGGAAGTGCAGGGGAAGCGGTCGGGGACTCGCATTCCTAGCAGGTCCCAAGTTATCGCGCACGAGTAATATGTCTAAATGGCTAAGTTACGTTACACTTGTCTGAACTCAGTCATTTTCATTTGTCTCATTTAGACTTAATATTGCAAATGGTAAACAGACCGCTATAGTGGTCAAATGCATAAGATTTCAATAAAAACATTGTAAATATCTTACCTATTTGAATTAGCATATCACGTTGTATAGGTCGTAAAACGTGGCATAAATGTATTGATTTTATTTTATTATGAATTCCAATGCAGTTTACATCTGCGGTATAAACGTACTTATACTAAAAAAAATGTAAAATGTATTGATTTTATTTTATTATGAATTCCAATGCAGTTTACATCTGCGGTATAACGTACTTATACTAAAAAAAATGTAAAATGTATTGATTTTATTTTATTATGAATTCCAATGCAGTTTACATCTTCGGTATAACGTACTTATACTTAAAAAAATGTAAAATGTATTGATTTTATTTTATTATGAATTCCAATGCAGTTTACATCTGCGGTATAACGTACTTATACTAAAAAAAATGTAAAATGTATTGATTTTATTTTATTCTGAATTCCAATACAGTTTACATCTTCGGTATAACGTACTTATACTAAAAAAAAATATAAAATGTATTGATTTTATTTTATTATGAATTCCAATGCAGTTTACATCTGCGGTATAACGTACTTATGCTAAAAAAAATGTAAAATGTATTGATTTTATTTTATTATGAATTCCAATGCAGTTTACATCTGCGGTATAACGTACTTATACTAAAAAAAATGTAAAATGTATTGATTTTATTTTATTATGAATTCCAATGCAGTTTACATCTTCGGTATAACGTACTTATACTAAAAAAAAATGTAAAATGTATTGATTTTATTTTATTATGAATTCCAATGCAGTTTACATCTGCGGTATAACGTAAAAAAAATGTAAAATGTATTTATTTTATTTTATTATGAATTCCAATGCAGTTTACATCTTCGGTATAACGTACTTATACTAAAAAAAATGTAAAATGTATTGATTTTATTTTATTATGAATTCCAATGCAGTTTACATCTGCGGTATAACGTACTTATACTAAAAAAATGTAAAATGTATTGATTTTATTTTATTATGAATTCCAATGCAGTTTACATCTTCGGTATAACGTACTTATACTAAAAAAATGTAAAATGTATTGATTTTATTTTATTATGAATTCCAATGCAGTTTACATCTGCGGTATAACGTAAAAAAAATGTAAAATGTATTGATTTTATTTTATTATGAATTCTAATGCAGTTTACATCTTCGGTATAACGTACTTATACTAAAAAAAATGTAAAATGTATTGATTTTATTTTATTATGAATTCCAATGCAGTTTACATCTGCGGTATAACGTAAAAAAATGTAAAATGTATTGATTTTATTTTATTATGAATTCCAATGCAGTTTACATCTTCGGTATAACGTACTTATACTAAAAAAAATGTAAAATGTATTGATTTTATTTTATTATGAATTCCAATGCAGTTTACATCTGCGGTATAATGTACTTATACTAAAAAAAATTATAAAAAAACCGTTCAAGTGCGAGTCGGACTCGCGCACGAAGGTTCCGTACCATTATCTATAAAAACGCCAAAAAAATCATGTCAGTATTTATTTTATTCAATAGCACAATTTTATTTATTTACCTTATTTGAGGTTGGTGCCGATTAAGCGAGTCCTTTATACTGTATCAGTGCCTCATACAACTCGGAGTACTATCATAATTGGCGCCAACTATGTATGTACACACCCTTTAATTTTTAACTTATTTTAATGTTTGGAATTTTTCCTTAATTTGTGCTGCCTTGCTTTGTGCCAAATTTCGTAATTCTAGGTCAACGGGCATATAGGTTTTCGGCAAATTACCTGGGTTGACCTAGAATTGTTAATTTTGGTTAAAAACAACGTCTTACAGCACAAGTAAAAGGAAAATTCCGAAACATAAAAAAAAGTTGAAAATTAAGGTAATTTTTTACCTACTTACAAGTTTTTGCGAAAATCTAAATTTGCCCATATCTTTTTATCGTGTTGACTCAGGACCTTGATTTTTATACACCTAATAGGGACTATAGATCTTAGTATCTGGTATAAATTTCAACTTGCTAGGTCCATCCATTCCGTTCTCGACCGATTGAAAATTGGTGGTGACACACAGACAGGCTGACGGATAAGAGAGTGATCTTATAAGGGTTCCTTTTTTACCTTTTTACCTAAAAATTAATAAGCCTTTGTTTATATTGCTTATGTAACCTTAAATATATTACCTAACTCATATTCACGTGTATTCTTACATACTATTTACATTTCAGTTAACTATATTTTCAGCAATAGTCGCCTCCACGGCGTGTAGGCTTCCCCTAAATCCCCTCCATACGTCCCCCTCTCTCTCTCTCTATCCATTCTGTTCCAAATCACAAGATGTGCATGGTAGGCCATACATATCTTAAGGTATAAAACATCAAGGACCTGCTTAATCTCAAGGAACATAATTATAATTGATCAACGCGCACTTGACCCCGCCGCGCCGGTTCCATGTTGCTCAATGTAATTATTGTACTTAAATTATGTATCAGTTCCTAAAAGATACTTTGGTTACGACATAGAGGAGGTAACTAAAGTCAGAAATCCGATATTAGAACATGAAGGAATATGACACCTTCAACGTGTTGGTATCAAACATAGAGTGTACAGTAGAGAACTCGTATCATAATCAGTCATTTGTCAATTTTCAATATTGTTATTGGGTGAATCATCATCATCATCATATCAGCCGTAGGACGTCCACTGCTGAACAAAGGCCTTCCTCATTGATCTCCAGGAACTGCGGTTGGAAGCGGCCTGCATCCAACGCCGACCTGCGGTTCTTACCAAGTCGTAGCCGATCGTCTCCCCGGGATTCTTAGCACCCCTGGCCCCGCCGTTACCGTGACTGCTACCGTAGCCAGGATTAGCGGGGCCGCCGGAGACTCGGGGCCTGGTTTTATGTTGTTGTATCATAAAGAGGTTGTTGCCATACTTGCCACGCTTGGCAGGCGGGTTGGCGAGCGCAGTATAAGGTATTGAAAACACGAAAAGACGCTGCTGCCCATCTTTCAGAGGTATCCCTTAGCAGATTCCTACTGCATCCACGGGCAAGAGCGGAGGGGCAACATTCTACTGCCGGCGCCCCACGGCATTGGCATTGTGTGAATTGTATACCTATAATAAATTAGGAACGTCCAACTCATTTAGTTATATGTACGGGCGCTGGAAACTGCGACACAGTATTTTACTAATGCATTGTCTAGTGTTCATATTGATTTAGTTACATTTAAAAGTTCACTGAAATAAATAAATTACAATTACAAGTCAGTATACAAACATGGAATCAGTAACTGAGCAATATAATTTTTATCACTTATGCTCTGAGAGTTGGTCATTGTAAACTCGATAACGGCTCCGTAAATGCGACTTACGGCCCTGCGCCCGCAATAAATTTGAAAATCAAATGAGGTTCTTTTTTTCGCGTTGCATGGTTTTGTGCATTTGCCAGTGACTCGAATGTGACTCATTGCATTTATAAATGCTGAAATGAAATACAACCTCTATGACAAATCCTTTTTTCTATTTCTAAAGAGACCATGTTTATAGCTATAATTAAATACAACCTCCATGAAAAATATTTATTTCTCTTTAAAAATGAAAAATGCCAGTCTAGTATTGAAAAAAAATGGATAGGGTAAGCCCAGGATAGTTGCGTCACATTTTGAAAGTGCTTCGTAATTTTATAACTATTAATTTAACATGAATAACTGTTATGAATATATCTAGTTAAATCTTTTATCTTGCATTAAGAGCCGTCTTTGTTGATCTAACAATTACTGATTGTGCAGAAATAGAGTTTTCGCAGAAGTATTTTTTGGAGGATAGATGGGGCATCTACCATTAAAATGCTAAGGAGGATAGATGCCAGTGGTGTAGGGCATCTAGCCCTATATAATAAATGAAAGTAAAATATATTTTAAAAATGTTTTATTTGAGCATAAAGAATAATAATTAAACTTATAACTACGGGATTTATCACGTACCGTTTTATCGGTGTATCGAACGACAATGTTTCGGTTCAATTCGTGAACCTTCATCAGGGTGAGGCGATCCGCTGAAAACATACGTGCAATGAGGCGATAATAATAAGTCTTTGACAGAGATAGAGGATGGGTTCTACCGCCAGCCTGGAGGTCATGTCTTCATGATGCAAGCGATAGTGCTGTTCAGGGATCAGCTGAGGCTCTATAATCGGGGTAAGATGGTTGAGGAAAAGCCTTTCGAATAGTTTGTATAGGTGGCATAGCAGGGAAATAGGACTATAACTTTTAAGGTCTGTAGGGAATTTTCCAGGTTTCAAAAGTGCTACAACATTGGCGCGTCCCCACATTTTAGTGATTTTTTTAGTTTCCAGGCAGTTGTTAAAACACATCAGAAGCCAAGCTACACCAATTGGTTCAAGATGTTTAACTTGAAGATGGTTTCGAGGTGAACAGTATCACTGGTTTGGTTATTGTTGACCTATCTGCCGCATACGACACTGTTAATGTTAAAAGACTTCTTCGCAAAGTCGAAGACCTTCTTCATAACCGTCGCTTCCAAGTAAATCTTCTATCAGAAAAAAGTACATGGCACTGCCTTAAAAACGGTCTTCCTCAAGGGAGCGTGCTTCCTCAAGGGAGCGTGCTTCCTCAAGGGAGCGTGCTTCCTCAAGGGAGCGTGCTTCCTCAAGGGAGCGTGCTTCCTTGTGGGTATCTTAAAGATCCTTTTCTCAATATGGGTTTCATAGTTTAGAGAGGTCAATACGGTCTTATGGACAATGGCTGTGGTTTTTAAAATGAAAAGCTGCCTAACGCTAAGGACACCACTTTCTCTGTAGAGGTCAATTGTGGGAAATCTATATGGCTTCCTTAGCATGACCTTTAGAACTGAACGTTGTGCCCTCGCAACTTGTAACAAGTGTGTCTTAGCTGCGCTACCCCAACAGGTGACGCAGTATATTAGAAGCGACTGACATAACGCAAAATAGACTGATCTTAGGACTTCTACACAAGCAACGTTTCTCAGGTGTCGGTATATAGTATGCGATAAATACCCGTTTAATATTTACCTAGTAAGTAAGGGCGACTTACGCAACGATGCCTAAACGTATTTAGTGGCTAAATATGATTTAAAGAGTTGTCAAATCATACAAATAATAAATTTAAACATTTAGGGATCGTTGTGAAAGCCAGCCTTAGGCACTTGTGTCACCGCCGCCGGCGAAGAGCGAGAAGCGAGTAGAGCTCGAAACTAGAAACGAGTTGGCGAGCCGCAATAAGCGAGTGTGTAGTTACACACTCGCTATTGTTGTCTATATTTGTCTCGCTGGGCTATAAAGCGAGTGAGTGAGTGCGGCGGGCGATACTCATCATCTCACGGCGTGTGTTCTGACCACCAAGCGAGCATCGCTGAGCGAGTATCGCTGATCGAGTGTTGTAGCCGCTGCGACAAAATAGTGGAGAGCGAGTTCTCGCCGGCAGTATGAACGGACAGCGATCAACTATTAATATACGTCTCTTTAATTGACACGGAATCTATATCTTTTGTTCGTTTCTTGAGCGAGAAAATAGTTGATAGCTAATTGCTTACTCGCCGGCGAGGTGGTGAGACAAGTGCCTTAGAGATCGTTGTGCAAGTCGGGCTAAGTATCAGTCTTCATCAGCTTCTATCAGTTATCTGGTTCTCATCATTCATATCTATGCTTGTTTGGGGCTAGTAGCGCTGTGTTATACTTTTATCCTATAATCATTGATGATACGCAAACCTTACATGTGTGTATGTGTGTCCCAATAAGTCAAGCACTCTTAGATTCATATTTAGAAGCAAAGACAAGTGAGATACATAAGAGGGGTTTAAAGATTTCAATTTGTTAATCAAATCACTTACGTTGCTTTGCTGTATGTACATGATAAATACAATTTAATACAGGGATTAACTACGCATATTACTTTATTTAGTCAGTTGGCCATAGTGTGTTGTGGTAGCAGATACATTAATAAACTACTTAATTGTTAAAAAACCAGACAAGTGCAAGTCTGGCTCGCGTAGCGAGGGTTCCGTAAAAATATTTTATTCATGTAATATAACTACAAATTAACGATTTTCCGATTTTGCTTCTTGTTAAATTTTATGGTTCTAGATTAACGGAAAGTACCCTGTGGGTTTTGATATATTTGCGAGCGTAATATGTGGCAAAATGGCCATAATTATTGATTGGTCTGCGAAAGTGTGACCACCTATCAGTATTCCGCGCTCAACTTCAATGGCTCGAGATCTGAAACGACGCTTTCTGATCTCGAGCCATTAAAGCTGATTTCCATACACCATGTCTCCTTTATAATATCTTACATGACCCTCAATCACCCAACTACCTTAAAGTAAGATTCACTCCCTTATATGCTGAGGACCGTTTTGTGCGTTCCTCGAAATACCTTCAACTTATAACTCCCCAGCAACACTTGCTACACCAAGTCATTCACCATGACTGCTATCAGACTATGGAATAGTATTCCGCAAGAGTTTCGGTATGTTTCCGCCGTTGAGGTCTTCAGATCCAAGGGTATACAAGCACTACCTCACTCTCATAAACGAGGCCTACAAAATGAGCGGTATCCTGTAATACTCTGTTATATCTTTTATCTATACTGTATACTATCAATACTTTTATACTAATATTATAAAGAGGAAAGATTTGTATTTTTGTGTTTTTTTTGTAATGAATAAACTCAAAAACTACTTTGCCGATTTTAAAAACTCTTTCACCATTGGAAAGCTACACTCACCCTGAGTGACATAGGCTATATTTATTGCTAGAAAAGATTAGGGATCCTTACTAAAACTTAAGTAACGTAACCCAAGGTATAAAAAAGTGCCCTAAAACGTCTTTCGTCGCTTGCGCTGCGGAAACTATTGATGATAGAACAAAAGTATGTTCTACAACATTTAATAACATATCAATATCTCCAAAAATAACATAATAAAGAGGAAATATTTCTTTGTTTGTTTGTATTGAATAGGCTCCGAAACTACTGGACGGATTTAAACAATTCTTTCACTGTTGGGAAGCTACATTATCCCCGGGTGACATAGGCAACTTTTTACCTAACTGCGTAGAATGTAATGTTTTTATTGAAAAACTACGCGTGTGAAATTGCGGATTGGTCAGCCAGTATTACCCGTGCGCGATAAGTTGGGACCTGAGCGCGGTGACGTCATATTGGCGTGTTTGTACCGCCCGCAAAAAAGCGAACATAACAAGCAGCCGCACGCGGCTTCGTCTTTGTTTTTTTAACCTAATTTATTATGTTACTCAGGGAGGACGCTGCTTTTTATCTAATCTTTTTTACACTATTTGAATAAAATAAAAATACAATGTTTAAGTTAATACATTTATTTTATCTATTATTTACATTATCTCATCTTCGTCACTACTTAGTGGATTTATGCCTTCTAGAGGTTGTTCTTCGTCCTCAGTCTCACTATAATCACTTGACGAAGAGGTATCCGATAAATTTACAACATTTACTATAACAACAAAAACTATAACAACAAAACAATGACACAAACTATAACAACAAAACAATAACACAAACGAAAACTAAAAGAAATTCCAGAGCGCGTTGTTACGTGACGTAGGCCAGTACGAGACTAAAAACCCTAGTAAAAAATAGTGATGCGAACGGTACAATAAGGGCGCCATCGGGGAAGTGCAGGGGAAGCGGTCGGGGAGTCGCATTCCTAGCAGGTCCCAAGTTATCGCGCACGAGTAATACGTTATATAACTATATGGTCTTAATGTTTAAGTCTATGTAGTATATAATATTGTTACGATATTTATTACTTTATGAATTGTATTACTAGGGTTTGTTGATGTTAAAGTATATAGGTTTATTGAAATACGATTTATTTGTCTAGGATTAGTTATATTTATTTGTTTATATCTATTTATCTTGGAATTTAAATTAAACTTCTCAATCTACCAAATATGGACCACCTATAATAACTGTTTGTTGATTGATTGATTGAAAATACTTTATTGCACTTATAAAACTAGTACAAAGGCGAACTTAATGCTAAAGAGCATTCTCTTCCAGATAACCTTTGTGTATTGTAGATAAAGATGTGTAGGTAGTGCACAGGAAAGGGAACTAAAGAAATTTTTTTATAGTTTGTTCGCATTACACAAAGGTTAACTGAAAGAGATTGCTATCTAGCATTAAGTTCGCCTATGTACTGGTGGTAGAGCTTTTTTTGTGAACGAGCTCGAGGAAGTGGGCACCACTGCCTTACCTTTATCTGCCGCCAAATAGCAGTACTTGTGCTGCTGTGTTCCGGTTAGATGGTAATGGTATGTTCCTGTAATTACTGGCACATAGGCATAACAGCTAAGTCCTATAGTATGGCAACGTAGCCACATAGAGATCCAGACAACATAATACCACAGATAATACCTTGTTTTGAATTCTATGTGAATATCCATGGGCTGCAGTATCCACTTAACATCTGGAGGACTGCATGCACGTTTGCCATATAAGTTGTATAAAAAAATGTACAGATTATTGAAATTTTGTGCAATAAAGAATTGTTCATTCATTCATTGCTTTAACTTAGAAGCTTGATTTTTTACAGTTCCAAGGCACCGTATTAGACCTATGTATTTAATATTAATTTCATTTCAACTTGACTCAACGCGTTCCTGAGAAAAAGAGTCTTGACAGACGTACAGACTGACAGACAACGAAGTGATACTATAAGGGTTTTTTTCCTTTTTAGGTACGGAATCCTAAGCAAGACTTCAGTGTTCACTGTAAGCTTACTAAACGAGTTATTGTGGTCCTGACGACCTCCGTGGCGCAGTGGGCGAATAGCCAGCTGAGACGCAGGGGTAGCAGGTTCGATTCCCGCCGCGGAACAAATGTTTGCATGATCTACATAATAAAAACTCCAGCAATATTACACAAAGTAACTTTATTTTAATTCTTGAATCGAAGTGACAGGGTGTCAGCTTGATGACTACTCTAGTTGACCGCCCGAACAGAACTGAACTCCGCTCTTAGTCCTCGCACTATCCTTACATTTTTTTTTACCCCCACCATGCGACATCATACCACCACGATGACGTCACTTGGTGTTGCCTTTTAATCCAGAATTCTACTATAAAATATAAAATCATAACATACAGATATTTTTTAAACTTTTGTGATCACTGTACATAATTATTGATTGAAACGGGTATTTATCGCGTATATACCTTTTTATTTGTTATCCCGACGTTTCGGCTGTGTTGCAACAGTCATGGTCTCGGGCTGAAATAAAAAAGGTACATACGCGATAAATACCCGTTTTAATCAATAATTATCTACAGATATTTGTTCTGGGTCTGGATGTATTTCTGTATATTATAAGTATATATTTACAAAAATATAGTATATAAGTATTCTATTAGTGGTCTGGTTCCCATAGCACAAGCTCTGCTTAGTTTGGGCTAGATAGCGCTTTGTAAATTGTCCATCAATATTTATATATATTTATTTAATCGATATGAATAATACAAAGGCTAATTAAGCTGAGAGGCTATATTTTATAATCATCCAGGGTATAATCTATCTAGGTATATTTAATTGCGATTTGATTGGTGATAGTCTGCTTGACCACCTTATCTGATGGTAAGTGATAGTCAGGTCGAAGATGGAGCACGTTTGTCTGGAAAGAATTTGTTCACGAGTTTGTTTATTTTGATGATTGTATAAAATTTAATCAAAATCAGTTCAGCCGTCAAAATGTTAAAAACAGAGAGTGTACCTTTGATAAGTGTGGATTTGTAAAACGAATTATGAAAAATCTTTATAAAATGTGTAGACAGAAGTTGATAAAAATGGTCCTAAAATTATTAGGCATGACGTCACCGAATGTTCGGAGCCAGGTGTCATGTCTCGCAGCAAATAATCAGGTAAGTACCTAGGTGATTTAAGATATTATTTTTTAATACTTACTACTTTTATTAACAGAAAGAATATACAAGAATATATCCTAGATATACAAGACTATAAATAATACAGAAGTAAGAGCTGAATCAACTAAAGACCATTGCAAACGACTCGCTTACTACCTACTACCTTCATACGGAATTTATACATTCGCGCATGCCATATAGAAATGGCAGAATTCTACCAAACTCATGCTCTAAAAGTGGATCATTTTCACTCGAAAACTGGTTCGAAAATTAAATTTGAAAATAGAACGAGGTTAATTACATACATATCACAAACTGAAAAAGATATGGGGACTCGCAATATCACGAAGGCTACCAAAACCCGGCTCGTCGGAGCGTTGGTATTTCCCATCTTTCTCTACGCAGCGGAGACGTGAACCCTTCGGGAAAGCAAGAAGAAGAGAATAGATGCCCGCAAAATGTGGTGCTGGAGAATAATGCTTGGGGTATCATGAACAGAATTCCGTACCAACCAGTCCATACTCCAAAAACTCGGCATCAAGCAGCGTCTTTCTTCTACTGTGCAATCTCGCAAACTCACGTTCTTCGGGCTCGTGTAGCGACGTGGGGAGGTGTCCATTGCGCCTTGTGGCGCAGGGAAAGGTTGAGGGTACGCGACCACGAGGTAGATCGCCAATGAGATGGATGGACCAAATCAAAGCAGCACTTGACGGTCCCCTACGCGAGTGCACCAGAAAAGCGGCAATACGAGAGGAGTGGCGAAGAATTGTCAAGCGCGCTACTACCCCCGAAGTGACGACCACTACCACTCTGCCAAGAGTGTAACGACTGAAAAGAAGAAGAATTACACCCATAATGTTATGTAATGTTAATGTAATAAAATAAAATGTCCATGAGAGATCCTTATTTCTATAAAATTGTATTGGCCACAGTCCGGTTGTGAAAAAAAAAACAATGGACACTGGGAACGAAAACCAATGGACACTGGGAACGAAAAACAATGGATACTGGGAACGAAAAACAATGGACACTGGGAACGAAAAACAATGGACACTGGGAACGAAAAACAATGGACACTGGGAACGAAAAATAATGGACACTGGGAACGAAAAACAATGGACACTGGGAACGAAAAACAATGGACACTGGGAACGAAAAACAATGGACACTGGGAACGCAAATTTTCTTTTTAGCAACAAACTGTTATGAAAAAAAACGAGCGTGCTTTAGACCACACGACTGAAGTAAAACTTCTTTTTCAAAATATTAATTTATAAAATTATTCAAGAACGAAATGAAATTACGAAAAATAATCAAGAAATTACCGTTCGCGTAATGCTAGCAAACTTGCAAACGAACTACTGACTGAGATATATATATATATAGGTATTTCATGCACTGGCTATGAGAGGAAGAGAGAAAGAAAATGTGCGCGCGCACTGCTCTCTCTCTCTCTTGCTTCTACATTGTGATTCAGAAAATAAGCCTGCAAGTCTTAACTGGCTATGAGAGAAAGAGAGAAAGAAAATGTATGCTCGCACCTCTCTCTCTTGCCCCTACAGTAATATACGAAATGTAACTCTCTCTCTCTCTCTCTCTTTCTATATTCACAGACTTATATCTCCCTTTTAACTTTTAAAGTTCGCCTCGCTTGATCACACTTTTCGTAACGCTCTCGTTACGCATTCACCAGCTTACTCCCCAAGTCAAGCGTGCGGTAAGAAGTTTACTTCAAAAGACTTTTTTCATTTCCAATTTTCATTTTTCATTCGTGATGAAGAGTATGTTTCATACTCGGGCAAGCGATCGTGTGTAAGCGATCAATAACACCCTCGAACTCTTAGCGTCCTCGCTCATTCGTACGCCATAATACATATATAGGATGTAATTGATCGCTTTCAGGTCTCATATAACAATATACTATTAAATATTTACTCTTTTTAAGGTTATTGTACACACGGAGGAGTGTCAGATTTGGGATAAGTAGTTAATGTTTAAAATGGAATTATGGAGAAGGGAGCTCCTTCAAAAACGCTAAAATTAAGCTAGATGATTAAAAGATTATGTATAATTGATTAATAATTAATTTCCGTAATTAAAACGGTCGAATTTTCACTAATATGCAATGGCAACTAGAATTTTAAACAAATACATGAACATACGACGCTCAAAGGACCCCACAAAACTATTTTTGTGAAAAAAATTGCGAACAATTAGCTAGTATTCAGAAAATCGTTATCATCCATTCCATTCATACCGGACTATTTACTTATTCAGCTCTTGATAAAATTGGATTAAGGTTGGTAGGAACTGGACGATCTATACCGGATATTCTATCAATAACAGAATTTCATAGAACTAGTAGTTACCTACATAACGTAGAGCACCTTGCCTTGCCTTGCCTTGCTATTGACCAAATTGATCCATGCTACCAATTTATCCCAATTTAGGTCAGATCCTCGTATATTTTTCTAATTGACGACCTTCGTAGCAAGGCAACGAATATTTGAGCCAGAAACATGCAGGCATTCCGATGTGGCACTAAGAATATTTGATATTGTAGGTTGGCAAAAGCTGACAGAACATTCGATTTAAAGATGGTAAAGGCAACGTAAATGAAGGTGCTCTATGAAAAACAACTTTGATTGTGACGTCAGAAAGGAAGACATAGAATCATCATCATCATGACGACCTCCGTGGTGCAGTGGGCGAATAGCCTGCTGAGACGCAGGAGGTAGCGGGTTCGATTCCCGCCGCGGAACCAATGTTTGCATGAATCTATAGATATTTGTTCCGGGTCTTATGGTTTCTCTATATGTTATAAGTATGTATTTACGAAAAAAACCAGTATATAAGTATTCTATCAGTTATCTGGTTCCCATAGTACAAGCTCTGCTTAGTTTGGGGCTAGATAGCGCTGTGTGAAATGTTCACCAATATTTATTTATTTATTATTTATTTATCATCGTCACATAGACCTCCTCCATAGATTTCCGAATGGTGCGCTCCACACCAAACGGCTCCCAGCTACCTTTATCAGGTCGTCTTAGATCTAGTAGGGACCATCCTACGCTGCGCGTTTCAGTGCATGATGTCCACACTAGAACCGGTCTGCCCCGACGGCCGTCAGTTCTTCGAGCTATGTGCCCACTGCCATTTCAGCTTGCTATTCCTCTTAGCTATGTCCATGACCTTCGTTTGTCTACGGATCTCCTCACTTCTGATTTGATTTAATAAAGAAACACCAAGCATAGCCCTCTCCATAGCACGCTAAGCGACCTTGATCGTTCTTATGAGGTCCATAGTGAGAGATCACATTTTTGAGCCATATTTCATCACTGATCTTCAGACACTGAGGTATTTTTGACGAGAAGACGTCATGTAGTTTCCTTAACGCTGCTCGGCCAAGTTGCATTCGTCGACTTACCTCTTTCTCGAAGTTGGATCTACCTAACTGGACTGTTTATCTTGAAGGACATACTACGTGTTTTGCTATGTGCGGCATTAAATTAAAACACGGGTAGGGCTAATGGCTAGTATTCATCATCATTATCATCATCATCATATCAGCCGTAGGACGTCCACTGCTGGACAAAGGCCTCCCTCATTGATCTCCAGGAACTGCGGTTGGAAGCGGCCTGCATCCAACGCCGACCTGCGGTTCTTACCAAGTCGTCTGCCCATCTTGTAGGTGGACGTCCTACGAAGCGCTTGCCGGTCCGTGGCCTCCATTCGAGAACTTTCCGGCCCCATTGGCCATCTGTTCTGCGCGCTATATGGCCTGCCCATTGCCAATTCAACGTGCTAATCCATCGGGCTATGTCGGTGACTTGAGTTCTCCTACGTATCTCCTCATTTCTGATTCGATCCCGTAAAGAAACCCCGAGCATAGCCCTTTCCATAGCTCGTTGAGCGGCCCTGATCTTATTCATAAGGTCAATAGTGAAGGACCACGTCTCGGTTCCATATGTCATCACTGGTAACACACACTGATTGAAGACTTTCGTCTTAAGGCACTGAGGTATGTTGGACGAAAAGACGTTGCGAAGTTTCCCAAACGCTGCCCATCCGAGTTGGATTCGACGATTGACCTCTTTCTCGAAGTTGGACCTACCTAATTGGACTGTGTGTCCTAGGTATACATACGCGTCGAAAACTTCAAGAGCCGAGTTCTCAACCATAACTGGGGCTAGTATTATTGTAAGGTTATATTCAAAATTACAATAGAAAAATTTTAATTTTCAAAAAAACCTTAACATTAACTTCCGAAATATCAATGAAACAGCCTGTATAAAACAGGTTAACAAATCACATTCATTAATCATGCAAGTAGATACCTGTTAAACTATGCAGAATCGTCGTAAAGGCGTCGCGAATTTACGTTAAAAATTGTTTATTGGAAATGTACTGATTACTGGATAAATATTGAAGCCACCGGTATTAAACCCACCTCTAAAATTTGTTACCACGATTCCATATGTGTTTTAAATTAATGTCGTACATAAACAAAATAAATAAATATTGCTGGATATTTCACACAGCGCTATCTCCATATTTACATCTAGTCACAAACTAAGCAGAGCTTGTACTATGGGAACCAGATAACTGATATAATACTTATATACATTTTTTTTGTAAATGCATACTTATAATATATAGAAAAACAACCAGACCCGGAACAAATATCTGTAGGTCTTGCAAACATTTGTTCCGCGGCGGGAATCGAACCCGCTACCTTCTGCGTCTCAGCCGGCTATTTGCCCACTGCGCCACGGAGGTCGTCAACATACACAACACACAACATAACAAAACATGACATAATTCCATGTTGAAAATCGCGATACAAAAACCTTGTGTGGGGGTCTGGACTATGCCTGACTGTTCCTTTTTATGTTTTGCAGGAAGAGAAAATCAAACCAGTCATGTCGATGATCACTGAGGGGATGGATCTGGAGCGGGAGTACTCGCCCAGCATGTGGTCGGAGCGGTTCCGGTCTCCCCAGGAGGTGCTGCATCATCACGTCCAGTTCGTCACCTCGGGTGAGAATCAGATCAAAATATTTTCGACGAATGCAGTACCTATGCGAAATGACCTATTTTCGACGATAGGCTCATCATCACACTCACACTAATATTATAAATGCAAAAGTGTGGATGTTTGTTTATTTATTTGTTTGTTTGTTTGCTACTCAATCATCGTAACGACTTAACCGATTTCTATGATATTTAGTATGTACGTAGATTATAACCTGGATTAATACATAGGATACTTTTTATCCCATAAATCAGGTCTCATGTGTTAATAATGGGGTGTCAAGTCAAATTGCAAAAATACTTGTAGGACTTAAAAAAGGGAAATAAGTTGTGGGTATTATTAAGTCTGTATATGTGTATTATTTTGTTCCTATTTGCTAGCGCGATGAATGGATCACTGATTCATGGTGGGTTCCTTATCCGTCGGTAACCAGCTATGACTCGTTTCTCCTTGGAAACGTATCAAAAATTTGACACTAGTTTGACACTTTTTCAAGCAGATACGAGTAGAAATCGGTTACCGACGGATATAGGAACCCGCCATAAGTGATCGTTGCTTAGTGAAGGTGGTTTCAAGGACTGCTAATAAAAATCATTTCAGTTTTACACCGAAATCATATACATTGTACATTTCAGATAAATCTTGAAAAATAGAAAGTTTTAGATACAGCGATATAAAGGCGCTATAGGAGTAGTCGTAGAAAGATTATGAATAAATAAAACCGGCCAAGTGCGAGTCGGACTCGCGCACGAAGGGTTCCGTACCATTATCTATAAAAACTCCAAAAAATCATGTTTGTTGTATGGCAGCCCCCCTTAAATATTTGTTTTATTTTAGTGTAATTTTTTTTTAAAGTGCATAACTAAATATTATGTGAATATTTCAAGCGTCTACTGTTGCCGTTATCAAAATCGAGCAAAACCGAGCATAACAAACACGTTTGTTGTTGGGAGCCCCTCTGAAATATTTATTTTATTCTGTTTTTAGTATTTGTTGTTATAACGGCAACAGAAATACATCATCTGTGAAACTTTCTGTCTAACTATCACGGTTCATGAGATACAGCCTGGTGACAGACGGACAGACAGACAGACAGCGGAGCCTTAGTAATAGGGTGTAGTTTTATCCTTTGGGTACGGAACCCTAACAAATAATATTAGGTTTATGAAAAAAACACGAAGAATTACCCCAAAGACATTGTACGAGAGGGGATTAGAGTCACTTTGATAGGTAAGTATATCACATAAATTTACTTTGTGTAAAAAATAGTAATAACCTTGCAAAAATTGAAGAGTCGTACAAGAGAAAACAAATATGAATCTGAATGCCTTAGTCATTTTCATGCCTGAAACTTTAAAAAATACTTAATATAATTAAAAAAATTCCCAGAGCAGGAATTTGGTACCAGCACCCATTTCCGTACCTCCGTATCATTTAGGTACGTTTATTTTTGTGTTATTTCAAGCATATCTTCATTAGCTCCCAGCTACTTCAAAAGGATGCAAAACTGTGTACTTTGAAAGATGTCCTTCTCTTTGAGAAACGAGTACCTATGTCAATACGGTCCTTGGCCCCGCTTTTGAGAAAAGGTTTTTAAGGGTGACGAAATTCCACAGTCAGCGAAAACGTTGAGATTTTTCATACTCGAGTACTTACTTGCTTGATGAGAGTTTTGAGATGGAAATATGTTTACTCGGTAAATATTATTTATATTATTTGGGATTCCACTTAGGTACGAAAGAAATACATATTATTTTAGTCCTCGTCGAGATTCGTTAGAAATATCTGTCAGGTACTAATATTGCCAAACAAAAAAATATAGAGAATATGCGCCTCCAGCTTTCTAAGGACACAACCTATAAAAATCTTCCTGTAGGGTTTATAGCGCTTTTTAAACTCAACTTGTGTTTGATTATATCATTAAAGAAATACAAACAAAATATTGTAATGAGAAAAATAAAACTCAACTTTTTGTTTATATAAAAGATACACCAACAGTACTCATATTTGATCGAGCGAAGCAAGATCTCCAAATCAACTTAGGTAAATCGGCGTTGTATGTATGTTGGTTTGTCCGAGGATAACTTTCGAAGCGTTCATCCGATCATCGTGAAATTTGATACATAGGTGATAGTGAAATAGTGATGGCACAATTTTGGTGTGATTAAATGAGCTAAAAATGTTGGGGGGGGGGGGGGGGGGAGATATTGGGGGTCAAGAGGGGTATAAAAAGGAAAATGAAACCTACCTTTCAACCCTGTTTTTGATTTGACCTTAACTAGGGCAAATCAAAAACATGGTTGAAAGGTAGGTTTAATTTATCTTTAAATCAACTATTTAGAGATCGGCGGTGAGACTTCGATCGATCAACTAATAAGTGTTTCGAAGTTGTTTCGGAAGACGAGTGCTTGATTGCTCATTAAAACGATAACAAAGTTTCTGGAAGAGATGGCAGAACGCTCGCCATCTTCAATGATATATAGATAGATATTGCTGGACATTTCACACAGCGCTATCTAGCCCCAAACTAAGCAGAGTTTGTACTATGGGAACCAGATAACTGATATAATTCTTATATACTTTTTTTTGTAAATACATACTTATAATATATAGAAAAAAAAACCAGACCCGGAACAAATATCTGTAGATCATGCAAACATTTGTTCCGCGGCGGGAATCGAACCCACTACCTCCTGCGTTTCAGCCGGCTGTTCGCCCACTGCGCCACGGAGGTCGTCTCATGTTCATATATGTTATAACAGTTTGTTTTTATAAGACCTGAAGTGTCATTGAATGCACAGAACATAAAAAACAATAGAACTAGCATGATGACTTTATACTAAGAAAACCAGTGTAGCTAAACTCACACATGTAAAAACTAGCACACTTAGAAATAAAAGTTATAATTGGTTGAAAGATAACGTTCAAAGAGGCCTAAAACCATAAAACCAATTTAACGGATATAAAACCTTAGCTACTATGGAACATGGTTTAAAATTCAATATAATAAACAGTAACAAAAAATTAAAGTTTACTTCTTCTACTCGGCAAAAGATGGCGCTTTAGAAAATATTTTTATTTTAGTCTCTATTAATTAGAAATAAGACTGATAATGCAATGGCTGATACTTGATTACCCACAAAACAAAGCCACTCAACAACAGATGGCGCTGTTGCTAACGTTTTTTGTTATAGTCTCAGCAAATTATAAGATCGATAATGCATTGGCTGTTACTCTCATGCTTAAATAACAGCGCTACTCACTTAGTGATGTACCAATGAGTATACAAGACGAATGTATCGATATCGATTATCACCTACCTACTACGGGTAACGAAATAGGTACGTCAGGTTATATTTGTGGTGGTCGAAATAAAAAGCTTTTCTTTTCTTTCTTTCTTAACATGACCACAGGTATCCAACTCACTAAATACTTACTTAAAAAATATTATATTACTGGACTATTATACAGAGTGTTTTTTTTTACTGTAACAATACGGCAGCACCCATAACCAAAGGAGATACAGGTGCAGTTTCTTTTAAAACATCAGCTCGTTTTCGAAGAAAAACATTTTGACATTAAATTTTTGTTTGGTCAATTAAGTCTACTTTTTGCGTATTTGACAATGCCATGATAGGACAAATAAGATGATGCAATGACTGATATAAAAGTCCGACAGGTGCAGGAACCATGTTCCAAATTCAAAATTGTTCTGAAATACGAAATGTTTTTGAATTGCTCATGAGAGCACGGAGTTTCTAAACTTCTTAATCGCTACAGTATTAATACTTCTTTAATGTGCTCTCAATATTATATTATAATCTCTTATTATAATCTAATAAAATGTTTGTAGAAGTAATTTTGTTTGTCCTGTTGTATGAGAATACTTTTTATCAAATTTGATTAACTTCCGCTGTTCAGATTTTTTTCATACGATACAATAAAATGATCCTTACAAAGGACTGCATCGGTCGGCACCAAAAAAAAATTTACCAACTTGGTTCATTTTAAGGCGCTACTCACACTTGACGAAACAAAAATTTTATGTCAAAATGTTTTTCTTCGAAAACGAGCTGATGTTGCAAAAGAAACTGCACCTGTATCTCCTCTGGTTATGGGTACTGCCGTACTGATACAGTTAAAAAAACACTGTATACTGAATTATTATTTGAGAGGCACACTAAAAGTTTCCGGAATCAATAAAAAAATACTAATAATGGTCAAAAATGAATTTATTGTTTCTCAAAATATTCTCCCTTTGCGTCAATGCACTTTTTCATAAGATTGAACAAATTTTGAAAACATTTGTGCCACTCCTCCGGTGGTGACGTCAGATACATGTTATTCATACTCTTCGACAGCCTCTTCTGGTGATCAAAACCGTTGATCGGGTAATTGGTTCTTAATTTTTGAGAACAGAAAAAAATCGCACGGTGCCAGGTCATGACTCTGTATGCTGGATGACTCATAAGTTGTACGTTTTTTTATGTCTTGCACCTTGGGGAAACTGAAAACAGAAGTTATTATATTATTTCACACCATAGGTCTAAAATACATTCAGAAAATCATCAATAAAACAACAAGGAATTAACGCCCTAAAATTTATACACCTTTTAATAGGGGGTAACTAATTAAAGCTATCGATAACACATTCATCAGTATATTGGGGTCACATCCCTAATTGAGTAGCGTAAGTTGAGGTTTAAGAGAAACGCGACCTTAGGAGTATGATTCACAGTCTATTTTGTTGGACGATTTTGCATTTTAAACAAAACTAACAAAAAACAATAAAATAATACTTACCGGTGATAGAATATGCCCCCTTTTGTTAAATTTTTGGTTCGGCTATAATATTTACACTCCAAAACGGCACAATATGGCTTTTTTATATTTTTTTGAAGTACCTTTACCCCACAGTAATTGAAACACGACTGAAGTGAGCGAAGCTTGTAGTGCGCGGAACTCCGCGTACTTGGTGTTACGCGGGCCCCGCCTACTTACGACTTCTATTGTTTTTTGTGTTCTGTGATTGAATGTATCAGGATCATTTACTGTAACACTGAAATTGTTGTAAGTTCGAGATATTCGCAGTATTGGAGCATTGAACCGCTATAACATTATGCAACCTTTGTGTAAACCTCGTATATACTTTAGTCAACTTTCAGTTGCATTTGAGATAGCATCACCTTTAATTTGTATTTAACACAGTCTCCGTCAGCGGCTTCACACGCGTTATTAGTCAAAAAGTAGCCTATATCTCAAATCCAGGTCATAATCAACAACAAGATAGAGATAGAAAAAACAAATGGCCTACCTGATGTTATGTGGCAACAATCACCTTTAGAAATGTATTGCTTCGTAGGTCACGTACATTAGGAACGTGCCCTACGATGCACTGCCCTATAACCTGCTAAGATAAGATAAGATAACGTTTATTTTGGCGTGGCGCAGTGGGCGAATAGCCGGCTGAGATGTAGGAGGTAGCGGATTCGATTCCCGCCGCGGAACAAGTGTTTGCATGATCTACAAATATTTGTTTCGTGTTTGGATGTTTTTCTATGTATAATAAATATGTATTTACAAAAAAAAAGGATATAAGTATTCTATCAGTTATCTGGTTCCCATAGTACAAGCTCCGCTTAATTTGGGGCTAGATAGCGCTGTGTGAAATGTCCAGCCATATTTATTTATTATTTATGTCATATTCTATCTATACACCAAAATTCATCGAAATCGGTCTAGGTATAGTAACAACACGTAACAAACAGATAGACAGAAAGAGAGACAACTTTTGTGTGACAGTAATTTTTGTAAATACATACTTATAATATATGGAGAAACAAACAGACACGGAACAAATATCTGTAGATCATACAAACATTTGTTCCGCGGCGGGAATCGAACCCGCTACCTCCTGCGTCTCAGCCGGCTATTCGCTCACTGCGCCACGGAGGTCGTCTAGACATGATTGGGACATAGGCTACTTTTACCCGAATACACAGAAGGCTTATAATTTTATTGACAAACCACGCGTGCAAAGCCGCTGGCGGAAACATGTATTTTACAAAATAATGGAGATACTACTGGGTAGCTTTATAGTTTTCGGGCAAGTATATTCCTCTGCATAGCATAAATACTTTTCTCTATAGACCCAAATTCCTTTTGACACCCGTACCTTTATTCCAGCTAGCGATAAGGCAACGAATAACATTCCACACAAATTGGAGATAGAATACGGATCCACGCCGGGACAGAAGCTGGACATACTCGGGACTGATCTGCCAGACGGTAAGAATTCAATCGTAATATTGTTTGGGTTTTTGATGGCGAAAATAAAAGAAAGTAAAAGCTTTTATCTAAAATAACAGGGAATTTGGTATTTATTCTTTTTAACTTGGCACTGAATTTGTAAAATCCGAACAAAGCACTTTTCAACTAACATTATAACTTCGAAAGTAATCTCTCTCTTTCTCTCTGTCTGTACGTTCCGTTTCCACAGCTAAACCGATTTCAATAAAATATGGTATATATTATGGCCGGAATTGAGACAGTCTTTTTACCCGACTGCGCAGAAAGAGGGTAATAGTTATATAATAAATATTTATTCAAACAACTTGGTTACATACTTAAAACATTGATAACAATCACTTTCCTGTAGGTGGTAAAATAATTTAAATGTAATTATGAGTAAGTATTCTCCGGCTGCTTAAACTAGGTTGATCCTGTGCTGTAAGCGCCAGTTGCATTCGCGGTTGCTCAATTTATTTTCAACTATTTGGGTTTTTTAATGTGGAATAAGTCCCTAAATTGTGTTTCTTACATAAAATAATTTTATATAATTTTATCGGCGATGCCGCGGGCGGGTCTTTTAGTAACTGAATTATTTTTTCAAAACGATATTCTCATTAACACACTGAGTCCAACACATAATTTCGAACGGCCTTATGAAGTGAGGTACCATAGAGACGCGGTACCTGTTTTCACACTGTGCAATCTTCTATATCAGGATGTAGAACTTAGCATTAAATACATTCACAATTTCAATAAGTTTAAATAAACATCCACTGGAGTTATGCACTTGTCTCACCGCCGCCGATGAGCGAGAAGCGAGTAGAGCTAGAAACTAAAAACGAGTTGGCGAGCAGCGAGAAGCAAGTGTGTAATTCCTATAGTTGTCTCGCTGGGCTATAAAGCGAGTGCTGCGGGCGACACTAAACCCTCCGTCGTCCGAGCCACGTTCTTGGAGACCCGGATGACGAAATCACCTCCGCTAATGCGGAAGAGTCATCTACATTAGACAGGGCCAACACTTCACAAATACACCGACCTCGCCGGCGAGGTCGACGAGTCCCTTCAGTCGCCGCCTATACGAGGTACAAGCACGTACCCGGGCGTTTCTCTCCTATCCCCGCCCTGGCAACAGCCCAAGCCGAGGTTCGTACCTAAGCGGTGCCCTTGCGCTAGTTGCCTCATCAAAACTTACAGGGCTGAGCGCCTTCTGCGCTCGCCAAAAGCTCAGTTAAGCTGCAACGGCCTCAGAGGCCAACAGCGAGATAAGTCCATTCGGAAAAAAAAGCACGCGACACTCATCATCTTACGGCGTGGGTTTTGACCGCCATGCGAGCATCGCTGAGCGCGTATCGCTAAGCGAGTGTCGCTGAGCGAGTGTTGTAGTCGCTGCGACATCCGCCGGCCAGTGTGAACGGCCAGCGATCAACTATTAATATACATGTCTCTTTTACTGACACGGAATCTATATCTTTTGTTGAGCGAGAAAATAGTTGATAGCTTACTCGCCGGCGGAGACAAGTGCCTAAGACAATCATCACTCTAGGGCAAACGTAAGAAGTTCTCGCTAACAAAGAAAGAAATAACGAAAAGTTTATTTAGACTTCAACAAACAGAAGTAAATAAGTAGGTTAGCTATATAAAGTTAAGTATTAGAACAGAAATAATATACTAGTATTAGGTTATATCTACATTAAAACATAACAACTGGTGTATCTTATGAGCTTCCTATTAATTATTATGATATGAGTGGTACACTAAGAGCTATACTAGATTTTTTTCAATTAAATTATAGGCTAGCGTTTGCCCACGATCTCGCCTGATGGTTAGCGATGATGCAGTCTACGATGGTACACGCTTGCCTCAAAGAAACCTCACTCGCGACTTGAAGACCCCTAGGTTGTAGTTATCAGAAAACACAGACTCAGGCAAGGTATTCCACTCCTTGGTGGTGCGCATAATAAAGGTGGAAGAGTACCGCTTTGTGCGTATGGGAGGTATGTCTACCATGTAGCGGTGGCGCACCGCGGAGCGTCTGATTGTCCGATGCTAGAATGGGGATGGTGGGATCATGAAGAGCTCCGCAGCGCTCTCCGAAATGTATCCGATAGAAAACCGAGAGGCTTGCAACCTTTCGACGATTATTATTAGTATCTTAGCTCCTGGCACCCTCCAGGTGGACGATGTTAACTTACATTACGAAGGCTGTAGGTATCATATAATGAAATTACGTAATAATTATAATTTAAAGCGACAATACATTATCTTTTAAAGCAAAGATTAGCTGGAATAAAATGTTAATTTAGTTATGTTTATTTATGCATTAGTTTACATTGAACTTCCTATATTATTTCATCATCATCATATCAGCCGTAGGACGTCCATTGCTGGACAAAGGCCTCCCTCATTGATCTCCAGGAACTGCGGTTGGAAGCGGCCTGCATCCAACGCCGACCTGCGGTTCTTACCAAGTCGTCTACCCATCTTGTAGGTGGACGTCCTACGCTGCGCTTGCCGGTCCGTGGCCTCCATTCGAGAACTTTCCGGCCCCATCGGCCATCTATTCTGCGCGCTATATGGCCTGCCCATTGCCACTTCAACGTGCTAATCCGTCGGTGACTTGAGTTCTCCTACGTATCTCCTCATTTCTGATTCGATCCCGTAGAGATTCGATCCGTATATTATTTATGTTGTCTGAAAATATTTAAATTTAAACAGTTTTAATAAGAAAGTAGAAAGGTAATAATGATTGTCTAGAGATTTACTTACAACAAAGAAAAGATTTAACCGATAAAAATGATAGAACCGTGATAAATCCCGTATTCTAAGTACAAGTAACGTTTTAACAAAAATATCTTGTAATATCTATAGACTTCAGATAACGAAAAAAACAAACTACTGAACCGATTTCAATGAAATTTCTATGGAACCAATCTGAAGGTACATTCTTTCAAATTTTAGAATAATTGTCCAAATCGGTTGATAAATAACCGAGTTATAAAGTAACAAACATAGCATAACATAAAAATTTAACAAATTTAATATTTATATGGTTTTCCCAAAAATGCCATTGTCAGAATTGGACCAAATGGAAATGGTACCACACGGGAGGCACCAGGTTTCACATAAAAAAAATCATCAAAATCGGTTCTTCGGGTCGAAAGTTCTGAGGTAACAAACATACAAAAATACAGTCGAATTGAAACCTTTTTTGAAGTCTGTTAAAAAAGAAAAGATTGTAGATCTCTTTCTTCATATTGTTGTAGTAAGCGATTTTGTTGTAATCTGCTTTTCACACGTACACCTACGTGAAATGTGTATGTAGCAATTTAATCTTATAATATAAAAATGAATCGCAAAATGTGTTGATAAGCGCATAACTCAACAACGCCTGGACCAATTTGGCCAATTCTTTTTTTGTTGTATTTCTTATTATCAGGAGAAGGTTCTTATGAAAGAAAAAATTAATAAAATTGCGCGCAAAATTAGAAAATTTAAAAACACTTAACCACCATATAAAATTATTTATAATCTAACCTTAGCGCTTTTATAATGTAAACTTATGACGTTTGACATAGAATTGACAGAATGCGTGCTGCAAATATCGTCAAAGAGGATGTAAAAAAAAATGAATATCGTTTGAAACAGTTGCTTCGGTAGGAGTTATCCCGAGATATATTGTCTATATATATAACAATTAATTGCTGTTCGTTAGTCTCGCTAAAACTCGAGAACGGGTGGAGCGATTTGGCTAATTTTGGTATTGAATTATTTGTGGAAGTCATTCATTTTCTCATACATAATGATGGCTTGGGACAACAATTGACAATTCTACCAGGGTGACTTATATTGACAGCCCGCGTTATACCTATGCATGTCAAGCCGATACGAAGTTCGGCGGGACCACTAGTAAAGGTATAAACTGGGAAACGTGTTCTGGATGTATTCGCAAGCAATTATTTCTCGAACAGGAAAATTGTACTACTGCGTTATTAAAATCGTATTGCAGTTTTCCCTGTGTGAAGTCAACCTTGTTAGATGCATCATAGCAATGAATTAAAACTTTTTTATAGCACTTTTGTAAGCAGTCAGACTGCTGAAATGTTGAATGGTGTATAAAAACGAGTGTGCCTAGTCATGTACGCACGTAAGAAGTTATACTTCTTCGGCATTACATAACAAAAATAGCTAAAAGATTTCATCCCGTATGCTACAACTCTTTGTTTGTAAAAGGAATGATAAATTAATAAATATAGATAAGAGTTTTCACGGAAACTTGACAGACAGTTATCTAAAGCAGTTATCAGCTAACTTCATCATGTCGCTTTTTGGTTGTCGGTGTGCGCGCGCATGAGACAGTTATCAGCTAACTTCATCATGTCGCTTTTTGGCTGTCAATGTGCGCGCGCATGAGACAGTTATCAGCTAACTTCAGCATGCCGCTTTTTGGATGTCGGTATGCGCGCGGTTCGTAAAAATTTTACCTCATATTTTTTTCCAAGCGCGCCAAAAGAAGTATAATTTCAATAATTATTATTGATCCCTTCCACGTCCATGTATTTATTGTACCTTTTAATTTTATATTATACATTTAATTATGTTGTAGCATAAGTATTTAATTCTGATAGCGGTGTCGTGGCCTTACAGAAATCGAAATTATAAATAAATAAATATTGCTGAACATTACACAGCAACACAGCAGAACTTGTACTATGGGAACCAGATAAATGATAGAATATTATATACTATTTTTTTTGTAAATATATACTTATCTATACTATTAGGTTGGGGAAAAAGTTTTTTCGCATTTTTGAAGAAAATTCAAAACATTTTTTAATATAGTTTATTTACATTTAACTAAAGGATGTAGGTAACATTTTGTTCGATAACTTTTTGCCATCTTGTAGGTAGGGACATGATCCCATTACTATAGAATTTTTGGGGCTTCTGATCAAAATACTGCGACAAGTAGTTTTGGCAGTCCTCTCGTGATGTTAACCTGACACTGCCTAAAGAATTCTCAAGAGACCGAAACAGGTAGAAATCTGAACTACGACTATACGGCGGATGCATTAACACCTTCCAGCCAAACTCTCTTAATTTTTGCTGAGTGGCTAAAGATGTGTGAGGTCTAGCGTTATCATGATGAAAAACCACACCCCTTCTGTTGATTAATTCCGGCCGCTTTCTCTCAACTTCTTGCTTTAATCTCATCAGTTGTTCGCAATAGAGTTCAGAATCGATGGTCCTGCCTGGTGGTAACACCTAATAATGAATAATGCCCTTTCAATCCCACCACACACACAGAATCACCTTGTTACGAGTTAACCCGGGTTTCGCCACATATATATGCCGATCGGCACATAGAAATTTACTTAAAGCAAAATGTCTTATCATTATTATTACTTATTTAAATAGCAGTTAAAAATAAAAATAAACTTTCAATTGTAGGTATTTATTTAACTTTCTTTGAAATATAATAAGAAAATCTCGAATGGTAAAGTAACTTCAAATTATGAAGTGAACAAATCAAATCAAAATGTATTTATTGAGTAATATGGTTAACCAGGTGTAAGGTACAACATTGATAATGTGGAATCCGTTTCCTTGAGTGCAGGCGGCTGTAATGTAACTAGGGTTGCCAATCCTATTATATTATATAGTATCCTACTATATTAGACATAGACATAGGCAATCATTTATTCATTACATTAGCAGACAATATACAATACAGTTACATTTTAAGAGAGAGGAAATACTTAAAATTAAACAATTAAACGGTATAAACGTAAAACGACAGCAAAAATAAGGGAGAACTTGGTAGATACTGTGTGCTACAGCAGTAAATGGGACTCGACTCAGCATTATGCCGTAGTGGTAAGACGACGGCATTAAGACGAAATGGAGAGATGAGCGTAATATGACTGGTTTGAATTTAATAAAAGCAGAATTAATGGTGTTTTTCAACTTAAATTTGGACTGGCTAAAGCATATAAATAAGGTCTTAAAAAAAATATTTTTAAGGCGCAGAGCAGCAGAAAATATTAATTTAAAAAATAAATCTTTTAACCACATTCTATATATTTTTGCATTTTTTGTCATCTACTATATTTTTAGAGGTAACAGTTTCGAAAATACAGTATTTGATAGAAAACAAGTTGGTAACCCTAATTGTAACCTACTTACATTTATTTAAAATCTATTAGTTTCAAGGAAAACCGCAATTCTTTCTGTTATTTGTACCGCGATTACGGTGTTGCGGTTAAATATAACCTGTCTAATAAATATATCTAATAAACGGTAGAATCCTTATTTTTTAGATAAAAAGTAAATAAAACCAGTAATTCGTATGTTTTATTGCAAGTTGTCTAGCTACAAAAAAGGGTTTCTTTTTGACCAACGTCAAAAAAGTAGATGGCTCTCTCAATTCGACTGTAATTTTTATGTTTATTAACCTTAACTTTCGACTGAGTAAACCGATTTTGATGATTCTTTTTTTCAACCGACTTCAATAAAGAAGGAGGTTCTCAATTCGACTGTATATTTTTTTATGTTTGTTACCTCAGAACTCCGTCATTTATCAACCGATTGGGATAATTATTTTTCAACACACTTGCTCGTAAAGTGTGCCATAATACACTACTAAACTATAACACAACTATAACACACGCGTGTGTAATAATATAACACACTAGTGCATAATAGAATTATCCCTACAAAGTTAAGTTAGTACCTAACTGCAAATTATATGCGAGTAAACAGAGCATTTTAAATTTTTTTTAAATTTAATGAAATGTATCCCTAATTAAGACGAAAAAACATTTATTATTATCAAATTACTTATAATTCACAATAATTAACTACAACATATTTGCATTTTATCACTAAAATTATAATTTTGAAGTAGGCTGTATGGCTTTATGTTATCAATCAACTTACATTTGGCGCGTGCAAAAAAAAAAAACTTGCGCGCCAATTCTCATCTTTTTGTTTGTATCGCATTTGTTGCTGTGTGGTAAATAATTGTAAAAATGGCAAGTTTTAGTACAGAAGATTAACAATTGATAGATTTAACCCCACCAGAAATACTAAATGTAGCACAAAATGCAAATGAAAGCCTGCAAAATCTAGAGAAAAGTACTTAGCTGTTCTTAGTGATAGTTTCATACAATGGAAAAGCAAAAATCCCAGTCATTTTCTGGAAATGTGTTTTGGCGTATTTCTCTGAACTCGCCAATACATACAAACCCTGTGGTGCATCTATTCCATGTTAAGAAGCATGGTTAAGCTCAAACATTGTGTTGATATTAAAACGTACCCACAACCATGTAGGTACATCCCGTGGCATGAGTTATTTGGTGCCTTCTCCTACCAGTAATTTGTATGATTTACCTTTGTCGCCGACATTTACACAAGAAGTAAATGAAGATACTAAAGAAGTGGCAAGTACCAATGTAACACAAACTGTGAAATTGCCATCAAAAACAATCCAATATCGTTTTTAAAATTGTACATTCACCAATTGTTTTAATAATTAAACGATTTATGCAATACGTGTTTGTTTTTTCCTCGCAATTGTGTTGAAAAAGTGCGTATGAAAGTCGTGAGCAACTTGCTCACTAGACACTCGGCATATTTACGCCCTCGCCTACGGCTCGGGCTGCAAGCCACAACCTCGTGTAGCAACTTAGCTCACTTGTATCATAATATACTATTATTATTTCAAAGGATATACTTTCAGATTGGCCCCATAGAAATTTCATCGAAATCGGTTTAATAGTTTGTTTTTTCTGTTAATTGAAGTCAGTTATTATATTTTTGTTTTGTTAAAAAGTTACTTGTAACAAAAAAGAACGGGAAGAAACGGCCCGCATACGGATTTGTTCCCGTTGTATCCGGATAAGACACTACTATTTCCCTAGTTCCCTATGCATCTATTCACACACGAACTATCCTAAATTCTTACCTTAGAACTTCTTCCATTTTTATACAAATCAATCGATCTGTTAAAATAAATGCATTTATCGAACCATATTTCTAAACACTTTTGCAATTAAGTTCCACAACCTAAAAACGTACTTAGTATTATGTAATTCAGTTTTTTCCCTTTATATTATATACAGTAATACCCCGACTTACGCTACCCCGATGAACGCGAATTCGGAGATACGCAGTTTTTCTTTTTAATGCGCGCATCAGCTCTCCCACTCCGCCCTGTTAGTGTTCCATTTACGACAGGTTCGAACGTGTTCCGTGTGGAATAGTTTACATACGCAGAACGTTTTTTTGATAAACATTCATAAGCCAAGAAGGTAGGTATCAAAATTAGCTACGATAAATTGAATACTTCCACATGAAGCTTTATAAAAACGTCAGATGGCCACGTGAAAACATGCATGTTGGAGATGTACGAGTAGTTTACAAAGGAGTGTCCCAGTTTAAGTACCTAGGCTGTTCTGTGACTGACACTAACACGAAGCAGGAAGAAATTGACATTCGTATACAGTACAGCACTTCACAAGGTGCTGGTGTTCGAGATACTGAGCTAAGATTCGGATCTACAAGACCGTTATAAGACCGATTTTGATATACGGCTGTGAGACCTGGACGCTAATACTGAAGGAAGAGAACAAACTCATGGTGGCAGAGTGGAAGGTCCTCCGTAATACCGGGACCAATCCGCAGAGAGGCCGGAAACTTGAGAGTCTGAAAGAACTTAGAGATCAAGGAGCTAGTGAAAGAACACAACATCATTAGTGAAACGAAAGCGCATCGCCTTCACTGGCTCGGCCATTTAGAGAGAATGGGAGAGGATCAACAAGTTCACAACGCCTATCTCGGTTGCCCCGCCTACCGGCGACCCGTTGGACGGCCGCGGTACCGCTGGAATGATGTAGTGGAAGCGGACCTGCGTAAGCTACAAGCGGAAACTGGCGGGAAGCTGCACAGGACAGACCAAAATAGCGACTGCTTTTATCGGAGGCCAAGACACACTTCGGGTCGCTGAGCCATAAGAGTAAGTAAATAAGAAAGTATGTCATCCAAAAGAACAAAAAATTTGTAATTTGAACCTAATAAGAAAAGAAAAACACTGTCTTTGTAAACTGAATATTAACAAAGACAAGCTTAGTAAAAAATAAAAATTTGTGAATTAGCAGAGAAATTTGACCTACTTACCGGAATGAACAGTCCGAACGGTTATAAAAGGGAAAGAAAATATTTGGAAGCTGTGAAAGATTCTCGATCTTTGAATTCAAGCATCATTCGTAAACGACATAACATTGGTTTACGTTGTTTTATTCATAACAATGTAAATTGTTTTAATATCTAGCATTTTATTGATCGATCGAAGCGAGATCTCTAAATCAATTTGGGCAAATCGGCGTTGTATGTATGTTTGTTTGTCTGAGGATAACTTTCGAAGCGTTTATCCGATCATCGTGAAATTTGACACATAGGTAGGTAGTGATAGCACAATTTTGGTGTGACTAAATGAGCTAATAATGTTGGGGGGTTGTTGAGATATTGGGGTTCAAGAGGGGTAAAAAAAATTCAAATGAGACTATTCGGTCAAATGAGACGTCAAATGAAAGGTACTCAATAGTACATTTCGACCTCGTTATTTTTATTCGTTTTTAAGGTATTAACCATGATAAAAACTAAACTATGACAAAATTCACAGGGTACACACCAGTGACCCTACAATGCTGTAATTTGGTATGCCTGTAGCTTAAGTATCACAAATATAGGCAAAAGTCTGAAATACAGTAAGACTGCATTTTGTACCCCAAAAAAGGGTACCTAACCAATTAATATGAACTCCGTCACCTGTAATTTGAATGAAACTGTAGGTCAAGTGTTGTGGTTGTTTATTTCGTGACACTGTTTTGATAGTAAAAGATTAGGAATAATATATTTTTGTTTTCGTGGGAGACTCGCGAGATGGCGGACCACTAGTTAAACATTTTTTTTCTAAATGATTGTTACCTTTAGACTCTGGTCCCGATTAAACATACTTTATATGTATTATTATTATATTCAAAGTTGAACCCCGATTTACGTAAATTCGACTTACACGGTCATAGCTCGGTCCCACGTATCGTGTACGTCCAGGGTATTACTGTATTCTAAAAGAAAATCACACTTCATTTAACTTCACTACAAGTAGGTGTGGATGATTCCGGGAAATATCAATTGGATCTAATTTATCGAAACATGCTCAATATTTTACCCTCACGATATCAAGCGACGCGACGAAGCCTCCTCAGATGTATTAAGCTTTAAATTAGAGCATTGATGTGAACCAATGTTCCGTAAAATTGGACCCATCGACACAATTTTTGACATGCCCGCTCGCATAAGGCTATAAATAAATTCTTTTGAATCGAGAGCTAAGGAATCCAAACAACAATCTATAGGCGTGTATTTCCCAAATAACTATTTTGTATAAATATATTGTAAATACGAAGGCTAACCTTGGTTCGGATATGAGCCGGTTAAAGCCTTGTCTGCTACTAGCCACGACCGATACATTAATGTACCTTTAAAAACACTAGAACAATTTATTGTAAGATTGTCATAATTTTTTACTAAGCTAAACGTAAAACGACACGATTAGATCTTTGCCTACATCTATTATGAGAAACCGAGAGTTTCCGAAGAGTGTGTCATAGAAAAACTGTGCGAAGGGGAGGAAAAAATGCAGAAAGCCTGGCCCCACCTCCATCATCATCATCATATCAGCTGTAGAACGTCCACTGCTGGACAAAGGCCTCCCTCATTGATCTCCAGGAACTGCGGTTGGAAACGGCCTGCATCCAACGCCGACCTGCGGTTCTTACCAAGTCGTCTGCCCATCTTCTAGGTGGACGTCCTACGCTGCGCTTGCCGGTCCGTGACCTCCACTCGAGAACCTTCCGGCCCCATCGGCCATCTGTTCTGCGCGCTATATGTTCTGCCCATTGCCACTTCAACGTGCTAATCCGTCGGGCTATGTCGGTGACTTGAGTTCTCCTACGTATCTCCTCATTTCTGATTCGATCCCGTAGCGATACCCCGAGCATAGCCCTCTCCATAGCTCGTTGAGCGACTCTGAGCTTATTCACAAGGCCAATAGTGAAGGACAACGTCTCGATTCCATATGTCATCACTGGTAACACACACTGATTGAAGACTTTCGTCTTAAGGCACTGAGGTATGTTGGACGAAAAGACGTTGCGAAGTTTCCCAAACGCTGCCCATCCGAGTTGGATTCGTAGTATAGGATAAATAATAACCTCCACCTCCATGTAGGGTAAATAATAACCAGGAAGAGAGAAAGAGAGAGATTGAAAAAGAGATACTCTGGTAAAAAAGTCTCATCTTTAAATCTTGTGGAAAATTTGTTTTATGACTGCTAGTGGCTTAACCCGCCAAGCCGATACATTTTGGTATGGCTTGACCGATTTCTGAGATCTTCTTTTTCTTCTTCTTAGCGTGTCAAGAGTTCTACGTTTTAATTTATAGTATGTTGGAGAGGTGTTTGGCCACAGCAATAGCTTTAGGCGAGGCGGTTATTAGGTCCTCCATCGTGCAGGTGTTCGGGCACAAAGGGCACATTAGCAAGTGCTTCATTGACTGCGCGGGATCACCGCAAATCGCACTGCGTCAAGTTAGGGTCTCTGACCCCCATTTGCACATATTAAGTCTGCATCGGCCAACCTGGGTGCGGAGTCTGTATAAGGACTGAGATTAAATCTGTTTTTAACTAACTTATGTACTTATTAGGTAGGTATTATTGCAAGGTATTATATAATACAACTCATAGTTGTAGGCCTTGTAGGTATATCTAGTAGCTGGCTGCGATAAAGACGAAGTGATGTCATATCTATGTGCGTTTTACTAATTAGAACAACTTTATGATGTCTAAATCCCGGTAAATACAAACTTACGTAACAAATTAATGGTTGATTGTTACTTTTTGTCATGAACAAGTCACTTTTTTAGGGTTCCGTACCCGAAGGGTAAAACGGGACCCTATTACTAAGACTCCGCTATCTGTCTGTCTGTCTGTCCGTCTGTTCCAGGCTGAACCGTGATAGTTAGACAGTTGAAATTTTGACTGATGATGTGTTGCCGCTATAACAACAAATACTAAAACAGAATAAAAAAATATTTAAGTCATATAACATATTTATTAAGTCCCATACAACATACATGATTTTTTTATCGTTTTTATAGATAATGGTACGAAACTCTTCGTGCGTGAGTCCGACTCGCACTTGGCCGGTTTTTGTTCATAAAGTTTGAACATACTTTCATAATGGATTTTGAAAGATAAGTTTAAATAATGTAGGTTTTAATAAATATTATTATTACAAGCTCGTTCTGTCCGACTGCTGGGCAAAGGATTAAATGAAGAAAAATTAATTAAAAAAATATAACTAACCTTTTCATTGATACACGTATTGTGTTATTGTTCTGATAGAGCATATCTCGATTCCTAGTTTCGATAAAATTGTACGCAAAATGAAAAGAAGATAAGATAGATTAACAATTTATGAACTCATTTACACGTGTAAGTAAAGATGAAAGCTGTAAGAGACGGTGATACATAGAATACAAATTATGAAGTAAAGGAATTATATTGTAATTTAAATAAATACTATATATAAATAGATAAATACATAACTATAAACCAGTGAGCGGTTTTTGGCATATTTTTAATAGCCAAAAGAGGGGTGTATCAGGTTTGACGCATATGTATCCTTGCGTGTCTGTGTCATCGGAGTTCCCTAATGGATGGACCAATTCGAACGCTATTTTTTATTAATAGGAAGCTAGTTTAACTGGGGTGGTTCTTAGTTGTGTTAGTTTTTATCCCCCGACGCAAACATCGTCGCTGTTCTGTCTAAGTGACGTAACCGACATTTTCGCGTAACTGACATTTTGTAATGTTACTTATATCTACTTTTGAAGACGAACCGATCTGTCTAATCGGCGTATCTGTATCTTCTACCTATGTCTAGATGTATGTTTGACGTATCTACATATCTTAAAATTCTAAATCATTCGAAGTGTCCTAAGAACACTTAAGTACGACTTTTCGTAATATTTTCTAAAATGTCAGTTACGTCACTTACATAGTCAGAACAGCGACGACATGCGGGGTGGAGGGTTTTTAAATTTTGTAATATTAACTTGTTAATCTACCATAATACTTCCAGATGCCCCGATCCTTGTGTACGTCCACGGCGGCTACTGGCAGGAGCTCTCCCGTGACTTCTCCCGGTACCCAGCCGAGCCGCTGCACAGATCCCGAGTGAAGACTATAGTCATCGGATACGATCTCTGCCCTGCGGCGACCCTGGCTGAGATAGTCAACCAGATCAAGAATGCAGCAAGATTCGTCTTTGAGTATGCTGAGAAAATGTGCTCGAGGTAGTCACAAATACAAATGCATTTACTGCGTAATGTAGCTGTTTTGACTAGTCTATAAATAAATTGAAAACCGAATTTCCTTGTTAACATTGACGACCTCCGTGGCGCAGTGGGCGAATAGCCGGCTGAGACGCAGGTGGTAGCGGGTTCGATTCCCACCGCGGAACAAATGTTTTCATGATCTACAGATAATTGTTCCGGGTCTGGATGTTTTTCTATTTATTATAAGTATGTATTTACAAAAAAAATGTATATAAGTATTCTATCAGTTCTCTGGTTATTATAGTACAAGCTCTGCTTAGTTTGGGGCTAGATAGCGCTGTGTGAAATGTCCAGAAATATTTATTTATTTATTATTTACATGCAAATACCTTAGTTACATGATGTTTTTCGCATGCTTTAATCGTGTATCTACCTCATCCAAATGCGTTCGAGTATACGAATAAATGGCGATATACTCGTAAGCTTGAATATAATCAAGTCGTCATAATTTTTGACAAATGTTGGTCGGTATATAATTATTTATTAAGAAAAAACTACAATGCAAAATAATCATTTGTATAATTTGTTATCTTGCTGTAATGTTAATGAACATTATAATTCCCAATATTGGCAAAGGTCACGTTCAAAAAGTAGGTATTATTACACATTTCAAAATATTATTGCACCGACCCGATTTATCACTCATTGCACTGATTAAAACAACAAACCTATTACACCGTCTATATAAACGGAGCTAATTGGGACAAACACATACCAAAATAACCAAATTGTAAATTCTTGTTTTCCAGAGGCGTATACTTCGCTGGCCATTCTGCTGGCGCCCATCTTGTTGCCAAATTACTTGCGAACGCTGATTTCCTCGACAGCTGTCCCGGTTCCGACCGCCTCCAAGGAGCCTTCCTCGTCTCTGGAGTATACGATCTAAGAGAACTAGTACACACATCTATTAACCAGGTCGTTCAGCTGCCCGAAGAGTGGGCAGTCACTCTCTCACCTATGTTCGACTGCTTCACGCATCTCCAAGCGAGAAGAGTACGACTATATATCCTCGCAGGGCAATACGACAGCCCAACGTTCAAGAAACAATCGAGAGAGTTCTACGAACTTCTTCACAACACGTGTCTGATGCAGAACATGTACTTGGAGATCAAGGACAACATGGACCACTTTGATGTTGTTGAATGCTTCGCGAATCACGATAATTATTTGAAGAATTTATTGGTGCACGATATTCGGAAACATTTGTGATTTATTCTATTATTTCAAGTTGTTAACAATAACTGAGTGACGGAAAAATGTGTTCATCATATCTGTAACCTGAAAATGCTTCCTTCCACGTACATTTACGTGTGTTTTAAGAGGGGCACGTACTTGGGTCATGACTTTGGGTCCTTGTGAAAGCTCATCTCTTTGACGACCTCCAAAGTCAAAGTAAAGTCAAAATCTTTTATTCATTAAAATCACAAGGATCACTTTGAAACGTCAATTTTACTGGCTGTTCCTTCGCGACCAAGCCGGGAAAGAAAAGCAAGAAACAAGGCTGGTTGTTTTTTAATGTTCTTTTTACAATACATAACAATAAAGAAAAAAAATACAATCTAAAATACAATCCCAAGCTTCTCTATCATATAAATAATCCGATATTTTACAGTAGGCTTTTTTATAGACTTTTTTTAATTACATTTTTAAATTTGTTAATTGTCAATTTTTGTACATCATTTGGGCGTTTAAAAGCGTACATCTTGCCCTTTCAACGATGTACCTACAAATTTTATGGAGTCTACAAGTGGCAACAGCGAGTATAACTATATTTCTAGTATTAAAATTATGATTATCGCTATTTTTCTTAAACAAATTGATATTTTTGTGAACATACATCAGATTTTCATAGATGTATTAACAAGAGAATGACATAATATTTATTTCTTTAAACTTATTGCGTAATGATTCTCATGAGTAATGGTTGCAGGAACAGCCCTCTTCTGCAGCACAAAAACGATGTTTACATCTGCAGCACTCCCCCACAGCAGTATACCGATTATCTCCGTAGTGTAGTAGGCGAATAGCCGGCTGAAACGCAGGAGGTAGCGGGTTCTATCTACAGATATTTGTTTGCTGTCTGGTTGTTTCTCTATATATTATAAGTACGTATTTACAAAAAAAATGTATATAAGTATTCTATCAGTTGTCTGGTTCCCATAGTACAAGCTCTGCTTAGTTTGGAGCTAGATAGCGCTGTGTGAAATGTCCAGCAATATTTATTAATTTATTTAGTTTATATGGATATCAAAGCAAGCAAAAAGTTTGATGAAAGCTAATGATGGACCAATAATTACACATGCATTAAAATACCTTCTGTATCTACAGTTTGCACTCTTGTCATTATAAGCATGTTTTGAATCGAAGTAACAAGTTTGCCTTATACCTTATTAATAAGTAATATATGAAGAGCGAAAGATTTTTTACCATTGTATCTGTTTAGTACAAAATTTGTAAGGTCTATAAGCAATTATCGACAGTTTTGTTATATCTAAAAGTTAGATAAGTAAGCACTTATGTTTATTTTTAAAAAGTCAAATTGCATAATTAATTTAATAATAATAAAATAATATTTCCTGAAACCTGTTGTTAAGATTTGATCCCAGAAGGTTTTAAATATATAATTTTTATGTAAATCCATGGTAGAAAATAGTTATTAAGTCAGGATGCAATTCATATCCTAGGCACCTATTCGGCTAACGACTTTTTTAGTACCTATTAGTGACGTAATAATATAAGACGATAACATTTTTCTGAATCTAAATCGAACCTGTAAAGGTAGGTATCTACCGACACAACGCCAACTAAAAACAACAGAAAATCACAACGGGGCAGTCTTATCGCTTAAAGCGATTAATTGCAGACAACCATGATACTATCAGAAGAAGCGGCCACTACAGGCTGCTTCGAAACACGGAAAGGTATCATATTACATTTTTGAAATAAATATCTATACTGTATCCACCAGAACAAGATAATGGAACGTTGTCTCTGTCACACAATCCCATACAAAAGACAAGGACACAAAACGGTCAGTCAACAATACAGATACAAATTAAAGGTGTGCTCATATGCAACATTTGCATTTATTTTACATTAAACATTATTTACATTTATTAAAAAGATTTTACATTTATAAAGTTGAATCCATCATCACTTCCAATGTAAGTTATTATTAATTAATCATTTTCCTTTTCCTGGAACAATAAAACTAGGTTTTAAATTATCTGTTTTAAAGTTATAGTAGGTACATTTCCCTACCCCCTCCCCCCCCCCCCCCCCTACCTTCCCGTACCCATCGAAATTACTTTTCCAAATACGTTAAAGTAGGTTCGTAGACCATCTTCAATAAGAACGAAGCTTGACGATATTTATTGCTTCGTCGGTTATTTTAATCACCGTAAAAACCTCAACGTCATAAACAAAAACTCCTCAATTTGATGCCTCCGCAATTTGTGAATAGACCGTTACATTCCCCACGTTCGGGCTAGATGGAGCCGCGGAAAGGAATGTGGGTTGGCATTCATTGTTTTGTTGCTCAAACAAAAGCATGGGTTCATCACAAAGAATTACCCGCAATAGGGGACTTTTAGGGTCGCGCGGTGGAAAATGTTTTTCGTGAAGGCATTAGGCTAATCTATGCAGTTACGGCGTTATCACACTGGCAACTTGTGAGCATGTTTTAAAGGGGATATCAGTCAAAGAGATCAGCCCGCTCGCGCGCTACAATCGTCTGCAAATTTGCTGCTGTAAACCCCAGTTCATAGAACTAGCTTATATGATGATTTTGTTCCATTCAAGCAGCTCGTCTCTGGAACACATTACTGGGCCTCAATACGACAAGCCCCATCTTTAGCCATATTTGAAACTAGAGTAAAAAGCTTTATCTGTCTGAAACGCCGTAGAATCGCAATATCTGCGCATGTGTATGTATTTTGATTTACCTATTTTTGTTGTATATATTGTCATAAACCGCATTAATATAATGTTGTTGTATTAATCTAAATAGTCAGCGCTTTCCTATAATTCAGTGCACACACTCTTGTCCATTATTGTAATATTATAAAAATCCTCTCCATCCAAATGTTTTCAGGAAGAAATCGCTACTAAGTGATGACCGCCCATTGTACGTTTTACTGTGTTTTTATACATAGATCTGTGGCGTGCAATAAAGTGTTTTCATTAGTTTATTCATTCAAAGGGCTCGCGACGTGCACGTGGCTTTTTTCAATACGTTAATTGTACGTTAGATTAGTTCCTCTACAATATGCGAGTGTGGTTGCGTACGCGTTGCGAGTCCGCTACGCACACTCGCAGGAAACACGTTAGGAGAATCGACAGTGTGATAACGCCTTTATTAGAATATAATGACATATTACATTTTCTTGTCAGATATTATACCCTTAGGGTTTTAATGTATACAGATTGTTATTCTACCGGATGAAATTTGTACGGAGTCAAAGATTGGCAAGACTGGACCAAAGCAATATAAAAATCATCATACACAATGTATTTTATATCTATGCTATTAGGTATTACGATGATAAAGAAGTCTGTCAACACGTTAGGCCATCGTTAACGCAATCCCCACCACCGCACCCGTCTACTCGCGCGCAGAGGGCTGCGGCGCGTAGTGCGAGGCGAGACGTTATTCGGAGCGGATCGCACTCACCCTGATTCCCTCCCCTGATTTACGAATTGAACCGAAACATTGTCGGTCTGTCACCTACAAGATGGGCAGACGACTTGGTAAGAACCGCAGGTCGGCGTTGGATGCAGGCCGATTCCAACCGCAGTTCCTGGAGATCAATAAATAAAAATATTTTATTTCAGACAACTAGAGTCCATATCTTAAGACTAAAACACACACAAAAAATTAAACAACAAAGAAGAACAACTAAATATACAAAAATAAAAATATACTGAGTGAAAATAGAAAACACCAATTTGTGCTGTGGGTGACTAACTGAGGAAATTATTTCCTTCATTAATCACCCTCCGCACAAAACACTTCCAGAGCGGAGATGTGCAGCAATCAGCCACTGTCCTCAGGATGCTGTTGCGACTGTCCCGAACTCTGCTCATCAGCGATGCCGTTTTTTTGCGCATGATGGCGTGATAGTAGGCAAACATCCCCGATGCACTGCAGTATCGGGGCAACCGCAACATCATCTGGAAGATGTTATTATATTGGATGCGTAGGACCTCCAATGATCTTTTGGTATGTCGGACCCACAGACTTCCCGTGTAAAAGCTCTGACAGTACGCTTTAAAAAGCGTAACTTTAACTTGGTCAGTACAACGGGAAAATCTACGGGCCAACATGTTACCTCGGACCGCCAAGGCCCTACGCCCCCTCTCAACATCTGCATCGTCTTTAAGGTCAATGAGGGAGGCCTTTGTCCAGCAGTGGACGTCCTACGGCTGATATGATGATGATAATGATTGTCGGTCGAGACACCGATATAACGTTACGGGGTAAATCTCGTATTTATAATAATGATTGAAATCAATCTCGAAAGTTTTCTATTTAAAATAGGTATTACATATAAATAATAAGGCTACACTTATTTTTGGGTCAGTCGTGTAAAAATTATCAGCAATAAAAACATAAAATAAGAGAAACTGAATACTGAAATCAAATACAAACAAACTAACTAGTGGTTCGCCTCGAACTGAGATCTCGCGAGTATCAGATTAAATTTGACTGAAATCAAGCATGAATTGTTTAAATTTTTGAGAATTAGATGTTATTATACTGTGGATGAGTTTCTTATGGACAAAGACATGCAAACTCGATAATACCGTAATTTATTTAATTTTTAAATATTTGACTTAATTTTTTTTTAAACTTTGACTTTGATTGAATTCAATTCTAGAAATGTTTCTAATATACTAAGTTATATTATATTAACTGCATTCGCATGCCAACTAATATGGTAAAACATGTCTGGAACCTATATATTGTATTTGTCACCTATTTTTATACATATTTACCCATATTTGCAAATGAATAAATGAATTATGAATTAAAACAAAAAAAATATTTATATTCTTTGTGACTAACACATATAGTGCCACGAAATAATGAACCAAATAACTTGACCTATAGATTGATTCAAATTACAGGTAACGGGGGTTCATGTAATTTGGTTATTTTATTTGGGTTACAAATTGCAGTTATTCTGAATTTCAGACTTTTGCCTATATTTGTGTCACTTAAGCTACACGCATACTAAATTACAGCACTGTGGAGTCACTGGTGTAACCCTGTGAATTTTGTCAAAGTTTTATTTTTATTATATCTAATAACTCAAGAACTATAAATACTTTTCTAAAAATAAAAACGGAGTCTAAATTTACTAATAAAAATCTTTCATTTGACGTCCCACTTGACCCAATAGTCTCATTTTTTTTACCCCTCTTAAACCCCAATATCTCCACAACCCCCCAATATTTTAGCTCATTTAGTCACATAAAAGTTGTGACATTACTACCTATCTGTGTATCAAATTTCACGGTAATCGGATCGACGCTTCGAAAGTTATCCTCGGACAAACATACATACATACATACAACGCCGATTTGCCCAAGTTGAGTTAGAAATATCGCTTCGCTCGATCAAATACTCAGATAAATACAGAAAAATAATTGTACATATGACATACCATAAAACACGTCAAATATAATTGGAGGAAAATACTCGCTGGTTCAATTGTTTTCTTTCCACCATAAGTTGGGTTGTTTTTGGCGAATCAATAGCTGAAGAGAGTGGACTGTATATGCGAAATTATTAGGTCTTTACCATTCCTAGGACACGTAAAAATCCAACAGCATTTGTAACGGTTATTCTGAGGGTAGGAAGACTGCTGCACAGGGAAAACACAGGAATAGAAGTACAGCAGCGATTGAGGGCAAAAAAGCATGCACGTACCTGATGAAATCTGTACCAGCCGCGTCCCTGGCTTCCACGCCAAGGTCAACTGAACGAGCCTTAGCGAACGACACACACACATTTGAATTCACTGGTCTTTTGATAGTCACACGTTTTCTAAAGTTATGTTCTTGTGGAGCCACTGGCAATTATTGGCAATTAGGCAGACGCGCGCGGAATCTGTTTGTTTAAGGCGGCGGTTTGCGAGGCGATGTGTTTACAGCGGTCAGTTCAATTTGCGAATGACTGGCGTCTGCCGTCGCCGTCAGAGTGGGACGGCGAGTGTAGCTTGTGCATGCGGAAAGAAGAAAGGAAATAGGAAGCCGTTACAAATGCATTTATGGCGTGAAATACAAATGCTGGATAAATATCCACCAATTATTATAATAACTATGATTAGGTTCACCTAGGTGTCACTTCATTTGTACGGAGCTAACTCGCAGACCATTTAATAATTTGACTTTTCCAAATTGTTTCGAAGTGTCCCCTGATATAGTGACTTCAAATCCCGCTTCGGAAATAAAGCGGAAAGACAAAATTGTTTACGCCTTAGTTATTGTATAAATCTGCCTTTCATGAATAGAAATTAATTTTATCTAACAAACGAGGACAACATCCATCCTTCCGATTCGAGGAGTGGCTGCCAGTGACTTCACGCTGACTTTATGTCATATTGTTGCGAGTTCTGTGGCGCGGTGGACAAGTAGCCGACTGACGCAAGAGGGAGGTTTATATTTGCATATCTACTGGGCTAGCATGATCGTCCTAGAAAAGCTTCTTTCGATAGAAGAAACGAAAAAAACTAAGCCGATGAGAGTAGAAACATCTGAACGGACTAGCATAGAAATGTTTCTACGAGGACAACATCCATCCTTCCGATTCGAGGAGTGGCTGCCAGTGACTTCACGCTGACTTTATGTCATATTGTTGCGAGTTCTGTGGCGCGGTGGACAAGTAGCCGACGGACGCAAGAGGGAGGTTTATCATTATTATAAATACGGGATTTATCACGTACCGTCTTATCGGTGTTTCGACCGACAATGTCTCGGTTCAATTCGTGAACCTTCATCAGGGTGAGTGCGATCCGCTCTGAATAACGTCTCGCCTCGCACTGATAAGACGGTACGTGATAAATCCCGTATTTATAATAATGATTGAAATCAATCACGAAAGTTTTCTAGGGAGGTTTATATTTGCAGATCTACTGGGCTAGCATGATCGTCCTAGAAAAGCGTCTTTCGATAGGAGAAACGAAAAAAACTAAGCCGATGGGAGTAGAAACATCTGAACGGACTAGCATAGAAATGTTTCTACGAGGACAACATCCATCCTTCCGATTCGAGGAGTGGATGCCAGTCACTTCACGCTGACTTTATGTCATATTGTTGCGAGTTCTGTGGTGCGGTGGACAAGTAGCCGACTGACGCAAAAGGGCGGTTTATGTTTGCAGATCTACTGGGCTAGCATGATCGTCCTAGAAAAGCTTCTTTCGATAGGAGAAACGAAAAAAACTAAGCCGATGAGAGTAGAAACATCTGAACTGACTAGCATAGAAATGTTTCTACGAGGACAACATCCATCCTTCCGATTCGAGGAGTGGCTGCCAGTCACTTCACACTGACTTTATGTCATATTGTTGCGAGCTCTGTGGCGCGGTGGACAAGCAGCTGACTGACGCAAGAGGGAGGTTTATATTTTCAGATCTACTGGACTAGCATTATCGTCCTAGAAAAGCTTCTTTCTATAGGAGAAATGAAAAAAACTAAGCCGATGAGAGTAGAAACATCTGAACGGACTAGCATAGAAATGTTTCTACTCTCTACGCTTAAATGTCAATTTTTTTTTTTTTTTTTTTTTTTTTTTTTTATGTTATTTGTGGGGAAACAGGCTTACGGCCCACCTGATGGTAAGTGGTCACCGTCGCCTATTGACACCGGCAACACCCGGGGTATTGTCGATGCGTTCCCTACACTGAAGAAACCTCTTTACATTTCTCTTGAAGCGTGCCATGTCGTAGTCTAATGGGAAAACCTCAGATGGTAGCTCATTCCACATCTTGCAAGTATGGGGTAGAAAAGATCGCGTGAAGCGTGTGGTGCGCGATACCCAATTGTCGATTATATGTGGATGAGCTTTATTACGTTGTCGAGAAGTGCGGTGGTAAAATCTCGACGACGGAATGAGATCAAATAGCTCCTCAGAACATTCCCCATTATACAGGCGGTAGAATACACTGAGCGATCCGATGTCACGGCGTTGACTCAGCGGTTCCAGCTTGTCGGTGAGTTTGGGATCACCGATTATTCTAATGGCTCTTCTCTGAAGGGAGTCAAAACGAAGCAATTGGTACTTTGGAGCTCCATGCCAAAGATGGGAACAGTATTCCACGTGCGGCTGAACTTGCGCTTTGTACAGCAATAGCCGTTGTTGTGCCGTAAAATACTGTTTGGCACGGTTAAGGACTCCAAGTTTTTTGGAGGTGAGCACAGCTTTTGCTTCTAAGTGACTCCCATACTGGACCTCATTAGAAATTTCGACTCCCAGAATCCCTATACTCGCCGAGACGGGGAGAGGAATGCCCTGGAACCGTGGAGCTATTGTGAAAGGGGCCTTCTTTGTGGTGAACGCACAGACTTGCGTCTTGGTTGGGTTAAAGGTGACCAGATTAAGGTTACCCCAATCTGACACACGCTCCAAAGAGCCTTCAACCTCAGACACAAGTCTTTGTCTGTTGTCTTCCACTTCCGACCGAGAGACATTAGGGCGACCAGTGTAGAAAGTATCACCCGTACTGTCATCCGCATAACAATGAAGGCCGCTTATGTGCAGCATATCATTGATGTGAAGAATAAACAGTGTGGGCGATAGCACTGACCCTTGGGGTACACCAGAGTTAATGGGCATTGAGTCCGAGCAAGAACCATCTACAACGGCTCTTATGCTCCGCCCGGATAAGAAACTGGCGACCCAGCTGCAAAGTCCCCCGGGGAGGCCGTATGAGGGAAGCTTCGAGAGAAGCGCCTTGTGCCACACCCGATCGAACGCCTTCGCGATGTCTAGACTAACAGCTAGAGCTTCCCCCCTACTCTCGACGGCTTCCGCCCAGCGGTGAGTGAGGTAAACTAGAAGATCACCAGCTGATCGCCCATGACGAAAGCCGTATTGGCGGTCACTGATCAGCTGGTGTTCCTCAAGATACCTAAGAAGCTGAGTATTAATTACTCGCTCCATCACTTTACAGAGTAGGGAAGTAATTGCTATAGGCCGATAGTTAGACGGATTGGTTCGATCCCCTTTTTTAGGGATTGGGTGGACATGGGTCACTTTCCAAGAAGACGGCACGATACCAGTGGTATAAGACAATTCAAAGAGGGACGTTAAGACAGAACACAACTCAGGAGCACACTTTTTGAGCACAATGGCTGGAATGCCATCCGGCCCACTCGACTTTCTCACATCAAGGGAAAGGAGTTCCTTCCGTACCGCTTTCTGATGAAAACGTACCTCTGGCATGGAACTCGGACACCGAGGTATAACCGGTGCTGCAGCATTTCCGTCGAGGAGGGTCGAATTGGAGGCAAAAAGAGATCCAAGGAGATCGGCTTTCTCTTTTGCACTATGGGCCAGAGATCCGTCCGACTTGAGTAAAGATGGTAAGCGGGACTGGCAGAAGTTACCCTCAGCAGCTTTGGCAAGAGACCAGAAGGCTCTACTTCCAGAAGGATACCCCATTAACTGGTCGCCAATTCTGCTGATGTGCTGCTTCCTCGCTATAGCCATGACCTTTTTGCTCTGTCTGGAGGCAGCATTGAATTTTTTCCTCAAACGGGAAACTTCGGGATCCTGGCACTCACGCGCTACAGTCCAGTTCTTAAAGGCAGCCAATTTGCTGCTGACTGTAACGGCACAAGCCCGGTTGAACCAGGGTTGACTCCGGCCACCAACACGCACCACAGAGTTGGGGATGAAACATTCCATACCCTGAAGTATGACATCAGCGACGGAGTCAGCGCAAGTGTTTGGATCGTCCGTTGAGAAACATAGCTTCCTCCACTGGTAGGATGCGTAGAATTCGCGTAATCCATCCCAGTCGGCTGTTCCGAAATGCCAAACCCTTCGTTTCCCGGGTTTACTAGATAAACTAGGACGAACGGTCGGCACTGACGTGGTTACCAGGCAATGATCAGAGGATCCCAGAGGAGCCTCCACAGAGACCTGGTATTTATCCGGATGTGAAGTCAGCACAAGATCAAGCAAGGATGGTACATGGCTATCAACATCAGGAATCCTAGTTGGACAGGAGACCATTTGGGTAAGGCCATGAGAGATTGCAAAATCATGGGCAGTTCTCCCAGTATGATCAGTGTATCGGGAACCCAGCCACTCAACGTGGTGAGCGTTAAAGTCCCCGAGAACGATCAACTCTGCATTGGAGTACTGTCCGAGTGCACACTCTATCCCCTCAGCGATGTGCTCAAATAGTCGAGTTGCGTCTGAATCACCACTATGTGATCTATAAAGGCAAGCGTAAATACGAGTTCGACCCCCGTAATCGACGCGGGCCCAAAGACACGACAGATCTGTAGCTTCAAGGCCGTTGAGACGGCGACAACAAACATCCTCCCGAACGTACATACATACCCCAGCTTTCCGGAGAAAATGCTCTTCTAGTATATAGCCAGGGTAGAGGAACTAATTTACTCTATTCTTCCATAGAGATAAACGTTTCTCACTGCAATTTTGCATTTGGATAAGTTCATTGCCTCCATTAGGTTCCCTTGATGACTAATGGCGGGTTCCTATATCTGTCGGTAACCAGCTACAAATGTTTCATTTCCAGAACTTGTGTTTACATTATCTTATCTAGTAGTTCAAACCTCTTTTTAAGTAAATAATACCTGTATTAAGAGATTTTGCTCTTCCGTAATATAAAAAAAATAGGCGTAACTTATAAAACATTATATATATATTATATATATATATATTATATTATATATATATTTATAGAAAAACATTTCAGGTTTACAAAATCAAATATTCCAAAAAGCAATGAATTAAAATCCACTACTAACACTTTATATATACGTGGGTGTATGTATGTACGTGAGTGTGATGGTGTTGTTATGAGAGCGCGTGAGTAGGTGCATGAGTAAATGTGTGTGAATGTACGTGCATGAGTATAGTGTTTGTATTTAGGCGTAAAAAAATGTTGGTACAGTACAGGTGCTTCTGTGTGACGGTGATGGTAGGAAGATGTGAGATTAGCCTTTCGACTCGGTTAATATTATAGTACTACGACTCGTTTCTCCTTGAAAACGTGTCAAAAGTTTGTCACTTTTTCAAGGAGATACGAGTCATAGCCGGTTACCGACGGATATAGGAACCCAACATTACGGTGTCAAACCATTGCAAGTTCCGTACAATGCAAGGATCTTCGCAGCGTGCAACTTCCGGCAGAATGATAAAAGATCGCTGTGAAGAAACTCACTGTACCTTTCTGAATGGACGGGCGGCTTTTTACGAAGAATATAGGTAAGTAATTACTTATATATATACGGTGACCTCTGTCAATATAAGGCGCACTCTTATTTAAATTGTGATATAAAATTGAGAAAGAAAAATCCTAGTGTCGCCAATACTAGGAAGTGTTGGCGACACTAGGATTTTTCTTTCTCAAAACATTTCAATTCCTAAATATACAGAATGCAGAATACAGTTTTACGAAAAACCTTCAAAACATATTTTTATCGAAACACTCTTCTGCTTGAAAGCTTTGTTGTCGGGCTGGACACTCCTAACTCGCTTACGCACCATACTCGATGTTGGTGCTGACGGATTTGTTTAACACGAAATGGAGAGCACCTCAACGTTAAGCGGTACCCATCACCTTAACCTCTTGATTCTTGACTTATATACTCCATGCAACAGAAAATACAACGTCTAGGACGCCAGCTGATGACCTGTGCGCTGCATAGTGCTTGCATAGGGCTTAGTGGCGCACCTTGGGAGAGCTTTACGCCCAGCAGAGGACTCATTTAAGTTAATGATGATAATAAAATAGGCTGAAAGAAAAATCTACCTAAGTGTTACAATACAGGATGATTTGTTATCCAACCCATTCCTGAATGAGTAAGTACTATAGTTATTGCCCTAAAAATATTCGCTGTGAATAAGTCAAATTACTAATCACACTGTATAATTGTCAATGGATATAATACTTACTGTATCCTTTATTATATATATGTACACAAATAGAGATTCTATATTGTACGCACAAGATTTAAAACCCCCAAAAGGGGATTTATTCTCTTGACAACTGAAGAAATGACTTGAGGACAAATGTTTTTACACAATAAGTGAATACATGAATTATAAGGACATTTAATTAAATTTTACTATGTAACTTAATTAATTGTTAATTTATCTTTTGACGTTGTTATTATGTATTTTTTTTAAAATATCTAATTGCTTCTATTAAAATGATTTAATATATGTAACTACAATATTCCGAAACTGTTTACGACCGCATTGGAAGATGCCTTCAAGCTTCTGGAATGGAAAGGACTGGGCATCAATATTAACGGCGAATACATCACTCACCTTCGGTTTGCCGACGATATTGTGGTCATGGCAAAGTCGATGGAAGAGCTCAGCACGATGCTCGAATGCCTCAATCGAGTCTCCCAACGGGTAGGACTTAAAATGAACATGGACAAGACGAAAATCATGTCGAATGTCCATGTCGTCCCTGCCCCAGTTATGGTTGAGAACTCGGCTCTTGAAGTTGTCGACGCGTATGTATACCTAAGACAAACAGTCCAATTAGGTAGGTCCAACTTCGAGAAAGAGGTCAATCGTCGAATCCAACTCGGATGGGCAGCGTTTGGGAAACTTTGCAACGTCACTAAACTGGACCTCATAATTACACGAGACCACAAACGCGTTTCTACTTATGGTCAATTTCCAGCCCCGAGATTTTCACATCATGACCTTATATTTGCATCATTTACAATTAGAACACACAAAATAAAACCTAAGATCATAATGCAACGTAACTTTGCCGCTATGGATCTTGATAAGCTCCGTACAAGTGCCACCGAATGGTCTCAACTCTTATCTGCTAGCGATGTTGATGAAAAAATCACAATATTCAATGGCATACTAACATCGCTATATGATAAGCATGCTCCTTTCAAGGCGGTTCGCATGAAAAGACCTCCCGCACCTTGGTTGACTGAATATATCCGCAAATTAATGGCTAGGCGTAATAAACTATACCGCAAATATAGGAGAGACTCTAATGAAGAAACTTTTCTTCGCTATAAAAAGGCGAGAAACCGGTGCAATCAGGAGATTAGGAATGCTAAGCGTCGTAACATCTACGGAGCCATTGAGAACTGTACTCCAAATAACATCTGGAAAGTGCTCAACAACTTAGGATTTGGGAAGAGTAAGGCTGCTGTCAACCCAACGGTCGATATCAATGCTCTCAACAACCATTTTTCAGTTGTTCCGTTTAAAATTGACAACATTGTTAAGGCTGACACCATAATGCAGTTAGCTAGGCAGCCGCTAGAAAATTTTACTTCTTTTTCTTTTGGGCAGGTAGATGAAGGTGATGTTGCAAAGATTATTGCTAGCATTAGCAGCAAGGCGGTTGGTCATGATGGAATCGGTTTAAAGATGCTAACTCCAATACTTGAACTGACTCTTCCATATATCACTCATATTATTAACTTTTCCCTCACAAGTAGCAATTTCCCTACTATATGGAAGAAAGCTTTCATCATACCCATTCCCAAAAAGTCTAACATAACTGAACTTAAAGACTATCGCCCAATATCAATTCTCCCTTTCCTTTCTAAAATTCTTGAAAAAGTTGTGCATCGCCAGCTTTCATCTTTTCTCCACAGTAATAATCTTCTTAGTCCGTTTCAGTCAGGCTTTCGCCCTGCACACAGTACCTGCACTGCCCTTATTAAAATTACAGACGACATCAGGCTTGCTATTGACAACCGTAAACTCACTCTTCTTTCCTTGTTAGACTTTAGTAACGCTTTCAACTGTGTGGACCACGAAATTTTGCTGGCCGTCTTACGCTCTATTAATCTTTCTCAGTCTTCTTTAACATGGTTCAGCTCATATCTTTGCGGACGCGAACAATGTGTGCGAATTAATGATCTGTCCTCTGACTGGTGTAAAATCGAAGCAGGTGTACCTCAAGGAGGCGTTCTTTCACCCCTCCTCTTCTCTCTTTTTATCAACACCCTGGTATCGGTAATACATCACACATCCTATCACCTATATGCCGATGATGTTCAGTTATATCTCAGTTGTAATCCCGATCAAATTCTATCTGGAATTGAAAATCTCACTAATGATCTAAGCGCTGTGTATGACTGGACTCAAAAATTTGGTCTACTAATTAATCCCAACAAGACGCAGCTGATAATAATTGGTGGTAACAGACAGATTGTCAAAATTAATCTTAACACTCTTCCTCCGGTTAAATATAATAATATTCCACTGCAGTTCTGCAAGGAGGTTAAGAATTTAGGCCTTTTCATTACCCATAATTTGTCATGGGACCACCATATTACCCAGATTAGTAGGAGGATGTATGGTATCATGCATACTCTGAAACGCCTAAAAAATTTCTTGCCCCAATCTACGAGGTCCACACTGGTTAATGCGTTACTCTTACCCATCCTAGATTATGCAGATGTATGCTATCCCGATGCTACGGAAGAGCAACTGAACAGGTTGGAGCGTCTGCAGAATCTTTGCATTCGCTATATCTACGGCCTACGAAAATATGATCATGTCTCGGTATTTCGTCAGCAGCTAAAATGGCTTGACATCAGAGCTCGTCGAGATGCGCACATGCTATCCCTCTTATATAATATTCTTCGCAACCCTCTATCTCCCAGCTACCTCAGAGAGCGATTTGCATCCGTATCAACTGAGGACAGACCTGTGCGATCGTCTCGTAGTTTCCAACTAATTACTCCACAGCATAACACGGCTACTTACTCTGACTCTTACACCATAACCACTACTCGTCTCTGGAATAATATGCCACCAAACTATTTCGAGGCTACTTCAGTGGAAGCATTCAGATTGAGAATCTATAGGCACCTTCTCGGTCAAACCGACCAAAAATGAGCAACTTAATATTTCCATAACACTTCTCTTCTAATGTTATGTATGTATTTTAATTCGATATTGGTATAGTTTAGTCTATCATATAAAGTATTTAAGTAGGTTTATTTAAGTAGTATGTACCTATATTATGCTATATTTATTAGTCCTGTGCAAATTTTCTTTTTTACCTTTTCTGTGCACTACCTACACATCTTTGTCTACAATACACAAAGGTTATCTGGAAGAGAATGCTCTTTAGCATTAAGTTCGCCTTTGTACTAGTTTTATAAGTGCAATAAAGTATTTTCAATCAATCAATCAATCTTTTCGTCCAACATACCTCAGTGCCTTAAGACGAAAGTCTTCAATCAGTGTTACGATAACGAAGTTGTAGCACGGACCCTCTCTGTTTGTGCCTGAGATTTAAAAATAGAACATATACAAAAGATGTGTAAAATTATACATACAAATACAAATATTTTTATTTTCCAAATCAGAATTAACATGTATGTACATAATGAGCTCCGCACTAGGTGTAACACCTGTATCGCGGATGCCCTGTATAGATTTGCAGAAGTTAAACATATTAAATGCGAGACCAAACTGAGTAAGTATAAATTTTGACTATTAAGAGAACATACCTCCATACCATCGTCCAACATACCTCAGTGCCTTAAGACGAAAGTCTTCAATCAGTGTGTGTTACCAGTGATGACATATGGAACCGAGACGTGGTCCTTCACTATTGGCCTTATGAATAAGCTCAGAGTCGCTCAACGAGCTATGGAAAGGGCTATGCTCGGGGTTTCTCTACGGGATCGAATCAGAAATGAGAAGATACGTAGGAGAACTCAAGTTACCGACATAGCCCGACGGATTAGCACGTTGAAGTGGCAATGGGCAGGCCATATAGCGCGCAGAACAGATGGCCGATGGGGCCGGAAAGTTATCGAATGGAGGCCACGGACCGGCAAGCGCAGCGTAGGACGTCGTCCACCTACAAGATGGGCAGACGACGGTAAGAACCGTAGGTCGGCGTTGGATGCAGGCCGCTTCCAACCGCAGTTCCTGGAGATCAATGAGGGAGGCCTTTGTCCAGCAGTGGACGTCCTACGGCTGATATGATGATGATGATGAACTACAATATATATTGTGGCAGGGATATATATAATGGACCTATAATTTATGTTAGACCTAGTATTATCACATATGTTCTAGCAAATATATAAATTTTATTTAGATTACGAACAAAAAAGCTTACATAATGGCCTAATAAGAGTTTTATTCCAGCAAACCTTTGAAGATAGAGATAGTTGAATAATAGTGGTCATAAGAAAATAACCTAAGTATCAATGAAAGATTTAAAGCGTCTGGTGGCTTTCAGTTCTAGCTCGGTGTAGAATGCAGCTGTGGTACCGCAGGCCCGGATTACCCAGCAATTTTAGCATTTTCAAACTTTTCCGATCACTATACATTATTACTAATATTAAACTATGGAAGTCCCGACAGAGCTTACGTGTTTGAGCCATTCGGGTCGAGACCCTGGGTCCATGGGGTACCTGGGCCCATCGCGTTTTCAAAATTCTTTCTCGTCGTCAAAGCGACGTGTGATCCGAGAGCTGGCGCTTATCTGGGTAAACGCATAAACATTGCAATTCAGCGGGGCAATGCAGCCAGTGTCTTACTTCCGCCTGGAAGTGATCTGGAGCAGTTGAGCTATCTATAGATCGTTTACAACGGTCTTTAGATGATTCAACTGTTTCTTCTGTATTTTAGCCATGTAAATATTTATTGTTATTAAAGGATTTTTGTTAACTATTAAACGGGTATTTATCGCGTACTATTCGCGTATGTCTCATTCTGAGGACCAACTGAGAGTAGTTGCTGCAGCTGACATCACTTCTCCACGGTAGCTCCAAGTACTCCAGTCCGCCCGCGACCACGGCTATTGTAAAATATTCAAAACTTTGGGGTAATGAATAAAAAGGTTCACACGGCTACACATCAAGCTACAAATTTCCAGAATAAGCTGACCTCTCATTCTACGAAAAGCCTACACAATGCGAGGTCAGCGTATACTGGAACTGTATAGCTTGACGTGTAGCCGTGTGTATCTACATACTTTTACCATTCTACCAGCTTAGTCAACCTGATGACCAATGGATAGGCATAGATGTATGTGCTTACATGTTCATGGAATCAGTAGGTATGCACCAAGCCTTCAACGCGCTCTTCAGTACTAATCATGCTTGAGTATTGAGTGGCTCCTCAAACACTCTCACTCAACATCTGAATTAAGCCTTTCCATTAAATTATGATTGTCCGCTTCTTGGAATTTGTTATCCTGTTGACGACAGCAACGTGTCAACAATAATTTAAAATATCTACAAAACCTATGCTGGCGTCTTGGTTCAATTTTAAGTATAATTTTGCAACATGGGTCTAATCTATAACTAACTAGCTGAGTCGCCGAATCGAAAGTTTTTATGAAGAGAAATACTCATGTAACAAAATATCTCTAAACACAGTCTAGGTATTTTAAACATCTAATAAATAATCCACTGACTCGGCAGGCTGAAGCGCCTCCAAATGTCCAATGACAAAATTGTTATATATAACTGTTTCACAAGCTTTTATTTATCTTGCAATGTATGTATGTTTGTCCGGGTGGAATCTTGCAACTGAATATGAAATCAGTTATCTTTAACCGATTGAAATGAAATTTGGTATACACGCTTATTTTGGATAACAATGCATGCTTAGCTATGTGACGTCATTCTAATTCAATATTCAATAAAATGGCGGATCATCCAAGATGGCTCACTAGTTATTTTTTCTACACTACCACAGTATGGGTATCAAACGAAATGGCTTGCTGAGGAGAACACGAAAACTAATACAACGTCACATTAAATACAAAATATGAGGGACAATCCAAGATATATACTATAAATCCAATATGACGGGACCTCCAAGATGGCGGAGGATGTTTTTTGGTTTTCTGAGGTCATTAACAGCTGATTTCTTTTAACAAAATCATGCCTTTGTCGATTTTATATTTTGACTTGTGTAATTTGGCGAGATAGGTTTAAAAAAGGGTTAGTACAGCAAAACTGTGACAATTAATACATGACCTGAATCTACTCCTTGGATTGGCTCTAGACGAAGGAACTCTTCAACGGTCAACGGCACAGATACGAAGTTTAGTATAAGTTCCACTATGTCACGGCTGCTGCACTCAGGGTTGCCTTCTGAAGAAGAAATTCCTCAACGGTCACGAATTTTTGTGTACGCATTTGATTATAATAGCCTGTTCTAAATTTCACCATGACATGTCTGCTGCATTCAGGGTTGGCTTCCAAGAAGGAACTCCTAAACGGTCAACAGCACAGACACTAAACTTTGTATTCGCATTTAAATTTGGAATATTTTACTTTGGTGACAATGCAATAATATAGTGTCATGGAGGTGATCTCATGTTGGAGAAGGATGCTATATAACGGAACTTCTGAATTGATTGTAGTGGACTACTAGTGTTTGGGCTCATTTGAATCTGCTTGCGGTGCTAATTAAGAATTTTATGCAGCTTGCTTTGTAAAAGTAATTTTACATCAAAAAAATTATCACGCTGTAAATCAAAATGCATACATGCATATGACGCGGGCTGCCAATATACGTCGCCAGTAGAATTGTCAATCGGCCATCATCAGTTGCATCAATGTAAGAGAAAATGAATTTTCGTCATAACGTTTTTGCGTGAATTTTCCGATGTTTTAATAATTATTCTTTTATTCGGGGCAGAGACAAATCCAACAAATCAAAGATCATCAAAATCGGTCCAGCCGTTCTTCAGTTATAAATGGTGTAACTAGCCCGACTAGTTTTATGTATATAGCTAGATTCTCTTTATTTTTATAAAATTGTAATATATAATTTCCGCCGCCATCCTTATTTGTTCACATAGATCCTGTCCATCCAAAGGTTGCCTGGAAGGGATCGCTTTCAGCGATAAGGCCGCCCATTGTACCGATGATTTAAAAGTGTATTTTTTTTATTTGTTTATTTTTAATGATTAGACATTATCTAATCTAATGTATCGGTAAAATTCGTGAATTTTCATCAGGGGAGCATACCGCTCCGCACCGCGTCTCGCCTCGCACTACGCGCCGTAGCTCGCCGTAACACCGGTAAAACGGTACGTGATAAATTCCATATAATAATGAGTTTTGCAATTCGAGGGAGTTTCAGACGCGGACCAGCTGTCACCTAACCACTGGGTACTGGGCCTCGGGGCCAGCGGGCTGCGGAAGCTTTGGGCATCAATAGATTTGAGACTTGATGGTGAAAATCTGCTAATGATCGCGAAAGTTGGAAGATGAGGAGGAAACCTTTGCCTAGCAGTGAGAAAATGTAAAAAAATATATTTACTTTTCTTAAAAAAACTGAAACAATCTTTTTTAGTTAAACTTGTAGCAAAAGTCATTATTAGAACACGTTAACGGTTTTACGGATCAAGGAGAGTATTCACTGTTTATTATTGACTGCTTATTGTTGCCCGCGACTTCGTACGCGTTACACTACTAAATGTAACCTAGAAATAAAGCTAAACTCGCTGTTGTAACTTGACACCCCATTTTTATCCCATGTGAACTGATTTATGGTGGTGGTAACCCAAGTTATAATCTATGCATACACCAAATTTCATTGAAATCGATTTAGCCGTTATGACGTGATTGAGTAACTAACAAACATCCAAGCTTTTAAATTAACAATTTTAGCTGTTGCCTGCGACTTCGTACGCGTTACACTACTAAATGTGTTTGTAACCTAGAAACAAAGCTAAACTCGCTGTTGCAACTTGGCTTGATACCACATTTTTATCCCATGGGAACTGATTTATGAGATAAAAGGTAGCCTATGTGGTGATCCAGGTTATAATCTACGTACATACCAAATTTCATCGAAATCAGCTCAGCCGTTACGACGTGATTGAGTAACAAACAAACAAATAAATAAACAAACATCCAAACTCTCGCATTTATAATATTAGTGTGATGTAATTACACTAATATTATATTAATACATTAGATTAAAAAACTTTTATTTCGACGCAAGTAACAAGTAATATACTATATTATGTATGATCAAAAGTTACTTTATGTTACATACCCTAACTATCCAATTCAGAACAATACAGTCTGTAAGAGCCATGTGCCCAAAAAGGATGGGTATAGCTCAGCATTATGCTGAGTAAGTTTTACTGAGCGCTGGTTAATCTGGTTTGATTAAATTGCCAGATCAATAACGTGCTAAAGTACAATACAACAAACATATACTGACCTGTTGTGAACAACCACGTTTAGTACCAGTTTTACACTCGGTTCTAATGTGATCCACCAGTCCAGATAAATTGGTGGCACTCTAGGTTATATTCCGTGGAAATGTAATGAAGTACCTATTGTCACTAGTGCATAGTTATCCTAGGTAATAAAGTCTGAATATACTTATATGATATTAAGTAAAGTATCATGCGCACTGGATGGTCATGGTCAACTTGATAGATAAAGCAAGGCGGGAGTTAGGCCGTTTGTCCACCGCCACCGTCACCGAGAACGAGATGACGGCGCCGATTTAGCAATACTACATTTACTGTAGGTCGTTTGTCCACCGCCACCGTCGCGGAGAACGAGATGTCGGCGCCGATTTAGCGATACTACATTTACTATAGGTCGTTTGTCCACCGCCACCGTCGCCGAGAACGAGATGACGGCGCCGATTTAGCGATACTACATTTACTATAGGTAGTTTGTCCACCGCCGCCGTCACCGAGAACGAGATGACGGCGCCAATTTAGCGATACTACATTTACTATAGGTCGTTTGTCCACCGCCGCCGTCACCGAGAACGAGATGACGGCGCCGATTTAGCGATACTACATTTACTATAGGTCGTTTGTCCACCGCCGCCTTCACCGAGAACGAGATGACGGTGCCGATTTAGGGATACTACATTTACTATAGGTCGTTTGTCCACCGCCACCGTCGCCGAGAACGAGATGACGGCGCCGATTTAGCGATACTACATTTACTATAGGTCTTTGTCCACCGCCGCCATCACCGAGAACGAGATGACGGCGCCGATTTAGCGATACTACATTTACTATAGGTCGTTTGTCCACCGCCGCCGTCACCGAGAACGAGATGACGGCGCCGATTTAGCGATACTACATTTACTATAGGTCGTTTGTCCACCGCCGCCGTCACCGAGAACGAGATGACGGCGCCGATTTAGCGATACTACATTTACTATAGGTCGTTTGTCCACCGCCGCCGTCACCGAGAACGAGATGACGGCGCCGATTTAGCGATACTACATTTACTATAGGTCGTTTGTCCACCGCCACCGTCGCCGAGAACGAGATGACGGCGCCGATTTAGCGATACTACATTTACTATAGGTCGTTTGTCCACCGCCGCCGTCGCCGAGAACGAGATGACGGCGCCGATTTAGCGATACTACATTTACTATAGGTCGTTTGTCCACCGCCACCGTCGCCGAGAACGAGATGACGGCGCCTATTTAGCGATACTACATTTACTATAGGTCGTTTGTCCACCGCCGCCGTCGCCGAGAACGAGATGACGGCGCCGATTTGGCGATACTACATTTACTATAGGTCGTTTGTCCACCGCCACCGTCGCCGAGAACGAGATGACGGCGCCGATTTAGCGATACTACATTTACTATAGGTCGTTTGTCCACCGCCGCCGTCACCGAGAACGAGATGACGGCGCCGATTTAGCGATACTACATTTACTATAGGTCGTTTGTCCACCGCCGCCGTCGCCGGCACTCGGGTGACCAGCGTGCGGTGGACACACGGCCTATAGTAAATGTATGTATCGCTAAATCGGCGCCGTCATCTCGTTCTCGGTGACGTTTCGGTGACGGTGGCGGTGGACAAAGGGCCATAAGAGTAGAAACCGAGATTGCTTGAAATATATGTATCTCTTAAACGAGCTAGCTGGTGATGACCAAATGACCAGGTTGACAAATAATATTTATTACTAGCTGAACAATCCGCAGCTTCGCCCGCGTAGTTTTTCAATAAAACATTACCCTCTTTCTGCGCTGTTGAGTAAAAAGTAGCCTATGTTACTCACGGTGAATGTAGCTTTGCAATAGTGAAAAAAATTTTGAAGTCGGACTAGTAGTTTTTGAGTTTATTCATTACAAACATACACACAAAATACAAATGTTACCAAGAAGAAAGATTAATTAATACATTTATTAATTACTTAACTATTTGAATTATATTAAGTACTAATTGTATGTACAAAATATGTTGACGTATATTAGTCATTACCAATAAATATACAATTATTTACAATAAAAGAAGAAACACTTGAATCATCTATAGACCGTTGCAAACGATCTATAGATAGCTCAACTGCTCCAGATCACTACCAGACGGATGTGTCCCCAAGACACTGGCTGCATTGCCCCGTTGAATTGCAATGCTTATGCTCGGATCACACGTCGCTTCGAACAGGCGCCAGAAATAATTTTGAAAACGCGATGGACTCCGGTACCCCATGGACACAAGGTCTCGACCAAATGGCTCAAATACGAAACCTCTGTCGAGACTTCCATATTTGCGCCGCTTGAGATCTTCGACTGAATATGCCGCCGCACCGGCCTCAACTGCTGTACCAGACAGATGAGATGGCGCAAGGGTATCGACACACGTGGCGTCCCACACCAAAGGCCTGCCCTTCTCCTAAGGTACAAGAGTCTTACCGTCAAGCCGCTTACCATCGTCACGTATCAGACCGTTCGGTTCGAGAACGGCTGGAATGTTGACGCTGCAAAAAAATAATAATTACTGTTAGACTATAGTTATGATTATTATAATGGGCCTGACTACCTAATCACAAACCGCCTGATTTTATTCGACAAGAAAACCTGTAAATTTTATTCACAAATCAAACTAGTTTTGAACAATATTTTGAATAAACTAAACATAAAACAATTTACTAAAGTTACTCCTATTAGACTTAAATACCTCGTTATAGATTTGTTGAATTTTGATAGAAAATTAGCTACTTTTGGATAACTAAGGCCTACCACACGCGCAAGTATCACCACAGTTATAACTGCGTAGGTAAATCTGTTGTCAAACTTGATCACGGACGTAGCTACCTCACGGCACAGTTAAGTACGCACAAGCGCCTCATTTTTGTCAAAATCTTAGGCGTGGAAACAATGTTTCCCAATGAGGAACTATTTCTTCTGCTGGTATATTTTAAATATTTGCTAGTGAAAAAAAAGTCTATGCAAAAGTCAAAGCGTAAACGATCGAAGTGGACAAAAAAATGGCTGTTAAATAGAATAATTCCTTTAAAAACTCTGTACTTACCTCTTTCATTTTATTTATCATCTGTTCATAGGCATCGTTCTTTTTATTTCGGTCGAAATAAGCCTTTGATTTAATTTTCCATAATGCAGGCAGAGATTTGTATAAATTTATAAATTCCGTTATGAACTCGCGATTGTAGGAACGCAAATCAGCCATTTTGTGATGGACGACCACGTACCTCACCGCACGACCACTAGCCTCATCTGTGGCTTGAACACTGAACACGCAACCACACACACAAGCAAATACGCGCAGACCGGGCCTGCGCAAGTAAAATTTCAAACAAGTCGAAAAATGCGCAAGCCACGCTATGGGGTTGGCGCGTGATACAGTTTCACCAATCGCACGCACGGTGTTCCGAGTACAAGCCGGCTTGCGCAGACAAAACTGTGGTGATACTTGCGCGTGTGGTAGGCCCAAACGGGCGGTTGTTGAAAGGATGATTAACTTGCAAATCAGTTGACCACTGGTCAAACCTCCTGTCAAGTGCAAATTGGGTTTGCTGGAATGTATTTTACTTCTTTTTTTTTATAAATAAATATTTCTGGACATTTTACACAGCGCTATCTAGCCCCAAACTAAGCAGAGCTTGTATTATGGGAACCAGATAACTGATAGAATACTTATATAGTTTTTTTTGTAAATACATACTTATAATATATAGAGAAACAACCAGACCCGGAACAAATATCTGTATATCATGCAAACATTTGTTCCGCGGCGGGAATCGAACCCGCTACCTCCTGCGTCTCAGCCGGCTATTCGCCCACTGCACCACGGAGGTCGTCATTTGGTTTTAATCAGTGATTTGTTAAACAGGTTGTCAAATCAGTCAACAAAATCTCTTGACAAACGTGAAAATGGGTTGCAGGAACGCTGATTAGCCGTTTTTCGTCCATTAAACGGTTGTCAAATCGATTGATAACTAATCAGTGTGGGAGCTCTAGTTAGCAAAAATAATTTTGTTATTTAGAATTAATATAGTGGTTTTACTCTACAAATCGCGTACATCAGGTGTGTACTCCAAAAGTAACAATAATATGATTATATGTATTTGTGAAAGTGTTATCTTTTAAAAAACTATTGTAACTGCCTACATAACCTAACCTTTAAATTATTTATTTATAGGATGTCTCTCGAATTTAACTAGTAACAATGATGAGGATGACAACGACAGACAATAGTGATGAGGACAAGAGTGGAACCATCTGAGGATTTCACTGAGGAAGAATTCAAGATGCGCTATAGAGTTTCAAAGCCTGTGATTACATAAAATGCCTTGATTGTGGACTCTATATATCCCATTTACCTACATTGCGGAGTAGCTCTATCAGTGTCCTACAACAAATGTAAAAAAAGTGAAAAAATGACACATGATAGATACATAATAATGTGCTGGATGAATAACTTTAGCTAGATAGTAAGTTAGTTGAAACACGTTGACATAAAATATTACCCTTTAGTAAATCTAATTAGTAGTGACTGGAACTCACTCTTGCAAAACCTAATTTATCTTTCTTTATTTAAAACTAGAAATTCGGCTTTAAATGACAATTTCTTGATATATTCAAATCACCCGATAGTCCCAGTAGACCCCACACGACTGTTCGCTGTATCGTGGCTATTATCTGACGACCTCTGTGGCGCAGTGGCCGAATAACCGGCTGAGACGCAGGAGGTAGTGGGTTCGATTGCCACCGTCCGCGGCGGGAATCGAATGTTTGCATGATAAGATAAGATAAGATAACTATTTATTGTACACCAAAGTAAAATACAGAACATAATTCTTACAAATAGATTTAGTGCAATGGTCGGTATTATCGCTAAAAGCGATCTCTTCCAGACAACCTTTGTACGTTAAGACAACCTGTATATGTGGGTAGTTGTACCGCAGAAGACGAAAGTGCGGTCCCGTATTTTTTATCTTTTTAAATCTTAACATGGCTCAAAAAGCTGTCGAAAGTTCTGTACGCGAACTACATAAACTTGTGGTGGATCTCACTAAAAAAAATCTGTGATTTGGAGTGTAAAGTGAATGTGCAAAACTCAATAATCTCCACACAAACTGAAGTCATAACTAAACTCAAATCAGCTGTTGAGGGTAGTAGACTTCAAACCAAGCTCAGCATCAATCCTGCACCACTGGTCGTCGAGACACAGCCAGTGCCTCAGCGACCTATGAGACAAGTAAGAGTAAACGCCATAGCCTCAAAAGCCGATAGGATTATGGACAGGATCAAAATGTAACACATGACGGCGGTGCATCTATATACATTTAAAAACATATCTACATACTATAAACCCAAATTACCAAAAATAACACAAATTAAATTTAAATACAGATATTTGTATTATTACATGATCTACAGATATTTGTTCCGGGTCTGATTGTTTTGCTATATATTATAAGTATGTATTTACAAAAAAAAGTATGTAAGCATTTTATCAATTATCTGGTTCCCATAGTACAGGCTTTGCTTAGTTTGGGGCTAGATAGCGCTGTGGGAAATGTCCAGCAATCATCATCATCATATCAGCCGTAGGACGTCCACTGCTGGACAAAGGCCTCCCTCATTGATCTCCAGGAACTGCGGTTGGAAGCGGCCTGCATCCAACGCCGACCTGCGGTTCTTACCAAGTCGTCTGCCCATCTTGTGGGTGCACGTCCTACGCTGCGCTTGCCGGTCCGTGGCCTCCACTCGAGAACCTTTCGGCCCCATCGGCCATCTGTTCTGCGCGCTATATGACCTGCCCATTGCCACTTCAACGTGCTAATCCGTCGGGCTATGTCGGTGACTTGAGTTCTCTTACGTATCTCCTCATTTCTGATTCGATCCCGTAGGCTATGCTGTCCAGCAATATTAAAAAAAAATTATGAACTATGAGTCCCAAAAATGTATTAAATATTTGCTTACTATGCAAACATTTGTCACCTACACCTATCTACGTTCTCTTCTTACTCGACCATCGCACCACAGAAGTCCGAGTATTCCATTAGAACACCCTCTTCATACAAATCACCAATAACTGCCAATCCATCGTAGACTGCATCATCGGTTACCATCAGGCGAGATCGTGGTCAAACGCAAGCCTACAATGTATAAAAAAACCAGCCAAGTGCTAGTCGGCCTCGCGCACGAAGGGTTCCGTACCATAAAATCAGCGAAAATCATGTCTGTTGTATGGAAACCCTACTTAAATATTTATTTTATTCAACAGCACAATTTTATTTAATTACCTTATTTGAGGTTGATGCCGATTAAGCTAGTCCTCTAAATTGTATGAGCGCCCATACAACTCCGAGGACTATCTTAATTGGCGTCAATTATGTATGTATGGTACAATTGTACAAAAACAGTTGAAAATTAAAGGGTGTCCCTATTTAATTTTCAACTTTTTTAGTATTTGGAATTTGTCCTTTATTTGTGCTGTAAACCCTGGCTCTTTGCCAAATTTCGTGATTCTAGGTCAACGGGAACTACCATATAGGTTTTCGACCCAAAACCTACTTTCGGTTGACCTAGAATTGTCAATTTTGGTTAAAACAAGGTCTTACAGCACAAGTATAGGGGGAAAATTCCGAAATATAAAATTTTGGTACTTGCCAGTTTTCGCGAAAATCTAAATTTGCCCATATCTTTATATCGTGTTGACTCAGGACCTTGATTTTTATACACCTAATAAGGACTATGAACCTTAGTATCTGGTATAAATTTCAATTTGCTAGGTTCACCCGTTCCTGAGAAAATCGGCGGTGACACACGAACAGACAGACGGACAAGAGAGTGATTTTATAAGGGTTTCTATTTTTACCTTTGGAGGTACGGAACCATAAAAATTGAAAAAAATATTAACTACAATATAAAAAAAATCATAGATTAAATGAAGCGCGTGGAACACAAAAATACTAAGAGTGGACGCTAAATGGGTACTTGGGACCCAGCGCAAATAGTAATTATAACTGACTAGTGCAGGCTTTTCCATTTCACTCGAGTGCAAACATTCAAATGAAAGTTCAATCTTTTAGAGCAAAAATATCAATTCACTACAAAAAAGGAAGTTTTTAGTTTATGAAATACTAGAAACCATTACCATTTTGGATGAAAGTTTTTAGCGTGAGAATAAATGGTTTATCCTTAACAAGTTTCTATGTCAAATAGTTTTAAAATGCCAGGGGAACTTGTACACACGGCTACACATCAAGCTATAATTTTCCAGTATAAGCTGACCTCTCACTCTACGAAAAGCCCACACAATGCGAGGTCAGCTTATACTGGAAATTATAGCTTGATGTGTAGCCGTGTGTACCGTTCCACCAAGTTGATAGCGTCGCTGGCAGCGTCGCGTTTGTATCTAGATTTAAACTCGTCGGAATCAGTTCCAACTTCGTTCACCGCGGGGCTATCATAAAATGTCAATAAGTTTTTTGTTGAAAAATTACTTGTTCAAAACAAGCTTTTATAAAATTCATAATCAGAACCGCAAACAGATTCAAATGAGCATAAACGCACGTACGGCACGCCGTGGAAGCAAACCTATCAAAAATGTAATTTGTAAGCATAGGTATAAAGTATAGGCGTTTTGGCCGCTGCCATATTGGGCTTTATAGCAATATTCTTCTCCTAGATATATTGCAAACCAATGCTGTTGACGCGTATCTTGCCAAATTACACAAGTCAAAGTATGAAGTCGCCCAAGGCTTAGGTACTTTTGTTAAAATTCAGCTGTTAATGACATCAGAAAACCAGAAAACATCCTCCGCCATCGTGGAGGTTCTACCATATTTTGTATTTAATGTGACGTTGTATTAGTGTTCGTGTTCTCCTCAGCAAGCCCTTTCATTTGATACTTAATGCGGTAGTGCAGAAAAAATAACTAGTCCGCCATCTTGGATGATCCGCCATATTGGAATTGAAATGACGTCACATAGGTAAGCAGGCATTGTCATCCAAAATAAGCGTGTATACCAAATTTCAGCTCAATCGCTTAAAGATAACTGATTTAAAATTCATTTGCAAGATTCCACCCGGACAAACATACATACATTGCAAGATAAATAAAAGCTTGTAAGAAGCTATCGAATCGGTCTGATAGTTTTATTCGGATTCGATTTCCAATCAGAGAACGCTATTTTGTAAGCTAATCAACCTTTGAATCCGTGTCGGAAAGGTATGCAAACTTTATGGTCAATCAATCACTGAGCCGATTCTTTGTGAACTGAGAAACGTCTCAGTAGATAATATAGTTCCAAATAAATGAATTTGAATTTGATTTGAGTTTTCTGGTAGTATAATTATTTACGTTGAGCGCGTCACACACGATGAAGATGATGTATGTGATCGAGCGAAGCGAGATCTCTAAATCAACTTTGGCAAATCCGGGTTGTATGTATGTATGTATGTTTGTCCGAGGATAACTTTCGAAGCGTTGATCTTTTCATCGTAAAATTTAATATATAGGTAGGTAGTGGTGGCACAATTTTGTGTGACTAAATGAGCTAAAACTGTTGGGGGGTTGTTGAGATATTGGTGTTCAAGAGGGACTAAAAAAATGAAAATGAGGCTAACTGGTCAAATAGGACGTCAAATAAAAGGTATTCATTATTAAATTTAGACCACGTTTTTATTTTTCGTAAATACTTTATAGTTTTTGAGTTATTAGTCATAATAAAAACAAAACTTAAACGAAATTCACAGGGTTCACGAGTGATCCGACAGTGCTGTAATTTAGTATGCGTGTAGCTTAAGTGACACAAATATAGGCAAAAGTCTGAAATCCAGAATAACTGCAATTTTTACCCCAAAAAACCTGTAATTTGAAAAACCATAGGTCTAGTGACTGGTTATTATTTCGTGGCACTATTTTGATAGACAAAGATTACAAATAATATTTTTTTTGTTTTAATCGGAGACTCGCGAGATCTCAGATCGGGGCGAACCACTAGTATTTTATGAAAGTCGTTACTTTCGAAGGCTTTAGAACAAAACCAAAACGTTCCAGATCGCCCCAATGACACAGATTATTTAATACCAGCTACGCTACGGGTGCTACGAGCTACGTTGAAAAAGTTGGCGGACTACTACGCCAGAACGCTACTCGACGCCAGCGAGGCTACGCGCGGCTTACCATGTGACCCTCACGATGCGATCACACAAACTTTTCAAAGAAAAAATATATTACTCAGTTTACTAATTCGTGAGGCAATACAGCAATATTATTTCAGATATATTTTTAGAAAGTTTCAAAGTAGTTTCCTGTAAGTTTAAAGTTAGAAGATCGTTTAGACGTGTTTATTAGAGTAAATGTTCGTGTGTTTTATCTGCTGTATCATTAAAGGTAAGTTTTAATTAATAAAGTAGCTACGCCCACTCCTTTATCTAAACAGATTTTGCAAAAGATAAACGCAGTTCTTCGGTAGTAAAAATATGCGAGATCACGATTCTAATGCGTTTATTCTGGTTTTTGACATTTTAGAGGCGTTTCGGATTGCACGGTGCTTTCATACAAAAAAATGCTGTCTTACTTTTTATGAAACGGTAAATTAAAGAAACATTGATAAACTCTTTATTATTCATATATCCAATTACAACACAAACTGTACAGCTGCAACCACTTGACATTCACCTATTAGTATTTAAGTCTAAAATTGTTAAGGCCTCTTTACAGCCGCTTCTAATAATTAATATATTAATATATTTAATTAATATATTATTTTATATTATATCATTTTGTATCTGACAAAGCCCAGAGCTGCAATTTAAATAATATAATATCTTTACGTACTTAATTAGTAATCATTTGTTTTATAAATACGTGTTTTTGAATAATTATTTTATAATTATGAGTAAGTGACGTAACCAAGTGTCCTTTTATGTACCCATGGTTTGAAAATAAATGAATATGAACACAATGAAAAAACCAGATACCTACTTAACAAGAGAAATGTACAATGGGTGGTTTAATCTCTACCAGACAAGCTTAGAATAGAGAGAACTTTATGAAAGAAAAGGACGGCGGTGTCGTTTAAAAAATATAGATACAGGTAAATTAATTATATCACATTAATATTATAAATGTGAAAGTTTGGATGTTTGTATATTTATTTGTTTGTAACTCAATCGATAAGATTTGGTATATACGTAGATAATAACCTGGATTAACACATAGACTACCTTATATCCTATAAGTCAGTTCCCATGGGATAAACATAGTGTAAAGTCAAGTTGCAACAGCGAGTTTAGCTTTATTTCTAGGTTACCTACACATTTAGTAGTGTAACGCGCACGAAGTCGCGGGCAACAGCTACTGATATAGGTCTCTATAGGTCGTAATGCGACCAAATCTAGATAATAGAAAAATAAATGGGACAGTAAGCAAAATTACGATTATCCGGATTTAAGTAAAAACTATTACTTTTCCTGACGCTGCTTAATCAGGATGTCTAAAATGAAACCGGTCAAGTGCGAGTCAGACTCGCGCACAAAGGGTTCCGTCCTACTAACTATAAAAACGTCAAAAAACCACGTTTGTTGTATGGGAGCCAACCCCCCCTTAAATATTAATTTTATTTTAATTTAATTCTTTATTTTAAAGCGGTAAAATATATGTATCAAATATAACTCAATATTCTGTAAATATTTTAAGCGTCTACCCGTTGCCGTTATCAATATCGAGCTAAAACGAGCATAAAATCACGTTTGTTGTATGGGAGCTCCCCTTAAATATGTATTTTATTCCGTTTTAGTATTTGTTGTTATAGCGGCAACAGAAATACATAATCTGTGAAAATTTCAACTGTCTAACTTTCATTGTTCATGAGATACAGCCTGGTGACGGACGGATAGACAGACAGACAGACAGCGGAGCCTTAGTAATAGGGTGCCGTTTTGCCTTTTGGGTACAGAACCCTAAAAAGTATACGAGTATAAGTCACCGCATAATAAGCACCGTTATTTTAAAATACATTTAGTGAAATTCTAAAAGGAAGATCGGACAGTATGCAATCTATCGCAAACTGACCGAGGTGTCGCTTATCACGACCAGGGAGCCGTCAGCTTAAGCCGTGAAATTGTTTGATGTATGTATATAGGTCGCTCATATATGTGTCCACAGAGTTAACAATCGAAATAAATAATCACCCGTAATTACCTTGCAAAGTATATGACCTTTTAGTGGATGTTCTTACCGATAATGAATACTATATTTTTAAGAACCCAGTACGACATAGTGTTCGAATATTTGCACTGTTCACGTTGACCGCACTCTGTATTGCAAGTCAAGAAATTTAAAAATATTTTCATTTTGACACAATGCGGAGCGTAACGCCACTGACCCAGATGAATGTTGACGAATTAAACAGAAACATTGTCTGTCGTAACACCGTTATAACTTATTATCTATGTATTTAAAAATAGAAAAATTATCGCATTTATTTTATAAAATAAAACGTTTGACATTAGATATTACCATAAATAAAAACAATAAAAGAGTAACAAAATCGGTTACCACTCAGCAATGTGCTGATGGTATGAAAACTGATGAAGCGCTGGTAGAACAACAAAATCGGTTACCACTCAGCAATGTGCTGATGGTAGGAAAACTGATGAAGCGCTGGTAGAACAACAAAATCGGTTACCACTCAGCAATGTGCTGATGGTAGGAAAACTGATGAAGCGCTGGTAGAACAACAAAATCGGTTACCACTCAGCAATGTGCTGATGGTAGGAAAACTGATGAAGCGCTGGTAGAACAACAAAATCGGTTACCACTCAGCAATGTGCTGATGGTATGAAAACTGATGAAGCGCTGGTAGAACAACAAAATCGGTTACCACTCAGCAATGTGCTGATGGTAGGAAAACTGATGAAGCGCTGGTAGAACAACAAAATCGGTTACCACTCAGCAATGTGCTGATGGTAGGAAAACTGATGAAGCGCTGGTAGAACAACAAAATCGGTTACCACTCAGCAATGTGCTGATGGTAGGAAAACTGATGAAGCGCTGGTAGAACAACAAAATCGGTTACCACTCAGCAATGTGCTGATGGTATGAAAACTGATGAAGCGCTGGTAGAACAACAAAATCGGTTACCACTCAGCAATGTGCTGATGGTAGGAAAACTGATGAAGCGCTGGTAGAACAACAAAATCGGTTACCACTCAGCAATGTGCTGATGGTAGGAAAACTGATGAAGCGCTGGTAGAACAACAAAATCGGTTACCACTCAGCAATGTGCTGATGGTAGGAAAACTGATGAAGCGCTGGTAGAACAACAAAATCGGTTACCACTCAGCAATGTGCTGATGGTAGGAAAACTGATGAAGCGCTGGTAGAACAACAAAATCGGTTACCACTCAGCAATGTGCTGATGGTAGGAAAACTGATGAAGCGCTGGTAGAACAACAAAATCGGTTACCACTCAGCAATGTGCTGATAGTAGGAAAACTGATGAAGCGCTGGTAGAACAACAAAATCGGTTACCACTCAGCAATGTGCTGATGGTAGGAAAACTGATGAAGCGCTGGTAGAACAACAAAATCGGTTACCACTCAGCAATGTGCTGATGGTATGAAAACTGATGAAGCGCTGGTAGAACAACAAAATCGGTTACCACTCAGCAATGTGCTGATGGTAGGAAAACTGATGAAGCGCTGGTAGAACAACAAAATCGGTTACCACTCAGCAATGTGCTGATGGTAGGAAAACTGATGAAGCGCTGGTAGAACAACAAAATCGGTTACCACTCAGCAATGTGCTGATGGTAGGAAAACTGATGAAGCGCTGGTAGAACAACAAAATCGGTTACCACTCAGCAATGTGCTGATAGTAGGAAAACTGATGAAGCGCTGGTAGAACAACAAAATCGGTTACCACTCAGCAATGTGCTGATGGTAGGAAAACTGATGAAGCGCTGGTAGAACAACAAAATCGGTTACCACTCAGCAATGTGCTGATGGTAGGAAAACTGATGAAGCGCTGGTAGAACAACAAAATCGGTTACCACTCAGCAATGTGCTGATGGTAGGAAAACTGATGAAGCGCTGGTAGAACAACAAAATCGGTTACCACTCAGCAATGTGCTGATGGTAGGAAAACTGATGAAGCGCTGGTAGAACAACAAAATCGGTTACCACTCAGCAATGTGCTGATGGTAGGAAAACTGATGAAGCGCTGGTAGAACAACAAAATCGGTTACCACTCAGCAATGTGCTGATGGGAGGAAAACTGATGAAGCGCTGGTAGAACAACAAAATCGGTTACCACTCAGCAATGTGCTGATGGGAGGAAAACTGATGAAGCGCTGGTAGAACAACAAAATCGGTTACCACTCAGCAATGTGCTGATGGGAGGAAAACTGATGAAGCGCTGGTAGAACAACAAAATCGGTTACCACTCAGCAATGTGCTGATGGGAGGAAAACTGATGAAGCGCTGGTAGAACAACAAAATCGGTTACCACTCAGCAATGTGCTGATGGGAGGAAAACTGATGAAGCGCTGGTAGAACAACAAAATCGGTTACCACTCAGCAATGTGCTGATGGGAGGAAAACTGATGAAGCGCTGGTAGAACAACAAAATCGGTTACCACTCAGCAATGTGCTGATGGGAGGAAAACTGATGAAGCGCTGGTAGAACAACAAAATCGGTTACCACTCAGCAATGTGCTGATGGGAGGAAAACTGATGAAGCGCTGGTAGAACAACAAAATCGGTTACCACTCAGCAATGTGCTGATAGGAGGAAAACTGATGAAGCGCTGGTAGAACAACAAAATCGGTTACCACTCAGCAATGTGCTGATGGGAGGAAAACTGATGAAGCGCTGGTAGAACAACAAAATCGGTTACCACTCAGCAATGTGCTGATGGGAGGAAAACTGATGAAGCGCTGGTAGAACAACAAAATCGGTTACCACTCAGCAATGTGCTGATGGTAGGAAAACTGATGAAGCGCTGGTAGAACAACAAAATCGGTTACCACTCAGCAATGTGCTGATGGTAGGAAAACTGATGAAGCGCTGGTAGAACAACAAAATCGGTTACCACTCAGCAATGTGCTTATGGTAGGAAAACTGATGAAGCGCTGGTAGAACAACAAAATCGGTTACCACTCAGCAATGTGCTGATGGTAGGAAAACTGATGAAGCGCTGGTAGAACAACAAAATCGGTTACCACTCAGCAATGTGCTGATGGTAGGAAAACTGATGAAGCGCTGGTAGAACAACAAAATCGGTTACCACTCAGCAATGTGCTGATGGTAGGAAAACTGATGAAGCGCTGGTAGAACAACAAAATCGGTTACCACTCAGCAATGTGCTGATGGTAGGAAATCTGATGAAGCGCTGGTAGAACAACAAAATCGGTTACCACTCAGCAATGTGCTGATGGTAGGAAAACTGATGAAGCGCTGGTAGAACAACAAAATCGGTTACCACTCAGCAATGTGCTGATGGGAGGAAAACTGATGAAGCGCTGGTAGAACAACAAAATCGGTTACCACTCAGCAATGTGCTGATGGGAGGAAAACTGATGAAGCGCTGGTAGAACAACAAAATCGGTTACCACTCAGCAATGTGCTGATGGTAGGAAAACTGATGAAGCGCTGGTAGAACAACAAAATCGGTTACCACTCAGCAATGTGCTGATGGTAGGAAAACTGATGAAGCGCTGGTAGAACAACAAAATCGGTTACCACTCAGCAATGTGCTGATGGTAGGAAAACTGATGAAGCGCTGGTAGAACAACAAAATCGGTTACCACTCAGCAATGTGCTGATGGTAGGAAAACTGATGAAGCGCTGGTAGAACAACAAAATCGGTTACCACTCAGCAATGTGCTGATGGTAGGAAAACTGATGAAGCGCTGGTAGAACAACAAAATCGGTTACCACTCAGCAATGTGCTGATGGGAGGAAAACTGATGAAGCGCTGGTAGAACAACAAAATCGGTTACCACTCAGCAATGTGCTGGTGGTAGGAAAACTGATGAAGCGCTGGTAGAACAACAATATCGGTTACCACTCAGCAATGTGCTGATGGTAGGAAAACTGATGAAGCGCTGGTAGAACAACAAAATCGGTTACCACTCAGCAATGTGCTGATGGTAGGAAAACTGATGAAGCGCTGGTAGAACAACAAAATCGGTTACCACTCAGCAATGTGATGATGGTAGGAAAACTGATGAAGCGCTGGTAGAACAACAAAATCGGTTACCACTCAGCAATGTGCTGATGGTAGGAAAACTGATGAAGCGCTGGTAGAACAACAAAATCGGTTACCACTCAGCAATGTGCTGATGGTAGGAAAACTGATGAAGCGCTGGTAGAACAACAAAATCGGTTGCCACTCAGCAATGTGCTGATGGGAGGAAAACTGATGAAGCGCTGGTAGAACAACAAAATCGGTTACCACTCAGCAATGTGCTGATGGGAGGAAAACTGATGAAGCGCTGGTAGAACAACAAAATCGGTTGCCACTCAGCAATGTGCTGATGGGAGGAAAACTGATGAAGCGCTGGTAGAACAACAAAATCGGTTACCACTCAGCAATGTGCTGATGGGAGGAAAACTGATGAAGCGCTGGTAGAACAACAAAATCGGTTACCACTCAGCAATGTGCTGATGGTAGGAAAACTGATGAAGCGCTGGTAGAGCAACAAAATCGGTTACCACTCAGCAATGTGCTGATGGTAGGAAAACTGATGAAGCGCTGGTAGAACAACAAAATCGGTTACCACTCAGCAATGTGCTGATGGTAGGAAAACTGATGAAGCGCTGGTAGAGCAACAAAATCGGTTACCACTCAGCAATGTGCTGATGGTAGGAAAACTGATGAAGCGCTGGTAGAGCAACAAAATCGGTTACCACTCAGCAATGTGCTGATGGGAGGAAAACTGATGAAGCGCTGGTAGAGCAACAAAATTGGTTACCACTCAGCAATGTGCTGATGGTAGGAAAACTGATGAAACGCTGGTAGAACAACAAAATCGGTTACCACTCAGCAATGTGCTGATGGTAGGAAAACTGATGAAGCGCTGGTAGAGCAACAAAATCGGTTACCACTCAGCAATGTGCTGATGGTAGGAAAACTGATGAAGCGCTGGTAAAGCAACAAAATCGGTTACCACTCAGCAATGTGCTGATGGTAGGAAAACTGATGAAGCGCTGGTAGAGCAACAAAATCGATTACCACTCAGCAATGTGCTGATGGTAGGAAAACTGATGAAGCGCTGGTAGAGCAACAAAATCGGTTACCACTCAGCAATGTGCTGATGGTAGGAAAACTGATGAAGCGCTGGTAGAGCAACAAAATCGGTTACCACTCAGCAATGTGCTGATGGTAGGAAAACTGATGAAGCGCTGGTAGAGCAACAAAATCGGTTACCACTTAGCAATGTGCTGATGGTAGGAAAACTGATGAACCGCTGGTAGAGCAACAAAATCGATTACCACTCAGCAATGTGCTGATGGTAGGAAAACTGATGAAGCGCTGGTAGAGCAACAAAATCGGTTACCACTCAGCAATGTGCTGATGGGAGGAAAACTGATGAAGCGCTGGTAGAACAACAAAATCGGTTGCCACTCAGCAATGTGCTGATGGGAGGAAAACTGATGAAGCGCTGGTAGAACAACAAAATCGGTTACCACTCAGCAATGTGCTGATGGGAGGAAAACTGATGAAGCGCTGGTAGAACAACAAAATCGGTTACCACTCAGCAATGTGCTGATGGTAGGAAAACTGATGAAGCGCTGGTAGAGCAACAAAATCGGTTACCACTCAGCAATGTGCTGATGGTAGGAAAACTGATGAAGCGCTGGTAGAACAACAAAATCGGTTACCACTCAGCAATGTGCTGATGGTAGGAAAACTGATGAAGCGCTGGTAGAGCAACAAAATCGGTTACCACTCAGCAATGTGCTGATGGTAGGAAAACTGATGAAGCGCTGGTAGAGCAACAAAATCGGTTACCACTCAGCAATGTGCTGATGGGAGGAAAACTGATGAAGCGCTGGTAGAGCAACAAAATTGGTTACCACTCAGCAATGTGCTGATGGTAGGAAAACTGATGAAACGCTGGTAGAACAACAAAATCGGTTACCACTCAGCAATGTGCTGATGGTAGGAAAACTGATGAAGCGCTGGTAGAGCAACAAAATCGGTTACCACTCAGCAATGTGCTGATGGTAGGAAAACTGATGAAGCGCTGGTAAAGCAACAAAATCGGTTACCACTCAGCAATGTGCTGATGGTAGGAAAACTGATGAAGCGCTGGTAGAGCAACAAAATCGATTACCACTCAGCAATGTGCTGATGGTAGGAAAACTGATGAAGCGCTGGTAGAGCAACAAAATCGGTTACCACTCAGCAATGTGCTGATGGTAGGAAAACTGATGAAGCGCTGGTAGAGCAACAAAATCGGTTACCACTCAGCAATGTGCTGATGGTAGGAAAACTGATGAAGCGCTGGTAGAGCAACAAAATCGGTTACCACTTAGCAATGTGCTGATGGTAGGAAAACTGATGAACCGCTGGTAGAGCAACAAAATCGATTACCACTCAGCAATGTGCTGATGGTAGGAAAACTGATGAAGCGCTGGTAGAGCAACAAAATCGGTTACCACTCAGCAATGTGCTGATGGTAGGAAAACTGATGAAGCGCTGGTTTTCTGGGGCGCCGAACACGCGCGCAAGTCTGGCATGACTTCTTTCATGACTTTTTTCTAACTCTTGTGATTTCGGACTTGGCCATCACCGCCCTTTTTAAAAAACCAGCCTGTTCATTAGAAATAAAAGCAAAATAAACAACAATATCAATAAAAGATGGTCCAAATGTTGTCTGGAAGAGATCGCTTTTAACGATAATACCACCTATTGTACCTTTATGTATGTGTATTTCTTTGATGCTGTTATTTTGGTTAGAGTATTTCTATATATCACTCTGTACGTTTTCATACTCACGACTGACGTCTCATTTATCGTACTTAAAACGAAATGTAAGACTGTAGTACAATTATACTTTGTGAACAACATTTTCTAAGAATTACTTTAGAACTTAAATTACAAAAAATGTTTTATATATTGTGTCGCGAACTTATTTCTTAGTGACTGGCTCTGAGTTCCACGTTCGTCCATCCCCTTTGAAAACTTGCCGTCGTTATGTGTGTGTATCTTTTTATTTATTGTTTGAGTTTATGAGATGGTTCCTACCTTTGTATGGTGAGAGTTGTGTATTTTTTGAAGTGAAAACTTCTTTAGGTGCATTGAACATTTTTTAACACTGACTGTCACTGGCAGGTATTATATTCTGTTTGGTTACTGACACCTCTGTATATAAAGTACCTCTGCCTCGAGCATCGTCGAAAGGTTACAAGCCTCTCGGTTTTTTATCAGATACATATCGGATAGTGTGCTGCGGAGCTCTTCAACCTGATCCCACCATCCCCATTCTAGCATCGGACAACCAGACGCTCCGTGGTGCGCCACTGCTACATGGTAGACATACCTCCCATACGCACAAAGCGGTACACTTCCACCTTTATTATGCGCACCGCCAAGGAGTGAAACGCCTTGACAGAGTCTGTTTTTCCTGTTTCCTGATAACTACAACCTAGGGATCGTCAAGTCGCGAGTGAATAGGTTTCTTCTAGGCAAGCGTGTACCATCGTAGACTGCATCATCGCTTACCATCAGGCGAGATCGTGGTTAAACGCTAGCCTATAATTTATAAATATATATATAAGTATCTGTAGTGGAGTCTGCTTTTATTCAAGTTTTCACTTCTGTCGGTACTCCCGGAGTGCCACTTTTTTATTTTGTAGAGAATCCTTGTATTGTATCCAATACTCTTTGACAAATAATACCTACAGCGTGCATCAAAATATGTTAAGAACCAGAATTCTACCCATCAAAATGGCATCCATATTCAATACTCATATATTAAATTCGAAAGTAGCTGTCTCTCTAGAAACAGCTGCACCGATTTCATTAAATTTAGTAATGTAGATAGATTGAGGCTTACGCTACTTTTTACTGATAAATCACAAGTGTGTGTGTAGCGAAAGTTTGGATGTTTGTTTGTTTGTTACTCAATCACGCCGTAACAGCTGAACTGATTTCGATGATATTTGATATATACGTAGATTATAACCTGGATCACCACATAGGCTACTTTTTATCCGATAAATCAGTTCCGATGGGATAAAAATGGGATGTCAAGTCAAGTTCCAACAGCGAGTTTAGCTTTATTTCTAGGTTACCTACACATTTAGTAGTATAACACGTACGAAGTCGCGGGCAACAGCTAGTTTCTTATAAATAAAGTAGTTTTTTTAACATTTGTCTTAGATGTCCAAATTATTTCAGCTTGGAATGACGGAGTCCTCATATTTTAATTGTATTTTTGTATAATCAACTTAATAATCAGTTACAGAGTTTTGCGTGCGTATATGGTAGGTGACGTGTCAAAATATCTGAATAATAATAATCACATCTTCTTCTTCTTTCGTTTCGATGTCTCAATACTATAGCCATTTTGACCAGTACGCCGCCACGTTCATGGCAGCGTCGGAGCAGGTCATCAGTTGCTCCATCGTGCAGGGGTAGGGCAGGATGGGCATGCAGGGACGTGTGCCATTGTTTAGAGCTGGGCACCACTTTGGCATTGCGTCGCCAATTCGTCTATAATACCCCATTTACTAAGATTACACCTGCAGCGGCCGACTTGGGTACAGAGGTAATAATAACATAAAACTAATCAATGTGTAAAGTAAATGATAAATTAGCAAAACTAAAAACATGCTCAAAAATAATTACTAAAAATTATACGAAAACACATGGTCTGCCTTCCTCATGCCATCTCTATACCCAGCCAGGGTTCATATAAAAACACATGGTCTGCCTTCCTCATGCTATCTCTATACCCAGCCAGGGTTCATATGAAAACACATGGTCTGCCTTCCTCATGCTATCTCTATACCCAGCCAGGGTTCATATGAAAACACATGGTCTGCCTTCCTCATGCTATCTCTATACCCAGCCAGGGTTCATATGAAAACACATGGTCTGCCTTCCTCATGCTATCTCTATACCCAGCCAGGGTTCATATGAAAACACATGGTCTGCCTTCCTCATGCTATCTCTATACCCAGCCAGGGTTCATATGAAAACACATGGTCTGCCTTCCTCATGCCATCTCTATACCCAGCCAGGGTTCATATGAAAACACATGGTCTGCCTTCCTCATGCCATCTCTATACCCAGCCAGGGTTCATATGAAAACACATGGTCTGCCTTCCTCATGCTATCTCTATACCCAGCCAGGGTTCATATGAAAACACATGGTCTGCCTTCCTCATGCTATCTCTATACCCAGCCAGGGTTCATATGAAAACACATGGTCTGCCTTCCTCATGCTATCTCTATACCCAGCCAGGGTTCATATGAAAACACATGGTCTGCCTTCCTCTTGCTATCTCTATACCCAGCCAGGGTTCATATGAAAACACATGGTCTGCCTTCCTCATGCTATCTCTATACCCAGCCAGGGTTCATATGAAAACACATGGTCTGCCTTCCTCTTGCTATCTCTATACCCAGCCAGGGTTCATATGAAAACACATGGTCTGCCTTCCTCATGCTATCTCTATACCCAGCCAGGGTTCATATGAAAACACATGGTCTGCCTTCCTCATGCTATCTCTATACCCAGCCAGGGTTCATATGAAAACACATGGTCTGCCTTCCTCTTGCTATCTCTATACCCAGCCAGGGTTCATATGAAAACACATGGTCTGCCTTCCTCATGCTATCTCTATGCCCAGCCAGGGTTCATATGAAAACACATGGTCTGCCTTCCTCATGCTATCTCTATGCCCAGCCAGGGTTCATATGAAAACACATGGTCTGCCTTCCTCATGCTATCTCTATACCCAGCCAGGGTTCATATGAAAACACATGGTCTGCCTTCCTCATGCTATCTCTATACCCAGCCAGGGTTCATATGAAAACACATGGTCTGCCTTCCTCTTGCTATCTCTATACCCAGCCAGGGTTCATATGAAAACACATGGTCTGCCTTCCTCATGCTATCTCTATACCCAGCCAGGGTTCATATGAAAACACATGGTCTGCCTTCCTCTTGCTATCTCTATACCCAGCCAGGGTTCATATGAAAACACATGGTCTGCCTTCCTCATGCTATCTCTATACCCAGCCAGGGTTCATATGAAAACACATGGTCTGCCTTCCTCATGCTATCTCTATACCCAGCCAGGGTTCATATGAAAACACATGGTCTGCCTTCCTCTTGCTATCTCTATACCCAGCCAGGGTTCATATGAAAACACATGGTCTGCCTTCCTCATGCTATCTCTATACCCAGCCAGGGTTCATATGAAAACACATGGTCTGCCTTCCTCATGCTATCTCTATACCCAGCCAGGGTTCATATGAAAACACATGGTCTGCCTTCCTCATGCTATCTCTATACCCAGCCAGGGTTCATATGAAAACACATGGTCTGCCTTCCTCTTGCTATCTCTATACCCAGCCAGGGTTTATATGAAAACACATGGTCTGCCTTCCTCATGCTATCTCTATACCCAGCCAGGGTTCATATGAAAACACATGGTCTGCCTTCCTCATGCTATCTCTATACCCAGCCAGGGTTCATATGAAAACACATGGTCTGCCTTCCTCTTGCTATCTCTATACCCAGCCAGGGTTCATATGAAAACACATGGTCTGCCTTCCTCATGCTATCTCTATACCCAGCCAGGGTTCATATGAAAACACATGGTCTGCCTTCCTCTTGCTAGCTCTATACCTAGCCAGGGTTCATATGAAAACACATAGTCTGCCTTCCTCATGCTATCTCTATACCCAGCCAGGGTTCATATGAAAACACATGGTCTGCCTTCCTCATGCTATCTCTATACCCAGCCAGGGTTCATATGAAAACACATGGTCTGCCTTCCTCATGCTATCTCTATACCCAGCCAGGGTTCATATGAAAACACATGGTCTGCCTTCCTCATGCTATCTCTATACCCAGCCAGGGTTCATATGAAAACACATGGTCTGCCTTCCTCATGCTATCTCTATACCCAGCCAGGGTTCATATGAAAACACATGGTCTGCCTTCCTCATGCTATCTCTATGCCCAGCCAGGGTTCATATGAAAACACATGGTCTGCCTTCCTCATGCTATCTCTATGCCCAGCCAGGGTTCATATGAAAACACATGGTCTGCCTTCCTCATGCTATCTCTATACCCAGCCAGGGTTCATATGAAAACACATGGTCTGCCTTCCTCATGCTATCTCTATACCCAGCCAGGGTTCATATGAAAACACATGGTCTGCCTTCCTCATGCTATCTCTATACCCAGCCAGGGTTCATATGAAAACACATGGTCTGCCTTCCTCATGCTATCTCTATACCCAGCCAGGGTTCATATGAAAACACATGGTCTGCCTTCCTCATGCTATCTCTATACCCAGCCAGGGTTCATATGAAAACACATGGTCTGCCTTCCTCATGCTATCTCTATACCCAGCCAGGGTTCATATGAAAACACATGGTCTGCCTTCCTCATGCTATCTCTATACCCAGCCAGGGTTCATATGAAAACACATGGTCTGCCTTCCTCATGCTATCTCTATACCCAGCCAGGGTTCATATGAAAACACATGGTCTGCCTTCCTCATGCTATCTCTATACCCAGCCAGGGTTCATATGAAAACACATGGTCTGCCTTCCTCATGCTATCTCTATACCCAGCCAGGGTTCATATGAAAACACATGGTCTGCCTTCCTCATGCTATCTCTATACCCAGCCAGGGTTCATATGAAAACACATGGTCTGCCTTCCTCATGCTATCTCTATACCCAGCCAGGGTTCATATGAAAACACATGGTCTGCCTTCCTCATGCTATCTCTATACCCAGCCAGGGTTCATATGAAAAAACATGGTCTGCCTTCCTCATGCCATCTCTATACCCAGCCAGGGTTCATATGAAAAAACATGGTCTGCCTTCCTCTTGCTATCTCTATACCCTGCCAGGGTTCATATTAAAAAACATGGTCTGCCTTCCTCTTGCTATCTCTTTACCCTGCCAGGGTTCATATGAAAAAACATGGTCTGCCTTCCTCATGCTATCTCTATACCCAGCCAGGGTTCATATGAAAAAACATGGTCTGCCTTCCTCATGCTATCTCTATACCCAGCCAGGGTTCATATGAAAAAACATGGTTTGCCTTCCTCTTGCTATATCTATACCCTGCCAGGGTTCATATGAAAAAACATGGTCTGCCTTCCTCTTGCTATCTCTATACCCAGCCAGGGTTCATATGAAAAAACATGGTCTGCCTTCCTCTTGCTATCTCTATACACTGCCAGGGTTCATACGAAAACACATGGTCTGCCTTCCTCATGCCATCTCTATACCCAGCCAGGGTTCATATGAAAACACATGGTCTGCCTTCCTCATGCTATCTCTATACCCAGCCAGGGTTCATATGAAAACACATGGTCTGCCTTCCTCTTGCTATCTCTTTACCCTGCCAGGGTTCATATGAAAAAACATGGTCTGCCTTCCTCATGCTATCTCTATACCCAACCAGGGTTCATATGAAAAAACATGGTCTGCCTTCCTCATGCTATCTCTATACCCAGCCAGGGTTCATATGAAAAAACATGGTCTGCCTTCCTCTTGCTATCTCTATACCCAGCCAGGGTTCATATGAAAAAACATGGTCTGCCTTCCTCTTGCTATCTCTATACCCAGCCAGGGTTCATATGAAAAAACATGGTCTGCCTTCCTCTTGCTATCTCTATACCCTGCCAGGGTTCATACGAAAACACATGGTCTGCCTTCCTCATGCCATCTCTATACCCAGCCAGGGTTCATATGAAAAAACATGGTCTGCCTTCCTCTTGCTATCTCTATACCCTGCCAGGGTTCATATGAAAAAACATGGTCTGCCTTCCTCTTGCTATCTCTTTACCCTGCCAGGGTTCATATGAAAAAACATGGTCTGCCTTCCTCATGCTATCTCTATACCCAACCAGGGTTCATATGAAAAAACATGGTCTGCCTTCCTCATGCTATCTCTATACCCAGCCAGGGTTCATATGAAAAAACATGGTTTGCCTTCCTCTTGCTATCTCTATACCCTGCCAGGGTTCATATGAAAAAACATGGTCTGCCTTCCTCTTGCTATCTCTTTACCCTGCCAGGGTTCATATGAAAAAACATGGTCTGCCTTTCTCATGCTATCTCTATACCCAGCCAGGGTTCATATGAAAAAACATGGTCTGCCTTCCTCTTGCTATCTCTATACCCTGCCAGGGTTCATATGAAAAAACATGGTCTGCCTTCCTCTTGCTATCTCTATACCCTGCCAGGGTTCATATGAAAAAACATGCTCTGCCTTTCTCTTGCTATCTCTATACCCTGCCAGGGTTCATATGAAAAAACATGGTCTGCCTTCCTCTTGCTATCTCTATACCCTGCCAGGGTTCATATGAAAAAACATGGTCTGCCTTCCTCTTGCTATCTCTATACCCTGCCAGGGTTCATATGAAACTATCTACCTGTAACAACTTTGTGTAACACCATGTGAAAGCATTTAATGTTTAAGTACCTGTTGAGTATGTAAATTTTTATTTATCATATCTTAGATTCTTAAAAACTGAATTGAGAAAGTCGTAGAAACCAGCCAAAAGCAATAAAAACCAGGTAGGTCCGAAAATTAAGAATATCCACAGTAAAATACATTTCAAGCGATGTAACCATGTTAATAGAGCCACAGTAATTTTTAATACAGTGCGTTCGCGCTAAATCTACATTTTTTTATATATTATAGGCTAGCGTTTGACCACGATCTCGCCTGATGGTAAGCGATGATGCAGTCTACGATGGTACACGCTTGCCTAGAAGAAACCTGTTCACTCGCGATACCCAGGTTGTAGCTATCAGGAAACACATACTCTGGCAAGGCGTTCCACTCTTTGGCGGTGCGCATAATAAAGGTCGAAGTGAACCGCTTTGTGCGAATGGGAGGTATTTCTACCATGTAGCGGTGGCGCACCGCAGAGCGTCTGGTTGTTCGTTGATAGAAAGGAGATGGTGGGATCAGGTTTAAAAGTTCCGCCGCACACTCCCCGAAATGTACTCGATAAAAAACCGAGAGGCTAGCAACCCTTCGTCGATGTTCCAGACTGAGTAGCCTTGCATCAACTAGCTCATCGTTGTCTATGAGCTTCTTGGCTCTTCTCTCAATTGATTCCAGAGCTTCAAGTTGGTACTGCGCTGATCCGTCCCAGAGGTGATAACAATACTCCAAACACGATCGGACTTGTGCTTGGTACAAGTTGAGCAACTGTCCCGGTGTGAAGTAGTGTCTCACCTTTGCGAGTATACCAAGCTTTTTAGCAGCCAACTGGGCTTTCGACTCAATGTAGGAGCCAAAATTGAGAGTCGGAGTTAACATAACGGCGAATTTAAAATATCAAATATAAAGTAAATCTATTACCAAACAGGTCATCTCTCCACGATATACATTGACATTCATTTCTGTAGCACTTTTCTGTGACAGTTACTGTGTTTAGAAGGTGTTTGTAAACTCCCTTTTTATAACCTTTCTTTGCATTTGCACACTTATCCTGGGCGGAATTTTGAATAATTCATCGTCCTGTTTATTAATTTATTTTGAAGTCCCTTTCATAATCCCTAAATAATTAAATGCCTAAAAGTAGAAGCCATCTTAATTCCACTTTAATGAAAGTTACACGCTAGACCCAAGTTTTATTTTGTTAAATTACGCTTTTTCTTAATGCGAAACGAGTGACAGTCTCATGTGTTTTGAGTATGAAAAACTATAAAAAGAAAAAATGACAAAGCCGCAACAAAAAAGTCACAAAATGCAACCACTTTTTAAGATGTCTTCTACTTTTCAAAATGCCTTCACTGACTAACTAGCGATTCACGCGAAAACGTTTCCAAACAAGTACCTTTTTAACAAAAATATAACCGACTTAAGAAAACATAAAAACCAAACTACTAAACCGATATTGATGAAATTTCTATGGGACCAACCTGGAGGTATATTCTTTCAAAAAGTATTTACCAAATCGCTTGATAAATTACAGTGTTCTGAGATAACAGATATTTTTCTTGAAATCGGTTAAAAAGGAAACATTTCAATCCTATTATATTCTTAAATTTGCATTGCTGCTTTCCTTGTTTGTTTTATAAAAACCCCGAGCTCTTTATCAAAAACTGAAGTAATACTTGTGGCATAAGGCCGGCCACGTACAGAATTTCGTTACGGATTACCGTTTCTGAATATCGATACCGAATTGCGAAGGCTCTACTTCCATATTTGATTCCTACTGCCTTACCTTTATTGAGATCGGCCAAAGACATTACAAATTAAACCATCCCCGGGGAATTTCTAAACTGTTTGACCTAGAGACTTTTATCGTTGGAAATTATCATCCAATATAATCTTGAAAATCGTGAGAAACACCTGCATGAGAGATGCACAATATAGAGGAGGCTGGCAGAAAACAAGGTTTAGTACCCAGCAGTAGGTGATTCTGGGCTGAAATGATAATGATGATAATAATAATATTAAATATCCAATAGTAAATAAAAATATTGTAGTGCTTAGGGCACTTGTATGAACGCCGTGAGAAAGCGATTAGCTATCAACTTTTTTCTCGCTCAAGAAACGAACAAAAGATAAAGATTCCATGTCAGTAAAAGAGACATGTATATTATAATAGTTGCTCGCTGTCCGTTCACACTGCCGGCGAGAACTCGCTCTCAACTATTTTGTCGCAGCGACTACAACACTCGCTCAGTGATACTCGCTCAGCGATGCACGCTTGGCGGTCAGAACACACGCCGTGAGGTGATGAATATCTCCCGCCGCACTCGCTCACTCGGTTTTTAGCTCAGCAAGTCATCTATATGAACTACACATTTGCTTCTCGCTGCTCGCCAACTCGTTTCTGGTTTCTAGCTCTACTCGCTTCTCGCTCATTGTCGGCGAGAAAGCAATTAGCTATCAACTATTTTCTCGCTCAAGAAACGAACAAAAGATATAGATTCCGTGTCAGTAAACGAGACAAGTACATTAATAGTTGATCGCTGGCCATCCACACTGCCGGCGAGAACTCGCTCTCCACTATTTTGTCGCAGCGACTACAACACTCGCTCAATGATACTCGCTCAGCGATACGCGCTCAGCGATGCTCGCTTGGCGGTCAGAACATACGCCGTGAGATGAACCAGCGGTCATTTCTCTACTGGTATGTATCTGAATACACGCATTGTTATGAATTTACGAGTAGAGCAATCATTAGAACTATCATTGTTGTCCAACTCGTTTCTAGATTCTATTTCTATTAGCTTCTCGCTCATCGGCGGCGGTGAGACATGTGCCTAAACTTATTAAAAACGTTCCGAGAATTGAAGGAATACATTATATAGAAAGGGTGTAAGTGCGTATAAGGATTCCAACAATAAAGTTATGTTTTTTTTATTAATAAATAATAACAAATTTTAAAAAAATCTAACATACCACTTAAAAGTTTCCTGGAATATTTTCAGAAATAGAACACATGCTAATACACATCTTGCCACATCTCTACTGATATGCATGAATTATTTGTCATTTAGTTCTAGGCGGTATCTTCAAAGCACAAGGTCTAATCAACTGACAGTTGACAGCCTGTGATCTCCAATACAATACTGCGATACGTGAACTGTTTTTTCTTAAGGAGCTCTATGCCCTTCAAAGTCTTCAAAGTCTTGTCAAATTCAAAGTAAGTATCTTCAAAGTTCATAATTAGATTCGTTGAACACTAATAGACCCCCAAATATAAATTTGCTTGTAATTTCCAAAAGCATTACTACATCGTGATGCGTCATCTGTTGCTGTTCGATTTCTACTTTGTACTCCGTCATCAGACCTGTATCAACATTTATGGCAAAACTCTGGAGGTACATTCTATAGATTAAAAAAAGAATCATCGAAATCGGCTTACAATTGGCAGAGATATCGAGTAACAAACATACAGCCGAATTGAGAACCTTTTTGAAGTCGGTTGAAAAATCCTAAAAGGTGTTTCAACACGCAGGTTCACGCTGAGCAGGCTCATGATGAGCAGATGACAATAGTTATTATCAAACATTTTGGTTCGACTATATTTCGGAATCGTTCTCTACGTTCGATCTTGTTCGATTGGATGCAAAAATTCCCGCTTCTGTAGTGCGTCAGGGATGTTTGCAGAATATCAAACGGATGGTTTCGAAGCCATCCTACGCAAGAAAACTGCATCCCTGATTCACAGAGTGCGGGGCAGTCAAAACACCATTCTGAAAACCATATCGGACAGATTTGCCTCTCCGATATGGAAGTGCTTCGTGTTGAGAGTGATCAAACCTACCTAGGTTGGTCACTCTCAGCGCGAACACCTTTTGTCCTATTGTTTTATTTTATTCCTATTGTGTGTACCTACTAATCTAGTATATAAGTAACATACTTGTACCAGAGACTAGCACAGAGACTAGTAATATCATAGACTGTCAATATCCATATAAGAAATCGTAGCCCGCAAAAAGCTTAAAATCCCGTATTATTTGTAGATGGCGCTGTCTCATAGCCTGGAAACTTTCATAGCGGCCATTGCACCCAACAAATAAAAATAAACTTCCACTAAAACACACCAAAATATTTCAATATTTTTTAGAATAAGTAATATTGTCCATAAAATAATATTTAACGATTTTATTTTAAATTGATGATTTACCACTTTCATACGCTTAATCACAGATGGCGTGGGAAGGTAGCACATCGTGTTTACCTAGATGGCGTTTAACACAAAATTAACACAAAGTCCGAAACAAACGGAACGAAAGAGAACCGTGAACGGACTGACATCGACAGCCGAGAAGCAAGCAAAGTCACGCTTTTTGTACCTAATTTTGTTACATGCTATGTTGCCAAACCTCACTTCTCAAAAGTCGCGACTAGTAAGTCGATATTTTGTTGTACATAATGTACGTACATATTGTGTAGGTATTAAGTTCATTATTTTAGTAGTTATGTTTCCAGTTCAAATTAATAGAACGTATTATCTTGTAGTAGGTATGCATTTGCCGGGTACTTACAAATTAATTTTATTTTCTTTCAAAAAATGTTCTACTTATCTGTACATCACTATAAATATGTATTCTTATTTTACAAATATGTAGGTATTTCCGCATTTAAGTGATAATGGTAGGATCATAGACGTATGTAATGAATAAAAGATATCTATCCTTTCCATTCCTAAAAATCCCTATTTTGATGGAAACTTTCATGTTCTGGCAATTCTGAGAAAATGTGCGCAAATCTTAAAAAATTGCTAGAGACTAAAGTTTTAACTGAACTGAAAAGCGGCAACCTCGCACAACGTAAAGGTCACAACGTCGCAATAATATTATCACGCACGTGTAATTGCAAATAGCGCCATCTATATTTCTTCGTACCATTATGAGCGGTAGTAAGCTAAAGGTTGGCATATATTTAACGATTTGTAACACTTAGCGACATCTCGCGTCCTAGCAGGTAATCAAATATCGAGTTACATTATCTTGTTTGAGACTGTCAGTCTATTTAAATAATGTTGGTATGTGCTTGTACTAACAATTTATGGATTTTGTAATCTGAAATAAAATATTTTTATTTTATTTATTTCTTTTATTTAAAAATGCCGAGAAAGTGTGTAAAAAAATTGTTCCCTCTATCTTCAAGGTTTTGGATGCTAGTTTAAATTTTATCAGAGATTACAGAGTGCAGGAACTTTCTTCTTGGGATTTTTGTCCACTCCAGATCCTAGTTCAGGGCGAACCACTAGAAAATAATTATTAATTTTTTATTCCTAAATGCAAGTAATCTTTATATTTTTATCGTTTAATTGCATTCTAATATAAAATCAAAATCTTTTTATTCATTAAAATCTCAAAGATCACTTTGAAACGTCAATTTTACTGCTTGTTCCTACGCGACCAAGCCAGGAAAGAAAGGCAAGAAATAAGGCGAGTTGTTTTTTTAATGATCCTTTTAGAATACATAACAATAAAGAAAATAAATTACGTCTAAATTGTAAAATTGATGAACGAGTTGGAGCAATTTCAATTCCATGCTTGTCTATAGTAGACTTTTTTATACATATTTTGTTTAGTTCTTATTTTTAAATTTCTTAATGTACATTGTTTTAGTTAGATATACGGTGCCAAATCTTCAACTCACAACTTAGCATGTACTAATATTATCCCAGTCATTTAAAACAATGTGTGATTTAAAGTTTTGTATGAATGTGACTAGAATGAGACTGGTGGAAGCTAAGTTAAGCCTGTTTATCTCGATCTTGGTGAATAATAAATTAACTATATGCCATTAGAAATCGAAAATTCAATATTTAATTATGTACGATTATATTTAAAACAAATGTGTGTAATTAATCTTTAGATCTACAACAGCATCCTAGACATCCTATACATTAGATACATTATCATCCTATACATTATAGAATCCTAGACATTATGAATGACAAATGTTTGCTTCTTCAGCTTCGTTGCGTAGACTTCGTAACTTTTTACCGACCGCCACCAAAATTACGCTTGCACAATCCCTTCTACTCCCTATCTTAGATTACGCCGACGCCAGCTACCTCGACATTTCCGAAGTCCAAAAGAGTAAACTTGAGCGCCTTCAAAACCTTTGTATTCGGTTCATATTCGGCTTGCGCAAGTATGACCATGTCTCAGAATTTCGCGCAAAACTCAAGTGGCTCCCTATACGTCTTCGCTGGAATGCACATATTCTATCACTTCTTTATAACATTCTCTATAATCCCAGTTCACCTTCTTATCTAAAGGAGCGTTTCGAGTTTCTGTATCAGGGACACCCTCAAACCCTTCGTTCTTCCGTAGCTCTACAGCTGGAACTCCCATTCATAGTTCACAATTTTATGGTGACTCCTTTACAGTACAAGCTGTGCGACTGTGGAACGCCTTACCTTTGTCTATAAGGTCGTCCCAATCTCTTCCTATTTCCAAAGTCAAGGTGTACAACCATTTCCTTTCGTTGTCTCGTAACTGCTAGTTAGTGTTTATGTTATTTATTCTCTTTATGTAGTGTAGTTTATTTATACTTATATTATTTGTATGTATTTAAGTTTATGTTTATTAGTATAATCAATAGGTAGGTATATTTTATTTTGTGGGTTCTGTTTATGTCTGTAGGTACTCTTACACCGCCGTCTTTTAAATTTTTGTTTATCCTGTCCATCCAAAGGATGTCTGGAAGAGATCGCTTTTAGCGATAAGACCGTTCATTGTACCTTTATTTATTGTTTATTTCCATTATTACTGTATTTTTATTTGGTGTGCAATAAAGAGTATTTCATTCGTTAATTCATGAAATTAGTTAGGTGTTTATTAAATGCCATTCCATACAAAAGAGAATGTTCCACCAATAAAATGTATCTGAACTCGATGACTTTTGTATATCTTAATAACACTTGTTCCGCAGCGGGAATCGAACCCGCTACGCAGAAGATAGCGGGTGCGTTTCCCGCTGCGGAACAAATGTTTACATGATCTACAGATATTTGTTCCGGGTCTGGTTGTTCCTCTATATATTATAAGTATGTATTTAAATCAGATTACTGGTTCCCATAGTACAAGCTCTGCTTAGTTTGGGGCTAGATAGCGCTGTGTGAAATGTCCAGAAATATTTATTTATTTTATTTACTATAGTAAACTAGGCAGAGAGTTTTCTTGTTATAGGAGTTGTTATTTTTATCTTAATTCTTCGGAATATTTTATGTATTTGTATCTGTTTATTCGACATAAAATTATATAATAACAGTATTACATGAGGCACTGTAACACCCTAGAGGTTTGTCTCTACTCGAACCGCTACACATTATCTAGATAACGTATGTCTATTTTTAAGCTTACATTTTTACTGGGTTTTTAATTAATGGGTTGTAAGCTCGGTGGTCCAATTTAAGTTTCATTCGAGTAAAATATTTTTTTTATACTTTCCATTACGGTAAAGGGGGGATGAAAATTTTCTGATTTTCACTCGAATATCTTTTTATTAAAAATTTACTGGTAAAATTACAATTTTACGTCCTTAAAATTAAAAAAAACTGGCCAAATGCGAGTCTGACTCACGCACGAAGGGTTCCGTACCATTATATATAAAAGCGGCAATAAAATGATGTCTGTTGTATGGGAGTCCTACTTAGATATTTATTTAATTCAATAGCACAATTTTATTTATTTACCTTATTTGAGGTTGGTGTCGATTGAGCTAGTCCTCTAATTGTATGAGCGCCCATACAACTCAGAGGACTATCTTAATTGGCGTTAACTATGTATGTATGAGACACCCTTTAATTTAAATTTTTTTCTTATTTTTTGGAATTTTTCCTTTATTTGTGTTGCTTGCTTTTTGGCAAATTTCGTGATTCTATATCAACGGGAAATTTCATATAGGTTTTCGACACAAAACCTGTAAGGTACTTCCAGTTGACATAAAATTGTCAATTTTGGTTAAAAGCAAGGTCTTACAGCACAAGTAAAGGTAAAATTGTAAAAATAAGGTAAATTTTGGACCATATCTTTTATCAAGACCTTGATTTTTATACACCTAATAGGTACTATAGACCTCAGTATCTGCTATAAATTTCAAATTGCTAGGTCTACCCGTTCCTGAGAAAATCGGTGGTGACACACGGACAGACAGACGGACAGGCGGACAAGAGAATGATCTTGTAAGGGTTCCTTATTTAAGTTTTGAGGTACGGTACCCTAAAAAGAGGTATATTTAATAATATTTTAAAAGAGCTTTTGTGTTCTCATAAACACAATCATCCAACCTCCGCGACCATAATTTAGACATTAATCATTTTATTCTGTGGTAGTTCGTATTATTTGCAAATATGATTATCAATAAACCATATCTTTTTAAAAACCCCCTACAATTTGCAAAATTAATACAGTAATACCCCGACTTACGCTACCACGTTTTACGCGAATTCGGATATACGCGGTTTTTCTTTTTGATGGGCGCGCGCTTCAGCTCTTCCACTCCGCCCTGTTAGTAGGGTTGCCACCCGTACTTTATAATAAAGTATTGTACTCTATTTTGGCCAATCGTACTTTATACTTTATGAGGGCAGTAAAACACGTGAAAATATTTTATTATTACTTGTGAAGGTTTTTTTTTAAATGGGCTGCTATTTTTACGTGTAACAGAATGGGCTGCTTTGGACCGTAACCTAAAATGTCAATGTCAATAACATGTAATGTTGCCATTTGTGCATGCATTCACAGTGAGAGTTTTTCTCTGATGAATACTAAGTGGTGGGATGAACGCAATAGAGCGTCCTTTAACCTAATAAAAACGAGTTATTTATATATTTAAATTTAGGGATTGATTGTGACGATGCCGTTAATATATTTACGAGTAACAAATAATTTTGTTAGATTTCGCTAGAAGAAACAAAAAAACATGCATGGAATAGAAATAGTCTGGTAAATAAATACTACTTTATTTTTAGATAATGTACTTTTTTTAGCCTAAAACATTAAATTTACTCTATTTATATAAAAACAGGTGGCAACCCTACCTATTAGTGTTCCGTTTAAGACAGGTTCAAGTGTGTTCCGCGTGGAATTGTTTTACGTACGCAGTGCGTTTTATTGATAACCTCTAATTAAGTCATCCAAAGAACAACAATTTTAACCTCGACTTACACGGTTTACGCTCGGTCCCACCTATCACTTAAGTTGTTAATACTAGTGTTGCGAATCGATAGTGGACTATCGATAGTCTATCGATAGTCTATCGATATTTATTAAAATTCAATAGTACCGATAGGTGTATCGATAGTATCGATACTATCAATAGTGTGATATAAGGCAATAGTATCGATTTCGTGCAATACTATCGATACTATTGCCTTATATCACACTATTTATAGGATCGATACTATCGATACACCTATCGGTACTATTGAATTTTAATGAATTGAATCGTGCAATACTATCGATAGTATCGATACTGTCGATAATTAAGTCACCATTGACGTTTAATACTATCGATAGTATTGAACGCAATCGATACTATTGCCTCATATCACGCTATTGATAGTATCGATACTCTCGATAGTATCGATACTATCGATAGAACAATCGATAGTGTAACTGATTTATGATGTCAACTATCGATAGGGAAACTATCGATATTTCGGCAACACTAGTTAATACCCAGGGGTTTGTATAACAGCAATTTCTCTCAACAATGGTCATATAAATAAACAATGTCTACTAAACATAGCCGAGAACAACGAAAAACAGACATGACAGACAGAGACGGACAGACAAATGCTAAAAACTTCTAACACTCTGTTAATGTGTCAAAGGTTAATATAGAGCAAATTGTAAATCAACATTAAACCGTTACGCACAACTTTATTAGTGGCCGGAGCACTCTTGCTATGTTTAATTCCATAAACTTTCCATCACCTGGTGTAAAATGAGGCGTGTCTGGAAATGCCAAGGCCGCCCTGACGAGTAAATGAGATGCTGGGGAATTTCAAAGTGAGTCTTTCTTTTGGAATGAGCTAAATAAACTTCAAGTGATGAGCAATAAAACTGTAGTATGGCCCGGCTTAAAAGTTAAGACAGTGTCTTAGTATTTGCTAACAGAGGTCTCATTCTATACCCGTAAATCAATATTATTGATCGCGCGAAGCGAGATCTCTAAATCAACTTGGGCAAATCGGTGTTATATGAATGTATGTTTGTTTGTCCGAGGATAACTTTCGAAGCGTTGATCCGATTATCGTGAAATTTAATACTTAGGTAGGTAGTGATGGCACATCATTGTTGTGACTAAATGAGCTAAGGCACTTTGCCCAGTTTTTAGTCCACTATAGTTATAATATATTAACATTATTTGTACAAATAAATGATTCTAGACATTGGTCTAAGTAGGGGTGGATCTCAGGAGGAGATAATTATTTTGATATTGCTAGGAAACGGAACATGTATGGATACAAGGTCTTTGTATAATATAACATGGTCCTTTTTTATATACCACTGAGGTAGCAAACAAGCATACGGCCCACCTGATGGTAAGCGATTACCGTAGCATATGGACGTTTGTAACACCAAAGGTTGCAACAATCGCGCGTTACCAACCCTTTAAAATATTCAAAACGCCGTTTTTGAAGAACCCCATACTGTAGTCCCTGGGGAAAACCTTGACAGGGAGACCATTCCACTAGCGAAGTGTTCGTGGGAGGGAATTCCTCTGGAACCTCTCGGTACGCGGCCAGATCGTCTCCAAGGTGTGTGGATGGATTCCCTGCCGATGGCGTGCGGTGCGATGATAAAACGAACCTGCAGGCCATGGTTATTAATGAAAATAAAGAGTGGCTTACATCACCACAGCTAATTGTACTTGCTACCAGCTTCACAGACCGGGAGTTTTAGAAAAGTATTGTTTCCGATAGTGGCAAGAAAACAAAATTAGCTAAACAATTGCGCCTTCCGCAGACACTTTTCAAGTTACCCGTTAAAATACCAACGCTGTAAGTACCCTTGTAGCGCTTCCGTGAATGAGTTCTCCCGGAATACCGGAATACCGGCTCAGCAATTAGCGAAGACTAATGGCCTTATTGATCCCTTTTTTCTCATTTACTTCCTTGTTGTATCCCTAATTTAAGCTATTAAATATCTTAATTAATACGCTGAATGTTTGGGACGTTTATTTTAATTGAGGGAGTTTTTTTAAACCTTCTTTCTATTGATATAATAGTTATACAAATGGCAGATTCTGTTATCTGTTATCTAAAACAACGATAACGAAGTTGTAGCACGGAGGGTCCGTGCTACAACTTCGTTATCGTATCGTATCTCTGTTTGTGCCTGAGATTTAAAAATAGAACATATACAAAAGATGTGTAAAATTATACATACAAATACAAATATTTTTATTTTCCACATCAGAATTAACATGTATATACATAATGAGCTCCGCACTAGGTGTAACACCTGTATCGCGGATGCCCTGTATAGATTTGCAGAAGTTAAACATATTAAATGCGAGACCAAACTGAGTAAGTATAAATTTTGACTATTAAGAGAACATACCTCCATACCATCGTCCAACATACCTCAGTGCCTTAAGACGAAAGTCTTCAATCAGTGTGTGTTACCAGTGATGACATATGGAACCGAGACGTGGTCCTTCACTATTGGCCTTATGAATAAGCTCAGAGTCGCTCAACGAGCTATGGAGAGGGCTATGCTCGGGGTTTCTCTACGGGATCGAATCAGAAATAAGGAGATACGTAGGAGAACTCAAGTCACCGACATAGCCCGACGGATTAGCACGTTGAAGTGGCAATGGGCAGGCCATATAGCGCGCAGAACAGATGGCCGTTGGGACCGGAAGGTTCTCGAGTGGAGGCAACGGACCGGCAAGCGCAGCGTAGGACGTCCACCCACAAGATGGGCAGACGACTTGGTAAGAACCGCAGGTCGGCGTTGGATGCAGGCCGCTTCCAACCGCAGTTCCTGGAGATCAATGAGGGAGGCCTTTGTCCAGCAGTGGACGTCCTACGGTTGATTTGGATTAAGAGAACAGAGAAACAAAAGCAAATTTAAGCAAAAAATAAGCATTAATTGGTGATGGCTCACTAGTGGTAGCCAATTTATAAAGTCTAGAGCACAGACGCCGAGTAGCCAGACTTTCAGTTTTTTACAAGATACATTTTGGTGAATGTGCGCAAGATCTTCATGACCTTATCCCTCCTTCCCCCTTCCACCACCGGACAAGCAGACGTACCGAGAAGTACCACGCATACTTGGTCGGCATACCACCTTGCCGTACCAAACGATTTGCTGCAACTCTTCTTGTTAACTACCTACTTTAAAGCAATAACTTATTCAAGATTTTGATGCATCGACGTGATCATCGCTCAAGCTCACAATTTGTCGATCACAACCTCCTCGGATTGAATGTGTTCGAGTACAGTTCGGATAGTGAACCCCGTAAAAATTACTAGTACGCACTCGATGCACTATCATTATAATCGTAATACATCAATAACCGTTAAGTATTGTGTGTGGATTTACACCAACACACAAAACCGAAGTACTAATTGCAAAGTAGGCATTTGTTGACCGTCCGCCTCTATTTGCGATAGCGGGCGATAATGAGCCGCTGCGAATTGATTTTTACTAATGAAAAGCAAATATTGAAATAATGTGAAGCGAATATGACTTGAAAAATCTTTTTGTTCACGTGTTTAAAAGTGCCTAAGCGTTAAACTAGCTGTTGCCTGCAACTTCATATGCGTTACACTACTAAATATATAGGTAACCTAGAAATAAAGCTAAACTATAAATAACTAAATAAATAAATATTGCTGGACATTTCACACACCGCTATCTAGTCCCAAACTAAGCAGAGCTTGTACTTTGGGAACCAGATAACTGATAGAATACTTATATACATTTTTTTTGTAAATACATACTTATAATATATAGATAAACAACCAGACCCGAAACAAATATCTGTAGATCATGCAAACATTTGTTCTGCGGCGGGAATCGAACCCGCTCTTCCTGCGTCTCAGCCGGCTATTCGCCCACTGCATCACGGAGGTCGTCGAACTCGCTGTTGCAACTTGACCTGACCTGACACCCCATTTTTATCCCATGGGAACTGATTTATGAGATAAATGGTAGCACATATGGTGATCCAGGTTATAATCTACGTATATAATAAATTTAATCGAAATCGGTTCAGCCGTTGTGGCGTGATTGAGTAACAAACAAACAAACATCCAAATCAACATCCAAACTTTCGCATTTATAATATTAGTGTGATGTGATTAAGACTAACACTAAGTAGTATAATAAATTTGAAAGTAACTCCTAGTAGTCTATCTGTCACGTTTTCACAAACAAATGGCTGGACCGATTTAGATGGAATTTTATACACAACCTGTTATGTTATGTAAGACATTAATTTAAAACACACATCCGGAATTACATTAATTTACAAATTTTAGATGTGGGTTTAATACCAGTACAGTAGCTTAAATATTTATCCAGTAATCGGTACATTTCCAATAAACAATTTTTCATTTTTAAAAATCAAGTCGGCGACGCGCGTGCGGTTTAATGCCGCTTATGAAACACACGGCTACACATCAAGCTATACAGTCCAGTATAAGCTGACCTCGCATTGTGTAGGCTTTTCGTAGAAGGAGAGGTCAGCTTATACTGGAAATGTATAGCTTGATGTGTAGCCGTGTGTACTTACTTACATGAATGAATGAATGACATGAGTTCTTGTATTCAGCAATGATCCTCTCCATCCAAAGGTTGTCTGGAAGAGATCGCTTTGTTAAGCGATAAGACCGCCCATTGTGCTTACATTTATTTGATTAATTCTTTATATCTGTTGTGTCTAGCTTGTAAGGTATAATAAAGAATTTTCATTCATTCATTCCTACTTACATGATGAATGAATATGATTTATATGCCTATGATCTTTTGTACAGGCTATTTCGTTGATATTTTTAGGACTTGATATGAAGTTTGCTAAATTTATTTTCTACTAGTGGGCCCGCCGAACTTCGTACCACCTTGACATGCATATAACGCGGGCTGTCATTAAACGTCACCCTGGTAGAATAGTCAATTGTTGTCCCCGGCCATCATTATGTATGAAAAAATGAATTTTCTTCGTAATTTCTTTTTGCGTGAATTTTTCCGATATTTTTAAAGTGTCTTCTCTTTGACGTTTTATGTTACATAAACAACATAAAACGTCATATATATATATATAGAATATAACGAATTTGAATAAAGACTTATTTTACAACAATAGCCTAGCCTAGCCATTAGCCCTACCCGTGTTTTCATTTAATGTCGTACATAACATTACACTATGTTTATTATAGGTAAATTACTTTCTAATAACAAGTGGTTCGGCCCGAACTGAGATTTCGCGAGTCTCCCAAAACACAAGAGAAAATATTCCTTATGCGACTTGCGCAACGATGCCTAAACGTATTTAGTGGCTAAATATGATTTAAGGAGTTGTCAAATCAAACAACTACGTAAATTTTAAACATGTTTGGTCGCTAAATACGTTTAGGGATCGTTGTGCAAGCCGGCCTTAATCTTTGGCCAATAAAATATTGCCACGAAATAATTAACCAAATAACTTGACCTACAGTTTCATTCAAATTACTGGTAATGGGAGTTCATGTAATTTTTTTTTCTGGGTATAAATTACAGTTATTCTGGATTTCAGGCTTTTGCCAATATTTGTGTCACTTAAGCTACACACATACCAAATTACAGCAATGTGGGGTCACTGGTGTACCCTGTGAATTTTGTCAAATTTCAGTATATATTAAGGCTAATAACTCAAACACTAAAAGGAATTTTTAAAAAACAAAAACGAAAGCTAAATGTACTAATGAATACCTTTCATTTGACATCCCACTTGACCAGTTAGCTTCATTTTCATTTTTTTACCCCTCTTGAACCCTAATATCTCAACACCCCCCAACATTTTTAGCTCATTTAGTCACACCAAAATAAAGCCATCACCACCTACCTATGTATCAAATTTTACGATGATCGGATCAACGCTTCGAAAGTTATCCTCGGCCAAACAAACATACATACATATATACAATGCCGATGTCAAGTTGATTTAGAGATCTCGCTTCGCTCGATCAATAACGTTTTACTCGACTGCGCTGAATGAGGGTATTGTTTTTATTGACAAACAACGCGAGCAAAGCCGCCGACAGAAGCTTGTGAGTTAGAAATGAGATCCGCTATCGTTCATCAAAGACCGAGGGCATCCATCGATCCACGTCCAAATGGTTGTTTGAAAACACCAATGATTAGTATCTCAAGATAAGCCAGCATAAATATCCAGTGTAACAAATGCATCTAATCTAGGATACGAATGGCTGAACGTAATTAAGTCGCTATTCGGTAGAATGTTTTCATTATGTCAAGCTCGTCAAAATAAATAAGGACGAGGTCACCGCTGTGTTAGATATAAGGTTTTCTCTTTATGCTAATAAGGTTTTTGTTTGTTTTAGCATGTTGCAAATATTGTGGCAAGAATAAATGTAAGAGCTAGGATATGTTGTTGTTTAATTTTTACCCCTCTTTTGTATTCCACGCGATGATATAAAGTTGCATAAGTATGAATGTTAACCCGAAATAAACGGGGATGGCATCTCTAAGTGCACTTTTAAGAATGGCAGCTCATGAAACTAGCAATTATCCAAGTGATGACAATTCGGAAGATCGTTTAAACTACCTGATTTATTATGGAAGAAAAAGCTAAGATAGATAAATAAATAAATACTTGGATAAGTAATGGAATTACAGGCACATGCGGCTTTACACCTGTATGCCTCAAGCTGATGAACGCAAGGCAGTGCATCATAGGGCACGTATCTAAGATGCGTGGCCTACTAGGCAATAATAATAATCAGAATAAGAATAATCAATTTATTGGTGAAATAAATTCAATTTTAAAGTCAATTTCAATTTCAACAAATTATTTAAAATAATATTTATAGTTTTCTTTAAATTCACAATTAATTAAAAAAATAATTGTATTAAAATTAAATAATAAACAACACATTAACTAATTAAAAGTATAACAATAATACCCAGTCAGTGAAAAATCTAGGAATACAGATAGATACCCGTTTAACCTGGGTTCCCTGTATCAATGAGATTAGCCGCAGGGTATTTGCATCGTCTGGATCTTTACGGAGACTTCGTAACTTCTTGCCGACTGCTACCAAGGTTACGCTTGCAGAAAACCCTTTTACTTCCAATCCTGGACTACCCAAACGCCTGCTATCTGAAGCCCAACTGAGCAAACTTGAGCGCCTTCAAAACCTCTGTATTCGGTAATTTGGCTTGCGCAAGTATGCCCAGATCTCTGATTTTCGCACAAAGCTCAAGTGGCTCCCTATCCGTCTACGCCGGAATGCACACATATTGTCTCTTTTGTATAACATCCTTTTTAACCCTTCTTCTCCCTTCTATCTTAAGGAGCCGTTCGAATTTCTCCACCAGGCTAATGATCACAATTTGCGTTCTTCAAATTCCCTCCAACTTAGTACTCCTGTCCATACGACAGAGTTTTATGGCCGATCCTTCACTGTAACAGCCGTACTATTGTGGAATGTTTTGCCCCTCTCTATAAGAACGTCCGAGTCTATTAGTAATTTTAAAAAAATACGTGCACTCCCATTATCTGTCGCTGTGATGAAGTTGTAGCTGCTTGTTAATTCATCATAACCATTTTTATAGTTGCTTATTGTATTAAAATTTAACTTGTGTTAATACCAGTATTTTAGGTTTATAGTATGTAGGTATGTTTTTAATTGTATATAAATGCACCGCCGTCATGTGAGACATTATAATCCTGTCCATACAAACGTTGTCTGGAAGATATCGCTCTCAGCGATAAGACCGCCCATTGTACTAAATCTATTTTTAAGAAATATGTTCTGTATTTTACTTTGGTGTACAATAAAGAGTTATCTTATATTATCGGTAACATAAAATAATAAAAATTAGTGGACTTTGCAGACAAAATCCTCAACATTGTAGAACGCCCTCTCAATGAGCCATGATTTTAATTTGGATTTAAATGATGTAAAGATTGGTGGCTCATTAACATGCTCTGGAAGTCGAATAAAAAGAGATGGTCTGAACACGTGTGTAATACTTTGGTATAGGTGACAGTTACCACTTAACATTGGTCCTGATGGACTGCCTCCCTGTTTCCTCAAAAACACTGCAGATAATTTATACAAACCACTTACCACCATTTATAATAAATGCCTTGCTCAAGGTACCTTCCCAGATGTTTGGAAGCGTGCCTACATCACCCCAGTACACAAAAACGGTCATAAACACGATGTTGAGCAGTATCGGCCTATATCAATCCTGTCCACTTTGTCTAAACTGTTTGAAAGACTGGTACACAATGAAATCTACCCTTCTCTTCATAACTTAATCATCCGAGAGCAGCATGGATTTGTGAAACAGCGCTCAACCTTGTCCAATTTGGTGGTTTTCACTAGTACTCTTTTTGAAAACCTAGACATGCGTGTACAGGTTGACGCTGTTTATACGGATTTCATGAAGGCATTTGACAAGGTGGATCATGAAATTTTACTCAATAAGATTGCGTACAACGGTATAAGGGGTAACCTTCTTCGTTGGTTCTCGTCTTATATTACTAACAGAATTCAAGAAAATGTCATTAATGGTTACCATTCTGATAGCGTTCGCGTCACCTCAGGTGTTCCCAAGGTTCCATCCTGGGACCGCTTCTGTTCATCCTCTATACCAACGATATCGATCTTTGTTTTAAAAATTCTATTTTTTTGTTATATGCAGATGACCTAAAAGTTTATAAGTCTATTAAAACCATCGATGACTGTATTCTATTCCAAAAATACCTAAATAGACTCACTGCTTATTGTAACATTCATTCATTTATATATTTCAGATGTCACAGATCCATATTTGTTAGTAAAAAACTTAATTAAACATGTCAAATGGGTTAGTACATATTAAATTCAAACAGAATTAATACAAATAACAAAAAAAATTTCTAATTCACATATTTAGTCAGGTACTCTCACTCACAATGCTCTTTGGAAGGGCTTGTGTGGCACATGGAGGTTTCAACAGTGGTTTAGATAGGGAGAGTTGAGGCGATCTGCAATCACGCTGAGGAGGACGTTGGTACTCGCCCGCACCCGCCACACCAGGGATGCACAGCGCATGCGCATTGTTGCATAGAAACAATTGATGCGCGCCTCCGCGAACATTCCCGACGCGCTGCAGAAGCGGGGAAGCCCCAACATCATCCTCAGCGCGTTGTTGTACTGGACTCTGAAGGCTGTGTACGATCTCTGAGTATAGTTTACGCACAAGCTGCACGTGTAGAATGAAGTTCAAAATGCTCTAAAGAGAGTTATTTTAACGTCTCTCGAACAACGTGCAAACCTGCGGATTATCATATTTGCTCTGACCGACTCTCTAACATCTCTCAGGTCGGCCGTAACTAAGTGACCCAAGTATCTAAACTGTTCGACTTTTTTCAAGTTGGAACCGTAAAGCCTTACTGGAAGTACCTTCGTAACTCGTCTCGAGCCGGCCTGAAAGACCATGTACTGACTTTTCTTTACATTGTAGATTAGTCCAAGGCTGTTGGCATAATTTTCACATATACTTAGCAACTTTCTATTCCTATTGTAACGCCAATAAATTGCACCTCAGCTTGCCAACATGTAAATACATTAATTTCACCAAAAACATAAATGTTATCAATTTCACATATAACCTTTGCGATGCTCCCTTAAACAGAGTGACGGTTTTGAAGGACCTTGGCATTCTTCTTGACAGTCACCTTCACATGGACTTACATATTGAGAGTATTATTAATAAAGCTTTTAAGATGTATGACTTTATTATGAGGTCTTCTGCAGATTTTAGACGATCTTCAACATTCCTTTACCTTAATAAAACATTGGTACGTTCACAATTAGAATACGCGGTGCCAGTTTGGAACCCATATTACAACAAGTATATTGTGGCGATGGAGAGGGTTCAACGAAAGTACCTGCGTCCTATGGCCTATAAATGTTTCCATCAATACAACTCATACCCTAATTTACTCTCCATGTATAAACTCCCCAGCGTTGATTCCAGGCGCAAATACCTTGCAGCTGTTACCTTGTATAATGTTGTGTATAATAAATTTGATTGCATTGATCTTGTCACAAGACTTTGCTACGTCGTCCCGAAAACTTGCACCCCACGAGCAACTCGCTCTCGAACTCTGTTTGCGCTTAGCTCCTGCCGCACTAACTCAGGGCTTCGTGTCCCCATTCGTCGTATGGTTGAGTCGTATAATTTATACTTTGTAGATATAGACATTCTTGCTTGTAATATTTATAAATTTAAAAATCTAGTTAATATTATCCTTTTTAGTGCTGATTCTGTCCTGTAAGTATTCATCTTAGTTACCGACTTTAGTTGTATAATTTCACATTGTATCCCTATGTTCTAGTACCTAAGTAGATCTTTATTTTTACTTACTCATGTAAATATGTGAGACTTCGACACTTGTCGTTGTACTCTTAGACTCATTAACTGCTCTTTATATGTAACAAGTATTTGTTTTAATATGTGGATAACGTTGTGGGCTACATTATCAATAACTTTTACATTCCCAGAATGTACCTACACGATTTGTATTTAAATAGTATAATGTAGGTGTTTGTTGTTCCTCAATAAATAAAAATAAAACAGAAAAAATAACCAGACATGCGGAACTACAAGTGACGGCCTCATCGCTCAATCTCTTCCAGACATCCTTTGCGTTAACTGAATATCACAAATAATTTATCCTATAGCTAAGTTAATCGTGTCCGCTAAAGAAATGCTTTGTGTAGAATGTTTGTAGAATTTCGATATTGTTTGGTCGGGATTACTTAGGAACAAAGTAGACCAACATTTCGACGTCTATTCCGAGTATTTGGATGGTATGTGGCAAGTTTCCAGCTCGCGTCTACTCGGAAATTCTATTCAAATGGCGCTCATGCCCTTGTCATTGTGTTTCACATGAGGCATTCAAATGAAATGACAAAGACGAAGCTTTTCACAGGCGCTTACCTTTTAGCGGATTTGTCTGCAGTTGTAGATACAAAAGTTTGTGGGAATGTGAGCCTTAAAGTCATAAGTACTATTGGTAAGAATAGTTAAATGCCATGTTTTAGCGTTCTAATTAAAATGAGGTTATCATTGTGATAAAACAAATAATCACACTAATATTATACAGGTGAAAGTTTGGATTTGTTTGCTACTCAATCACGTCGTAACGGCTGAACCGATTGCGATGAAATTTGGTATGTACGTAGATCATAACCTGAACTAACACATAGGCTACTTTGAATTGAACAACGCGTGCGAAGCCGCAGGTGGAAGCTAGTTACAAAATGTATCACATTTAAAAAAACTATTAATTACAATAAAGTAAATATGTTATTAAAAATGAGTAACACCAAAACTGATTCGGATAATACTTCGGATATATTCGGGTTAAAGGAGAACGGGCATAAGTGTATGGAAGCTGGTCTACCTTGCAATAAAAATGAGTCATATGTCAATATAAAGGTAATTCTATGTATTTTCATATGTAGAAAGTCGCATTTCTCTAAGTATTGTCCGATCTGAGTTCTACTAAAAATTGAATCTGATAATATTTAGTGCCAAACATTGAATATCGTGGTAATTAAAAAAACATTTTGTGTAATGTAATGATTTTATTTAAGTTAGGTAAGTAGTAATACAAATAAAAACAACTTCTTCTTAAAAAATCAAAACAATATGTTATTAAACATTATCATCATCATCATCATCGATGAGAATACTGTTAAGGAACAATGCAGGTTCATTGAACCCTTCATGACGGGCATAACCTACGTACCATATAATTGACAGTACATGGGCACAATTACCTATAGTACGTCGCCCTGTCAAGCAGGTACAATAATATTGTGTAATATTGTTATTAATATTATTGATTAATATATAACAAAAATATTTCCTGGCTCGGACATGTCGAGACTGTATACGTCCACGTAATAGCCAAGCCTCTTCGTTGATATCATATTGTGCCAAGTCTTCTAGAGCGTTATCTCTATACGTCTCGATTATATAAAGACCATTTTGTAAGTGCTCGCTACAATATGATCGAGCGAGCTTTAACTGGTAAGTTCCCAAGGCAAAATGTATGACTTGTTCTTCACTTGGGAAGTTTTCTATTTCATTTGCTTCGATTCGCATGAAGTCTGCTCTCCTATAATTCAATCTCTTTGCTTCCACATAATTGTGCAATGTGTTTGGTATGTGTATTTTGCTCTTATTGAATTCAAAAAGGCTGCTGCGTGTGAACTATCTTCGATGGGGGCGTGGAAGTGGTTTAGAATGGCTGCAGCTATTTTGAAGTCAACAAACATTTTTGGCAACGTTTTATTAAAATAGTTTTGACGCAAAAGTTTAAAATCTCGCTTAAATCTCCCATTTACTACTTCCACCACCCATCGGCACATGGTGACCAAACGAGACTGATTAGCTTGTTCTGTAGTGAGTTGATTTTCTCTTCTGTCTTTAGTTGGTGGCACATGATGTTCGTAGCCACAAGCTTCTATATCCTGCAAACTATCTCTAAATCCTCTGTCTAGGATAAACGCATCATTACGTTCGAGTAACCAATGCAGCGGCTCATCTTCGTTATTCATTATTTCACTCATGATCTGGGCATCGGTTCTGGTAGCGGCAAATGGCCCTTTGACATCTAATATATAGCCGTCCGTGAATACCATTAAAAACGGCTTCAACAAGTTTTGATATTTGTGTAAGCTGTATGACAGCCGTTGAAACAAAAAGTTGGAGCTTTTGTTAATATATATATATATGTACCGTCACATATAATTATGGCTTTGATGTTTTCATCGTTTCCAAATAAAGCCCTTGGAATTGTTAAGTTTCTTTGAAGGATATCATTTCTGGTAATGTGGTCCACACCTAGATGCAGCACAACGTAATCGTTGCTCAGACATTCTCGAACTATAGGCAAAAAACGTTCTAGTTTTCGACGAGACATATGAAATAACGTTGCCAGTCTCTCATCAGAGTCTCCAGTTCTAAGTTTTGTTAAATAGATGCCTAATGCAGTTCTAGGCTGGTTACAACGTTCACTTAGTGACGGAGTTTGTTCTAATATAGCTTCGAACTGATCGTAAGTGCGCCCAGTCCATAAGTGCATCTCTTCATTAGACAAGGTGCCTCTGTTTTCGAAGTCGATTCTGGGCTGGTTGTTAGCAGCCATTCTCATCAAGTCACAGAGCGATGTAAACTGAGCGTCATTAAAATCATGTGTCACATTACACATTTGCGGCAGGTTGCTCCATTCATTATTTTGTAAGTGTTCTGTACACACCCTAGCGCTATCAGGAATAAAAAGCTTGCTCTCACAAAATACATTAATTCTTATCGCGTTTGGTATATGATTACGGGTAATATTAGCACAGTTGTTGTAAATACAATGCACCGAAGTGTTCGGTGCCCTCGTGTATTCTTGAGAGTGCAATGTACCAGGCGCTTGCGCCACTTGCTGTGCAGGTCTATGATCACGCTCAGTCCTCTGCCAACATCGGTGACACAAGCTTCGAGTACTGTCGAACACCCACCACCTGAAAATAATAACAATTAATACTTAAAATAAATAAATCCTATGCCTAACTACTCAATATAATAAAAATAAAAGGTAACTAACCTCCAACACAGCATGTTGTTGTATAAACGCGGCGAATTCTGGTCGTTCCCTTTGCAGGTTATCAGCCAAGATATGCTGCTGGTACCGTCCGCGGTAAAGTCCTCGACGACACATCACACAGTTTCGAAAAACTTCCATTATCGGTAGGCAGTTCAAAAGTCAATAAGTCGAGCCAAAGTTAACACATTAGGGAAAGAAACAGGGTCCAAAAGCAAGCCAGGGTCAGTAAAAACAGAGAAAGAAGTTCAAACACAGCACTATCGTAACAAGGCGTGACGTAGCCACTCACTTGATGCGATGCGACTGATTATTGTAGCCGCCCGGCGCGGCGCGTACACAACCGTTCCCCTCCCCCGCGTACGCATCCCTCTCCCCACGGCCCTTACATCGCTCTTCTCCCTTCTCGCTCTTGCTACTGCATTGTATAGGAGCCTTTATGTATGGATATAGTAATCGTGAAACCGTTATTTTATGTTCTTTAAAACAAAAAATGCTGGTGTTTGCATGGCTGTAACTCAAAACGGACAGACTTTTGGGGAAAGTTCCAATAGTATATTTTGATGTACTATTGTATGCCAATTCGAAAATGTGCTGCTCATTTTTATTGGACTGTAGACCAGGATGCCCGTTCTCCTTTGTTATCAGTATAATAACTGTTCTATGTTTCTATATATAAAAAAATGGCCCATGATCCATAACCAATCAAAAGTGTTACTTAAAATGAAAGCAGTGTGTATGGATAGATATCCGGTAGAACACGAGCATACTGTTTCTATTTGATTGTTTATTTTATGAACAAAAACTTTTGATGAGATAGTATAATCTTGGAATTTTCCGCATGTGTTCGGATAACACTTAAAATAATTCTGTACCTTAGAGGTAAACGACATTAAGTGCCAAATTATAAATTTTACAGGAAAGGGCAAAACGTGCGGAAAAAAACTTTGAAAGCAATTTATGCCGTTCGTTTTAAACGTACTGAGATCAAATAAACTGTACTTTTTATTATTTAAAGAGATCTATAACATGGCTGAAACTTTATTATGATAGTACTTTATTATGAAGTTATTACAAGTGTGTTTTTGTGGACTTGAGGTTATGTACCTCATAAGTGAAATTAACTTAACCATACTAAATAAAACATTAAGATATCTTACTATTGTTTACCTCTCAAGAAGGCTTAAAAATATAGATTTATTTAGAGCTATACAACATCAGATCATTGTAATTATCGTTATAGTGTGTGAAATATTGGAAGTGACTTATATAAAAAACCGGCCAAGTGCGAGTCGAACTCGCGTACGATGGGTTACATACCATTATCTATAAAAACGAGCAAAAAAATCACGTTTGTTGTATGGGAGCCCCCTTTAAATATTTGTTTTATATTAATAATTTATTTTTAAAGTGAATATATTACTAAATATTCTGTGAATTTTTCAAGCGTCTACCTGTAGCCGTTATCAACATCGAGCAAAAACGAGCAAAAAAATCACGTTTGTTGTATGCCCCCCTTAAATATTTTTTTTATTGATTTTAGTATTTTTTTTTATTTTTTTATATATATTATAGGCTTGCGTTTGACCACGATCTCGCCTGATGGTAAGCAATGATGCAGTCTACGATGGTACACGTCACTACGATTTGTTGTCATAGCGGCAACAGAAATACATCATTTGTGAAAACTTCAACTGTCTAACTATCACGGTTCATGAGATACAGCCTGGTGACAAATGGACAGACGGACGGACAGACAGACGGAGTTTTAGTAATAGGGTCCCATTTTACCCTTTGGGATCGGAACCCTAAAAAGACTGAGTAATGCATAAAAGATTATTCGCAAGCCTCAGGTAGGTTAGAAACATCAGCTCAAGGAATATTCCTGTAAAAGTCTGATATAAGTCTAAAAAAATGGAACATGGATGGAATCCACCATAATTTTTTTTTGTAAGTTGTTGTATTTCAGCCTTAAATGGACTTTGGAGTTTTGCTAATGGGTTTCGGTTTAGGCACTGAAAATCCTCTTCGTTTGTTTCTGATAAAAGCCACTTATTCAGAGGTTTCCTGTTCAAAAGATGTTTTGTAGAACATGGAACCCATTTGTTTTTTTTTCGAAACTGCATCCAAACTATAGCCGAATAGACAGTTTCTCCAGCGTTAGACTTTTTTCTATGTACAAAAGGAGCTGATGATCCCTCACAAAATTCTGTTATTTTTTTTAAATTGTCAGTCTCCATGTTTATAACCGTAATTTTGAAATTTTCGGACAGCCCGTTATAAACGGTTGCCAGTCCCAGGGAGTAACGATGGGAAATTCGTGCATTTTTTTCTTTTGTAGTTCTATTATTGAGTGGATTACATCTACTTCCATATGTAAATGTCCTTTCAGTAAATATTTTTTATGGTTTATTATCTGCAAATATTGTTTTTGGGATAATATCCATAAGTAAGTCATGATTGAGGAGACATTTTTGTTCTGACCCGCACAGTTGTCGCTCCGTACTGTTACTATATCTAGTGCATCATCATCAAGCTGTTTAAAAAACTTGACAGTTCTCGAAGCCATCTCATTGGCGCCTCGACCTGCCACAGTATCATCCCACATAAAACACATGCTTTCCTTATATAGAAACTTTGACTATAAGTCAAATAAGGGTCTACCGTTAGCATTCTTTGAATACCATGGCTTTTAATTGCTTCAATTTTGTCAAAACCTTTTAGGCTGTAGCAAAGTCTAGCTTCTTTAAGATATTTATCGTGTTGAGATTTTATGTTATGCTTTTTCGTTTCATCAGTTGCATTTTTGATCTTGATTACAAAGGCATCACACTCATCACAAGTGTCATTGGCTGGTGAATTAAATCCTATGTTATAATTTGTATTAAAAATTTCTCTGCAGAGCCATCCTTTTCAAATGTTCTCCTTTGGTACATTTTCTTGATCACAGAAATCTAAATACAAATAATTTTTTTTTTCATTATTTAGATGGTTTCCAAGATACAGTCTTGCAGTTCGGTTTCTACTGCAATGGCTCTCATATTTCAATATCTTGTCAATGTGTTTGCTAATCGTATTTTTTATTGTATCTGCTGTTTTATTGGCTGCTGGATGCCTTCCTCGTCTATCTTCTTGAAGAAATCCAAATTCGGATTTTTCGACGGCATTTCTCACCACTGTCTCTGATATAGCCAAAGTGTTTAGAAAAAAGGTTTCGCATACTATTTCGGGTTTGTCAGAATGTGTAATTTAATGTAAAAGAACTCTTAGGTCATGATCTTTCTACTTGAGATACCCTGAGAGATACAATGAATTGTCTCTTTAAATTCCAACTCATTTCTTTTTCGTAATATTTCTAGAAGACAGAATACCTCGCAGTTTCATTTATTCTTTCACTACATTTCAACCTGCAAGTGGAAACTGGTTTCATCTTCTTTTCCGGTACAACTTAACCTTTTTAGGTGTATATGTTTTTCCCGAAACCAGTTTTCAAAGTTCCAGATTTATTTATAAATCTTTTACGACTCTTTCTTTTGGTAGAAATGAGAGACAATGGCTCTGTTTGAATATCTAATGACGCAATCCTTAATTGGATCGATCGGTTTTCTCTGATATTTTCTACAACATCGTTAAATGAGCTGCTTTCACAGTTTCACGTATAATGGTCTGTTTTCTTTCTACCAATTCACAATCTGTAGATTCATTATCAGTGTTTGGAATATATTTTTCAACTGAGAGAAAACCATCTGCCTCGAAGCTAAAGTTAGCTTTCTCTACGGGTTGAACGTTTGAAGATAATTCGATATTCTTTGGAAGCAAATCTTCCTAAGAGCTGAGTTGATCTGTCCTTACAGATTGAAAGTTTGAAGATAGTACGACATTATTAAAAATAAAATATAAGTGCCTTAATATCATGAAATAAAGATCAATTTATAAAACGCGCACAGGAGATACTATTTCCATCTGACAAGTTCTTAGGTCGGCCACCGGCCGGTTTCGCGCAAAATTCATATTTGGGTGGCGGTAAAGAGCATCAACTCCAATAGACAAAATTAAGTTCGCGTAGAGCTTAGGGGTAAATAATCTTATGATACTTTGAGGCCTTATGCTATGGTAATATTTGTGAACTTGATATACAATTGGCTATCTATGTTATTTGGCATTGCCGGATATAATGCTTTATACCATTAAATAGAACTGGTTTTTGCGATTAAAATGGTGTAAAAACAAGATTTCGAAAAAAGTGGAGTTACTATTGTTTACCTCTAAGGTACAGATACTATTTGAAATACGCAACGCGACATCTCTTGTCAATGTACTAAACTGCAACGTTTGGCATTGAGCAGGTCAAAAACAGTTATATAAGTTTTCCTGTAGATAGAGCTAACGGCGCTTTAGTCGTGTAATCTGAATCATCTCACTAATTTTGACCCTGAGGTGACATAGCCCGGTAGCACAATTGGATCGTGCATTCTCGTATCAAGAGGAAGGTTGCGAGTTCAAGTCCCGTCTAGGCTTGAACATTTTTTCAGATAGATTAGATTGTTTTTAAGATCATATGTTTTTATTCTAACCTATCTCGTCCCACTGCTGGCAAAGGTCTCCCGCAAGTCTTTTGAAGGTGTCTAGATCGTTCCGCCAACGCTTTCTCGGCCGACCCTGACGTCGCCTTCCGTCTTCTGGCGCCCATGGTGTTACAATATGGTATTACGCACTCGGTCGCCAGGTTTAAGGCCGAGAATGCTGCGCTTACATAGGTTTGTTGTCGATAGATCAAGTGATATTTCCATAGCATGTGTCAATTCTTCAAACTTGGCTAACCCCTCAGTAGCTCATCCAGGCATTCTCGATACGGCGATCGATTTCCTTATCTTGCCTGTTTCTGACGCTAGCTAACTGGCTCAAGTAAATATACTCATCCACATACTGTATTACATGTCCATCTACCTCGACCAACAATCTTGTCAAAGTGACGCGACACTTCATCTAAATGACTTCACGTCATTTGCACGACGGTTAAATTATATTGATATTGTTCATACAAAAATACTAAAAAAAAATTAAAACATCCTGAGAGATTTGAAAAAACTGAAAGTGATTTTTTTCTATGGGATTTTTGTATGAACTCAAGACCATTAGGCTATATTTTATTTTGAAATCCATACGAAGCCAAGGCGGGTCAACTAATCAACTAGGCACTAGCCTAGTTAGTGGCTAGCCTAGTAGATAGTTGCCACTAACTTTTGATTAGCGACCTTAGCGATGGATATTGAAAAGATATTCTTCCAGTACAAAATTGTAGATCTGCAAATAAAATACCTTAATCTTGTAAAGGGACAAAACGAAATAATCAAATAATACTAATACAAATTATAAATTCGATGGCATTCGAGAAAATTCTATTACAGAGGTTTCGATGATTGAATTAAAAGAAGGTACTTGATCTGATTATTGAAGAAGGTACTTGATCTGATTGTTCGTGACTTTCAATCTCAAATTCAATAAATAGAGACTGAAAAGAATACCACAGTTGAATGGGTTATTTCGCACTTACTACAATATTTTCAAGGAAAGTAGTTTTTAGTTTGTCTATGTCACGTGCCCACTGAAAAGTAGCCAAGTAACGTTTTTAGTATTTATTTTTATAACAGTTTAATATGTATTTTACTAATCTTCCCATTTCTTTATTTTCTCGATGACAGTTCTAATTTGATAGTTGTAGTGTTGTGACCTCATGGGGAGAGCTCATCGAGTGACAGTGACGATTCATCAGATTTTGATTATATTTTGATTCTTTCATTGTATTTATTAATAGAATACGTTCTGGGCACTATCCATCTAGAAAGTTTGGATACCTTATGAAAAAAGTTGATTCCCCTAACTGTGAGGTATGTGGTTCACTAGATGACGTGCACCATCTCTTGATGGATTGCGCCAAGAACAGGACAGAGAGAGAATCACTGATGCAAAAGTTAAAATTGAACAGACTTGACATAGGTACATTTTTGAGCATCTTAGCAGAACCTACTACAGAAGCGGTTAATCTGCTAGCTGGAGCTTTTATGCATCGGTGATTCTATTAATGTACGTGAGATACGATGTATGTAATAGTATTTAATATGATTTAATAGTGTTGTAAATTTGTAAAGGGTACGATGGGGCTGTTATACCATGTTGTAGGTAAAAGTCCCTAATAAAATTAAAAAAAAAAATATATATTTTGATTAAAATAAATAAATAAGTTTATAGATATTTATATTTATAATTATGACGACTTGGATGTGCATTTACCAGACTGGCCCACTAAAGCAGGGGACAGAAAAAACTGGAAAGAAGGGCCTTTGCCCTGCAGTGGGATAACACAGGATAAAAATAATAATAATACTTAATTTAATTATTTCGTTTCATTGTCGAGTACCTACCTATAGTTACCTACTTATTTAACAACAGCTTCGTAAAGTTTAAAGAAGTTGCTATTATCAATCAAGAACTAATACGTGTAACATCTTGTAATGAAATATAATATTAGTTAATCAATTTGTACAAAAGTATCCGGCGGTAGTTTAGTTTTTACATTTAGTAAATAATATCGGGTCTGTTATCGTGTTACGTTTATCGATAGCTCCATCCCTATCAGTTTCTCCGACTCTGGTATAACCTTGTACGTGCGTAAGCGTCATATTTTTATAAATGAATGCATTCATAATGTAAAAAAGACGCTTGTTATAGTTTTCACAGGAGCTGTCATCGAGGAAATAAAGAAATGGTAAGACTATAGTTATGTTATAAAGATAGGTAATATAGTTACGCCGATAAAACTTTGGTTGATTTTATAAATAAACTAGTGGTCCCGCCGAACTTCGTATCAGCTTGACAACACCCTGGTAGAATTGTCAATTGTTGTCCCCGGCCATCATTATGTATGAGAAAATCAATGACTGCCACAAATAATTCAATACCAAAATTAGCCAAATCGCTCCACCCGTTCTCGAGTTTTATCGAGACTAACGAACAGCAATTAATTTTTATATATATATAGACAATATATCTCGGGATAACTCCTACCGAAGCATCTGTTTCAAATGATATTCATTTTTTTTACATCCTCTTTGACGATATTTGCAGCACGCATTCTGTCAATTCTATGTCAAACGTCATAAGGTTACATTATAAAAGCGCTAAGGTTAGATTATAAATAATTTTATATGGTGGTTAAGTATTCTTAAATTTTCTAATTTTGCGCGCAATTTTCTTAATTTTACTTAGAAAACCTTCGTGATTGATTTCAATCATTATTATAAATACGGGATTTATCACGTACCGTCTTATCGGTGTTTCGACCGACAATGTTTCGGTTCAATTCGTGAACCTTCATCAGGGTGAGTGCGATCCGCTCCGCATCGCACGATCTTTCTTAATTTTTTCTTTCATAAGAACCTTCTCCTGACAATAAGAAATACAACAAAAAAAAAATTGGCCAAATTGGTCCAGGCGTTGTTGAGTTATGCGCTTACCAACACATTTTGCGATTCATTTTTATATTATAAGATATACATACTATATGAAACGCAACTGGCTATGAGAGAAAGAAAATGTGTGCTCGCACCTCTCTTGCCCCTACAGTGATATACGAAACGTAACTCTCTCTTTCTATCTTCACTAACTTATATCTCCCTCTCAACTTTCGTTCACCTCGCCCGATCACATTTTTCGTAACACTCTCGTCATGCATTCACCAGCTTACTCCCCAAGTCAAGCGTGCGTAAAGAAGTTTTACTTCAAAAATATTCAGTTAATAACTAGGAAATCATCTATTTCTAATCTGTAGTACACTACATTCCATCCAATTGATGATATAGATTACGGCAGCCTCAAAGATAGAATTTCAGTAAATAGAAGTGAAACAGTATAAAAGACTGAAGATAAGAAAAACTAAAAGCACCTGCGAATGCTAAATGAGAGCTACCAAACGAAGTAAAACTTATAAATAGAGATATTGTTCTAAGCCCCGGGATCAGAGGTCGCAAATAAGCCGGACTGCGGGATGAGATTTGCACGAAACTCGTTTAGGCGAGATTGCAGCTAACTGCATTTGTGGAGATGATGCTCTGAGAAGGCGAGTGACTCTACTAACGGTACTTTATTCTGCCTTCTGTGCATAGATATACACATACGGCACTTTTAGGAGCAGCATCCAACGCTGGAGATATCTCTTTAATCCATTAGATTGATGCCACTAAACAAACTTCTGTTTGCATTGCTGTACTTTTGAAAGAACATGTTATGCAGTCAGTAATTATGTACAGTGATCGCGAAAGTGTGTAAAATATGATTATACTAAGTTTTGCATAGCGCGACGAGAAGCGAACTACATTCCGAACCCGCCGTTTCTCATTCTTCCAATGATAGTATACCTACACATGTGTCCGTACACTTTAGGTGCATATAATCTAGATTTACAGATTATAAATTTACAGATAACTTTTAACACAAAGTTAAAAGATAAATTTACAGATTATATGCACCTAAAGTGTACGGACACATGTGTAGGTATACTATCTTTGGAAGAATGAGAAACGGCGGGTTCGGAATGTAGTTCGCTTCTCGTCGCGCTATGCAAAACTTAGTATAATCATATTTTACACACTTTCGCGATCACTGTACATAATTACTGACTAAAACGGGTATTGACGACCTCTGTGGCGCAGTGGGCGAATAGCCGGCTGAGACGCAGGAGGTAGCGGGTTCGATTCCCGCCGCGGAGCAAATGTTTGCATGATCTACAGATATATGTTCCGGGTCTGGATGTTTTTCTATATATTATAAGTACGTATTTTCAAAAAAAAGTATATACGTATTCTAGCAGTTATCTGGTTCCCATAATACAATCTCTGGTTAGTTTGGAGCTAGATAGCGCTGTGTGAAATGTCCAGCAATATCTATTTATTTTATTATCGCGTATGCACCTTTTGCGTATCTCCGCCCGTGAATACGGCTGTTGCAACACAGCCGAAACGTCGGGATAACAGATAAAAAGGTACATACGCGATAAATACCCTATTTAATCAGTATTTTTTTATAATAAGTGAATTAAAGACCGTAAACTCATATAGGGTAAACCTTGAACTGAAATCTCGCGAGTGTGTTACAAATCCCAATGAATTATCAGTTAATTTTGCTATTATTTATTGATATTTTAAATATAATTATCTTATATTATCTCTCTACAAATTTTATACAAACTAGCTGTTCAGAAGGAAGTTAAGGCCCAAAATATATACACCTGAAAAGCGATTCTACTATTTGATTTTTGCATCTGTCGTCCGTTTTGTTTTATTTATGCTATTAAAGGTACTCAATCTATGTTTGATCATGCGTGCGCACGAATAAACACTTGGCAAGTGTATATTGTATCTCTCAATCAAAATAGACATTTTGGGATAACCTTCGCACTCGAAGCTTTTACAATCGTGGCAAGGGTCGCGTCGAGTGTTGATCCCAGCCGAAATAGCCTATCGTAAATATTTTTAGATTCGAGTACTTACATACACATTTTTTTAATAAATAACACCATAATCATTTAGGCTTTTGCTGTTTTTATTATATTCTAAAAATTTAATTTAATGGTCTAAGATAAGATAACTCTTTATTGTACACCAAATTTAAATACAAAACCTAATTTTTAAAAACAGATTTAGTACAATGGGCGGTCTTATCGCTAAAAGCAATCTCTTCCAGACAACCTTTGTATGGGCAGGATTATAATTTATCACATGACAGCGGTGCATCTATAAAAAAATAAAAAAAACTACCTACATACCATAAACCTAAAATACTAGTACTAACGCAAATTTAATTTTAATAAAATAAAATAAAATCCCTCAATGCCTCAAGACCAGGGTGTTTAACCAATGTGTCCTGCCCATTCTTACTTACGGTTCCGAGACATGGAACCGCTCACAAAGGAATACATGCATAAGATTAGAGTAGCTCAACGGGCAATGGAGCGCGCCATGCTCGGTATATCACTCTTGAACCACATACCCAATGTAGAAATCCGACGTCGCACAAAGGTTGTGGACGTGGGTATGAGGATCGCAGGACTGAAGTGGAGATGGGCTGGACACTTGGCTAGGAGGGATGACGGGCGTTGGACGAAGGCGATTACAGAATGGTGGCCAAGGGATGCTTGTAGACCAAGAGGCAGACCACCCGCCTGATGGTCGAATGATATTGAAAGCGTAGCTAGGTGTGAATGGATGGGACTCGCAAAGGACCGGAAAGAATTGCGTAATACCCAACAGGAGGCCTACACCCAACAGTGGGTGCAAACGGGCTGAGATGATGAAAATAAAATAAGCAACTATGAATTAACAAGCAGAAAGAGCAAGCAAATACAAGAGCAACAGAGTTCCTTGTGAAAAGGCTCGCCCCAGGAATTACTACCACCATACCTATTTCTGCCGCCAAGCAGCATTGCTGTGTTTCGGTTTGAAAAGTTGTAGTTGCCGGTGAAATTACAGGCAATACTCATGTGTACACCTGTATGCCTCAAGTTGATAGACGCAGGGCAGTGCATCAGAAGGCGCGTTTCTATGGTGCGTGAACTACGAGGCATTGCTTTATTATAGGCGATGGTTACCACTTACACTCAGGTGCTCCATCTCCTGGTCGCATCAGAAAAAGATAGCATATCTAAAACAGCATATCAAAAATATTCTCCGGAAAACGCGACCTGTTTTTTTGACTCGTATCTAGTTTGTAAATTAAACAATTGACACATAACTTATTATGTCATGTACAGTCAATTCACACGGTGCATACAGCGCGTTTCACCCGCTCGTTTCTTCCACGCATCTGCAAGGTATGAAATGACCTTCCCTTTGTGTTTTCCTACTGGGTTTCAACATGAACACCTTTAAGATAGGTGTAAATAGGGTATGAAGTGCTAGACAACGCGACTGCAGTACCACGAGTACTGCAGGAGTTTATAGGCGGCGGTGACCACTTAACATCAAGAGGCAGTGAGCATGTGTTTCTATGAAATTACATTTTAAAAAATCGCTTAGCTTCCGTTCCGCGGCAGTTTAAATAAGACTCTACAATTCGTTTTGACACTTATATCCACCTCGTAGTTTAAATGAATATTATTACCTAAAAATCCAGAGAATCATTACGCAATAAGTTTAAAGAAATAAATATTATGACATTCCCTTGTCAATACATCTATGAAAATCTGATGTATGTTCACAAAAATATTAATTTGTTTAAGAAAAATAGCGATAATCATAATTTTAATACTAGAAATAAAGATAAACTCGCTGTTGCCCCTTGTAGACTCTATAAAGTTAGTAAATCGTTTAAAGGGCAAGGTGTTCGCTTTTATAAGAAACTTCCAAGTGATGTACAAAAATTGACAATTAACAAATTTAAAAACGCAATTAAACAAAATCTTTATAAAAAAGCCTACTATAAAATATCGGATTATTTAGATGATAGAGAAGCTTGGGATTGAAATTGCTCCAACTCGTTCAAAATGTTACAATTCAAACGTAATTTATTTCCTGTATTGTAATGTTCCAAAAGGATCATTAAAAAAACAACCAACCTCTTTCCTTTCTTTCCTGGCTTGGTCGCGAAGGAACAGGCAGTAAAATTGACGTTTCAAAGTGATCCTTGTGATTTTAATGCATAAAATATTTTGACTTTCACTTTGATTTATAAGTACATTAATTAGATAACCGTGCCAAACAGTATTTTACGGCAGAACAACGGCTATTGCTGTACAAAGCGCAAGTTCGGCCGCACGTAGAATACTGTTCCCATCGTTGGCACGGAGCTCCAAAGTACCAATTGCTTCGTTTTGACTCCCTTCAGAGAAGAGCCATTAGAATCATCGGTGATCCCAAACTCGGCGACAGGCTGGAATCGCTGAGTCAACGCCGTGACATCGGATCGCTCAGTGCATTCTACCGCCTGTATAATGGGGAATGTTCTGAGGAGCTATTTGATCTCATCCCGTCGTCGAGATTTTACCACCGCACTTCTCGACAACGTAATAAAGCTCATCCACATATCATCGACAGTTGGGTATCGCGCACCACACGCTTCACGCGATCTTTTCTACCCCATACTTGCAAGATGTGGAATGAGCTACCATCTGAGGTTTTCCCATTAGACTACGACATGGCACGCTTCAAAAGAAATGTAAAGAGGTTTCTACAGTGTAGGGAACGCATCGACAATACCCCGGGTGTTGCTGGTGTCAATAGGCGACGGTGACCGCTTACCATCAGGTGGGCCGTAAGCCTGTGTCCCCATAAATAACATAAAAAAAAAGATACGCGCTGAAAGCATAACCCGTTTTTATAAGGACAAAAAGCTTCTCTGGGTACATAACGGTATTTATAAGTTTATTTTGAGAGGAAATAAATAACTTGTTTTCAATATTAAACATCCCAAAAGTTTGGCGTCTCACAATATAAGTTAGTGAAATGTTACGCCCGAGTTCGTAAATTTATTTATAGAATCAACCAGAGTTTTATCGGCCACTTGGAAAAAATATTTGTTTATAAATTATTTTAAATTGATGTTTCTTTTGTGATATTTTATCCGAACTAATTTACAAATTCGAAAGTTACTCTCTCTGTTATATTTTTTACATATTCACGACTAAACGGTTTGACCGATTTTGATGAAATTTAGTACATAAATAGATTAAGACCTGGAGTGAGACATAGGCTACTTATCATAGGCAAACCACGCGTGCCACAGGCGGAAGCTTTAAAATAAATAAAAATGCTGAGCATTTCACACAGCACCTAAACTAAGCATTTTTTTTAACTAGTACTTATATCGAGTAACAAACATCATCATCATCCACAGCCCATAAGTACTCTTTGCTGGTTGTAGGCCTCCCTTTGTAAATGCCAGCCTTCCAGGTCCTGTGCTACGCGCATCCAGGAGTTCCAGGCGCGCGCGCCGACGGACGCCCTGGACTTCTTAGGTCTGTTCTTGGCCACCATTCGGTCACAGATTTACTCCACCTGCCATCACCTCGTCTAGCCAAGTGTCCTGCCCAGTTCCACTTGAGTTCCACCACCCTTGTTCCGACGTCTTGGACTTTCGTCTGGCGTTGGATTTCGATATTAGGAACTCGATCCAGCAGGTTGATGCCAAGCATGGCGCACTCCATGGCTTTCTGTGCGACTCGTACTCTGTACACAGTTTCCTTAGTGAGCGCCCATGTTTCGGCACCGTAAGTCACCGTAACAACGATACCCGGAACAAATATCTGTAGATCATGCAAACATTACTTCCGCGGTTGAAATCGAACCCGCGATCTCTTGCGTCTCAGCTCTTACATCGGCTAATCGCCTATTGCGCCAGGGAGGTCGAGGCTTGTACGGTTATAAAATGTATTCTTATCAAAAACTGCGTTATCAGTGTTTACGAAAGTCTACAGCGTAGACTCGATAGCCTACGTCGTAGCTGCTTCGTAGCTGTTCGTCTACGACGACCCAGTTACATGACGTAAAGTTTGTTTGCAACACCTTTTTGCAGGCGTTCTTTTACCGTGGTACCATTAGACAGTTCCATTGATGGTACTTTGGATTTTTCTCGTTGGTACCATGGTATATAGGATTGTTCTTTCAAAACACAATGATAGTCACCCAATAGGTTATTTCGTGAGATGGAACTCTGAAACACTCTCGGTACCAGTATTTCTATAGCTTATTTTATGCATGTTTTACCATTATCATCTAAACTCATATTGTGGGTTTGATACTTACTTCTTATCCGCGAATAAGTATCTCAAAACTACAGCGGTTGATGACTTTTCCAGAATTGTTCTACCATTGTTACCCCGAGGTAGTGACAGCTGAGAATAAACTCATACAAGGACTTTACTTAGAAAACTTTCGTAACGTTCTTTCGTGACTAATACTTTCGGTCTTTGCGGTACGCAGTGCGAGGCGAGACGTTATTCGGAGCGGATCGCACTCACCCCGATGAAGGTTCACGAATTGAACCGAAACATTCTCGGTCGAAACACCGATAAGACGGTACGTAATAAATCCCATATTTATAATAATCATACAGGGACTTAAGTATCCAAAATTATAAATCGTTAATATTCCCGGCCACCTAATTACGTAAAATCTGCGACAACAACACGATAGCGATCGGTCGCGTCAAATTTGCTATGGGAAAATAGTTCTATCTGTTGCTATCTCTTTAGTGATAGTGACGTTACTTTCTATATGCTAATTGACATTTGGTTGTCGCTGATTTTATACAAACTTCGTTGTGAAGCTGTTATAGAGGGCGACTCCTCTTGCCTCAGCGGGTTATAGGTAAGTTAGAGGTATATCGTAGGTAGTCGTGTTCGAGCCGTCGTACAGTGCGGACGTCTCTGGGGCGTCGTTACGCTGCCCGTTGAATATACGAAGATTCGATCGTCGTTAGTGGTCGAGGCAACATCGCCTATAAAAGGCTCCTCAGATCGCGCGGCACGCATTCGATCGTCGTTAGTGGTCGCCGCTATAGCATGCAGCGGCCACACCTTAGGAACCTAGGCTGGTAGAGGGGGGCTCGAGTGCCGAAACACTTTGTTGTAGCAACGGCGTGTTTCGGCCCTCGAGTCGGCACGGTCACTCCCCGTGCTAGTGCTCGTTGCTTCGGCGTCAACGCAATCCACCTCAAGTGGCGAGGCAACCAGGCAACTGTAGAAGGCCTGAAGGTAGCGATAGGAGTTTTTATCGTTGCCAGATACTGCGTCCTGTTCCCTTCCAGTCGTAGCGGTTCTCCGTTCCACTGGGTCAAGGGGAGTAAGGAGGAGAGGGTGCATCTGTGTACGGCGCGCACACTTATGCAACTTAATATATCCTGCGCATCTGACTTGGCTTTGTCATTCCGAGTTTAAAAAAGTCCTGGGCTTGGTCTAATACCTGGACACGGGTGGCCTAAGGAGAGGAGAGTGGTCGCTCTAGCACTGCATCGGGGTGACAGTGTGGTTCGGCAGCACTCTTTGAGACAAAGCAGCTTTATTTAGAGAGGCACTGCTTTCCTCGCTCAGCCGGGGAGGGGGCTAGAAAAGGTGCCCCAAACAAACGCTCATTCCTCGCAATAAGAATAAATCTAAAAACATGCAGATGAATATGACTTTTGGTGCGTGGAATGTACGTACTCTTTTAGACCGACCCAACAACCTCTGCCCAGAACGTAAAACCGCCATTGTGGCTCGCGAGCTCAAACGCTATGACGTCGACATAGCCGCTCTCAGCGAAACACATCTAGCTGACGAAGGTGAGCTTGTTGAACGTGGTGGTGGGTACACTTTCTTCTGGAAAGGCACACCAGCTTCTGAGCCTAGACGGTCAGGAGTAGGCTTTGCTATTAAAACTACTTTAGCCTCTAAGTTGGAAGAACATCCAGTTGCTATCTCTGATCGTGTCATGTCCTTACGTTTCCATCTTCGAAACAATAAATACTTAAATGTTATCAGCGTATATTCGCCAACACTCGACAAAAGTGATGACGTCAAGGACAAATTTTATGAGGAAGTGTCAGAAGTGCTGACTAAAATCCGGCGCTGTGAGAAAGTTTTGCTTCTTGGCGACTTTAATGCTCGCGTCGGACGTGATTTTGAAGCTTGGCCTCGGGTGATAGGGCGACATGGCATTGGTAACATGAACAGTAATGGGCAACTGTTACTAAGCCTCTGTTCCCAATTTCATCTGGGTATTACCAATACCATGTTTAGACTCCCAAATAAATACAAAACTACCTGGATGCACCCAAGGTCCAAGCATTGGCATCTTATTGATTATGCTATAGTCCGTCAACGGGATATAGCGGATGTCAAAGTAACGAGAGTAATGAGGGGCGCAAACTGTTGGTCGGATCACCGACTTGTTGTTACAAAACTATTTTTGCGTCTTAGCCCTTGCCGTAGACCTCGCAGGGCTAAGCCTAACTGTCTTCATCTGAAAAAGCTAGAGTCTGCTGAAATATTGGCAAATTACAGGGAAGCTGTCAATACCTTTACAGCAGGCATACACCCCGAAGATGAACAGTTAGACGAGGGCTGGAAACTGTTAACTACAAATACCATCAATGCGGCTACTGAGATCTTAGGCCAAAAACCTCGTGTCTGTGAAGACTGGTTTGACGAAAATGATAATACATTGACAGTCGCCCTAGAAAAACACCGCCAGCTCCTTCGAAAGGGAAATCAGACAACTGCTTCAGAAAAAAATAAAGGAGAGTACGAGCCAAATAAGGAGACTAACTCGAAACGCAAAAGATGAGTGGTGGCTGAACAAGGTTCGCTATATTCAGTGGCTTGCTGATTCGAATAGACTCGGCGATTTCTTTAACGAGATTAAAAAGTTAGTAGGAAGTCCACATCGAGTAAACGTACCACTGAAATCACTTTCAGGTACCCTCCTGGTAAGCAAAGGAGAAGTTCTTACTCGCTGGGCAGAACACTATAACAGCTTACTCAATGTGGATCGTTCTGCTGACATAAACTATTTAGCATCACTTCCTGCCTTACCACAAGCCGTAGATCTGGATCAGCCTCCTTCTCTTGAGGAAGTTATCATCGCCATCAAAGCGCAGAAAAACAATAAGGCTGTCGGCATCGATAACATACCAGGAGAACTATTAAAATATGGCGGAGATGAGTTGCACTACAAGATTTGGCAATTTTTCCAGCGCATGTGGGAAATGGAGTTCGTTCCTCCTAGTTTTGGCGTATCACTAATTTGCTCTTTGTATAAAAATAAAGGTGATCGATCTGTTTGCAACTCTTATAGGGGTATATCACTTCTGTCTACTCCAGGAAAAACTTTTGCCAGAGTACTCTTAAATCGTCTTATGGAGCTCTCTGAAAGTATATTGCCTGAAACGCAATTTGGGTTTAGACCCAATCGCGGCACATGCGAGGCCATATTCTCTCTTAGACAACTGCAAGAGAAAAGCAGGGAACAGTGTCAACCTCTGTTTCTCTGTTTTGTTGATCTGGAGAAAGCTTTTGACAGTGTACCTCGCGAAGCTTTGTGGATTGTGCTTTCGAAACTTGGTTGCACCGACAAATTTATACGCTTGATAAGACTTCTTCACGACAACATGACTTGTTGCGTAACCGTCAATGGTGAGCAGACAGAGCAATTCCCTGTCACTTGTGGTGTAAAACAAGGCTGTGTATTAGCACCCACTCTTTTTGCTCTGTACTTTTCCGTTGTCGTGAGGGAGACTTTACAAGCCAACACCGAAGGGATCCGCATACGTTTTCGCACAGATGGCAGTATCTTTAACCTGGCTAGGTTAAAAGCGCACACAAAGGTATCGTATGACCTCATTACCGAATTGATGTATGCTGATGACCTATGTTTCGTTGCGGAATCTTCTGAGGGACTCCAGGACTTGATGACTCGGCTTGACGCTGCGTGCTGTAGATTTGGCCTCAAAATTAATATTACAAAGACAGAGGTGATGGCCATGGACACTGTTAACCAAGCTCCACTGAATCTGCAAATCGATGGAAAGCCCATAAAACAGGTCGATACATTCAGATATCTGGGAAGCAGCATAACAACAAAATGCGACCTTGACTCGGAGATCAACAGCAGACTTGGCTCCGCTATGGCTGCTTTTGGTAAACTACGAGTCCAGGTATTTCGCTCCCATAACATCAAATTGAGTACCAAGATTAAGGTGTATATGGCTATTGTACTTCCTAACATCTTGTACTCGTCAGAGACATGGTGCCTGTATCGCAGACACATACGCACGTTAGACAGATTCCATCTGAAATGCCTCCGCGACATTCTTAACATCAAGTGGTCGGATCGGGTCCGTAATACCGATGTTCTACGACGGGCTAATGTCTGTGGCATAGAGGCATATTTGATGCGGCGTCAGCTGCGTTGGTGCGGGCACCTGTCTCGGATGTCTGATGAGCGAAGGGCGAAACGCATTTTCTTCTGTGAACTAGAACATGGTAAGCGGAAACGCGGAGGTCAGTTCCTACGTTTCAAAGACGTACAGAAGAGGCACATGAAGAGGTGTTGTATCGATCCGTCGCGCTGGGAGGCTCTCGCTGAAAAACGACCTGAATGGAGGCGTCATGTTCAGGACAAAGTGTACGAGTTTGAAGAAGAAAGGAGGCAAGAACTAGACTTAAAACGAGATCAGCTTAAAAGTCGACCGCCGGCTAATATCAATTACAACTACATTAATGGCGCCTTAACTTGTGTTCATTGTAACCGGACTTTTAGCGCAAAAATAGGGTACATCAGCCACATACAGGCTAAACACCTAGGCCAATAATCACAAAGTCAAGTCTCTGTAGCCGAAATCGGCTAGGAGGATTATTATTATTAGAGGTATATACTTCGGCATTTTAAGGTAGCCCACTATCTGTTATTGTGTTTTCTTTAAATTTTTTTTTCTTATCTGTCTCTCTTATTCCAGTCTAATATTTTGTTTCATTCATACTGAGTCTTAGAAACTATTTTCAATAATACTATCGTTCATATTCTATTGTATACTAAATAATAAATATTTAATAATTTTTTCTGGACATTTCACACAGCGCTATCTAGCCCCAAACTAAGCAGAGCTTGTATTAAGGAAGCCAGATAACTGATAGAATACTTATATACTTTTTTTTTGTAAATACATACTTATAATACCTAGTCAGGTCATAAGTATTGTCACACAGTAAAAACTTTTCTTTTAGAATGCTGGCCACAAAAAAGTTTATAGAATTCGAATTTAGAATTGTTCATGAAAATAAAAATGTATACTTTTTAGATTTTTACTCATTTTTAAATATGGAGTGGACGCTTAAAGAAGACCGTGTTGCAGTTATTGCGTTGCATCGTTGCGGTTACGCGCCAATTCAAATTTTTGACATCCTGAAAAATTTGAATATAACCAAAAGATTCGTTTATCGCACCATCAAACCATACAATAAAGACTCTAGTGTAGATGACAGGTCAAGAAGTGGTCGCCCTCGGGCTGTTAGGACTCCAGCTGTGATAAAAGCTGTGAAGGCGCGAATTGAAAGAAATCCCAAACGTAAGCAGAAACTCTTGGCCCTTCAGATGGGGTTAAGCAGAACCACGGTGATAAGGGTGTTAAATGAAGACTTAGGGCTTCGGGCATATCGGAGAAAAACAGGACATCGTTTGAATGCTCGTCTAATGGACTTGAGACTGAAGAAATGCCGCGCTTTGTTGAAGCGGTACGCGGGAAAAAAATATCGGGAAATTCTTTTTTTGGATGAAAAAATTTTTACCGTAGAAGAGAGCTACAACAAACAAAATGATAAGGTGTACGCACAAAGTAGTGAAGAAGCGAGCAAGCGTATTCCGCGTGTCCAACGAGGTCATTTTCCATCCTCGCTCATGGTATGGTTGGGAGTTTCTTATTGGGGCTTAACAGAGGTACATTTTTGTGAGAAATGTGTAAAAACGAATGCAGTTGTGTATCAACATACAGTACTGACGAACCTTGTAGAACCTGTTTCTCATACCATGTTCAATAACAGGCACTGGGTATTCCAACAAGATTCGGCGCAAGCTAATAGAGCGAAAAGCACACAAGACTGGCTGGCGGCGCGTGAAATCGACTTCATCCGGCACGAAGACTGGCCCTCCTCCAGTCCAGATTTGAATCAGTTAGATTATAAGACATGGCAACACTTGGAGGAAAAGGCGTGCTCAAAACCTCATCCCAACTTGGAGTCACTCAAGACATCCTTGATTAAGGCAGCCGCCGATATTGACATGGACCTCGTTCATGCTGCGATAGACGACTGGCCGCGCAGATTGAAGGCCTGTATTCAAAATCACGGAGGTCATTTTGAATAAACTTTAGTGTCATAAGAGTTTATGTTTTGTTAAGTTCATTTTGGTATATAAATGGTTAAATAATGAATAAACTTGTTTCAATTATTTTATATTAAACATGTAACAGAATTTATGACCTGACTAGGTATATAGAAAAACATCCATACCCGGGACAAATATCTCTAGATCATGCAAATATTTGTTCCGTGGTGGGAATCGAACCCGCTACCTCCTGCGTCTTAGCCGGCTATTCGCCCACTGCGCCACGGAGGTCGTCTGTATATAATCCTATATATACTAAATAATCCTTTGTTATTTCAAGTTATTTTCTCGAAATGGTTTTCCTTATGCCACCCCTTTCTTTATGGGCATTAAAATTTTGTTGATACTCAGTCTGGTGCAATGGGGTTGATAGCAGAATTACAATTTTACTTCTTCGTTCGTAGATAAAATTGTAATAAAAAACCTCTACATTCAGATAGAATATTTATGTTTATACATTTAGACATAGACAGACATTTATTTGCTACCACAGCACACACAAATTCACACAATACAATCAAAAGGTAACATCAAAGAGAAAGCACAAGTAAGAGAAAACAGAAAATTACATACAACAAACATAGGAACAATAGAATGAAATAATATATATACAATGTAGTCAGGGAAAAATTAAAAAGAGGCAAGTAGGTGGTATGTGCTACTGCAGCAAATAGGTTTCAGCTCAGCATTATGGCTCGCCACCGATCGACAGCTCGGCGCTGTTATTCTGCCGAAACCTTTTAGGCAAGTCATCAGATCTCGTAAGAACGAATAGACACTAATTGGTGTTACTTTAATTAAGGTAATTGAACTTTTTTATACGTAACTTAGTATATGCACCTCAGTTTCTAAATACAAAAATATTTAATGTTACCAATGATGACATATGGCACAGAAATGCGGTCTCTCACCATGGGCCACTTAGGACTCACTGGGAAGGCTCAAGGTTACTCAGTGTGGTATAGAGAGAGCTATGCTTAGTGTTTCATTACGAGATCGAATCAGGAGTGAGGAGATATATTGACAAACTATAGTCACAGACATAGCCTAGCCTAAAGGATGAGCAAGGTGAAATGGCAGTGGGCAGGGCACATAACTCGAAGAACTGAGACCATGCACTGGAAAGCGCAGCCAAAAACATAAGGTCCTGTTTAAAAAAATATTGGAACTTGATGTCTCTTTTCTTTTGGATGTATATTAGGAAAAAGAAAAAAACATAAACTCCGTTTTCGGTCATTACAATTAACACTAATTTAAATTTTGGTTTCAATATGTGTTACCATTATAAGAGTCTATATTTTTAGATTAAATTTAACTATTCACACGTTTATGAAATATGTTATGGTGGAAACTTCACTGGTTTTAGTAATAACTTTATATATACCTATTTGTATTCTCTATTGTATTGTTTATTTCCCAAATAAAATAAAATAAATAAACACTGTATAAATAATGAAGGTTATGTAATATATAGAGATAGAACAAACCTTTTTCTTCATCGTTTTGCATGGAAATGCGTTTAAGTCATAAAAGTAGGCTCCTAAACCCTCTCTTTTTGCGTCGCATAACCCACAAGACTCACCGACCAATGATAGTAATTAATCATAGCCAGTTGAATATACAGCCATTCTAATTAGTCACGTCCTACATAAACGAAGTTCAATCTATATAGTTATTTTTCTTTGGTACTAGTTCCAATGCAGCGTAAATCGGATGCAGTAAGCTGTAAATCCTCTTGTCTTGGAACTAAGTCACTTCCGTGTTTTACTTCACGTGTGACATCTGAAACAGTTTCGTTTACTCGTCTTTCGCAAGCTTTTTCTTGGTCTATCAAGTTTTGTAAGTCAAGTCAAGGTAACAATATTTATTTCATAGGTAATGTTGTCTTAACTAAATCCTTAGCTATGGATGAACCCTGCCAGGGCACTGCAACATAAGATTTGCTAGACGTATAAATACTTTTATTTATTATTTAACCTATATTTTCCCACTGCTAGGCAAAGATCTCCCCCCTGTTCCTCCACATCTCACGATCACACGCCACGTCACGGAATGCATCGAGGTCGTCACGCCAACGCTTCTTCGGCCTGCCCCGGCTTCGATGCCCATCTGCAGGCACCCATTGTCTGACGACTGTTGCCCATTTGTCTGTGACCATACGACTGACGTGACCCGCCCAGTCCCACTTCAGCCTGGCAGTCTTGTCACCAACATCTGCGATGCCGGTCTTCGCGCGCAGTGCGGTATTGCGGATCCTGTCGATTCTCTTTACCCCTAACACGCTGCGTTCCATGGCTCTTGGGCAAACCTTGAGTGTAATTACTTTAAGCTCATTATAAAATACAATATTTCAAACGCGGCATACTTTTTCAATAAAAAGTAGCTGTGCCATGATATAATAAATCACGCACTTTCTACTCAGAGCTCCAGGACGGCAAGCGAAAGAGTGGTGGCCAGCTGCTCAAATCATGCTTTTTCATATTTCTCTTCTGAGCATCTTTGACGCTCAGAAGAGAAATATGTAAAAGTGCAAAATTGAGCCCTCTCAGTGGGAATCACTGGCAGAAAATCGGCCAGAGTGGAGACGGTTGGTTCAATTAAATATCTACCTAGTCAGGTCATAAATTCTGTCACATGTTTAATATAAAATAATTGAAACAAGTTTATTCATTATGTAACCATTTATATACCAAAATGAACTTAACAAAACTTAGATTCTTACGACACTAAAGTTTATTCAAAATGACCTCCGTGATTTTGAATACAGGCCTTCAATGGCGCGGCCAGTCGTCTATCGCAGCACGAACGAGGTCCATGTCAATATCGGCGGCTGCCTTAATCAAGGATGTCTTGAGTGACTCCAAATTGGGGTGAGGCTTTGAGCACGCCTTTTCCTCCAAGTGTTGCCATATCTTGTAATCTAACGGATTCAAATCTGGACTGGAGGAGGGCCAGTCTTCGTGCCGGATAAAGTCGATTTCATGCGCCGCCAGCCAGTCTTGTGTGCTCATCGCTCTATGAGCTGGCGCCGAATCTTGTTGGAATACCCAGTGCCTGTTATTGAATATGGTATGAGAATCAGGTTCCACAAGGTTCGTCAGGACTGTATTTTGATACACAACTGCATTCGTTTTTACACCTTTCTCACAAAAATGTACCTCTGTTAAGCCGCAATAAGAAACTCCCAACCATACCATGAGCGAGGATGGAAAATGACCTCGTTGGACACGCGGAATACGATTGCTCGCTTTTTCACTACTGTGTGCGTACATCTTATCATTTTGTTTGTTGTAGACTTCTACGGTAAAAACTTTTTCATCCGAAAAAAGAATTTCCCGATATTTTTTTCCCGCATACCGCTTCAACAAAGCACGGCATCTCTTCAGTCTGAGGTACATTAGACGAGCATTCAAACGATGTCCTGCTTTTCTTTGATATGCCCGAAGCCCTAAGTCTTCATTTAACACCCTTTTCACCGTGGTTCTGCTTAACCCCATCTGAAGGGCCAACAGTTTCTGCTTACGTTTGGGATTTCTTTGAATTCGCGCCTTCACAGCTTTTATCACTGCTGGAGTCCTAACAGACCGAGGGCGACCACTTCTTGACCTGTCATCTACACTAGAGTCTTCATTGTATCGTTTGATGGTGCGATAAACGAATCTTTTGGTTATATTCAAACTTTTCAGTATGTCAAAAATTTGAATTGGCGCGTAACCGCAACGATGCACCGCAATAACTGCAACACGGTCTTCTTTAAGCGTCCACTCCATATTTAAAAATGAGTAAAATTCTAAAAAGTATACATTTTTATTTTCATGAACAATTCGAAATTCGAATTCTATAAACTTTTTTGTGGCCAGCATTCTAAAAGAAAAGTTTTAACTGTGTGACAATACTTATGACCTGACTAGGTACAACTTTGAAGATGAGCGCAGGTGTGATCTAGACAATAAACGTAATCACCTTAAAAATAAACCACCCGCCAACATACACTATAATTACATAAATGGCGCTCTGACATGTGCATTATGTTCGCGCACATTTAAGGCCAAAATTTACTATGCTAGTCATCAAAGAGCGCATCAATGGAACCAAGCAGGAACAATGACACCGTAGCCGAAATCGGCCTGGATGACATCATCATCCTATCTACCAAATTTCATCGAAATCGGTCCAGCCGTTAAGTCGTGAAAACGAAACAAAATGGCAGAGCTACTTTCGAAATGATAATGTAGTGTCAATACTTACACAACTAAAATGTAGAGTATTAATTTAAATAAAAACATAATATACGTAAAAGTTTGTTTTAATTGTAATTCTTTATTGTTAAAATCAATGGTCCTGTTTAGTGCGATAAGTGATGTACGTAGTTAATCTATACGTACTTGAATTATAAAAAGTAAATCCTTTATTGGCTGTCAGTTTTATAATAAGGTACACTTGTACTAAGAGCTGTGGATTTTGTTCGTAATAAAATAAAATATCTGTACAAAAATGTACTAACTAAAATAAACATACTAGTTAGTACTAAACTATTTAGTTCCCCGGTTAATTAATGAACTACCAACTGACTTAACTGATTCAATAACGTTAAAAAATATAATATATAAACTTAAATCATATTTCTTATCTAATTTAGAGCTGTACCAAATATAATGTATTTATGTATTTCATCATCATCATCATCATATCAGCCGTAGGACGTCCACTGCTGGACAAAGGCCTCCCTCATTGATCTCCAGGAACTGCGGTTGGAAGCGGCCTGCATCCAACGCCGACCTGCGGTTCTTACCAAGTCGTCTGCCCATCTTGTGGGTGGACGTCCTACGCTGCGCTTGCCGGTCCGTGGCCTCCACTCGAGTACCTTTCGGCCCCATCGGCCATCTGTTCTGCGCGATATATGGCCTGCCCATTGCCACTTCAACGTGCTAATCCGTCGGGCTATGTCGGTGACTTGAGTTCTCCTACGTATCTCCTCATTTCTGATTCGATCCCGTAGAGAAACCCCGAGCATAGCCCTCTCCATAGCTCGTTGAGCGACTCTGAGCTTATTCATAAGGCCAATAGTGAAGGACCACGTCTCGGTTCCATATGTCATCACTGTTATTGTACTGTTATCACTGTTTATGTATTTACCTGGTTCAAATCATGTATTACGTTAAGCTAAGTATATATTAAATGTATTACAGACTGAGCGCTTCCGAGTTTCAGTTCCTTATGATGTAGACTCTTATTAAGATAGCATTATCCCTACAAACCTTAGTGGTTTAAAAGTGCTATTTTTGAAACATTATTGTATGTAAAAAATTGAAATGATAAATAAAAAATAACAACAAAACATTTCAAATGGAGTTTTGGTCAAACCGAGCAAAACCATATTATATTTTATAGTACGAGTAGCTTCAGTGCGAGTACCTTGTCAAAACTTGGGAGGCAATCGCACTTATTTTGAACGGTAATACCAAAGCAAAACCATGTATACAAATTTTCTATTCTTTGGAAGATACGTTGTTGTAACGTACGATCCTACTTTATAAATTATATTAGTTCATTTGTATTATGCGTGCTAGAAATGAGCGTGGGAAAGCCCACGCCCACGCCCACTCCAATGCCCACGCCCACGCTCACGCCAAAATATCAACTATACTAATATTATAAAGAGGAAAGATTTGTATTTTTGTGTGTATGTTTGTAATGAATAAGCTCAAAAACTACTTGTCCGATTTCAAAAATTCTTTCACCATTGAAAAGCTACATTCAGCCTGAGTAACATAGGCTACTTTTTATCTAACTGCGCAGAAGGAGAGTAATGTTTTTATTGAAAAACTACGCGTGCGAAGCTGCGAATTGGTCAGCTAGTAGTTTATAAAGTTTAATCGTACGCTACAACAACGTATCTATCTTCCAAAGTGTAGTATCCCCGTGTTCGTATCACCTTTTCTATGGCTCACTGTAACAACGAGTGCCGAGTGCGGGCGCACGTCCAGTCTCAGAGACGGCCTGTCCAAAGAGGATATAATCACTACGTTATAAGAGTCGGCACTTTCTTACAAGCCACTGAACGGAGTTATGAACGTACTTTGTACCAACCTGGCAACATAAAAGTAATACCAACACTGTAAAAGCCAATTCGTTATTAGGGCTTGACAAATACGCATCATGCTTTTCCATCGATATCGATAAATATTCGATTTTCGTAGTTGCACCTACCTACTTTTCACCTTAGTGCTGGTCGTACGAAAATAAATATACGCCATAAAAAATCAGTTATTTATTGAACATAATATAACCTGTATGTGCAGTCAGCATAAGAAGTATGTTAATTAATTGACGCAAAATTTGACAGTTGCTCACAGTATATATTATTTGACCATCCTAGCCGCTATCATACTTCTGATGCCGACTGTACCATTCTAGTCAAGTTTTACATTTGAAACAACGTTAGGTACTGGTTTTTCAAGCTATAAAATACAGTTGACTCAGGACCTGAAAAAGAGATGTTTTATGAGATTTTTACTACTAATAAATGTAGCACAAATATTATCAAAGTTAAGAACACGTACATTACTTTCAATCTATTTCTCTATTTAATAAAAGCAGTTTTTGCAAAATTTGCCACTTATGAATTTATTTTCGTTTAGTATTTGAATAGGTAAGTACGCAAAGTCCTCATTTCCTGTCAACTTTACCCATAAACGGCACCTATAACAAAAAAGTTTATCGATAAATTGTTCACATCACATCACTATTTGTATTTTCGCAAAGTATGAATTTTGTGAAAATAGTTCAGTTTACGTATTAAATTAGTATTTACATGATATCCACTACAAATATGAGTATAAACAACTAACAAATACAAGCTAAAGTAAATTGGTATTGAAATACACTAAGTTTTACCTGGCCGGGTCAAGTGGAAATCGGGCTAAAAATATGCCAGACTATCTTCTTCTGACACGTCTAATGCCACAAACTTCACATTTTCTTAGGGATTTCCCTCCCATAATATCCAAATACACTCGAAAAGGAGTTAAAACACTGTAAAACACAATAATTCCACAACAACAAAATAACACACAATGTTTATCCAACCAAACCATAGATTAAAATAACTCAACAGGTCTACCAACAATAAAAAAGGTATAATGCGTGTAAATCAAATAGACGTGAAGACACCTGCTACCCAAAAGAATCGGTACTCGTTTTAATTTACAGGATTATTTTTATATTAAATTGTTGGTACAAAGTACGTTCATAATTCAGCTTACTATGCAGTGTCGATGGACTGGGCCTGTCAATGACTGACTAGTGACGTGCCTCCCCACCACTTGTGTACATAAGGCATTGTATCTATTTAATAGATACAAACACTAAACAAAGAATAACCAATCTGTATACGTACAAATAATGCCTATAATAACAATAAATATTTACATGACTAAAATAGAGAAGAAACCGTTGAATCATCTAAAGACCGTTTCAAACGATCTATAGATAGCTTCAAATAATAAGCGCGATTCGAACTGTGGCATAACGTAACGTATTTGATTCTGGTTTTGTTTTGATATCACCGTTAAAAAATATTGATGATGTAAAATGATATATTAATAAATCATTTAATTCAGGCAACAATAAAATTGTTACAGGAAGTAATGAACTTCAAACTTATATTTATTTAAAATAAACACTGGATCTTACCACAAAAAAATTAAACACTGTTTAGCGTGTTTACAAAAATCCCATACAAAAATTGGTAAGGATTTTTGAAGTAAAACTTCTTTACGCACGCTTGACTTGGGGAGTAAGCTGGCGAATGCGTTACGAAAAGTGCGAACGGAAATTGAGAGGAAGATATAAGTTAGTGAAGATAGAAAGAGAGAGAGAGTTACGTCTGTATGAGCATGAGAGAGAGATGCGTGCACACATTTACTTTCTCTCTTCCTCTCATAGCCAGTACATGAAATATATATATTTATATATTTTAAGCGGTTACCCCCAATTTAACATAAACAATAAATCACGATGAAATAATGTAACCAAAAAAAACAGAAATAAGTCAAACCAACAACTAATATAACAATTACTCATTAAAATCAAAATACTTAAGTTGGGCAACATAAATAAATAAGTGACGAGTTGTTAATTCTACGAAGTCTCGATACAAAGTGCCTACGAGTCAATTTTTTTTTTTTTAATAGACTTATCTCGCTGTTGGCCTCTGAGGCCGTTGCAGCTTAACCGAGCTTTTGGCGAACGCAGAAGGCGCTCAGTGTGCCGTGTCGTATGCATATAGGGCTATTTCCACTTGAGGAGTGCGAGGGATATCGCTGGTGTACAGCGTGAACAGGAGAAGGCCGAGGACGGAGCCTTGAGGGACTCCGGCTCTAACTGGCCTGGGGTTTGAGAGTGTGACTTCCACGGTGTAGCGAAAGCTACCACCTTGGAGATAGTCTCGTATGATGAGCACGAGTCTGTCTAAAACTCCGAGTTTGGAAAGCTTGTAAACCAAGCCATTGTGCCAGACCTTGTCAAAAGCTTTCGCTACATCCAGGAAGACGGCACCAGTATCTGAAGGCCAGGTACTTTGGCAATTGGAGAGGATGTGCTCCGTTTTGCGGAGCACCTGTTGTGGACATGAATGTTGGGCACGGAAGCCGAACTGCTCATTGGGAAGGAGTTTGAACTCATTGACATGGGACCAGAGACGCTTCATTAGAAGACGCTCATATATTTTACCTAAGCCATTAAGCAGGCTAATGGGATGATAACTTGTTGGGTCATTGGCAGGTTTCTTGGGTTTACGGAAACCAATGACATTGGCTTCCTTCCAAGCATCAGGGAAGGTGCAGAGTTCCATAGCCGCATTGAAGATGCTGACTAGAATATAGATAAAGGAAACAGAGAACTGCTTGAGTACTCTGTTGGAGATGCCGTCGGGGCCGGATGCTTTCTTTGGGTGTAAAGCCTTGATCTTGAAATATCAAAGACTTCAGAGGCCTCAATTGAATTAAGTGGGGAGGTAGGAGGTAGGGAGGCTATACGGTCAACCTCGTTGTTCACCATGTCGAGGTGTGCAGGATCAACGCGTTCGAGACTGGGAGAGCATTGAGCTTCAAGGGTTTCAGCCAGGTAGTCGGCTTTTTCCTCGTCTTCAAATGCTAGGGTCTGGTTGGGTCGGATAAAGCCTACGAGTCAAGCGAATGCCGCCCTTTTTATAAACTGGCCGCCAATGCAGATGTCACGTGTTTTTAGTCGCGCGGTGCGCACTCGTTGTTTTTAAGCAATATCTTGTTAATAATATATATATATATATCTCAGTCAGTACTTAGTTCGTTTGATTATTTTTCTTAATTTCATTTCGTTCTTGAACAATTTTATATATTAATATTTTTAAAAAGAAGTTTTACTTCAGTCGAGTGATCTAAAGCACGCACCTTTTTATTTATTTTTATATTAAACATTTAGACAAACAAGCTGACGGGTCTCCTGATGTGATCACCGCCGCCTATAAACTCCTGCAGGATTCAAGGTACTGTAGTCGCGTTGCCATATTTTCACCTTGAAGGCGTTTATGAAGCGCACCGGGAAACCTCCGGAGGAAGGTCATTCTATACATCATTCAAGTGCGCATTTATCAAACACGCGTTAAACGGTTGTTTTACTTGTAGTTGTAACAAGGAATAAGTTCTCGGTGGTCGTATAAAACGTAAGCGACTGCCATAAAGATTCAATGCAAAGGTAGAGGTACACACGGCTCCACATCAAGCTATAGTTTCCAGTATAAGCTGACCTCTCATTCTACAAAAAGCCTACACAATGCGAGGTCAGCTTATACTGGAAATCTATAGCTTGATGTGGAGCCGTGTGTACTTAAGTACTTTATTTCGATCATGCCAGTATAACTAAGCCCTACCCATGTCAACGTCAAGCATAGATTAGAAACTCCAATTTTGGTCCCTTATCTTCAATTTAATTGGTAGACTAGGTATATACCTGATCTACTTATTTAGGCAGGTATAGCATTTAGCGATTCCAAAAACGGTTTGGTTTTTAAACAAGAATATTAGCATAACCCGCTCTTTTTATCTGAAGAAATTTATTAATATATATTTTTAACTTCCGGTTTAGAGAAAGGGCAGTTTGTAACATTAAAAGCTTTGTTGATTGTTTGTTTTAATTATATTGCACAAAAATAGAAATGTACAAATGGAGGAATTAATGCTAAAAGCATTTTCTACCAGAAAACCGTGACAGGTAAAAAAACTTAGGTTAGCATGCTTAACTAGGCACTAAATAAATAAATAAAATAAATATTGCTGGACATTTCACACACCGCTATCTAGCCCCAAATTAAGCAGAGTAGAAAAACACCCATACCCAGAATAAATATCTGCAGATCATGAAAACATTTGTTCCGCGGCGGGCATCGAACCCGCTACCTCCTGAGTCTCAGCCGGCTATTCGCCCACTGCGCCACGGAGGTCGTCTAACTAACAAAAAATACAAATAGAAATAAAAACTACTAACTACCTAATTGCCTAAATAAATATAATAATACTCACAAATACAATAGAATTTTAAAATAAACAAATAACATCATCTTTGATCGTGTTTTCTTCTTCGATATCCTCTTTGATTGCGTCTTCCACTTCGATATCCTCTTTGATTGCGTCTTCCACTTCGATATCCTCTTTGATTGCGTCTTCCACTTCGATATCCTCTTTGATTGCGTCTTCCACTTCGATGGCCTCTTTGATTACCTTCATAGATATCATAAATTAATATATATACAATAAACAAATAAATCTAATCTAATCTTCGTTTTTTTTTGTTTGCAAGATGTGCTAGACTGACCGGAGTAATGGTTTAAAATTTTGTAAACCATAACCCGAAAAATTTACAAAAATCCCTACCAATTTTTGTACAGGTTTTTTTAAACAGGTGCTAAATATCGTTTAATTTTTTTTTTGTAATAAGACCCAACTTGTTGAAAATAAATTTTTTAGTGAAAAATTACTTTTTCAAAACAAGCTTTTATAAAATTCATAATCGGAACCGTAAGCAGATGCGAATGAGCCCAAACACTAGCAGCCTACTATAATTCATTCAGAAGTTCCGTTGCCTATCATGAGACCACCTCCATGGTATCATATCATTGCATTGTCACCGAAGTTACATTTGTATTCCAAATTTCAGCTCAATCGGTTGAGTGGAATGGGTTTAAAATTCAGTTGCAAGATTCCACCCGGACAAACATACATACATTGCAAGTTAATAAAAAGCTACCACGCTAGCTGTAAAAGTCAGTCGCATAAATTATTAGAAGTCCTCACCGCTTTACAATATCAGACTAATCAATATTAATATAACATCTCATTGAATTGTTAAATGGCAATCTGCAATTTAATTTAGCTGTCGATCTCGAAACACTTACAAATTGAGTCAGAGATCATAAACGCCATTTAAGCTTGGAAGGCAGTATTTTTACAGGAAAATAATAAGAAAGTCAGCTCACTTTTATACAGTATTATTACGCCGAGGCTGTTACAGAATAAGTAATAGTAAGTTTTTCTCAAAGTTATACCTACTGTGTCACAGAATAGGTAATACTTGGCTAGGAGTATACCTACATTCCACGTTTTTATCCACAGTTGCACAGATTAAGAAATAGTAGCCAGTCGAAATACCTATACTTTTCTAGTAACTAGTAGACACATTGAGAAGGTTCTGGTGAAGATGGTTGGAAGGTTATTCGCGAAATAAATAGTGCATAGAGACTCTCGAGGAGTCAGTCTTGATTTGGCGATACGTGCGAACATTTCGGTTACTTTTAGTGGTTTATTGTGTGTTTATTGTGCAGTGGTGTGATTTAGTGTGTTGAGGATCCCTGTGACAAAGATCGTGTGTCGTTTATCATTTTAGTGTTGAATAAAAGTGTTATTTTGGTTAGATTGATTTTCATTATTTTATCCCGAACCCTCAGCTCGTAACAGTATGATTAATTTCAATTTCATTTTGGCCGCAGTCGTACTCATCGCCACCACCAAATGGCAATGAATCAGCAAATCTAGAAAATTATAATCAGAATTGATTTGACTACAATTGTATTGTATTCATAATTCTATTGCTGAGCTGAAACCTATTTGCTGCAGTAGCACATACACACCTACTTGCCTCTTTTTAATTTGTCCCTGACTACATTGTATATATATTATTTCATTCTATTTTTCCTATGTTTGTCGTATGTAATTTTCTGTTTTCTCTTACTTGTGCTTTCTCTTTGATGTTACCTTTTGATTGTATTGTGTGAATTTGTGTGTGCTATGGTTGCAAATAAATGTATGTCTATGTCTATGTCTAAATGCTACTTAGGTTTCAGATTACATTTCCGTAACTGCATCCTTAATAATACTAACATTAATATAGGTGCCAATGGCTGGCGTGCGTGTCACTATCAGGATAACATAAATGCAGATCTAATACAATATATACTAGTGGTTCGCCCCGAACTGAGATCTCGCGAGTCTCCAATTAAAACAAAAAAGTATTATTTGTAATCTTTGACTATCAAAATAGTGCCACGAAATAGTTAACCAAATTACTTGACCCACAGTTTCATTCAAATTACAAGTAACGGGAGTTCATGTAATGTGGTTTCTCTTTTATGGGGTACAAATTGCAGTTATTCTGGATTTATTTGTGTTACTAAAGCTACACGCATACAAAATTTCAGCACTGTGGGGTCACTGGTGTACCCTGTGAATTTTTTCAAAGTTCAGTTTTTATTATGACTAATAACTCAAAAACTATAAAAAGTTTACGAAAAATAAAAACAGAATCTAAATGTACTAGTGAATACTTTTCATTTGACGTCCCATTTGAGCAGTTAGCATCATTTTAAATTTTTTTACCCCTCTTGAACCTCAATATCTCAACAACCCCCCAACATTTTTAGCTCATTTAGTCATACCAAAATTGTGGCATCACTATGTATTAAATTTCACGATGATCGGATCAACGCTTCGAAACTTATTATCGGACAAACATACATACAACGCCGATTTGCCCAAGTGCCCAAACTAATATTATAACGAGGAAAGATAAGTATTTTTGTATGTTTGTAACGAATAAACTCAGAAACAACCGGTCCGATTTCAAAAATTCTTTCGCCATTAAACTGCATTATTCATGAGTAATATGGGTTACTTTACACCCAACTGCGCAGAAGAAGGGTAATGTTTTTATTGAAAAACTAGCTGACCAATCCGCAGCTTCGCAAGCCTAATTTTTCAATAAAAACCATTACCCTCCTTCTGCGCAGTTGGATAAAAAGTAGCTTATCTCACCCGGGGATAGTAAAGATTACCAACGGTAAAAGAATTTTTTAAATCGGTCCAGTAGTTTCGGAGCTTATTCAATGCAAACAAACAAATAATCAAATCTTTCTTCATTATATTATTAATATAGGACTACGCGTGCGAAGCTGCGGATTGATCAGCTAGTAATAACTACTTCAATTATGTGTATTTTACCATAATTACCGTAAATAAATAGTTTCGATTTAAAAAAATTAATAAAAGATTTTACTTCAGGCAACCTAAATCATATCTTAAAAATAGCACACACGGGAAAAAATAAAAAACGAACATTTTAAAAAGAATAAGATAGAGAACGGGTGAAAAATAGAAGTTACCATGTTGTGCCTAGGATGACTAATTGAGGAAATTATTTCCTTCATTATTACTATTCGCACAAGGGACTTCCAGAAGAGAGATGTCCAATACTCAGCTTTGATTTGATTTTACTATTTTTAATACGTTATACTCGTATAGCCTATGCTTTTCCACTGCTGAGCAAAGGCCTCCCCCTCATCTCTTCCCTTATCTTATCCTAAAAAACGTTGGCGCGATAATTTGGACGCTTTTTACAGGGACTGGCAGGATTTGGCTTAGGATCGAGATAAGTAGAGTATTATTGATTCAGATTTTTATAAGAATTACGAAATCTAAACTAACCTATACTAATATTATAAAGAGGAAAGATTTGTATTTTTGTGTGTATGTTAGTAATGAAGAAACTCAAAAACTACTGTGCTGATTTAAAAAAATATTCCACCATTAGAAAGCTTTATTCACCCTGAGTGGCGTAGGCTATATTTATTGCTAGAAAAGATTAAGGATCGTTTCTAAAACTTAAGTAACGTAACCCAAGGTGTAAAAAAGTGCCCTAAAACGTCGTTTCGTCACATGCGCTGCGGAAACTATTGATAGAACAAAAGTATGTTCTACAATATTAAAGAACATATCAATATCTACAAAAAACTTCGTAATATTATAAAGAGGAAAGATTTGTTTGTATTGAATAGGCTCCGAAACTACTGGACCGATTTAAAAATTATTTCACTATTGGGAAGCTACACTATCCCCGGGTGACATAGGGTACTTTTTTCCCAACTGCACAGAAGGTGGGTAATGTTTTTATTAAAAAACTAGGCGTGCGAAGCTGCGGATTGGTCAGCTAGTATGATATATATTTAGTTGTCCTACCGGGGTGACGCTTTTATATAGTAGATATCTATTATTTTATAAGCGCAGAGCTACGAGTGCGTTCTTAAACGAAACTACCCTTACCTTTCCTTCTGGTTTCAGCTGAAAACCAGGGTTGGGTGCAAAACATTCAACATTATTCTGTTTGAACACGTCGAACTGTTTTAATAAATTCATTATTTGTACCTACTGTTCCTTGTATCTGTTACATGTGTCATTTTATGTGGAAAAATAAATGAATATTCTATTCTACGTATTTGTGTTTGCAACGGGTTCTATGAAAAATCTAAGCTGAAAATTAGCCCAAATAAGTGACTCTTAAAAAAATATCATATGAAGTTTACCAGCTGTGCTTAAAGCTACGACATTTTTGCAAGCCAGATAAAAAGGCTACTGCAGTAAAACAAATTGAATTTGTCCGTAATAATTCCAAGATAGCTTCGTCTTGATGAGGTTTTTAGGGTTCTACTCGTTAGAGGTTTAAATGAAAAAAAACGATTTTATGGATTACTTTAACGTCTGCCGGTTTGTATGGTTGGGGAAAAAGTTTCTTCGCGTTTTTTAAGAAAATTCAAAACATTTTTTTATTATAGTTTATTTACATTTAACTAAAGTATGTAGATACCATTTTGTTCGATAACTTTTTGCCATCTTGTAGGTAGAGACATGATCCCATTGCTATAGAAATTTTGGGGCTTCTGATCAAAATACCGCGACAAGTAGTTTTTGCAGTTGTCCTCTCGTGATGTTAACCTGACAATGCCTAAAGAATTCTGAAGAGACTGAAACAGGTAGAAACCTGAAGGTGCAAGGTCAGGACTATACGGCAGATTAACACCTCCCAGCCAAACTCTCTTAAATTTTGCTGAGTGGCTAAAGATGAGTGAGGTCTAGCGTTATCATGATGAAAACCACACCCCTTCCGGCCGCTTTCTCTCAACTTCTTGCTTTAATTTCATCAGTTGTTCGCAGTAAAGTTCAAAATGGATGGTCCTGCCTGGTGGTAACAGCTCATAATGAATAATGCCCTTCCAATCCCACCACAAACACAGCATCACCTTGTTGCGAGTTAACCCGGGTTTCGCCACAGTCTGTGAAGCCTGATCGGCCTTTGACCACGACCTTTTTCGCACGTTCCTGTCGTACGTGATCCACTTTTCATCACCAGTTATCAGCTTCTTCAAAAATAGTTCAGTTTCATTACGTCGTAATAAAGAATCACAAATGAGTACACGGTTCATTAGGTTTCTTTCAGTGAGCTCGTGGGGTACCCAAATATCGAACTTTTTTGTGTACCTACTTTTTTTCAAATGCACCAAAACTGTTTTGTGGTCAATTCCCAGTTCTTCAGCTACGTCGTAACTACTGATATGCCTATCTTGCTTCACTTTTTCAAAAATGGCATCAATTTTATCCGTAATAGGGCGACCAGAGCGACGTGCATCTTTGACATCAAAATTTCAGGATTGAAATTTATGCTACTCTCACAGAAACTGCACTAGGTCCACAAACATCGCCATTTTTTTCGTTGTTTGCGTTGCATTTTTACCTTTTCTGTAGTAAAATTTTATAATGTATCGAATTTCTTCATAACTAATGAAGAAATTCGATACATTTTAAAATTTCACTCATCTTTACAGTAGGAAAAACAAATAAAAATTACACATTTTCTTAATTTGAATTTGGAATTATCTTCTTTAAAATTTAAACTTTGATAGATACCAAAACCAGCCAGATACAAATAGTATAGCCAAAGAGATTTTATTACAAGTTCATACATACTATAATGCGAAAAGACTTTTTCCCCAACCTATTATGTTTCTCTCATAATCGATAAATGCTCATTTTTGTAAGAAAAAGCGATTTTTTCATGAACTCAAATACCATCATTTATATCAAACTTATGACGATATTTGACTTCCTAGTGTTTTTTAACACAAATCCAAATTAAAACGTAAAGTGCATATTGATTTAGTTACCGTAAGTTCCTTAAGTCTTAAGTACCTCCACCCCCCTTCCACCACTGGACAAGCAGACGCACTACGTCTTGTCATACCAAACGATTCACTTCAACTTTAATTGTAAGTACGAGAATGAACTCTATGCCCAACCACCAGCACACGGAATGACTTGTACCAAGCAACAGAGAGGGGTGTGGAAGTTGCACTCTATTAGGCTAATCAAATTTAAAAGTCAAATAGCCTTTGACACGAAAGAAAAAGTACGAGAAAAAAAATTATTCTATAATTTGAGTATTCAAAACTCTGTTACCCTGGTAGGAAATAAGACCAAAAAACCTACGGAAGCCTTACGGTACGTGTCTTATTATCACTTGTCCGTGTTGTATCCAGTAAATATACAAGAAATGTATCATGCCTTCTCGCAGCTTTTGAGATTAAGTTGATGAGCTCCCTCGTATTCTATCTATTATCTATCTTTTGGAAGTACATCTCTCTTACTTATATTTATATAATGTTAAAACTAATAACTGGAAACATTTTTGAATAGATTTCTGGTTAAAGATATTTATTCTTAAAAAACACGAAAAATTCCAAAAAACTTGGAGTCCTTAACCGTGCCAAACAGTATTTTACGGCACAACAACGGCTATTGCTGTACAAAGCGCAAGTTCGGCCACACGTAGAATACTGTTCCCATCGTTGGCACGGAGCTCCAAAGTACCAATTGCTTCGTTTTGACTCCCTTCAGAGAAGAGCCATTAGAATCATCGGTGATCCCAAACTTACCGACAGGCTGGAACCGATGAGTCAACGCCGTGACATCGGATCGCTCAGTGCATTCTACCGCCTGTATAATGGGGAATGTTCTGAGGAGCTATTTGATCTCATCTCGTCGTCGAGATTTTACCACCACACTTCTCGACAACGTAATAAAGCTCATCCACATATCATCGACAATTGGGTATCGCGCACCACACGCTTCAGGCGATCTTTTCCACCCCATACTTGCAAGATGTGGAATTAGCTACTATCTGAGGTTTTCCCATTAGACTACGACATAGCACGCTTCAATAGAAATGTAAAGAGGTTTCTTCAGTGTAGGGAACGCATCGACAATACCCCGGGTGTTGCCGGTGTCAATAGGCGACGGTGACCGCTTACCATCAGGTGGGCCGTAAGCCTGTTTCCCCGCAAATAACATAAAAAAACAGGGTTCACTTACAGAGAACATCTAATAACATTATTGTACTGGATTATGTCCAGTTACATAACAGTAACATTGCTTAACTTAATATATAGTACAATAACTTAATATTCTTGAGTATACAGTTTCTCACTCTTTTTTTAAATACAGACATACTAGGGACTTCTTTGACTATATTGAGCAACTTATTATATAGCTGTGCTCTTTCAAATGTTATATTTTTCTCTCCGTAATTATTTCTAGGTCTCGTTAATACAAAGTGTTTATTTTTAGAGTTTCGTGGCTATTATGTTATTGGTGGACTTGATCTTTCCTCATAAAAGTTATGTCTGTAATGATGTACATATATTAAAGATTTGTTGTCGTCATCATGATCATATCAGCCGTAAGAAGTCCACTGCTGGACCTAGGCATAGCCTATAGACTTCAAGAGCGATCTTGTGCGGCCTGGAACCGTACGCTCCATGCAACCCTTATCAAGTGGTCTTTCCATCTAGCAGGGGGCCGTCCAACGCTGCGCTTGCTATTGCTAATCACTGGAATAAAGTGGGAGTGAAGAAGAACTGACGGCTGTTAGGACAGAAAAGGTCCTCGAATGAGTTTATGCATCACACCAATAAAAAACACTATATATTTTTTTCTAATTTATGAATCTTTACAGAGTCATATATATAATGTTGTAATTGAACAACTTAAGATACTTACATAAAAATTAAATCAAAAGCAACATTTTTTACCAACGTGTTGCTCGCCTCCAAATCCGTAGTTTTTTAAACCGTGTAGTGTACAATTTACAAGATGTGTTACTGCTGATTTTCACAAGACAAAAAAAAAATCATTAAAAGAATCGAATTTCGAATGATCGTAAAACAAACGTTGTTTGTATATTATTGTGAACGATTACCTCTACTCGGGTTAGCATACAAAAATGAAAGAGGTTATTTTGATGAGCATAATAAATAAATTTGAGAAATGTTAGAAATGTGAAATTTATTTTGGCATGTAAAAAGAAACACTTGCCGAAAGAGATATCAAATCGGCCTGTATTTTTGGATGTCAATTGCAAGACTAGACAGTCTGTTTTATAATGAATTAATCACCTAAACTTAGTCGAATTTCTTTAAAATTTGATAACTAGTAGTATTTTTTCGAGAAGTCTTTTTTATGTTTTGAGAAACCGTTATTTGAATCATCTAATCTTTTAAGAGATAACAAATTTATAAAAATACGTGTTGATAATGCTTCTTAAAATAAGGAACCCGAATATTATTTTGAATGGTCCTTTCATGAACTGCAAAGTTACTTGTTGAAATTGTTTAAATACTATATAAATTACGTCTGTGCAGTTTTTTGGTCACACGACCAAGTCATTCTACTGTGCGGGTGCGCAGGGGTATGTAGCTGTCTGTACATTTTTACTTAAAAAACTTACGTGATTTATTTCAATCATAATTATATTATAATAAAATAATTAAACCGGAACATTGTCGGATGAAACACCGATAAAACGGAACGTGGTAAATCCCGTATTTATAATCCCATCAAAAACATATATGTGAAATGAGAGCCAAGTTCAACATATGCCTACAATGAATATATGTCTAAGTTGTTGACTTCAACGACAAAAGAAGTGAGATCTAAATGGGTGCCAAGTTCAATGGTCAGTCCTGAAATTTATTTATAACAACATAAAATATTTTATGCTCTATTATATTTTCGGCTCTTGAAGTTGTCGACGCGTATGTATACCTAGGACAAACAGTCCAATTAGGTAGGTCCAACTTCGAGAAAGAGGTCAATCGTCGAATCCAACTCGGATGGGCAGCGTTTGGGAAACTTCGCAACGTCTTTTCGTCCAACATACCTCAGTGCCTTAAGACGAAAGTCTACAATCAGTGTGTGTTACCAGTGATGACATATGGAACCGAGACGTGGTCCTTCACTATTGGCCTTATGAATAAGCTCAGAGTCGCTCAACGAGCTATGGAGAGGGCTATGCTCGGGGTTTCTCTACGGGATCGAATCAGAAATGAGGAGATACGTAGGAGAACTCAAGTCACCGACATAGCCCGACGGATTAGCACGTTGAAGTGGCAATGGGCAGGCCATATAGCGCGCAGAACAGATGGCCGATGGGGCCGAAAGGTTCTCGAGTGGAGGCCACGGACCGGCAAGCGCAGCGTAGGACGTCCACCCACAAGATGGGCAGACGACTTGGTAAGAACCGCAGGTCGGCGTTGGATGCAGGCCGCTTCCAACCGCAGTTCCTGGAGATCAATGAGGGAGGCCTTTGTCCAGCAGTGGACGTCCTACGGCTGATATGATGATGATGATGATGAAAATATTTTATAACAAAATATCATTTCATTTCCTCTATGTAAAATTCGTTGTGGTGTCTGAGGTTTGCCGTTGTAGGAGTATAGAAAAAGTAAGTAACTAGGTACGTATGAAAGGCTCTTCCAAATACCTCAATATCCTTCATTATATGCCTAATATCGTATAACAAATGCCTTGATTAGGTGAGTGATTTATGTCTAGCTTAAGTATTTCATTAGGTACACCGTCGACCTAAGATATTATGAATTACGTTTTACTTCATTTCAATAACTCGACTAAAACAGATTATTGAACCCAACACTTGCGTTGTAAGGTGAAACATAGTATCCAGAAGGCTGGGTTTTTGAGAAGGGCGATGATGGCCAAGTCCGAAACCACGAGAAAATTCGTGAAAGGAGTCATGCTCTCGACTTATAAGAAAATAATAACTGCATATTTTTTTTCTATGTCTTACTTTTGACGGAAATCGACCCGAATGATTTTTCAAATAAAAAGACATCCTGTATTATTGAACCAATGTATTCTGTTGCTGATAAAGATCAATTTTTGCAAAGAATTGTATTACTAAAAATGAAAGGAAATAGCAAATTTTCACTAATTTATTATTTTTACACGGAAGCAAACTCACCTCCTATTCAAACTTTTTGATCGTTATGTGTGAAACTCATTTGTCATAATAGCGGGATATTGCGGTGATACTTAAAAAATCAAAAAAAGAATTCATGGGTTACGCCAAGAACGAACTTTACAAAGCTCGTTACGAAACGGTTGAGAGCTTACAGAGCTGATTGCTCGATGTTTTATCGAGGATAAATCCTTTCATGGTATCAAATGCAGTAAAGTCTTTACAGAGACGTATAAACTTATGCATTGGAGTCAATGGCAACCATTTTGAGAAACTTAATTAGCTATATTTATTTGAAACATCCAAAGTAGACGATATCAGAGTATGTCATCAAAGAACCCAATTACGAACATAATACTGTTATCTAGTGAAGAGTTATCTTGATTCACTCCAAGCTTCATCATCTGGTCATGGTACTCATTATATTCTTCAAACATCTTGTAACAATAACAGTGGTTCGCCCCGAGATCTAACGAGTCTCCCATAACAAAAAAAAATTAAAGGCGACTCGCGCAACGATGCCTAATCGTATTTAGTGGCTAAATATGATTTAAAGAGGCGTCAAATGGTACAAATACGTAAAATTTAAACATGTTTAGTCGCTAAATACGTTTAGGGATCGTTGTGCAAGCCGGCCTTCATAAAATAGTGACACGAAATGAACACCCAACATACTAGACCTACAGTTTATTTTCAAATTACAGGTAACGGGAGTTTATTTACATTGGTAATTCGTTTTTAAGGTAGAAATTGCAGTTATTCTGAATTTCAGACTTTTTCCTATATTTGTGGCACTAAAGCTACACGCACACTAAATTTCAGCACTATGAGATCACTGGTGTACCCTGTGAATTTTGTCAAAGTTCAGTTTTTATATGGCTAATAACTTAAGAACTATAAGTTTTAGGCCAAAAATAAAAACAGGGTCAAAATTTACTCACAAAGACCTTTTAACAGACATGCCACTTGACGGGATAGTCTCATTTTGTTTATTTTACCCCACCTGAACCCCAATAACTCAACAACCCCCCCCCCCCCCCCACATTTTTAGCTCATTTAGTCACACCAAAATTATGTCAACACTACCTACCTATATGCCAAATTTCACGATGATCGAATAAACGCTTTGAAAGTTATCCTCGGACAAACAAACATACGTACTTACAACGCCGATTTGCCCAAGTTGATTTAGAGATCTGGCTTCGCTCGATCAATTAAAAATACGCAAGCACGAACATTCTACTGTTATACATTAAGAACTTCTGTAGATTCCCTAGTGGTCATACTTTGACAAAATGTTTCATTATTTACCTTGTAAAGTTTATAAGCAAATTTATACCTATAGGCAATAAATAATGTTTTTGTTATGAATAACAACATCCCTTTCATCCCCAGTGGGTGATATTTGTGATGTACCTTGAGTTATGCTAAAAGTACTTAACTAAATTGTGAATAGCTAGTGATTCGCCCCGAACTGAGATCTCGCGAGTCTCCGATTAAAACAAAAAATATATTATTTGTAATCTTTGACTATCAAAATAGTGTCACGAAAATTTAACCAAATTACTTGACCTACAGTTTCATTCGTATTACAGGTAACGGGAGTTCATGTTATTGGTTTTTTTGGGTATAAATTGCAGTTATTCTGGATTTCAGACTTTTGCCTATATTTGTGTCAATTAAGCTACACGCATACTAAATTACAGCACTGTGGGGTCACTGGTGTACCCTGTGAATTTTGTCAAAGTTTATTTTTTATTATGGCTAATTACTCAAAAACTATAAATCATTTACGATAAATAAAAACGGAGTCTAAATGTACTAATGAATACCCTCTTGAACCCCAATATCTCAACAACCCCTCATTTAGTCACACCAAAATTGTGTCATCACTACCTACCTATGTATTAAATTTCACGATGATCGGATCAACGCTTCGAAAGTTATCCTCGGACAAACATACTTATATACAACGCCGATTTGCCCAAGTTGATTTAGAGATCTCGCTTCGCACTATCAACAAAAAATACATTTACGCACCGGAAAGCTCAGTTACGTAGGACTTCCGATCATCTTGTTCAGGGGAAATGGTCTTGATTGAATAAGGTTGGGTTAAGTGGATCTTAAACACTATTGAGTTATCTACATTCCCTAAAAGGAATGAGCTCTCGAACACTCAATATTAGGGAACATACAGACGTATAAAGCGCGTGTCACTTAGCGAGGTTTCTATACGGGGCGGAAACGAAGTATCTACGTGCGATAATTTCGTCATTTTTAGATTTTTTTTTTGTGAAGTGGAAACTTCTTTAGGCGCGTTGAGCATTTTTGAGAGGGATAAAACTATTGAACTCGTGACACTGTTACCGACACCTGTCACTGACACTGACACCTCTGTATTTAAGTATCTGTAGTTCTGCTTTCAAGTTTTCACTTCTGTCAGCACTACCGGAGTGCCACTTTTTTATCTGAACTATTGTGGCCCACAAAGGTGAACCAACATAGTTAGGATGGAGTAGCGATAGAGTGTGGTCTAAAGAGTCAAATAATACTTAAATTTAGGTCGTTTGGTAATGGACCCCGAAAGGAGATGACCCATGAAGCCATGACCCATGAAAGTGACTATTCCTAAAAATTAGCAAAATAAAAAAAACTGAAAGAAAACTTGGATAATGTAACACGTCTTTAAATATTTCTTGGACTTTTGGACTTAGTGACTACCTACGGACATACGAGTATATTACTTAAATTTCTGGTTCTAGGACATCCAACGGTGGACATAGGCCGTCTCGTAGACCTCCAGAGCGACCGATGTTATGCAGCTCACCCCCAATGACTCCCAGTAACCTGTATCAGTTCGTCTTTCCATCGGGGGGGGGGGGGGGGGGGGGGTTCTACGCTGCGTTTTTCAGTGCGCTAATTTACTGAATGAGTTTTCGTGCTTCCGAGGGTTCCGTACCATTTTCTATAAAAACGGCAATTAATCACGTTTGTTGTATGGGAGGGGAGCCCCCTTAAATATTTGTTTTATTTTAATTTAATTGTTTATTTTTAAAATAAATATATATCTAAATATTCTCTGAATACTTCAAGCGTCTACCTGTTGTCGTTATCAATATCGAGCTAAAACAAGCAAAAAAAATCACGTATGTTTTATGGGAGCCCCCTTAAATATTTATTTTGTTCTGTTTTTATAGCGGCAACAGAAATACATAATCTTACTATCCCGGTTCATGCGATACATACAGCCTGGTGACAGACGGACAGACAGACAGCGGAGCCTTAGTAATAGGGTGCCGTTTTACCCTTTGTGCACGAAACCCTAATAAAAATCCATGTCGGTGGCCTTTGGAGAACGTGTGGCAACCTACGTTAGAATCAACCTAGACACTTATCAAAGACTCGACAACTTCCATACGGATAGCACCCGCAATCTGCACTGGCTCGAGTCGATATTGAGAGCACTCACTTAATCGTCAAAGCTGACGCATGTCATGGGTCCGTCAGTCTACAAGTAGCTTCCCAACACACTCACACGTAATAATTTTTGAGAAAAAAATAAACTCTGGCTTAATTATTGATTAAAACGGGTATTTATCGCGTATGTACCTTTTTTATTTGTTGTCCCGATGTTTCGGCTGTGTTGCAACAGTCGTGGTCTCGGGTTGACTCTGGCTTATTGAACAAAACTTCTACAACTACGACGAGATTATCACACTATAACTAAATCATTAAAGGTTATCACTAAAGGTTGTCTGGAAGAGATCGCTTTTAGCGATAAGACCGCCCATTGTACTAAATCTATTTATAAGAATTATGTTCTGTATTTTACTTTGGTGTACAATAAAGAGTTATCTTATCTTATCTTATCTTATCTTATCTTATCTTATCACACTCCACACTAATATTAAAAATGCGAAAGCTCAATAGCACCGTAACGGCTTAACCGATTTCGATGAAATTTAGTATGTACGTAGAATATAACCTGGATTACCACATAGGCTACCTTTTATCCCATAAATGGGGTCTCAGTACACATTTAGTAGTGTAACGCCTTCAAAGTCGCGGGCAACAGCTAGTACTCGTAGCTCATAAATATTAATTTATTTTATATATTAATGTTTAATATTGTAATTTTTATTTGTTAATTAATTAATTCAATTTTATTTTAATTGTATTATTTACTAATGAATATTATTATTACGACGGCCTAAATTTCATATAAGCTAGTAGCCAACTCTACTGTCGAAGTTACAGGCGGTTTATTTTTATAGGTACAAGCTTTTAACTTGCATTGTATGTATGTTTGTCCGGGTGAAATCTTGCAACTGAATTTTAAACCCGTTCCTCTCAACCGATTGAGCTGAAATTTGGAATACATATGTAACTTCGGTGACAATGCAATAATATGGTACCATGGAGGTGGTCTCATGACGGAGACGGATTCTAGACAACGGAACATCTGAATGGATTATAGTAGGCTACGATCCTCTTATGAATATCTCCGATTATGAATATTATAAAAGCTTGTTTTAAAAAAGTTATTTTTCAACAAAAAACTTATTCCATCTGTCTTTTGACCGACTTTTACATGAATGAAACAAAAAGATGCACAGATTATATACTTCTTTTAACCCCTCAATAGGAACCCCTTTTGTGAAATACATAGTAGGCATTTTACAACGAATATCAATTTTTACTTGACAATTAATTAGGTACTTACTTTATGTTTTTATGTTACTCTAAAATATTCCTAAACAGATATTCCCGACAGGATAATAAAACAAAACTCCCGAGTTGCCGAAATCGTAATTAGTTAACGAAATAAAAGCATTAAAACCATCAACTGCGTTGTTCCAAGTTTTAATCAATAATGGATAAACACAGGCTTTCTTGCTTGTTACTTAAAATAAGACAAGGTTATGACCGCGGTTTTTTCCATGCGCATCAAAGAAACCTTTACTTACTCATCATCATCATCATATCAGTTGTAGGACATCCACTGCTGGAAAAAGGCCTCCCTCATTGATCTCCAGGAACTGCGGTTGGAAGCGGCCTGCATCCAACGCCGATCCGCGGTTCTTACAAAGTCGTCTGCCCATCTTGTAGGAGGACGTCCTACGCTGCGCTTGCCGGTCCGTGGCCTCCATTCGAGAACTTCCCGGCCCCATCGGTCATCTGTTCTGCGCGCTATATGGCCTGCCCATTGCCACTTCAATGTGCGAATCCGACCGTAATTACCTACTCGGGACTATTCTGTTAAATCCAGTTCATACAGGGTGTTTGGTAATATACTGACGATATTCAAGTGACGGTTTCTCAAAACATAAAAAAAACTTCTCGAAAAAAAAAACTACTAGTTATATTATTAAATTTTAAAGAAATCGACTAAGTTCAGGTGATTATTCGATATAAAACTTACTGCCTACTCTTGCAAACGACATCCAAAAATAAAGGTCATAGTCCACACACAGCAAATATTTGTCTCGGGGTGGGAATCAAACAAGCCCACTGTACCGCATAGGTCACTTTAAACAGTATAAGCTTGATGGTAGAATACCATCAAGTTTGTATTGCTTAAATTAAACAGCTTAATTAACACAATTTATACTAAAAACGGGATATTTACCATAATTTGTGAGTGATCAGTTTACCCGTGATCATGGCGCATGCAACTGCTCCGAAATATCGGGATACTCAAACACTCACAAATCAGGGTAAATATCCCGTTTTTAGTATAAATAGTGTTCATAACCATGATAGTCTCAAAAGTCATAGCTTAATTAACAGTTAAATTAAATTCTATCCGACATGCTGACTCCGATATTGTTCACCGTGTGTGCTCAAATTAACGCCCGCCTAACTTAATAATCCTATTCAACTAAGCCTGTGAAATAACGAATAAAATTACACCCTCCGTTACAACTGAAAGTTTGTAAACATCTTTAAAATGATATTATTTTTTTTAAGTAAAACTTCTTTACGCACGCTTGACTTAGCTGGTGAATGCGTTACGAAAAGTGCGAACGGAAGTTGAGAGGGAGATATAAGTTAGTGAAGATAGAAAAAAAGAGAGTTACGTTTCGTATATTACTGTAGGGGCAAGAGAGAGAGCTGCTTTGGGAGTTGAAACAAAACACTCCTTCATGCTGATTAATAGAGTTGATTTAGCTATAGATAAAAAAAAGTAATAACGATGTTTCGTATTTTGAATCTACCATCTTCGATTTACGAAAAAGTTCAGCTGTTCCACAACAGATGGCAGGCAGCAGCAGAAGTTTTACTTCAGTTGTGTGGTCTAAAGCACACTCGTTTTTTTTAACGAAATTATTATTGTAATTGTTAAATATTAAATTACTTAGGCGAACTACAGGCGAAGCCGCGGTAGCTTATACCGCGGCTTCGCCTGCGTTGTTCTGGGTGCAAAAATACAAATATTAACTTTGACATCCCATTTTTATTTTCTCGTAATTTGCGGAATAAAAAGTAGCCTATGTGGTAATCCAAGTTATAATCAACGTACATACCAAATTTCATCGAAATCGGTTCAGCCGTTTTGACGTGACTGAGTTACAAACAAATAAACTAACATCTAAACTTTCCCATTTATGATATTAGTGTGACAAGCTTGGCGTGGCTTCGCACCCGAGGTTTGTCAATAAAAATTGAAATTATGTCTCAATCTAGGTATATCAATCGATAAGCATTTAATCGTGAAAATGTGATCAACTGAGGGTAATAGCTACTTATAGCCCCACATGTTAAATAGCAATTACAAGTGAACCTCAAGTGTTCGTCGTTTATAGCGAAATACAATTAGCTCCGGGCGCGACGAATGCCACGCTAATGCCTTGCCATCGGTTTATTGTCGAAGTTAGGGAGCTTACCTATTCACCGGGTTTCCTAAAATTCCTTATAGGCGAATATAGTAGCTGATTGGTCTTATTTGGAGGCTTTCTCCTCAGGGAGGCATCAGTTTTATGTACTCAAAAAAATATAATTATTTCATTCATTGACCTTTTAACTGCAAAGTGAACATACAAAAAAGTTCTACCTGGTTATTTACTATAGGCGAGTTCCTATATCCATCGGTAGCCAGCTACGAGTCATTTCTCCTTGAAAACCTGTGAAAAGTTTGATACTAGTTTGTCACTTTTTCAAGAAGATACGAGACGTAGTCGATTACCGACGGATATAGGAACCCGCCATAAGAGAAAAAAATAACAAAATGTAGCTGTTTTCGACTTTCAATTTAATTCAATCTCTAAACGACGTAAAATTTTGTAATTTTTCTTTCACCTAAATGTGGGAAGTTGAACAAATGATGCTGTGCTGCAACGGTCTTTCACGTGGCAATTCATTATTTTAAATTTTTCCGAATAATTAGCGGGCGTACCCTTAGAAGGTGGTTGCGCGGGCGACGGGCGGCAGTGTACCGCTGACTGTCATACGGGAGGGTTGTGCTCGTCTGCCTCGCGCTCACCTTTTTGCTGGTCGGTTAGATGCGTGTGGCGGAAGGTGTGGGGCCGAAACAATAGCTACGCCCATTCGCTCAAGGTTATCGGCTACGGTTAGCGCCAACTCCATAGATATGGCACATAGTTAATTCTTTCCTTCCTTAAACATGTTCTAAACTTGCTAAATTGTATGTTATCTGTAACTAGCCACTCTAATCTTATTCTATATCTTATCCTAGAGAATAAGTAAAAAAATACTATTAGTATAGTTGATTTGAAATGTTTTTATAATTGAAACCAAGCAAATAAATGTCTGAAATGTTATCTTCTCTGTCACAAAAAATAACATTCTTCGATCTTTAATAATCTCTGGTATTTTGATCTGATGCACCAATAAGAATCATCCCGCAAATAGCATATAAGGAAAAAACCCGTAAAGAAATTGGTCGCCGTTTAGAAAACGACAAAGATTTTAAACATAAAACACCGCACGTATACATAGATCATCTTAAAGGTTAAAAACAAATTAAGGGCAGCCTCTAGGCTCTATAGAAAGCTCTCCCAATACATAAACCATTCTACTCTTTGATATTCCTTTTAATTTTTACTAGCTGTTGCCCGAGACTTCATCCTCATTACACTACTAAATGTGTAGGTAACCTAGAAATAAACTCGCTATTTCAATTGACTTGACACCCCATTTTTATCTTATGGGACCTGATTAATGGGATAAAAAGTAGCCTATATATTAATCCATGTTATAGTCTACGAACATACTAAATTTTATTGAAATTGGTTCAGCCATTACGACGTGATTAAGTAACAAACAAACATCCAAACTTTCACATTTATAATATTAGTGTGATTGGTGATTGTCATGTGACCATTACTTCACCTGACGGTGATTTGCCTAGAAAGAACCTGTCCACTCTGGACTTCTTATGAAGTCATCGAGGAATTTACGGCTATCAATCTGGTTTCCTGATGCTTTTAATTTGTGTATTGGCGACGCTGTTTAGGTGGGTAAATTAATGCGGAGACATGAAACGATAGTCCATTTATAAACAAACAATTTTTTTCACATTATGGATGTTAAAATGGCAGCCCCGACAACATTGTTCACCTAAGCATACTTCGATAGTTACATGGAACTACTGGGACAAAAAACCGCAGTAGTCACATCATGGATCTAGCGAATGGAACTACTGGGTCAGGCAACTTCCATGGAACTACTGGGACAAAAAATCCCACTAGTCCCATCATGGATATAGGCGAATGGAACTACAAGGCCAGGCAACTTCGGTGGAGCTACGGGGACAAAAAATCCAAGTAGTCCCATCGTAGAACTAGCGACTGGAACTACTGGGACCACGTGGATCGATGTTTGTGTGATTTAATAAACAGTGCACCTTAGTGCGACAATTACGTAATTTTCGTTGCAATCATTTTCGCTTTGAAGCCAGTAAATATGGATAAATGATTGATTTAAATTGGCTAGTAGGCTTATAGACAGTTCCCACTATAATAACACTTTAAATTGATCGGCAGCTCGGCTCCAGGAGCTCGGCATAAAACAGCGTCTGTCGGCTTTGGTACAAACTCGCATTCTGAAGTTCTTCGGTCCCGTCTCGACGGGACACCGACTCTATTGAGCGTCTTGTCGCACAAGGACGAGCGGAGGGCATCAGACCGCGCGGAAGGTTGCCCATGCGGTGGACCGATCAAATAAAAGCTGCAGTGGGCGGCCAACTGCATGAATGCACGAGAACGACTGTCATCACCAAATGGCGAGATATCGTAAGGCGTGTAACATCTGCCCCCAAAAATAATGATACATGTTGACCACGACCGCTCTGTCAAGAGCGTTATTGTAACTGTAATTGTGAGGAAGAAATTGATCGGGTTTTCGCAAAAATAAATAATTGAACTGATTTAACAAGTTTTTTAGTCCCATGACTGATTATATCACGCCGGCACGATAAAGGTAGCATTCGGTTCTTAGCGACCGCGACGCGCGACTGCAACCATTGAACGACGCGACCATGGACGGCTGTCGCGGAGCGACCCCTAGACTTCCGATGTCAGCGATCGCGACGGCGACATCTCCACTCTTCGCGGTGTTTTTTATGGGTGACGGTTGTGTTCTATTGCTGTACAATATGTCGGACAATTTATCCGCAGCTAGGAAAAAACTTATTCTGCAGCTATTGAAAGATGAAGAAGGTGATGATATTATGATTATGTTATTATCTATGCATCCGGAATTATTTCTTGCCTTGCTAATTCTGACCCAAATATTGTCCATCACAATGTTGTCTTTATAAGATGCGAGCCTTACATCATATAAAGGTGGGTTTTTATTTACTAATTTTATCAACTTCTCATCCTTGTTCGGTGAAAACGCTGCCATTTCAATGTATTCTCGCCTGCGTCGCGGTCGCCACGGCGCTCTCTAGCCACGCCCACCGGTCGCGCGACGCGGTCGCCGGGTCACGGTCGCGCGTCGCGGTCGTTTAGAACCGAATGCTACCTTATGGCGGATTTATATTTGTCTGACGTATCGTGTTATGAAGAGTATCAGTTTCATACATTTTCACAACACGTCACGCACGACACACAAATATAAATCTCGCCACTTAAGGGGACACCGGAGGGACAATCGCCCATACAACACGTACTACCAAGATCATTTCTAATTGGAGCACATTTCTAACTTAATAAGGTATTATTTTATTTTGAGTAATATTTATCTAGGTTCCCAACCATATATTAGATTAAAATACTTACCTAAAATGAAATAGAAGCGTATCGCATTCTGCATGTTTTTACGTCATAAAAGACCTGTTTTTAACCTAATTGTTTCGTATTAAAAACAACAACATCTTACGTATCCTAGTCATGGGAACGTAGATTATATCGTCTAGTTACAGAATAACAACACAATGAGAAAATTACAACAAGTTTTCTGTCATCATTTTTGGTATAACGGAACACGGTCAAAATCTAATCAAATTTAGAATCGTTCTATTGCTATCACTATCACTCTGCGTGGCCAAACTTCGTCACTAAACAGGGATAGCGATATTCAGGCCAAAGTTTTTGACGCAGCCGAATTGAAGTTGCGCTCAGGGTTCGCCGGCGCGTTAAGGCGACATATCGTTTTTGGCACGACACGATACGTCAAACAAATATAAATCCGCCTTTACAAATGTTCTCGAAGTACGTAATTTTCAAGTCCGTATATTTTACGTCTTGGTTTGTGACCTGCTCGTATTCCGCTTCTCGTAATGTGAAATAGCTCGTATATAACACACTAAGTGCATGTTTGGACAGTCAGCGACAAATGAATGAATGAATGAAAACACTTTATTGTACACAATATAAACTTAAAAATAATACAAACAAAATAGAAAATACAAAGCAAATAGTACAATGGGCGGTCTTATCGCTTAGAAGCGATCTCTTCCAGACAACCTTTGGATGGAGAGGATTTTGTTATAACAAAGATAATGGTCGGGGGTGTACATTTATGGCCAAACTATTTAATAAGAGAGTGCGTCTAATCTATAATATAAAAATGAATCGCAAAATGTGTTGGTAAGCGCATAACTCAACAACGCCGGGACCGATTTGGTTAATTCTTTTTTTGTTGTATTTCTTATTGTCAGGAGAAGGTTCTTATGAAAGAAAAAAATAAGAAAATTGCGCGCAAAATTAGAAAATTTAAGAATACTTAACCACCATATAAAATTATTTATAATCTAACCTTAGCGCTTTTATAATGTAACCTTATGACGTTTGACATAGAATTGACAGAATGCGTGCTGCAAATATCGTCAAAGAGGATGTAAAAAAATGAATATCGTTTGAAACAGATGCCTCGGTAGGAGTTATCCCGAGATATATTGTCTATATATATAAAAATTAATTGCTGTTCGTTAGTTTCGCTAAAACTCGAGAACGGGTGGAACGATTTGGCTAATTTTGGTATTGAATTATTTGTGGAAGTTATTCATTTTCTCATACATAATGATGGCCGGGGACAACAATTACAATTCTACCAGGGTGACTTATATTGACAGCCCGCATTATACCTATGCATGTCAAGCCGATACGAAGTTCAGCGGGTCCACTAGTACCAAAATAAAAATATAACTAAATACTAAATTTTATAAATAAATATAAATACAAATAGAACATATGTACTTCCAAGTTAATTTTAAAACCTCTCTGTCACTAGCAATTGTTCTAATAGGTTTATTTTTTCTGTATAATACATCAAGCCCGTTAGAAAAAAAGTTTTCCATGTAGGCGTGAAAAAAATGTTTGAAAATTCGATTTCTGGGTCTAAAAATGTGAAGTCGCTTTTGTTCAGGATTGTACAGTGAACAGAGAGGTTAGATATACTATGGTAACAAACGACCAGTTAACAGCAGTTTACCAGTTTCAAGTTTGATAACGATAGCTTCATACTTTAAAAAAATTATTATGCATCGAATGAACTCACCATCGAATTTGCCGATATGTTCAGACAACTGTGTGATTATTAGATTAGATACCTAACTCCTTATTGTATACCAAAATAAAATACAATATAACGTTTTACAAATTGATTTATTACGTTGGCCGGTCTTATCGATAAAAGTGATCTCTTTCCGACAACCTTTGGATGGACATTTTTATAAGTAATTTTTATTTCTCAACTCTGGTCACTTAGGTATCCATTTAACTGACTGTATATGTTCTTTCAACTCTGGTCACTTATCCATTTATCTGACTGTACCTATATGTAGTAGACTGACCGCGACGCAATTTGTGTGCTAATGCACATCTGTTCTCTAGAAAAAACTGGGTCTTGGCCTCATTTGCCTTCGATACAAAAGTCAAACGGATTTTACCAATTCTATAAAAACTCGGGAATTATTTTATATCGTCTATTTAAAAACTTATTTATACGTCTACTAACCGTCCAAAAACCAACTAATATTTAGTATTCTATATCAAAAGTATCCGCTTATATCGCATTCTTCACACGCTTGCAGTTTTATATAAGAGTTAATCCGATGGAAAATTATTTCTGAATGGATGCATTTTCAGAGCTTACATGCTGTCATAATATACTCGTAATATGAATACTGATATGTTTCATAATATATGTTGATATGCTACAGTTAGACCAAGGGGTTGGACTATTTAATCATGACATGTGTCAGTGACATATCAACATTGAGTTTTAATATCAAAGACTAGCTGTTGCCCGCGACTTCGTACACGTTAAGGCTGGCACTGACTGACTGCATGTCATGCCAAAGGATTGTTGTACGCGATACTGGTTTTGAATCTTATTTTAACACCCATAGCGCTCACACTTAGGAAGGCCACGGTATGCCACAGCCTGCCGCGGCATCCCCCGGTCTCCGTATGATATCAACGGAATGTGAGTGCTATGCTGGTTAAAATAAGATTCAAATTCATTTCCGCATCATCCATACCGTTAGTCAGCGCCGGCCCTTACACTACTAAATGTGTAGGTAAACTAGAAATGAAGCTAAACTCGCTACTGCAACTTGATTTGACACACCATTTTTATCCCATGGGAACTGATTTATGGGATAAAAGGTAGCCTATGTGGTAATCCAAGTTACAATCTACGTACATACCAAATTTTATCGAAATCGGTTTAGCCGTTACGACGTGATTGAGTAACAAACAAATAAATAATCAAATTTACAAACTTTCACATATATATAATACTAGCTGTTGCCAGCGGCTTCGCACACGTGGTTTGCTAATAAAAAGTAGCCTATGTGTTAATCCAGGTTATGATCTACGTACATATCAAATTTCATCGCAATCGGTTCAGCCGTTCCGGCGTGAAAGAGTAACAAACATCCATACATCCATACATATAAACTTTCGCGTTTATAATATTAGTAGGATTAGTGTGATTGTGTTTTTGATACGATTGACACTAAATCATGTTATTTTCTCAATCAAATAATTGTTTATTTTGCTAGAATACAAACATTTACATCAAAAGGTCTTGTTATTTTTATACGTGTCAATTTATTAAACGTGCAGCAGTCGTGAAAATATTTGACAGTACTTTATTCAATAACGACATCAATTAAAATGTGTATTCCAAAATATCACTAACGCTGTAGAAACAATTATCTGAAAGCCAAAGAGACTTGGCTTTTAGACAAGTTTTAGACGTTGGTACAAATGGCCTACAGATACATGTTACACACATGTTCGGGTTTGGGTATTCTTCTATCACACCAATACCTAATGCGAAAGTTTAGATGTTTGTTTGTTGCTCAATCACGTCGTAACAGCCAAACCGATTGCGATGAAATTTGGTAAATATATACTAGAATAGACTTTTTATTGACAAACCACACGTGCGAAGCCGCGGACGGATGCTAGTATACAAGTATTAGTTATCTGGTTCCAAACAGGCTTTGCTTGGTTTGGGTCTAAATAGCGCTGTGTGAAATGTCCAGCATTATTAATTTATTTATTATCTGTAAATGGTTTATACAAGGCTTGGTGGTGTAGCAGCAATGGCTGATAAAAGCCAGGTATAAGTGTAACGTGCGACTGTTAATATGGAACTTGCAAACGCCGATATGAATTCTCCCTGGGGAAATTTACTGAGCGCACGGATTGAAAAAGTTTTAAGTCATGTTATATTGGTGCCTTTTCGAGCGGCTTATTTGAAATCCACTGCCCACTGAAGCATACTTGCTTCACGAATAGCTTCGTTGATGCATCTTATCGAGACGTTTAAATCTATACTCTATATTAATGTTATAAAGAGGAAATATTTGTTTGTTTGTCTGTATTGAATAGGCTCCGAAACTACTGGACCGATTTAAAAATCTTTCACTGTTGGGAAGCTATACTATCCCCGGGTGACATAGGCTACTTTTTATCGAACTGCGCAGGAGGGTAATGTTTTTATTGAAAAACTACGCGTGCGAAGCTGCGGATTTGTCAGCTAGCTAATATATTTAGATGGCATCTAGTGAGTACATTAATCTAGAAAACTTAGGTATTATACAGTAGGCCACATATCGTGGTTTCAGGTTCATTATCTTAGAATCTTTGAAAAAACCACTAAGCCTTTCCGCCCTGCTTGCACTTGTACTTGCAGCAAGCGTCATTTTTAGGATTTTCACTTACTTGCAAAAATGACATCTTAAATCACTGAAACAATAATCACGTGTATCCTCTATCACTCCGAGTAACTTTAATTGACGGGTAAAAAGAATTCTCTCTCTATCTGTTGCAATGAGAAAACAAACGAAACGACGTATTAATTTTTTATCAATTGGATAGCGTTTACCCAGAAGTGGTGAAATAAACACTTAAATATTTATTATTGTAGTTGAAACAAGATCAGTGCAGTGAATGAATGAATGAATGAATGAAAATTCTTTATTATACCTTACAAGCTAGACACCACAGATTTAAAGAAACAAAACAAATAAAAGTAAGCATAATGGGCGGTCTTATCCCTTAACAAAGCGATCTCTTCCAGACAACCTTTGGATGGAGAGGATCATTGCTTAATGGAAATTTGGCCGAGGTGTAAAAAGAATGAAAAATGAAACTGAAAATGAAAAATATTTATTTACAGCCAAAAACTAACCAATATGATTAGGTAACATGAGGATAAATGCAGGTGATATCTTTTTCTGATATCACCTGCATAAAACTGCTCTATTTTTCGTTTGTCAGAAGCATTCTCGAATACGGTTGTACTGTCTGGAACCCGCATAACGTAACTTATATCAGCAAATTAGAATGCATTCAACACAAGTTCGTTAAACACCTCAATTATAGGAAGCATATTTATCCACAAAGCTATAAAGCATCGTGCAGTTACCATAGTCTCACAAGCCTTCAGGATCGGCGAACTCTTGCAGATATGGCCTTTCTTCATGGTCTATGCAATGGTTTCTGTGCGCCGAAATACCGCACTAGACATACAAAGTTATTTGCTGTATCACACTCATCAACTAACTATGCACAACATTCAATCATTAACAGACTACAAAGAGTTTACAATAAGGAGTTCTTCTCGATTGATATTTGTCATAACAACAAGGGAACTTTTAAAAGTGAAACTTTAAAATTAATAATGGAGGATGACACACATGCATGATAACAACGCAACAAAATACTGGTTATTATGGTATATATATATATTTATATTTATGAATTTATGATGTAACTACTTATATATATGTATTCTATGTATTTTATCAACCTTTTTGTGTTCTTACACGTAATTTGTTTTGTTCGTATTTTTAGTTTAATTTAGACTGTCTATTTATAAATTATTTTTTATATAAAGTAAATTCGTTTTTGGCCGTATGTTACGCTTAGTATAAGTTTGTATCTTACATAATAAGGGATGTGGTTTATGTAAATAAATAAAAAATTAAATAAAGCCCACCTCAAAATCCGGTTATAATATCAGCTTCACACGCGTGGTGAATGAATGAATGAATGAATGAATGAATGAAAATTCTTTATTATACATTACAAGCTAGACACAACAGATATAAAGAAATAAACAAATAAAAGTAAGCATAATGGGCGGTCTTATCGCTTAACAAAGCGATCTCTTCCAGACAACCTTTGGATGGAGAGGATCATTGCTTAATGGAAGATTGGCCGAAGTGTAAAAAGAATAAACTTAATAATAGAGAACGAAAAATTACTTAACCCTAAATAGTTATATACATACATATAAGGTACACACGGCTACACATCAAGCTATACCTTTCCAGTATAAGCTGACCTCAACGACCTTCTGTAGGCTTTTCGTAGAATGAGAGGTCAGCGTATACTGGAAATGTATAGCTTGATGTATAGCCGTGTGTACATAAATAATTTTAAATAAATAAATATCATATATAAAATAAATAAATATGTACTTTCATACATAAACATATATTATTAATATTAGAGATTAGATGAATCACGACTCTTCATGGAGATAAAGGTTTTTGTGACTAGCTTTAAATAGGGAAGGTGAGGGGGATATCCTAATGGAGACCGGCAAGGCGTTCCATAATCGGACAGCTTGGACGGAAAAGGAGTTTGCATAGAAACTGGTTCTATGCATCGGGGTTTTGAGAAGGAGGTTTTCAGAGGAATGTGTGTTGTGGTGTTTCCAAAAAAAAGAAGCCTATCTTTCAAAACAGATCATAATCTATCTATATATATACCCAGCAAAACCAATTCAGCCGTTACGACGTGAGTAACAAACAAACATTTGCATTTAAAATATTTGTCTGATTAGGTCAGTAAAATTGGACGCCGACTATAAGCTGCCCTAAGGTGTCCTATTTTACACCGCCCAAGGCACAGTTCTACGTCAAATTACTTTTCTATTGTGTAAATTGTATAGTCTAGCTGCCCCGCCCGCGGCTTCACACGCTTGAAATTTCCCGTTCCCGTGGTAACTTCGGGATAAAAACTATATGAAACACTCTTATCAAAATGAGGCGAGACTTCACGTCAATGAACGACAGTTAAATGTTACTTAGAAAACTTTCGTGATTGATTTCAATCATTATTATAAATACGGAATTTATCACGTACCGTCTTATCGGTATTTCGATCGACAATGTTTCGGTTCAATTCGTGAACCTTCATCAGGGTTAGTGCGATCCGCTCCGAATACCGTCTCGCCTCGCACCCTGATGAAGGTTCACGAATTGAACCGAAACATTGTCGATCGAAATACCGATAAGACGGTACGTGATAAATCCCGTATTTATAATAATGACAATTAAATTATATGGATATTGTTCATACTAAAATCGCGATTTTAAAATGGGGGGGGGGGGGGGGGGGGGGGGGGGGGGTGAAAATACTTTACTGCCTATTCTCATACTTACCAAATATTAAAAAAAAATCATTAATATCAGTCGACCCGTTTCGAAGGAGTGCGACCACTAAAACCGTGACACGAGATTTTTATATATTAGAGATAAAGATAATTTTGTAGTACATGCCGACGACAAAATTCGGGCTGGACTGATCTCACGTTCTGCTTAATCCAGTTCATCCAAAGCTTGTCTAAAAGTTATCACGAGTTATTGTTTTTAGTGTAACAATAAAAAGTTCGGACATAATGATGGTCGATTATGCCGTATTTTCGGACCTGCTATCGTCTGCTGTGTGCTATCTTTAGGCATAGTCTTTAGCAATGATTGCCATAGATACGGTCTGCGGTACCGCAACCGGAACTTTAGCCCATTTATAAAATGCCACGAACGGAAAGGTGAGCCTAATATATCATTGACGAACAACGCTGGCACGCTTCTAATACATTTTTCACCATCGTCTTTTGTGTTTCATTTTTGTATGTCGTATCAAATAAATGTTATAATATTCATTTTCAAATTATTATTCCTTAGCTTTGACTACATCCACAAGAAGAACACAGAAGTAAAGTTCAGACTGAATCAAATTACGTACGCTTAGCACTAAGGCTGGCACCTACAATATTCTAACAACGTTTATTAACTGTCCCATAAACAGTGTTATAAGTAAATATAAAACCTGGTAACAAATTCTGCGAAACCTGATTTATTACCCGTGCGCGATAAGTTGGGACCTGAGCGCGGTGACGTCATATTGGCGTGTTTGTACCGCCCGCAAAAAAGCGAACATAACAAGCAGCCGCCCGCGGCTTCGTCTTTGTTTTTTTAACCTAATTTTTTATGTTACTCAGGGAGGACGCTGCTTTTTATCTAATCTTTTTTACACTATTTGAATAAAATAAAAATACAATGTTTAAGTTTATACATTTATTTTATCTATTATTTACATTATCTCATCTTCGTCACTACTTAGTGGACAGGTAAACAAAACTGTTTGTTCCGTTTTTCGTTTTCAAAAAACTCTAACACTTTTAGCACGAGGTTTCTTTCTCCGATATGCAAAGGTTTACCCTTCATAATGATAACAAAAACACTTAACGAGAACTATAACAACAAAAACTACAACAACAAAACAATAACACAAACGAAAACTAAAAGAATTCCAGAGCGCGTCGTTACGTGACGTAGGCCAGTACGAGACTATAAACCCTAGTAAAAAATAGTGATGCGAACGGTACAATACGGGCGCCATCGGGAAAGTGCAGGGGAAGCGGTCGAGGAGTCGCATTCCTAGCAGGTCCCAAGTTATCGCGCACGAGTAATACGTCTCGCCACGTGAGGCACGTGACTGACGTGACCGATTTGATCCGAGATCATCGTACGCGCGCGTCTATATGTGCGTGCGCCTGTTATCGCTCCTTGTACTAAACTTAACTTCTGTACTTATCTATTTTCTAACTAACTTTCATTTAACTATTCTCATTTTATAACTACAAGATACTGGTTAACGTCTAACAACGTGAGATCCAGGCGCATTCATTAAGAAATCACTAACCATCAATCTATCTGTCTCATCACAAATTAATCACTTTAGGCACATTTCAAATGTTTTCTGAGACTAAAATAGCATACTAGTAGTAGTAGTAGTAGTAGTAGTAGTAGTAGTAGTAGTCGTAATACATTTTGTTAGTAGTTCGTTTTGTGTACCAATTGAGGTAATGTACGACAAAGAGGATGAACAGATTTTTATATTGGGTTCAATATTATGTATGGTTCAAATCTTGCAATCCTGATGTTTGATTGAAGATACATACATACTATCAGTATCCTATATAGCTAATCTATACAAGCGGTAGCGTGTCAAGCCAAGTTCAATCTAACAGAACTGGAGAGCAGCACCGTGCGTAATATTACACGAACCATTTGGAGCCACTTTTGACGTCCTCATAACACAAAAACTATTTCACATAAACATGTAAAATTTGGTTTGTATATTAAGACTTGCGAGATACATATGTGCTCCAAATTTTATAAACACACCTCAAACGGTTTCTTAAATACTGACGTTGAAAAGTTTACATTTTTGTCACTGACTAACCTACCTATAGGTCAAAACTCTAACCCAGTTCTAGATGACCTAGAAAGTTCAAATTTGGCATTCAAATAGGTAGTTGCGTGAATACAAAGGAATAAATTAGAAACTAGTATTTTTTTATCATTTTATTATAATTTTTAAATTAATTGATTCTAATTGATTTTTTTTCCTGGTCCTGTTGTTTTTTTATATATTATAAGTATGTATTTACAAAAAAACTGTATATAAGTATTCTATCAGTTATCTGGTTCCCATAATACAAGATCTGCTTAGTTTGAGGCGTGGCGCTGTGTGATATGTCCAGCAATATTTATTTATTTATTTATCAGGAACACTTACCTAAAGTGCCTGTAATGTAGGAATCAGCAATCAAAATTGATGACAGCCGGACTTTATTTGAATATTAAGGTATTCACGTGAAAATATATATAACACGTGGAATAACAAATTAAACTTAGATTAATAATATTATATATAATATATTAATAATATTCTAATACAGTAAATTAACAAAAACCGTTTGGTATTAATTTTAATAAGAATAAGTACCTACTAATTATTTCTGTACAAAAAGTAATAATATCACATCAAAAACATATGTACCTGGTATGTATATGTAAAATGAGAGCCAAGTTCAATATTATGTTATGTGTATATACCTAGTCGGGTCATAAGTATTGTCACACAGTAAAAACTTTTCTTTTAGAATGCTGGCCACAAAAAAGTTTATAGAATTCGAATTTCGAATTGTTCATGAAAATAAAAATGTATAATTTTTAGAATTTTACTCATTTTTAAATATGGAGTGGACGCTTAAAGAAGACCGTGTTGCAGTTATTGCGTTGCATCGTTGCGGTTACGCGCCAATTCAAATTTTTGACATACTGAAAAATTTGAATATAACCAAAAGATTCGTTTATCGCACCATCAAACGATACAATGAAGACTCTAGTGTAGATGACAGGTACCAGAAGTGGTCGCCCTCGGTCTTTTAGGACTCCAGCAGTGATAAAAGCTGCGAAGGCGCGAATTCAAAGAAATCTCAAACGTAAGCAGAAACTGTTGGCCCTTCAGATGGGGTTAAGCAGAACCACGGTGAAAAGGGTGTTAAATGAAGACTTAGGGCTTCGGGCATATCGAAGAAAAACAGGACATCGTTTGAATGCTCGTCTAATGGACCTGAGACTGAAGAGATGCCGCGCTTTGTTGAAGCGGTACGCGGGAAAAAAATATCGGGAAATTCTTTATTCGCATGAAAAAATTTTTACCGTAGAAGAGAGCTACAACAAACAAAATGATAAGGTGTACGCACACAGTAGTGAAGAAGCGAGCAACCGTATTCCGCGTGTCCAACGAGGTCATTTTCCATCCTCGCTCATGGTATGGTTGGGAGTTTCTTATTGGGGCTTAACAGAGGTACATTTTTGTGAGAAAGGTGTAAAAACGAATGCAGTTGTGTATCAAAATACAGTCCTGACGAACCTTGTGGAACCTGTTTCTCATACCATGTTCAATAACAGGCACTGGGTATTCCAACAAGATTCAGCGCCAGCTCTTAGAGCGAAGAGCACACAAGACTGGCTGGCGGCGCGTGAAATCGACTTCATCCGGCACGAAGACTGGCCCTCCAGTCCAGATTTGAATCCGTTAGATTACAATATATGGCAATACTTGGAGGAAAAGGCGTGCTCAAAGCCTCATTCCAATTTGGAGTCACTCAAGACATCTTTGATTAAGGCAACCACCGATATTGACATGGACCTCGTTCTTGCTGCGATAGACGACTGGCCGCGCAGATTGAAGGCCTGTATTCAAAATCACGGAGGTCATTTTGAATAAACTTTAGTGTCATAAGAATCTATGTTTTGTTAAGTTCATTTTGGTATATAAATGGTTACATAATGAATAAACGTGTTTCAATTATTTTATATTAAACATGTGACAGAATTTATGACCTGACTAGGTATGTACGAATTATATTACAGCCTTCGCAAGTTCTAAAGCTAGTTCTAAAGTTCTCATTTTATTCTTCCGAAAATTTGGCTTGCTGGTGGAAACTAGCCATCGAACATAGGGCTCTTCCATGACTGTTTTAGTAGTACATAACAATAATTCGTATAGGTATGAGAACTAGCCAAGTCATATCTTAGGTTTCAATATATTATCCTAAGATATAAGAAGAAAAGATACTTTAAGTTGTTATAAATGATTTTATGTAGTTATAAATAAATTTGAGGACTGACCATTGAACTTGGCACCCATTTAGATCTCACTTCTTTTGTCGTTGAAGTCAAGAACCAAGGCATATATATATATATATATATATATATATATATATATATATATACATATATATATATTGAACTTGGCTCTCATTTCACATATATGTTTGTGATGGGATTGATATTTTATCAAAATACATTGTAACGTGACAATTCTATGTCGCGTTACATCCTTCACTTAACTAAACTTAACTAATCTTCTCTCTTCTTTTCTGACGCTAATGTCAGATGGCGCCCACTTACTTAAACTAAGACAAGTCTGTTGAACCAGGTGCACAACGTGCTGTAACTGCTGTACTATAGGCCATAAGCCCTAATAATCTAAGCTCTTCAAGCAGCATCTTTCTATACTACCTTCAATGTAAAATAATTAATCTAAAGTCTATAATCTATAAATCTGTAATCTGTAAAGCTTTAATCTAAGTAATAGATTCACCGTAAACCAAGTCATTTCTGATATAACCTCTGTTTATCTTGCCATATGTATAGGAAATAGAATCTACGAACCTACTCGCTCTACCGACTTCTCTTATTCTATAATTATATGTATTGAAATCAAATTTAGTTTCATTTATCTTTAATACCTAAATATAACTGTTACAACATTGGCCATGGTGAAGGTCATTAAGGTCAGCTCTAATTTCATAAAGTGTTTGTTTACATGTGGAAACTGTATGTAATTTCCTGTAAAGCTCATTACAAAAGAGCAAGGATGTCTAAACTAAGTGAAAAAGGGAAACGTATATATTTTTTTGTAAATTTTATCCAATTTTATTCCAAAGCAAAAGACCTGACAAAATGTAATATCCGTTTTCGTATATCTTTTACAACCTTCAATACGCCTCAAGCCTCTATAAAGTAAACTAAATCCTTCTTCAGATATTCGCTAGCCTTATCTCAAATACAATTTAAGAATGTAAGTATGAAGTATCTAGATTTGCCATGAAATGTAACACCTACATAAATCAGAATTGTGGTTTTCTATCTCCTGAACGTGAAAAGGTGTAGTCAATCATGTACTGATAAATCTGTTAAATTGTTCATATCAGGTATTACTTTATGTATGAGGAGCGTTATTGATGATGTCTACATCATTCTTTGTTAGCTGGTGGAACCCCTACAACATGACATAGACATAACATGATTTTTTTTTATTAATGGCTATATTATTTTGCTAAGGTCCTCTCATAATTATAGGTCCTATTTACCATGTCTCACGCGTAAATGGTTTGTTTTCTCAACTAGCACTGTTTTAACGCATAAAGGGCCTTTTTGACATTAATGCAAATTACGCTGCTGCAACAATGGCGAGTGGTAATCATTTTATCTCAGCCTAAAAGAAATCTTTATAGATACTAGTGCTAGTGCCATTGTAGTCTCTAAGACACTTGTCTCACCACCGGCGAGGAAGCGATTAGCTATCAACTATTTTCTCGCTCAAGAAACGAACAAAATATATAGATTCCGTGTCAGTAAAAGAGGCACGTATATTAATAGTTGATCGCTGGCCGTTCACACTGGCCGGCGAGAACTCGCTCTCCACTATTTTGTCGCAGCGACTACAACACTCGCTCAGTGATACTCGCTCAGCGATGCTCGCTTGGCGGTCACAACACACGCCGTGAGGTGATGAGTATCTCCCGCCGCACTCGCTCACTCGGTTTTTAACTCAGCGAGTCATCTATATGAACTACACATTTGCTTCTCGCTGCTCGCCAACTCGTTTCTGGTTTCTAGCTCTACTCGCTTCTCGCTCATTGCCGGCGAGAAAGCAATTAGCTATCAACTATTTTCTCGCTCAAGAAACGAACAAAAGATATAGATTCCGTGTCAGTAAACGAGACAAGTACATTAATAGTTGATCGCTGGCCATCCACACTGCCGGCGAGAACTCGCTCTCCACTATTTTGTCGCAGCGACTACCACACTCGCTCAGCGATACTCGCTCAGTGATACGCGCTGAGCGATGCTCGCTTGGCGGTCAGAACCCAAGCCGTAAGCCGTAAGAGTTTCGCCCGCCGCACTCGCTCACTCGCTTTATAGCCCAGCGAGACAACTATAGGAACTACACACTCGCTTTCTAGCTCTACTCGCTACTCGCTCATCGCTGGCGGTGAGACAAATGCCTTAGCCTCCTCTTCTGAAGCAGTATGAAAGCTTTGAAGGAAATTATTATAGACAAAAATGGTTTTCAATCGTTTTGAGAGTCTGTACTGTGGATACCAGTTAACTGATAGAATACTTTAATACATTTTTGTAAATACGTACCTACTCATAATAAATAGAGAAACACCCTGACCCAGTACAAATATCAGTAAAAAATGCAAACATTTTGTTCCGGGAACTCCGCTGTGTTCATAATTTTTTGGTATTGTTTTTAAATGTCAGAATAGAATATATTTATTTGACACACTCAAAGAAACACAGAACGGATCACAAACAAAATAGGTAGACAGACAGGAAAAGATATAATATAATGAGATATATTAGATCACATAGGTACCTACCGACCCTTAAGTAGGTGTCTAACTAGTCCCGCTCCATGCCACGCGTGGCCAAATAGGTTCTGCCTCAGGTTTATGCTCCTTTGCATGATGCAAAGCAGCGCTGGTGTTATTGTGGTGATGTCACAAATTTAAACAAAACGTTGGTAATTTCAAATTTAGTGCAGCTAGCAAACTTACCAGTATCTATACAAACATAAATGCTATGAAATTCATCTATTTACGAGTAGAGGTAAATTAAATTTAATATGATCTTTGGTTAAAAACTGAGGTGGTAAGCAACTTTCTTGTGGCCTAATATGGGTTAAAAACCTTTGTGTCCTGACTCTCGATCCTGAGTTCCGTCCAAGATGGCCAATACAATAAATGTATTAATAAACTATTATTTCTACTCGGCGCGCAATATTACATTAATAATACTATAAATGATTACGAGTCCGCATTGCCCAATGATTCTACTAATTTATTTATTACTAGCTGACCCCGCGAACTTCGCCTTAGAATTAATAAAATTTGGGGTAATCTATTAGCTGAGTTAAATTTAGTTTTTATTTGTTTTTTCTCATATCACTTCCTGTGCACGTGCCCACTATAATCAACTATTTCTATTTTCAAAGATTTGCTGGAAGAAAACTCTTATTAGGATTAAACTTGCCTTTGTACATGTCCATTTTGTAAGCAATTTTTGTCTGTAATCTAAATCTGTTTGTGTATAATATTGTATAAAGTCATTGCATTTTGCGCATGTTCATGCATATGACGCGGGCTACCAAACCTGCCAAAGTACTGTACGTCATCGGTAGAATTGTCAATCGGCCATCATTAGCTGCGTCTATGTATGAGAAAATGAAATTTCTTCATAATTTTTTTGCGTAAATTATTCCGATATTTTAATAGTTATTCTGCTATTCGGGGCGAAGACAAACCCAACAAGTCAAAGATCATCAAACTCGTTCCATCCGTCCTTGAGTTATAAATGGCGTAACTAACTTGACTTTGTTTTATATTAGGTTGAGGAAAAAGTTTATTCGAATTCTTTAAGTAAATTCAAAAAAAAATTAATATTGTTTATTTACATTTAACTAAAGTATGTAGGTACCATTTTGTTCGATAAATTTTTGCCATCTTGTAGGTAGGGACATGATCCCATTGCTATAGAAATTTTGGGGCTTCTGATCAAAATACCGCGACAAGTAGTTTTGGCAGTCCTCTCGTGATTTTAACCTGACACTGCCTAAAGAATTCTGAAGAGACCGAAACAGGTGGAAATCTGAAGGTGCAAGGTCAGGACTATACGGCGGATGTACACCTCCCAGCCAAACTCTCTTAATTTTTGCTGAGTGGCTAAAGATGTGTGAGGTCTATCGTTATCATGATGAAAAACCACACCCCTTCGTTGATTAATTCCGGCCACTTTCTCTCAACTTCTTGCTTTAATCTCATCAGTTATTCGCAGTAGAGTTCAGAATCGATGGTCCTGCCTGGTGATAACAGCTCATAATGAATAATGCCCTTCCAATCCCACCACACACACAGAATCACCTTGTTGCGAGTTAACCCGGGTTTCGCCACAGTCTGTGAAGCCTAACCGGCCTTTGACCACGACCTTTTTCGTATGTTCTTGTCGTATGTGATCCACTTTTCATCACCAGTTATCAGCTTCTTCAAAAATGGTTCGGTTTCATTACGTCGTAATAAAGAATCACAAATGGGTACACGATTCATTAGGTTTCTTGCAGTGAGCTCGTGGGGTACCCAAATATCGAGCTTTTTTGTGTACCCAGTTTTTTTCAAATGCGTCAAAACTGTTTTGTGGTCAATTCCCAGTTCTTCAGCTACGTCGTAACTACTGATATGCCGATCTTGCTCCACTTTTTCAAAAATGGCATCAATTTTATCCGTAATAGGGCGACCAGAGCGACGTGCATCTTTGACATCAAAGTTTCCGGATTCAAAACGCTTAAACCAAATTTGTGCTACTCTCACAGACACTGCACTAGGTCCATAAACATCGCATTTTTTTTCGCGGCTTGCGTTGCATTTTTACCTTTTTTGTAGTAAAATTTTAAAATGTATCGAATTTCTTCATTAGATTCACTCATCTTTACAGTACGAAAAACAAATAAAAATCACACATTTTCCTAATTTGAATTTGGAATTATGTATCTTCTTTAAAATTTAAACTTTGAATGATACCAAAACCAGCCAGATACAAATAATATAGCCAAAGAGATTTTATTACAAGTTCATACATACTATAATGCGAAAATACTTTTTCCCCAACCTATTATTTTAGATATACAGATTGGTTTTTTGAGAAGGGTGGTGATGGCCAAGTCCGAAACCACGAGAGTCAGGGAAAAGTCGTAAAAGGAGTCATGCCCTCGATTTATAAGAAAACAATAACTGCATATTTATTTTATTCAAAAATCTTTAACTTTTGACGGAAATGATTTAAAAAAAAATTACAGCCTATATTATTGAACCAATGGATTCTATTGCCGATAAGGATCAATCTTTACAAATAAATATATAACAAAAATGAATGGAAATAGCAAATTTTCACCATTTTATATTATTACACGGAATAAAACTCACCTCCTATTCAAACTTTTTGGTCGTTAAGTGTGAAACTCATTTGTCTTATTAGCGGCATACTGTGGTGATACCAAATAATAAAAAAAAGAATTCCTTGGGGAAGGTTCCCTATGGGGTTACGTCAAAAATTAACTTTAACAAAGCTCGTTAGGAAACAGTTGAAGGCTTTCGATTATGAGAATTGTAAAATCATACATACAAATACAATAATATAGTCTTTAAACACGTGTAGTCGCTAATTAAGTTTAGGGTTAATGTCTTATAGTACGTAGCCAGTTATCAAGTTAGTTTCTATAGAGTTTATAGAAGTGGGTGAAACGATGGATCCTGATGGTAGTTCCAATTAATATGGACCATCCTGTTACTGAGGAAGTTATATCCAATCAGTGTGTTACAATGAACACTATTTAAATTAAGTTGGTGTCTTCGGGAAGATCTTGAGTGCTGTTTCATTGTGTAGATGTGTTTGTCTGGAAGGTTGTAGTTGCGGGTAATTGATCGAGCGAAGCGAGATCTTTTAATCAACTTGGGCAAATCGGCATTGTATGTATGTATGTTTGTCCGAGGATAACTTTCGAAGCGTTGATTCGATCATCGTGAAATTTTATACATAGGTAGGTAGTGATGGCATAATTTTGTTGGGGGTTTGTTGAGATATTGGGGTTCAAAAGGGGTAAAAAAATGAATATGAGAATATTAAGACAAGTGGGACGTCAAATGAAAGGTCTTTATTAGTACATTTAGATTCCGTTTTTGTTTTTAGTAAGTTCCTTATAGTTTTTGAGTTATTAGCTATAATAAATACTGAACTTTGACAATATTCACAGGGTACACCAGTGACCCCACAGTGCTATAATTTGGTATGCGTGTAGCTTAAATGACACAAATATAGGCAAAAGTCTGAAATTCAAAATAACTGCAATTTGTACCTCAAAAAAATTAACCACAAGACGTGAACTCCCGTTACCTGTAATTTGAATGAAACTGTAGGTCAAATAGTTTCGTTATATATTTCGTGGCATTATTTCAAAGATCAAAGATTAAGGCCGGCTTGCACAACAATCCCTAAACGTATTTAGCGACTAAACATGTTTAAATTTTAAGCATTTGATTGATTTGACAACTCCTTAAATCATATTTAGCCACTAAATAGCCAATAATACAAATAATCGTAAGTCGCCCTAAGAATATTTTCTTCTGTGTTTTTTGGAGACTTGCGAGATCTCAATTCAGGGCGAACCACTACATAGTAGGTTTCAATGAAGTCACTTCGAAGGCGTCCTCGAAGGAAGGCTCGTATTTATCTTAAACTATCTGACCCGCCCGCGGCTTTGCATGGGTAGTTTTTCAATAAAACACTACCCTTATTTTGCGCAGTTGGCTAAAAAGTAGCATAAGTCCTTTCCCAGCATATAATCTATCTCCTTGCAAAATTTCATTACGATCCGTGCAGCCGTTTAGTCGTGTTAAGGTAACAAACAAACAGAGATATGTAGGTATGTATTATATTTATATAAACCTTCCCCGTGAATCATTCTATCTATTTCTGAAAACTACATTAAAATCCGTTGAGTAGTTTAATAGATTCAAGGTAACAGACAGCGGAAGCGACTTCATTTTATATTATGTAAAGATGAGGGATTTTCAGAAGCCAATTAATTAATAAGGTTTATTAATGAATTGGCTTCTGGCTATTTTACAGACAGTTGCTTGAAAAAGCGGTCTTGAAATCCGTTTTAATTCTTATATTCGGACAAAATTAATATAAACGGAATCTTTCTAGTGCGATTATAACATGACTGATTTCGTTTATCTATCTATAATATAAAAATGAATCGCATAATGTGTTGGTAAGCGAATAACTCAACAACGCCTGGACCAATTTGGCCAATTCTTTTTTTGTTGTATTTCTTATTGTCAGGAGAAGGTTCTTATGAAAGAAAAAATTAAGAAAATTGCGCGCAAAATTAGAAAATTTAAGAATACTTAACCACCATATAAAATTATTTATAATCTAACCTTAGCGCTTTTATAATGTAACCTTATGACGTTTGACATAGAATTGACAGAATGCGTGCTGCAAATATCGTCAAAGAGGATGTATAAAAATGAATATCGTTTGAAACAGATGCTTCGGTAGGAGTTATCCCGAGATATATTCTCTATATATATAAAAATTAATTGCTGTTCGTTAGTCTCGCTAAAACTCGAGAACGAGTAGAGCGATTTGGCTAATTTTGGTATTGAATTATTTGTGAAAGTCATTCATTTTCTCATACATAATGATGGCCGGGGACAACAATTGACAATTCTACCAGGGTGACTTATATTGACAGCCCGCGTTATACCTATGCATGTCAAGCCGATACGAAGTCCGGCGGGACCACTAGTATTAAATAAAACAAGTTTATATCTAAAAACGTTTAGTTGGTCACTATCTATAAAACGTACGGATAACTTTGTGCTCGAGTCTCACTTATGCTTGGCCCGAATTATTATAGAAACACCAACACAATTAATTTTTAGAGAAAGAATCTAACAATCGATTGGATATAAAAATATCTTTACGAACCATTCTAACAAAATATTAAGCAAGAGTAGAGGATTTAAAAGAAAAAAAAACGAGTGTGCTTTAGACCACACGACTGAAGTAAGATAAGATAATAACTCTTTATTGAATTACCGCGATGATAAATAAATAAATACCGAGATGGGTGGACGACATCGTAAAGGTCGCGGGCCGTCAGTGAGTGAGACTAGCGCAGAATCGTGGTGGATGGCACAAACTTGGGGAGGCCTATGCCCAACAATGGGTGAAGTCAGGCTGTGGATGATGATAATGATGATGAATTACCGCACAAACAGAAATAATACAAAAATAAGTACTAGGCTAGAATAAATAAGGCAATACAATGGGCGGCCTTATCGCAGAAAGCGATCTCTTCCAGGCAACATTTAAGTATAACTTTCTTTTAAATACATTAATTGATAAAATTGTTACAGAACGAAATGAAATTACGAAATATAATCAAGAAATCGCGTAACGCTAGCAAACTCGGAAACGAACTGCTGACTGAGATATATATATATATATATATATCTCAGTCAGTAGTTCGTTTCCGAAAACTCGGAAACGAACTGCTGACTGAGATATATATATATATATATATATCTCAGTCAGTAGTTCGTTTCCGAGTTTGCTAGCGTTACGCGATTTCTTGATTATATTTCGTAATTTCATTTCGTTCTGTAACAATTTTATCAATTAATGTATTTAAAAGAAAGTTATATATATCGCGTAACGCTAGCAAACTCGGAAACGAACTACTGACTGAGATATATATATATATATATATATCTCAGTCAGCAGTTCGTTTCCGAGTTTGCTAGCGTTACGCGATTATATATATATATCTCAGTCAGTAGTTCGTTTCCGAGTTTGCTAGCGTTACGCGATTTCTTGATTATATTTCGTAATTTCATTTCGTTCTGTAACAATATATATATATATATATATATCTCAGTCAGTAGTTCGTTTCCGAGTTTGCTAGCGTTACGCGATTTCTTGATATATATAGATATATATATATATATATATATATATATATATATATATATATATATATATATATATATATATATTTCATGCACTGTCTATGAGAGGAAGAGAGGAAGAAAATGTGTGTGCGCACTGCTCTCTCTTGCTCCTACAGTGTATACAAACAATAGGCCTGCACTGTGTCTTAGATATACGAAACGTAACTGGCTATGAGAGAAAGAGAGAAAGAAAACGTGTGCTCGCACTTCTCTCTCTTTCCCCTACATTAATATACGAAACATAACCATCTCTCTTTCTATCTTGACTAACTTATATCTCCCTCACCTCGCCCGATCACACTTTTCGTAACGCTCTCGTCACGCATTCACCCCAAGTCAAGCGTGCGTAACTTGCTTTGTTTTTATTTTACGTTAACTTCAAAAACTTGCAACCTAAGCCTCTCCGTATTATTCTGCCCTACATAATGTATACGTTACTTCAAAGTGTGAGTAATGTAATTATGGATAGCCGGATGAACATCTACTTTGCTGCATAGGAAGCAAAAGGGTGCGTTCAAACATACATAAAATATTTAATCACAACAAATAAATGTCACGCGAACCCTGCCAAGTCTTTAAATGAGACCCGCCTTCGCACGGATTTTTATCTAAAAAAAATAAAGCCTATCACACTAATATTACAAACGCGAAAGTTTGGATGTTTGCTTGGATGTTTATTTGTTTGTTACTCAATCACGCCGTAACGGCTGAACCGATTTCGATGAAATTTGGTATATATATATAGATTATAACCTGGCTATTCATAACCATAACCACCACATAGGCTATCATTTATCCCATAAATCAGTTACCATGGGATAAAAATGGGATGTCCACGTTTATATATGTATTTTGCACCCTAGAACAACCCGAACGAAGCCGCTGGCAACAAAAAATACTAAATAAAGCACTAAGGGATAATGTAGCTTCCTCTTAGTAAGAGTTTCTATATGAAATAGAATCGGATCAGTAGTTCCGGAGTATCCCCTACATGCAAACAAACATACTCGCAAATTTTACCTTATTATAATATAAGTATTCAAAATTCAAAAATCAAAATTATTTATTTGGAACATAATCCATGTACAATAGACAAATGAAAACGTTGACAACTGCAAAAGTTAAAAAAAAAACTGAGTAGCAGTGTCAGCGCCCTCTTCCAAAACCAAACCGAACAACGTTCCAGCTTAAAACAAGTCGATACAAGGAAATATTTATTCTAAATATGATTAAGATTTTAAGTTGAATACTGCGCGTGTGTGGTGTGTTTGTGTGGTGTGTGTGTGTGTGTTTGTGTGTAGAAGTGAGTATGTGCGCGAGTTTGTGTGTGAGTGTGTGAGTGCATACGTGTTCGCTTGTTGTTAAGTTTGCTAGGTAGGAGAGATCAAAATATTCTCGGTATCATCGTACGTTAGTGACTGAAGCCAGGTTTTGCATTTAATTTTACATCTGTGGAATGACAGCGGATAAATGTCAATAGCTTTGTTTACTCTGTTGTATAAAGGACAGTTTATATAAAAGTAGTGTCTTCCAGCTTCCAGCTAGGGCAGTTCTGCGGGGCTGTATGCTGCAAACCCTATCAGAGCGACGCTTAACAGAGCTCAAAACTGGATCGAAATAGTATAAATAGATAGAAAGTATAAATAAGCGGATATCTTAGAATATGCTATTTACTAAGACATCACTAACAATTTACAATTTTTCTGATACTATGGGGGCGTCCATTAATTACGTGAGACGTTATTAACGATTTTTATACTCCCCCCGTGAGATGTTGCGAGATATTTATTTCGACCCTTCGATTTTGAAACAAATTATTGCAAAGATCTACAGATATTTGTTCAGTGTCTGGATGTTTTTCTGTATATTATAAGTAGGTATGTATTTACAAATAAAAATGTATTTATGTATTATATCAGTTATATGGTTCCCATAGAGCAAGCTCTGCTTAGTTTTGGGGCTAGATAGCACTGTGAGAAATGTACTGCAATATTAATTATTTAGTATTAATTCAATGATTCAATCAGTTTGAAAAAAATTACTGAGATTACAACATTATTCCATTACCTAAAAGTCGTAAACGGAAAAGATTTGTTTATGCAAATCTGAAAAAGTTTACCACATCAAAAGAAAAGTCGGAGCATTATTCAGAAAAAATTCACAAGGTATATTTTTCTTAAGGCTCGAACGCTTTTTTACCAGGTAAAAAAGGTCTGAGTGAACACATTTGATTTCCACATGTACCAAGTAAAATTATGAGTTAGTAGTACTTAGTAAAGTTCTGTGTTTCATAATTTATATTTTCAAAATATTTCTTCTTAGCAGGCTTCATCCACACTAATATTACAAATAAAAAAAAAGAGAAAGTATGGTAAGAGTGAATAGGTTTCTTCTAGATCTTCGTGCTACATCTAAGACCATATCATCGCTTACCATCAGGTGAGATTGTGGTAAAACGAAGTTGTAGCATGTGACAAAAAAAAAGATGTTTGTTTGTTAGGGGGCGTTACGATGCGTTACAGGGACGGGAGGAGGGTTCGAACAACGCGTTACGTAACACTGTTCTTTTTATTTAAATAAAAAACTAGTGAATTAAAATCTCCCAAATTGGCAAACTTTTCCGTTTATGTTTAGTGCGGAATCTCTCAATTGTATTGTACGTCATTTTTATTATGCTCTCCCAAGTAACTCTTTTTGGTAAAAACGGTCACTTGGGTATTACGTAACGTTTAGGAATGGGGAGGGGGGAATACAGAAATACGTTACGGCGCGTTACATAGACACACATGTATTTGCTACCACAGCACACACACATTCACACAATACAATCAAAAGGTAGCATAGCGAGAAAGAACAAGTAAGAGAAAATAGAAAATTACGAGTTGCTGACGATTCGGACACAATTTATTAGGACACAGTGTCCCAACTGACACACAACAAACATAGGAACAATATAATGAATTAATAAATTTACAATGTAGTCAGGGAAAAATTAAAAAGAGGCAAGCAGGTGTGTATGTGCTACTGCAGCAAATGGGTTCCAGCTCAGCAATATGCCTCGCCACCTATCGACAGCTCGGCGCTGTTATTCTGCCGAAACCTTTTTCAGGCAAGTCATTAGATCTCGTAAGAACGAATAGGCATTAATTGGTGTTTGCATACAATTATGATAGGCTTAATTAGATAATAATGATAAGCAGATAGAAGAAATAAATATATTATGTAAGGAATAATAATAATGATAAGAAATGTAAGAGTACAAGTTATAAATAATAATACGAATAAATATATATATATATACTAGGAACTCCACCCTCGCGTCAGGAAGTGAACGGCCTGGCACTGTAACAGTTTGTATCACACAACCCAGTTTATGTTTTTCAAATAAATGTTAAGATCAAAATAAATAAATAAATATTGCTGGACATTTCACACAGCACTATCTAGCCCCAAACTAAGCAGAGCTTGTACTATAAGCTATAAGCTTGTAGCTGTAAATTTTTATTATATTAGCCGAAAAGGTGGTGGTATGTTATTCCAACACTTGGTTGGCTGGTACCGAAAATTGCCCCTAAATGCTACAGTTTTATGCTTACTGTAATGTAGGGGGAGGGAGAACACACCACTCACATATAGGGGGGTGGGGGGGGGATAAAAATTTTTAAAAATTGCGTTACGTAATACTTGAACGCACCCTTATTCAATCGCGTCGTAAGTGCTGAACCGATTTCGATAAAATTTGTTATATAATTGAATATGACTTAGAATAAAACATAGGCTGTGGTCAACAAAAACTAGAGGTTTCGTAGAAATTCTAAGCTTACATTATATACAATTATTATGAAATGAATAACATTTATTTGACACGACATGATATACACAAGAAACAAAGAAACAGATGGTGGGGTACCTTGACCTTGACTTCTTGCTTATTACGTTAATTTGTACATAAAACAAGAAAAACGTGCCAGAAGTGAAATAATTCAAATAAGTATATGCATAGATAACAGGAACATCCCACGCAACATTTAACTACCAAATTAAAAATAATCGCGCCCAAATGGCGCCAGCTCAGCATGTGCTAAGTAGGTAGGATAAAAGAATACCTACTTAACGCTGGTTTTCTGCTGACCCCAAATGATGAAGTCGTCAGAAGAGTGTCGTCAGAAACGCCAGAAGCTTCTACTGCTCTCGGGGATTGAGTGTGTGTGAATGATATACTATATATTAGTATTCTACTCCAATGTCATTCTCTGTGCACGTACCCACCACTATAATCAAATATCTCTATCTTCAAAGGTTTGCTGGAAGAAAACTCTTATTAGGGTTAAGCTCGCCTTTGTACATGTCCATTTTGTAAGCTATTTTTATCTGTAAATCTATTTGTGTACAATAAAGAATAAAGAATGAGTATACATATTATATTATAATAAGATACACGTGAATACATACGAATAAATAGATACTAAGCATAATCTAGCGTAGGGTTATATGTGCCTAACCAGTAACTTGTTGCTGAATAAATAATTTAAATTACTATTGATCGAGCGAAGCGACATCTCTAAATCAATTTGGGCAAATCGGCGTTGTATGTATGTATGTTTTTCCGAGGATAACTTTCGAAGCGTTGATCCGATCATCGTGAAATTTAATACATAGGTAGATAGTGATGGCACAATTTTGGTGTGACTAAATGAACTAAAAATATTGGGGGGTTGTTGAGATATTGGTGTTCAAGAGGGTTAAAAAAAATGAAAATGAGTCTAACTGGTCAAGTAGGACGTCAAATAAAAGTTATTTATTAGTACATTTAGACGCTGTTTTTATTTTTCGTAAATTCTTTATAGTTTTTGAGTCATAATAAAAACTAAACTTTGACGAAATTCACAGGGTACACCAGTGACCCCACAGTGCTGTAATTAAGTATGCGTGTAGCTTAAGTAACACAAATATAATAAAAAGTCAGAAATCTAGAATAACTGCAACTTGTACCCCAAAAAAGTATAACCAGGAAACATGAACTCCCGTTACCTGTCATTTGAATGAAACTGTAGGTCAAGTTGTTTGGTTATTTATTTCGTGGCACATTTTGATAGTCAAAGATTATGAATAATATTTTTTTTATGGTAGACTCGCGAGATCTCAGTTCGGAGCGAACCACTAGATATGAATTATTAAATTTAGTAACAAAACAAAACACATCCATTAATACTTGATTAATACCTACCTATTGTAATGTCTTGCTATAATTAATATTTTTATATTTCTAAGGTCAGCATTGTCTACGCTCCTTGTGTTACGAGTACGGAGCGCGTAGGTCGTAGACATTCGTAGCGGCGGTGTTAATATCTGGTTGCCAGGCAACTTAAATCGACACAACTGTCAAACTACTCATTTGTTTTCAAAGAATATTGTACACACAACAATGAAGGATTTATATTGTATTCAATTGTTTCGCTGGAAAAGATACTGCTTTTAATTAATGCTGATAATAACTAAACCCTGAGTCACTCGATTACAATTGATGTGTTATTAATCACGATATTGTTGGAAACTCATACAAATCTGCAAGGGCGTCGCAAGCCCATAGCCCAAGGGGACTAAAATATGAAATGTAGGTACAGTCAAGAGCATGAGAGTTGTATTGTACTATACCTACTTATACCTAGTGATAGTGAATATATTCGATGTTTGACGTGCGGGATTTAACGGCAAAACAAGACAATTGCACGGCCTTAGGACTTCGGTTTCTTTGCAGTTGGCTACATTTTTTTTATCCTAGGGGGGGCTGACCCATCCCTGCCCCTCTTTGGCGACGCCCTCGCAAATCTATACAACAATATTTGTAATGAACATTAGAGATCCTTGTGAAAAGGCTCGCCCGGAGAAGTACTGCCATCATAACTATTTCAGACGCCAAGCAGCATTGCTGGTTCGGTTTCGGTATTCGGTGAAATTACAGGCACATGAGGTTTTACATATGCCTTAAGTTGATGGACGCAGGGCAGTGCATCGAAGGGCACGTTTCTGGGTGCGTGACCTAAGAACCAATACTTTTCTATAGGCGATGGTTACCACTTAACATAAGGTGGACCTTATGCTTGCTCCCCATAGGCCTAACACAGTAACTGGGAAAGGTTTTGCCTTGGGTCATTTTTCGAAAGAAAGAAGACACAAGTCCGTCCAGAAGACTGCCTCGAGCACGGCGATTGCGAGAGTGAACGGGAAGAAACGTCGTCGACACTTCCTTGACAGTAGTCTACAACGCCGAGCACATCTGTCTTTGACATTTAAGAATGACTTTCTTGAGATCTTTCTGAGAACTTTCTTCTAAAATTGTCTAGATCTTGCGATGACTAGACAACGCTATCTTCTCAAGTTATCTCTTTAGCACTCTTCTCAACAATTTACCATCAATTTTTGGTTAGATATTGAATTAATTATATAAACAACATACGTTGTTATAGACAGAGTATCCTTCTCTTGTCTAGGAAGAAACCTTATTGAGCCTGTTCGGGGCAAAGACAATTTTGAAAGAATTGACAGAGAATAGAATGACGCTTTATTGTACATCACACTTAAATTCAAAAACAATAATAATAACAATACACGCAGAAATACAAGTTGCGGTCAGAGCCTAGTAGTCACTTCGAAGAGAATGGACAGGGAAATCGCTGTGTTAGCCTTGCAGGTCGTATAAAATAAAAATTCTAAAAAGTTTTCTTTAAGGCGCTAACCGTAGCCGATGACCTTGAGCGAATAGCCGTAGCTATTGTTTCGGCCCCGCACCTTCTAACACACGCATCTAACCGACCAGCAAAAAAAGTGAGCGCGAGGCAGACGAGCACAACCCTCCCGTACGACAGTCAGCGGTACACTGCCGCCTGTCGCCCGCGCAACTACCTTCTAAAGGTACGCCCGCTAAATATTCGGAAAAATTTAAAATAATTAACTGCCACGTGAAAGACCGTCGCAGCACAGCATCATACGTTCAACTTGAAGGTATAGTCTTTGCCCATATTTAGGTGAAAGAAAAATTACAAAATTTTACATCGTTTAGAGATTGAATCAAATTGAAAGTCGAGAACAGCTACATCTTGTTATTTCTCATAGTAAATAATCAGGTAGAACTTTTTTGTATGTTCACTTTGCAGATAAAAGGTCAATGAATTACATATATTTTTTTGAGCACATAAAACTGATTCCTCCCTGAGGAGAAAGCCTCCAAATAAGACCGATCAGCTACTATATTCGCCTTAAAAACATCTAAAAATAGTAGTTTCCTACACGGTTGGCCATCATTGCCATTCCAAAGCGTCACCGTGACCATTAATTACGGGCAGCTGGACTTCATTAATAACGTATATTGCCTGTTTAAGCTGACACTAGTTGACTTTGCGGGTTATGGCTGGAATATTCAAATGCTTATTTGCTGCAGCATGTCTATCGGTGCAACGTTTCACAGAACTAAAACGTTAGGCTGTTTATGTCAACTAAAATCACATAGGTAGACGGCAGTATTTTTCATTTTGAAGTAAAATTTCTTTACGCACGCTTGACTTGGGGAGTAAGCTGGTGAATGCCTTACGAAAAGTGCGAACGGAAGTTGAGAAGGAGATATAAGTTAGTGATGATAGATAGAGAATGAATTACGTTTCTTAATTTTTAAAAATTAATGTACAGTGCGAGTGCGAGTGCGAGTTGCGTCTGTCCAGAATGAACATAGACTGATCGACTTACAGACGTGTGGACAATTTTATAATTGAACAATTTTATAAATTAATATTTTGAAAAAGAAGTTTTACTTCAGTCGTGTAGTCTAAAGCACACTCGTTTTTTTTTATTTTGTACTAAAAGCGGGATATTTACCATGATCTCAGATTTTTTGAGTGTCCCGATATTTCGACGCAGTTGCATGCGCCATGATCACGGGTATACTGAATTCTGCGATCGGGTAGTTACTGATTGACAGATATAACGATCTACTCTTTTATTAGTCTCTTAGTACAAATATTTTTCATAACCATGGTAGTTTCATAAGTTATATTAACACACTACATATTATAATTGTATTTGATGGCACCTACGTTAAGCAGACTGAGACGGTGAAAAATTTAGGCGTTCTCATAGACAGGCAACTGTCATGGGGACCTCAGATATCTGAAGTCAGTCGTAAGATGTTTGCCTCAGCGGGTTCTCTTAGGAGATGGCGTAACTTCCTTCCAACTGCCACTAAAGTTTCGCTCGCGCAGTCGCTTCTTCTCCCGATACTAGACTATGCTGATGCTTCTTAGCTAGATCTCACTGAACAGCAACTAGATACACTTGAGCGCTTGCAAAACTATGGCATCCGGTTCATCTTCGGCTTGCGGAAGTATGACCATGTGTCCGAATTTCGCAGTAAGCTCAAGTGGTTACCCATACGCCTTCGCCGGGATACTCACATCCTTCAGCATTTATATAACATCCTGTTCAACCCTTCCTCACATTCCTATCTTAAAGAACGCTTCCATTTCCTATATCAATCCAATCCTCGATCCTTGCGTTCATCTGACACACTCCAACTCAGGACACCTGTACACTCCTCCTCCTACTTTGATAAGTCTTTTACAGTGCAGGCTGTCCGGTTATGGAACGCGCTGCTGGTGGCTATCAGATGTGCCAAGTCACTTGCCATTTTTAAACGTATGCTCAGAGAACACTATCTGAGTATTTGCCGCTAAATATATATGTATTTATTATTAATTATTTGTTTCTTAAATAAGTCTAAGTATGTATCTATAAATTATTATGAGTAGTTATTATTTAGATTCATGTATCTTTCATTTATGTAAGTTTTATATAATTAGTATTAGTATGTATGTCCATGTAGTATGTTAGGTGCACCATTACACCCCAGGTAATGTCTACACAGTCCATTCCATCCAAAGGTTGTCTGGTAGAGATCGCTAATTAGCGATAAGACCGCCAATTGTATCCATAGATTTACGTAGTTGTTTTTTATATGTATTTGATTCGTGGTGTACAATAAAGTATTATCTAATCTAATCTAATCTAATTTATAAATGCGAAAGTATGGATGTTTGTTTGTTTGTTACTCAATCACGCCGTAACGGCTGAACTGATTTCGATGAAATTTGGTGTATATGTAGATTATAACCTGGATCACCATATAGGCTACCATTGATCCCATAAATCAGTTCCCATGGGATAAAAAAGGGGTGTTAAGTCAAGTTGCAACAGCGAGTTTAGCTTTATTTCTAGGTTACCTACACATTTAGTAATGTAACGCGTACGAAGTCGCGGGCAACAGCTAGTTTTTCATATTCAATAAAATGATATAATATCTTTTATTTCTATTGCTTTTACATTACTAACTTAATATCTTGCTCTTATTCACATAAATAATACTAATTTGATCTTAATTAATCGTATTCAATTAGGAATTCCAATTCGGTATCATTCTTTTTTATTTTACTTTTTGACCCGCCCAAGCTTCGTGCAGATTTCTAAATAAAATATAGCCTATTTTGATCATGAGTTCATACAAGAAATTTATGGGAAATAGCACTTTCAGTTTATGCTGAATTTTCAAATTTCCTTGTCTATTTTGCCATTTTTTTTTCACATAAAACCTTATTAAAACTGTTACAAATATTAAATAAAATTTTACTAAATCTGTCCAGCCGTTCTCAAGTGATGTGCTTACCAACGCATAAAACATTTCATTTTTATTTATAAAAAATAATAAAAAAATATTGCTGGACATTTCACACAGCGCTATCTAGCCCCAAACTAAGCAGAGCTATGGGAACCAGATAACTGATAGAATACTTATATAATTTTTTTGTGTAAATACATATTTGTAATATATAGAGAAACAACCAGACCCGGAACAAATATCTGTAGGTCATGCAAACATTTGTTCCGCGGCGGGAATCGAACCCGCTACCTCCTGCGTCTCAGACGGCTATTCGCCCACTGCACCACGGAGGTCGTCAATATATTCATATCCATAGATTGGCGATAGTCACGCGCTTGGCCACTCACTACCTCACATAGATAGATAATTCCTTTATTGCACACCATTAAATGAGACCACACCATAAAGACGCCGTGGGGCGCCGGCAATAGAATGTTGCCCCTCCGCTCTTGCCCGTGGATGCAGTAGGAGTCTGCTAAGGGATACCTCCGAAAGATGGGCAGCAGCGTCTTTTCGTGTTTCAACACCTATACTGCGCTCGCCAACCCGCCTGCCAAGCGTGGCGAGTATGGCAACAACCCCTCATGGATTTACAACATAAAACCAGGCCCCGAGTCCCCGGCGGCCCCGCTAATCCTGGCTACGGTAGCAGTCACGGTAACGGCGGGGCCAGGGGTGCTAAGAATCCCCGGGAGACGATCGGCTACCAAACCCTACGACGACCACTGGCCCTGGTAACACACAACATCCGCACTTTGAGGACAGACGAAAAGATTGTTGAGCTGGAAGAAGAAATTAGTAGATTACACTGGGGCATTTTGGGGTTATCAGAAGTCCGTAGAGAGGGCGAGGACACGATATCCCTTAAGTCTGGTAATCTACTATACTACCGGGAGGGCGACCAACAGTTCCAAGGTGGTGTTGGGTTTCTCGTTCACAAGTCACTCATCAACAACATTATCACCATCGACAGTTTGTCGAGCAGGGTCGCGTACCTGACACTCAGAATATCTAAGCGATATTCGCTGAAGGTCGTTCAGGTATATGCGCCGACCTCTTCACACCCAGATGAAGAAGTAGAGTCTATGTATGAGGACATCAGTAGAGCCATACATACGAACAAAACTCACTTTATTGTTGTTATGGGGGACTTCAATGCAAAGCTAGGCATGAGAAGCGATGATGAGTTGAGAGTGGGGCAATTTGGATATGGGCAACGGAACCCCAGAGGACAGAGGCTGGCCGACTTTCTGGAGAAAGAAGGACTCTTTATGATGAATTCTTTTTTCCAGAAGCCGCCTCACAGGAAATGGACCTGGATGAGTCCCAACGGTTCCACGAGAAATGAGATTGATTTCATCGTGACCAACAAGAAACGGATATTCAATGATGTCTCTGTGATTCACAGGGTGAAAACCGGCAGTGATCACCGAATTGTTAGAGCCACATTGAATATGAACGTTAAACTTGAAAGGTCCCGTTTGATGAAATCTACGCTCCGACCCACTTGCGCACATATCCAAAACCTCGAGAGCTTTCAACTCGAACTTGCAAATCGCTTTGACTGTCTAGAAGTAGATGCATCAGTGGACGAGATCAATAACAGGTTCGTAGCAGTTCTTTAAGACCCCCCGTACCAATAGACCTCAGAAACTCTCTGATGACACCCTTAACCTCATGGCTGAACGACGTTCTTTGCAACTGCAGTCTCCCGATGATGCTCAGTCACATAGGCAGCTCAATAGAAAGATTTGGAAATCCTTGCGGCACGATATTCGTACCTTTAATACGTCTCGTATTAAAGATACGATAGAGCGAAATAAAGGCTCCAAAGTGTTCGCGAGAGATAATTCTATTGGGCAGAGCCGCATGACGAAGCTGAAGAGGGAAGATGGCAGCATAACGTCAAGTAAAGCGGAAGTGTTAAGGGAAGTCGAAAGGTTCTATGGACGGCTCTACGATTCGGTCACTAAACCTGTTTGCAGTGCGGCCAACGACCCAAGAGCCAAACTGACCCGACATTATACCGAAGATATTCCGGACATCAGTCTGTATGAGATCAGGATGGCCTTAAAGCAGCTTAAGAACGACAAGGCGCCGGGTGAGGACGGAATCAATTCAGAGCTTCTGAAAGCGGGTGGATCACCGGTACTTAAAGTCCTTCAGAAGCTTTTTAATTCCGCCTTGCTTGAAGGTACGACGCCAAAAGCATGGAACGGGGGCGTGGTGGTTCTGTTCTTCAAGAAAGGTGACAACACCTTGCTTAAGAATTACAGACCCATCTCGCTTTTGAGCCATGTTTATAAGCTGTTTTCGAGGGTCATCGCGAACCGTCTCGAACACAGGTTTGATGACTTCCAGCCTCCCGGACAAGCCGGGTTCCGTAAAGGCTACAGTACCATAGACCACATACATACGCTGCGGCAAGTCATACAGAAGATCGAAGAGTATAACTTGCCGCTATGTCTCGCGTTTGTGGACTATGAGAAAGCCTTCGATTCGATCGAAACATGGGCAGTGCTTGAGTCTCTCCAACGATGTCGTATTGACTATCGGTACATCGAAGTGTTGAAGTGTTTGTATAAAAACGCCACTATGTCAGTCCGAGTACATGAACAGAGCTCGAAGGCGATTCCCTTAAAAAGAGGCGTAAGACAGGGAGATGTCATTTCTCCGAAACTGTTTACGACCGCATTGGAAAATGCCTTCAAGCTTCTGGAATGGAAAGGACTGGGCATCAATATTAACGGCGAATACATCACTCACCTTCGGTTTGCCGACGATATTGTGGTCATGGCAAAGTCGATGGAAGAGCTCAGCACGATGCTCGAAGGCCTCAATCGAGTCTCCCAACGGGTAGGACTTAAAATGAACATGGACAAGACGAAAATCATGTCGAATGTCCATGTCGTCCCTGCCCCAGTTATGGTTGAGAACTCGGCTCTTGAAGTTGTCGACGCGTATGTATACCTAGGACAAACAGTCCAATTAGGTAGGTCCAACTTCGAGAAAGAGGTCAATCGTCGAATCCAACTCGGATGGGCAGCGTTTGGGAAACTTCGCAACGTCTTTTCGTCCAACATACCTCAGTGCCTTAAGACGAAAGTCTACAATCAGTGTGTATTACCAGTGATGACATATGGAACCGAGACGTGGTCCTTCACTATTGGCCTTATGAATAAGCTCAGAGTCGCTCAACGAGCTATGGAGAGGGCTATGCTCGGGGTTTCTCTACGGGATCGAATCAGAAATGAGGAGATACGTAGGAGAACTCAAGTCACCGACATAGCCCGACGGATTAGCACGTTGAAGTGGCAATGGGCAGGCCATATAGCGCGCAGAACAGATGGCCGATGGGGCCGAAAGGTTCTCGAGTGGAGGCCACGGACCGGCAAGCGCAGCGTAGGACGTCCACCCACAAGATGGGCAGACGACTTGGTAAGAACCGCAGGTCGGCGTTGGATGCAGGCCGCTTCCAACCGCAGTTCCTGGAGATCAATGAGGGAGGCCTTTGTCCAGCAGTGGACGTCCTACGGCTGATATGATGATGATGATGATGACACCATTAAATATAAACATATAACATAATTCAAAATAATAGGTACAATGAGCGGCCTTATCGCTAAAAGCGATCTCTTCCAGGCAAACTTTGGACGGACAGAATCTATGTGAACAAATAAGGACGGCCGCGGAAATCAGATAATATAGAACAAGTTTAAATATATATATACCTAGTCAGGTCATAAATTCTGTCACATGTTTAATATAAAATAATTGAAACAAGTCTATTCATTATGTAACCATTTATATACCAAAATGAACTTAACAAAACATAGATTCTTATGACACTAAAGTTTATTCAAAATGACCTCCGTGATTTTGAATACAGGCCTTCAATCTGCGCGGCCAGTCGTCTATCGCAGCACGAACGAGGTCCATGTCAATATGGGCGGCTGCCTTAATCAAGGATGTGTTGAGTGACTCCAAATTGGGATGAGGCTTTGAGCACGCCTTTTCCTCCAAGTGTTGCCATATCTTGTAATCTAACGGATTCAAATCTGGACTGGAGGAGGGCCAGTCTTCGTGCCGGATGAAGTAGATTTCACGCGCCGCCAGCCAGGCTTGTGTGCTCTTCGCTCTATGAGCTGGCGCCGAATCTTGTTGGAATACCCAGTGCCTGTTATTGAACATGGTATGAGAAACAGGTTCCACAAGGTTCGTCAGAACTGTATTTTGATACACAACTGCATTCGTTTTTACACCTTTCTCACAAAAATGTACCTCTGTTAAGCCCCAATAAGAAACTCCCAACCATACCATGAGCGAGGATGGAAACTGACCTCGTTGGACACGCGGAATACGGTTGCTCGCTTCTTCACTACTGTGTGCGTACACCTTATCATTTTGTTTGTTGTAGCTCTCTTCTACGGTAAAAATTTTTTCATCCGAATAAAGAATTTCCCGATATTTTTTTGCCCGCGTACCGCTTCAACAAAGCGCGGCATCTCTTCAGTCTCAGGTCCATTAGACGAGCATTCAAACGATGTCCTGTTTTTCTTCGATATGCCCGAAGCCCTAAGTCTTCATTAAACACCCTTTTCACCGTGGTTCTGCTTAACCCCATCTGAAGGGCCAACAGTTTCTGCTAACGTTTGGGATTTCTTTGAATTCGCGCCTTCACAGCTTTTATCATTACTGGAGTCCTAACAGACCGAGGGCGACCACTTCTTGACCTGACCTACACTAGAGTCTTCATTGTATCGTTTGATGGTGCGATAAACGAATCTATTGGTTATATTCAAATTTTTCAGTATGTCAAAAATTTTAATTGGCGCGTAACCGCAACGATGCAACGCAATAACTGCAACACGGTCTTCTTTAAGCGTCCACTCCATATTTAAAAATGAGTAAAATTTTAAAATGTATACATATTTATTTTCATGAACAATTCGAAATTCGAATTCTATAAACTTTTTTGTGGCCAGCATTCTTAAAGAAAAGTTTTTACTGTGTGACAATACTTATGACCTGACTAGGTATATATATATATATTACTCGTGCGCCATAACTTGGGACCTGCTAGGAATGCGACTCCCCGACCGCTTCCCCTGCACTTCCCCGATGGCGCCCGTATTGTACCGTTCGCATCACTATTTTTTACTAGGGTTTTTAGTCTCGTACTGGCCTACGTCACGTAACGACGCGCTCTGGAATTCTTTTAGTTTTCGTTTGTGTTATTGTTTTGTTGTCTGGAAAAAAGAAGTCTACCATGTGGACAGGCTTCGACAAAAGTATTGGGGCGATGACCTCTTACAAAATACAAAAAAAAAATTACAAAAAATCTTTATTGCAACTAATAAAGAGCAAAAAAACTTAACTTACATAAAATCATCATAAAAAAATATTAGTAGGTAGCACGTTGGGCAGGCTCACAAGTCCTGAACCCACACTAGGATTCCCTGTGTCGTGGGTGTCAGGAATAGGTACACGTACCTACGATCTGACATGTTGTCTCGCCAATATTCGTGCAGCGTGCTACCTACTAGGATGAAGTCAGATAGTAGGATGGTTCTCCAAACTCCACACTAGGATAACCTGTGTTGTGGAGTTTAGTGTCTCTATTTTAGGCATATATAAATGTAACTTTTGAAACTTACATGGTTAAGAAAAATATTTGTACTAAAAGCAGAAAAACTCACAGATCATGATTAAAAAAGACATAAATTAAATGTGTCCAAATAAGAGGCTTATATTACATAAGTGGGCACTTTATTAAGTTCCTGTCTAACTTAATTAATATTAAATTAAAATGTATAGATATAGGTATAAAGTATAGGGTATAAATAAGTACAGGGGTAGTTATAGATGTACGTGAAAATATAGGCATAGGTTTAGGTATAATATAGTAATCTGTAGGGGAGGTCCATGCACAGCGGGTGTCCTAGGGCAGATATTTTGCAAATAATATATGTTTGAGTTCGGGTATAGTAGGTATGGGTATGGTATGGGAATAGATATGGATAAAGATATAGGTGTAGGTAGGTAGGTATAGGTATGGGTACAATTTATATGTATAGGAATGAGTATAGGTATGGGTATGTCGGAATGTAAGTAGCGTGTCAAGGGTTAGCCTAAACCATCCATACCAAAATGAGTGATTCGGTTTTGTCGTAATCCAGTTCTTGAAGCCATGTGGCTACTCTTCTTTTACAGATGTATCTATTACAAGGGAACACATCAAGCTTCTTATCTACTAACTGATATAAATATGGGCCAATGAATATAAACGATCTCTCTCCAAATCTCGTTCTTGTTGGTGAGATTTCAAATTTTCTTATCCTGGTCGGCCTTTGAGATTGTCTTATATTATTGCATGCACAACGATGGAAGCGCATAACAGTTTGATGAATAAAAACTTGTCTTACTCTCAGAACTTTGGTTTCTTGGTAGAGAGCGTTGGTAGGATAACGGTATGGTTTTCGATATGAAACTTTTAGTACGGCTCTCTGGGCTCTTTCCAGTTTGATAAGATGTGTTTTAGCGGCTGATCTCCATGAGATGGTGCCATATGTTAGAATGGGGTGGCAGAGACCGTAGTATATGGTCCTAAGAATATCAGTGTCACCAGTTTGTCCTAGTTTTTTGAAAATATGCATAAGTTTACGAGTCCTAGCTGTAAGTTTATCGATTTGGCATTTCCAATTCAGCTGATTGTCAATAACGATACCTAGATATTTAATATCTGACACTTGCTCAATTTCCGTACAGTTACAGATTGGCTGGTTATTACATGTGTGTATTTTTAACCTTAAACTTGAAGCAGGTGCCATACGTTCAGAGATTCTAAATGCGACGTATTTAGTCTTATGAGCGTTTAAGGTCAGTAAATTACCCTGCAGCCAATCGGCTACTTGTACAAGACTTCTTTCGGCTGCAGCAAAGACCTCATCCCAAGTCGCTGCACTGAATAAAAGTGCTGTGTCATCAGCGAAAGTAGTAACACGAGCACCATCAATATGCAAGTTGCATAGATCGTTGATGTATGCCAGGAAAAGGGTAGATCCAAGAACACTTCCTTGTGGTACCCCAAATTCAACGGTTAATCGCTCACTTTTTACGTTCCCGTTGACTAGAGTAACACTTTGAGACCTATTGTTTATGTAAGAGTGGAACCAACTTAGAGCAACTCCGCGAACACCTAGGATCTCCAGTTTCCTGAGCAGCATCGGCCTTGACACAGTGTCGAATGCCTTCGCCAAATCGATGAACACGTCAATGCATTTTTGTTCATTGTCAATTTTTTCTGTGATGTTATCAACCAGATCTATAATAGCGTCTTCAGTAGATCTGTTTTGGCGAAAGCCATACTGGTTGTTCGATAAAAGGTCATGGTCCTCAAAGAAGCGGAGAACCCTTATATTGACGATCTTTTCAACAATTTTTGAAATGGTCGATAGTAGAGAGATTGGCCTGTAGTTCGTTATTTGTGAAGCATCTCCAGACTTGTAAATTGGACATACATTTGCCACTTTGAGACAGTCAGGAAACACTCCGCTCGACATACTTAGATTACATATATGTGTTAGTATTGGTGTAATAATATTCTTGCAATGTTTTATGACAACATTGCTTATTCCATCCCATCCAGAGGCATATGACGTCTTCAGACCTTCAATGGTTTTTTTAATCTCAATATCATCCGTTGGGCTGAGATAAAGGGAGTTCACAGGAGCAATAGAACTATTTATAGTCGCCGTAAGTTGTTCTTCTGTTGTGTTTAACCTATTTAGAATATCGTTAGCAAGTTGTTTACCAACATTACTAAAAAAGACGTTGGCTGCGTTGGCTGAATCATTGACATTGCTGCAGATAGTATCAATTTTATTACTGTTGGACATGGGTTTGATATTGCAGATGTCTTTGACTGTATTCCATAGTTTTTTGGTGTTTCCCTTGTTATTCTGTAAACGCTCCTTATTATGCGCCTTATTAAGATTTTTACAAGAGACGAATGAATCGCAATTAATTGTAAACTTATCGGATACCTCTTCGTCAAGTGATTATAGTGAGATTGAGGACGAAGAACAACCTCTAGAAGGCATAAATCCACTAAGTAGTGACGAAGATGAGATAATGTAAATAATAGATAAAATAAATGTATTAACTTAAAGATTGTATTTTTATTTTATTCAAATAGTGTAAAAAAGATTAGATAAAAAGCAGCGTCCTCCCTGAGTAACATAATAAATTAGGTTAAAAAAAACAAAGACGAAGCCGCGGGCGGCTGCTTGTTATGTTCGCTTTTTTGCGGGCGGTACAAACACGCCAATATGACGTCACCGCGCTCAGGTCCCAACTTATCGCGCACGGGTAATATATATATATATATATCATAAAATAATCTATCATAAAATTCCATAAATATTAATATTGAAATACGTAAAATATATATATTGTCATACCTACATATACATAGGCTGCTATTTTAGAATCCGGAACTGGCCACTGCATAAATAATATTTAAAAAGAAATTATCACGTTTGAAAATGGAACTCTTTGGCTGTAGAATGCAGGTTATTTCGTCCGTCTGTCAATTGTTTTCATTGTGTGGCGCGATTTCAAAAATTGCGTGTCATTATCACAATGGATTTATCTCGAGAAAAATTTCGTGCGATGATTTTTTATGATTTTTGACGTGGTCTAACTCAACAGCAGTGTATCGATCAACTCAGTTCGACTTTTGGGGATAAAGCACCATCGAAGACTACTGTGTATCACTGGTTTAGTGAGTTTAATCGTGGACGACGTATGCTCACGGACGAAATTAAAGATGGTCGGCCTAAATCAGTTGTTGTGCCACGAAACATCGACGCAGTGCGTAAACTAATAATGCAAGATCGTCATGTGACATATCGAGAGATAGAGGCGATCTTGGGCATTAGTATGACGAGTATACATAAGATGTTACACGAACACTTGGCTGCAAAAAAAGTTTGTTCGCGTTGGATACCGCACAACTTGACAATAGATCAAAAACAGGCTCGTGTCGATTGGTGCAAAAAAATGATAAAAAAATACAATCGTGGTGCATCAAAAGCTGTATATAATATCTACACAGGTGATGAATCCTGGATTTATGCATATGACACCGAAACTAAGCAACAGTCAACAGTTTGGGTCTTCCAACATGAGCCGAACCCAACAAAAGTTGCTCGTGCGAAAAGCACTTTGAAGCAAATGGTCGCCTGTTTTTTTGGTATAGATGGACACGTGGCTACTGTACTCCTAGAAAATTGTAAATCTGTTAATTCAGAGTGGTACACGACCATTTGTTTGCCAGAAGTCTTTGCAGAAATCAGGAAGAATAATCCACAACGCAGAATCATTCTCCATCACGACAATGCAAGCTGTCACACTTCGGGTGAAACGACCCGATATTTGGAGGGTGAAACGGTGGAATTAACGGGTCATCCGCCATATAGCCCTGATTTGGCACCCAACGACTTCTTTTTATTCCCAACCGTGAAGAATAAATTACGTGGTCAACGATTTTCAACCCGAGAAGAAGCCGTTGAGGCATTCAAAAATCATGTTTTGGAGATACCGTCTTCCGATTGGAAAAAGTGCTATGAAAACTGGTTTCACCGAATGCAAAAGTGCATTGATCATCATGGCGAATATTTTGAAAAGCAATAAAACCATATTTAACAGTCAATGATAGTTATTTTATTTTATTCCGGATACATAAATAGCAGCCCTCGTATAAATAAATAAATTATAAAAATGTATAAATTAATAAGTTGCCTAGTGAGCGATGGATGACAGATAATGTTGTCTGACCATGTTTTTAAAGATAGGGAGAGATTTAGTGTGACGAATTGAGACAGGTTGGCATTCCAGAGCCTGATAGCTTGCAGATTAAAAGAGGTACTATAAAATACTGAGGTATGGTGGGGAGTTTTTAATTGAAGGGTTTCAGAGGAACGTAAGGATCGAGAGTTGGAAAAGTGAAGAAAGTCAAATCGTTCTTTGAGATAGGACGGAGTAGAAGGCATGAAAAGGATGCTGTAAAGGAGGGAAAGGATGTGCGCATTCCGGCGAAGGCGGATAGGTGACCACTTAAGTCTGTGGAGATACTCGGAAATGTGATCGTACTTGCGGAAGCTAAATATGAATCTAATAGAGAAATTCTGGAGACGCTCAAGCTTGTTGAGTTTCATCATCATCATCATCATCATATCAGCAGTAGGACATCCACTGCAGGACAAAGGCCTCCCTCATTGATCTCCAGGAACTGCGGTTGGAAGCGGCCTGCATTCAACGCCTACCTGCGGTTCTTACCAAGTCATCTACCCATCTTGTAGGTGGACGTCCTACGCTGCGCTTGCCGGTCCGTGGCCTCCACTCGAGAACCTTCCGGCCCTATCGGCCATCTGTTCTGCGCGCTATATGGCCTACCCATTGCCACTTCAACGTGCTAATCCGTCGGGCTATGTCGGTGACTTGAGTTCTCCTACGTATCTCCTCATTTCTGATTCAATCCCGTAGGTAGAGAAACCCCGAGCATAGCCCTCTCCATAGCTCGTTGAGCGACTCGGAGCTTATTCATAAGGTAAATAGTGAAGGACCACGTCTCGGTTCCATATGTCATCACTGGTAACACACACTGATTGAAGACTTTCGTCTTAAGGCACTGAGGTATGTTGGACGAAAAGACGTTGTGAAGTTTCCCAAACGCTGCCCATCCGAGTTGGATTCGACGATTGACCTCTTTCTCGAAGTTGGACCTACCTAAATGGACTGTTTGTCCTAGGTATACATACGCGTCGACAACTTCAAGAGCCGAGTTCTCAACCATAACTGGGGCAGGCACGACATGGACATTCGATATAATTTTCGTCTTGTCTATGTTCATTTTAAGTCCTACCCGTTGGGAGACTCGATTGAGGCCTTTGAGCATCGTGCTGAGCTCTTCCATCGACTTTGCCATGACCATAATATCGTCGGCAAACCGAAGGTGATTGATGTATTCGCCGTTAATATTGATGACCAGTCCTTTCCATTCCAGAAGCTTCAAGGCATCTTCCAATGCGGTCGTAAACAGTTTCGGAGAGATTACATTTCCCTTTCTTACGCTTTTTTTAAGGGAATCGCCTTCGAGCTCTGTTCGTGTACTCGGACTGACATAGTGGCGTTTTTATACAAACACTTTAACACTTCGATGTACCGATAGTCAATACGGCATCGTTCGAAAGACTCAAGCACTGCCCATGTTTCGATTGAATCGAAGGCTTTCTCATAGTCCACAAACGCGAGACACAGCGGCAAGTTATACTCTTCAAGTATGTTGAGTTTATCTTCAGTTAAATCAAGATAGCTGGCGACAGCGTAGTCGAGAATAGGATGCAACAATGATTGTGCAAGTGCAATTTTGGTGGAATTCGGAAGGAAGTTTCGCAGCCGTTTAAGAGAGGCAGCTGCAGCAAAGATTTTTCGGCTTACCGCTGCTAGTTGATGTCCCCAAGATAGATCACTATCCATGAGCACCCCCAGATTCTTAACTACTTAATAATTTTAATTATTCATTAAGATAATTATATCCTATGCTATCAAAAACTAAAGAACTTGGGGGTATTAAAGCGGCATGGGATGTGTATTTTGCCTACTTTCATTCCTTAACGCGCCGTCGAACCCTGAGCGCAACTTCAATTCAGTCGCGTCAAAAACTTCGGCCTGAATATCGCTATCCCTGTTTAGTGACGAAGTTTATCCACTCAGAGCGACAGTGATAGCAATAGAACGATTCTAAATTTGATTAGATTTTGACCGTATTCCGTAATATCAAAAATTATGACTGAAAACTTGTTGTATTTTTCTCACTGTGTTGTTATTCTGTAACTAGTCGATATAATCTATGTTCCCATGACTAGGATACGTAAGATGTTGTTGTTTTTAATACGAAACAATTAGGTTGAAAACAGGTATTTTATGACGTAAAAACACACAGAATGCGATACGCTTCTATTTCATTTCAGGTAAGTATTTTGATCTAATATATGGTTGGGAACCTAGATAAATACTATTCAAATTTAAATAATACCTTAATAAGGTACAAATATGCTCCAATTAGAAATTATCTTGGTAGTACGTGTTGTATGGGCGATTGTCCCTCCGGTGTCCCCTTAATGTCCTATCCTATGGGGTAATGTTTTAGGGCACAGCAGCCGAGTCTTATTGAGTATTTGTTTTGCAAAAGCGTTCGATAAGGTATATTTTAGATATGAAAAGAATGGATTCTTGTAGAGATAGTTTTAGGAATTAGGTATTATGTTTTTGTCATGTGAATTTATTTACCAAAATATTGTTTAGGTACGCGAAAACTTACGACAAATGGCTTTAAAACAGAGTTTACATAAATATAACACAAGACGTATTGCACAAAAAATATTGCAGCGCCTTATAAAAGACTGGCTAAAACAAAAAAAAAAGTTTTGTTTACGTATCTAAGCTGTAAATAATATTCCAATTGACATACGAGATAAGAGTGACATTGAATTTTTAAAGTATGTAAAAAAATGTTTACTATTTAAAAGTTACTATACAATTGACGAAGATTTGAAGGATAAATACAATTTTATTTGACGTGGATTCAATAAATACTGCTATGTATTGATTACTATTGTAATGTTTAGTGTTAGTTTTGTAGAACATGTATTATTTTAGTGATAGTGTGATTCGTTACGATAAGTTGTTCAATATTTTTTTTCCTAACCTATCTCGTCCCACTGCTTAGCAAAGATCCCCCCAAGTCCCTCTAAGCATCCCTATCTGTCGCTATCTCCCACCATCCTCTTTGGAAGGTGTCGAAATCGTCCCGCCAACGCTTTCTCGGCCGACCCCGACGTCGCCTTCCGTCTTCAGGTGTAGGTGTTGCAATACGGGCCCATTTCTCGGAGTGCATTCGGGCAACGTGGCCCGTCCATTCCCACTTAAGCCCAGCCGATTTCTTCCCTACATCTGCAATGCCGGTAAGTGAGCGCAGCATGGCGTTATGCACTCGGTCGACACGTAGGTATGCTGCGCTCCATTGCCCTTTGACAAATATTGAGTTTTGACTTTTAAGTTGTTCAATATTATTATATTACTAGCTGGTACACGCGACTTCGTCTGCGCAGGATTAGTAAGTACTTCGAGTAGCTTCGAGTATCAAAATTGGTTCTGCGGATTAATTGTGAAGGCGTAACAGACAGATAAAAGTATTTATTTTGATATAAAAATTAGAAATAGATTATCAATTTTTATTGGATTTCTGGTTTACTGTTTTGGCGATAATGGCTTACTCATAAAAGCTAGGTATATGCTGTCGCGGACTTTTTTGTAGGACTAATTAAGATAAATATTTCTCTTATACATTAAATACGTATAAACTCTACAGTTTTTGCAGCGTACGCCAGAATAGCTCGCAGATGGCAGATTTTGTTCCGACTTACTTGACAATTATCGTTATATTTTGAACAATTCACACACTATCTTTAAAAATTATGGCCTATGTGTTATTCTAATGTATAAGCTATATTATTGTAAACTTTTATTAAAATCCATTCGGTAGTTTTTGCGTGAAAGAGGAACAAACATCCATGCATACAATCTTTCGTGTTTATAATATTAGTAGGAATTGTTATGACGTATCTAAGTACATGTATATGTCAACAGATAAATTAACATTATCATTCTAATATATGGTAGCGTTTAATTATGTTTGACGATAAAGAAGAGAAGAAGCGCAATGCTCGTAAAATATTCGTCCGTAAATTTAGAAGTAAAACCACTGGTCCCTATACCTTTCCTCGCGATAAGTTGAGGGTAATCTAACAAAAGATCGACCTTACCCTAATCGTGAAATCGAAAACGAATTTATTAAACACCTGACCTATTGGCCTAGATACCAAATGTTTGAAATTAAATGCCAGGAAGTTTATTTTCACACTCAACAATCTTACGAGTGAAGGGTATGCAAAGTAGGCACCTGGCACCCTCGCTACTCGAACTAATTATGGAATATTCTCAACTAAAATCAGAGATAATTAAGTACCAATTAATATCGTAGGCACATCGTTAGACCTTATTGTTAACGCCAGTTATCCACGCTTCGTTGTTATAGAGATTGCATAGTTAATTTTTTTGACTTTCTCTACATTTTCTTCCATTTTATTATCTACTAGCTGACCCGCCCGCGGCTTCGCATGCGTGATATTTCAATAAAAACATTACCCTCCTTTTGCGCACTCGGGTAAAAAGTATGTCCTTCCCCAGGATATAATCTATCTCCTTGCCAAATTTCATTACGTTATTCCGTACGTATATATTTCACGCGTTTAGTTATGAAAAGGTAACAAAGAAACAGTTACTTTCGCAGTTACTATGTATGTATTATACATATAAACCTTATCCTTGAATTACTCTATCTATTGCTGAAAATTGCATTAAAATCCGTTGAGTAGTTTAAAAAATCCAAGCGAACAGACAGCGGAAGCGACTTCATTTTATACTATGTAAAGATACTAGATACCTAATATCATCATCATCATATCAGCCGTAGGACGTCCACTGCTGGACAAAGGCCTCCCTCATTGATCTCCAGGAACTGCGGTTGGAAGCGGCCTGCATCCAACGCCGACCTGCGGTTCTTACCAAGTCGTCTGCCCATCTTGTAGGTGGACGTCCTACGCTGCGCTTGCCGGTCCGTGGCCTCCATTCGAGAACTTTCCGGCCCCATCGGCCATCTGTTCTGCGCGCTATATGGCCTGCCCATTGCCACTTCAACGTGCTAATCCGTCGGGCTATGTCGGTGACTTGAGTTCTCCTACGTATCTCCTCATTTCTGATTCGATCCCGTAGAGAAACCCCGAGCATAGCCCTCTCCATAGCTCGTTGAGCGACTACCTAATGATACCTAATACAATATTAAAAAAGGATATATTTTTATTTTTGTATGTTTGTAACGAATAAACTCAAAAACTACTTATCCGATTTCAAAAATTGGTTCACCATTAGAATTCTACATTATCCCTGAGTAACATAGGTTATAGTAATTACTAGAAAAAGTTAGAGATCCCTACTAAAGCTTCAATAATGTAACCCAAGGTGTAAAAAATAAACCATAAAAAATGTTTAAAAAATAAATGTCCACCCGTGCGAAGCCGGGACGGGTCGCTAGTAATTTATATTATGTTTTATTGTTGGGAAAAGACATATCAACAAAGTATAATATTACCACGTATCTAACACAATAACAAATAACACAATCACTGAATCAATTTTCACATACACAATGACGATATTATCCACAGATATTGTCCATGTTGGATTAGGATAAATAATTTTTGCAATTCGGATATCCGAATATCCGTATTATTCGGATATCCGTGTGATTTTACTATCCGGATAGTGACGATCAATATATTCGGATAATTCGAATAAAATGAATAGTGAAATTAATCAAAAAATCATGATTTGAACATGAAATTATTTGTAGTACATGTATCTAAAAAGTAATTTGAGTTTAAAACACTGTTTATCTTTTATTTTTAACATTTGTCGCATTATAAAACATTACATAACATAACATACATTCAGAAAGTCGCGACTGACAAGTTGCTTACTTATTGCTTAAGTTTTGTAACAGAAAACGTGATCTAAAATATAACCATCGAGTTTCCTTAATGTCAAAAGTGATTTATATTCTAATGATGATTGTTGAAATAACTTAAACATTGTTTATAGCTACTTTAATAACGATTATTTTCGTTTTAAAGGCTTGTCCCAAAATTATTCGAATTATTCGTAATATCCGGATATCCGAATAGTAAAGTTCACTACTATTCGAATTATTCGAATACCAAAATCTTACGGATAATGCAAGCCCTACCCGCGCATTAAATACATCTTTGTGTAGATACTTACTTAGTAAGTAACCTATGAGAACACGGATACTCAATTAGACATAATATTCAATCTCACATAGCTGTATGCCACGAGTTCGTAATTCATCAGTGTGAACTTGAGATATGAGCATTTAGAAGGTCTCAGAAAATGATAAATGTGGACTCTCTTCCCGGCGGTACTCCATAAATCATAGCCCACATCATATCATTGTATTTCTTCATATTGTTTATTTATTTAATGAAAGTTTAATTTATATTATGATGTCATTTTGACAGGTTTAAAAATAGCGTAAAATAGACAACTTTGTATCCCTTTTTCAGCATATTGTGGAAACGCACGAAGGAGTGTAAGATTTGGCATAGTTAACGTTTATATGAAGACGGAGTGCGGAAAGCTAACACTAAGATAAAAAACCGGCCAAGTGCGAGTCGGACTCGGGCACGAAGGGTTACGATCTATAAAAACAACAAAAAAATCATGTCTGTTGTATGGGAGCTCCACTTAAATATTTAGTTTATTCAATAGCACAATTTTATTTATTTACCTTATTTGAGGTTGGTGCCATTAAGCTAGTCTTCTTAATCATTGATTCCCAAAGTGGTCCAGGTGGACCCCTAGAGGTCCACGGTAGACTCGACGGGAGTCTACGTTGGCTTGACAAAAAAATGGGGGTTCACAACTCGTAAGGGGATCCGCGAAAATTTATCTGGTTTCGATAGTGAACAACTAAAATGTTGACTTGACTTTACCTATCAATGTATGCAGATAATATTTTAAGAAGCTCAGCGACTGTTACTTGTAAAAACTTGCCTATTCCATATTTAGTACAACTTGCCAACACTTGCAAAGCGAAAACTGTTAACTCGTGGTTGGAACTCAGCCGCAACGCAAATTTCCATAGTTAGATCTAATCTTCACATTTTTTGTCGACCGGGAATATGGTAGAAATGTAGCTTCCATGTCCACCGGAATCAGCAAAATTTTTAAAGTGGTCTATGAGATAAAAAAAAAAGTTTGGGAACCTCTGCTCTAAATTGTATGAGCGCCCATACAACTCAGAAGAATTGGCAGAATCTTAATTGGGGTCAACTATATTTGTATGGGGGCACCTTTTCATTTTACACTTGATTTATTTTTTAGAATTTTTCCTTTAATTGTGCTGCTTTTTGCCAAATTTCGTGATTCTAGGTCAACGGGAACCATATAGGTTTTCGACCCAAAACCTCTAAGGTACTTCCGGTTGACCTAGAATTGACAATTTTGGTTAAAAGCAAGCTTTTACAGCACAAGTAAAAAGAAAATTCAGCAAAATAAAAAAGTTGAATATTAAGATAAATTTAGGTACTTACAAGTTTTCGCGAAAATCTAAGTTTGCCCATATCTTTTTATTATGTTGACTCAGGGCATTGATTTTTATACACCTAATGGGGACTTAGACCTGAGTATCTGTATAAATTTGAACTTGCTAGATCCACCCGTTCCTGAGAAAATCGGTGGTGACACATGGACAAACAGACGGACAGACAGACAGACTGACAAGAGAGCGATCTTATAAGGATTCCTTTTTTAACTTTTGAGATACGAAACCCGAAAAACTAAAAAAAACATTATAAATTACGGTCGGAATAATTCTGTAATGTTATATCAATCTTAAATTTTTAGTCGGAAATAACACTCTATATATATATATTAAAGCATGACATATTATCGGTTAAAACGGTACATCGGCTTTATCTATGCATAACTGCGTAGTAAATGCATTTGAACAGGAATGTGTTCTATATCTAATTTCTATATGTGTATTGTTTCAGATGCGAAACACTTTGGTTCCTGTGCTACTACTGGCGACAATAGCGTTGTCTTCAAGTAACATACTTCCTATCCTATCAATGCGCGAGGAAGCCGATCTACAGAGCTATGGCCAATCAAATGACAATATAATTAGTAGTAAACAGAAAAATAGAGATGATTTGAGCAATATATACTTGAAAATCGATGTCGATAACCAAAATCCTTTGGACACACATAAACATCAAAAGGAATATTTCAATAAAGACAATAATGATGCTGAAGAATATAACACGGTTAAAGACAACAACTACGACATGAAAGGATTCAGAAAAGAACAATGGCACAACTATCCAAGACAACTAGATCGACTTAATAAGTATTTTTACGAACATTTTAATTCTGATAGAAGAAACCTAGACCCTGATGACCCTGGCGAATACAGCGCCATGGAAGAAAATCCAGAAAGCCCGAATGACATAACATCCAATGAAATCCAATCAGATGATAGCTTTGATTTCCAAAAACCAGTAGATGAGGCATATAAGGCAGCCGCTATAATGAACCCTTTAATAGTTCTTAAAATACATTTAGCGTGTCTGATTAAAGACGTAGATTTCAGTAGACTACCTGATGGAATATCGAGTATGGAAAATAATAAACTGAGACGGAATGAGAATGAGGAATTTATCAGCGACGATAACCCCAAATTGAGTCTAGTTAAAGTAAAACGAGAAGGCAAAACAAGATTGGATACCACTAATTCAGCACGTAAGTAACAAATTCTTCTTTTTGTTTAGGTAATTTGTAAGTTATTCTAATGTTGATATAACTAGATGGTTATAAGTTATTTGTGTGTTTGTTTGTTACTCAAAACGGCTAAATTGATTGCAACAAATGTTATGAGCCAAATGCACTTTACCGTGTTCTTAGAGGAAGTTTCCATTGCGGCAAGGACAACGGCTAAGGTTTACTGCCACAGCAAAAGGTGAAAGCCCGGTAATTGAAACAATATAATATAGGTATTACCTACTCTTTGTGAAATAAATCAAACGTTTTCAGAGCACGAACCCAAGAACCGGATGGTGAACAAGAGAATATTCTCCTTATGGAGCCGTCTCCAAAGCCTGAACCAGAAGGGCCACGAGTTGCACCATCGACGGCACCTTTACGCATTATACGGCCTTCCAGACTCAGAGGGGGGAGGTAGTGGAGGGGTCCTCACAGCTGAGACCAGGGCTACCTTCATGCGACCTCCCGGATCCCCCCTACGTTGGGGTTGAAATCAGTATTATAGAGCTTTACCTCATCATTTGCGGTTTTAGAAAGACTTTTTCGTCGTAGATTCTGGATCGCAGCCAAAGGCTATGGAAACCTTCCGCTGATTAAAAATACATAGATCATTGTTTCTCGGTGGGATGGAGTTTTCGACCTACAGATAAGACAGTATTATTTTTTAAAACCTAATTAAGAGAAGTTATGTGCTGGTACCTATTTTGTCAAACATTTTGAAACATAAAATAGGCATGAAAAATCATACTATTGCAGTTTGTCTAATTATGACATCTCGTATATTTCTATTTTTCAAAACATAACTAATTGTATGCATGGAAAACATTTTCCTAAAGTACAATCCTCGAAATAAATAATACAAATTACTCACCTACCTATTTTATAAATTACTTTATGGAATGGAATCTGCTGAAGAGTACAATAAAATGACCAAAATCAAATAGATTTTCTTATTGTGGAATATTTATTGACAAGGAATATATTGACTGTTTATAGTAGGTATTTATGAAAGATCCACCAAGTAGATTGTAGTAAGTAAGTATTGTATTCTAATAATAATCTTTATACAGGGCTATATCAAAGTAATCACCACACATCTAAATCAGGTACTTATATGTAGTTTGCAGTCAAACTGATCTGCATTGGTTCAGTTAGATAATAGCAAACACACTTGTGTGCAATACCTCAACAGTTTCAGGCTATTTTCGCCTGTAAGGTGTGACTGCATAATATAAAGCGCTATCCACACATTTCCGGGAACTCGTCCCGGCCGTGTTCCGTCAGGGACGAGGAAAAATCGGTTACGTACAAATTGTATGAACTTGTTCACACAGCTCCGTGTCCGGCAGGCGTCAGTGTCCCGGAGCACGCTCGGTCGCACGGACGCTCTGACACTGCTATCCGCTTTTTGTAACAGTTGACGATTTATCTGCAAGTGCAACATGAACACAGAAAGGTTGATAGACCTTGTACGGCAGAATGCTATACTTTACGATGTTTCTAATCCACATTATTTGAATTATTATTCTAATTCTAATTTTGAATTCACGGGTGACTGATGGCACGTCCCTGCCGGGAACACTGAAACGGACAACTCGGAACACGGATAGCCCTGACCCGGAAATGTGTGGATAGCGCTTAAAACTAACTACATTAATTCATTCTTTGTATTATGTCAATATTGCCGTGCATGAAACACATTTTGAAAATAAATCTGTCTCCGTCATGTCTTAGTTTATAAAAAACCTGATGAGTACCTTTGTTGATATAGCCCCGTGATATTTTTCAGCGCTTACAAATATATATATACATATATGAAGAAGTACTTCCACGCGTATTAGGTATATTATAGCGTTTCAAAGAGCATTGTATTAACATTCTTAGTAAATAATAATATAAGTGTATTACCAATATTTATGTAAATAAACGACAAGTGTATCAGCTTTAATGTTTTATTTCTTAAGTAGGTATTAAATGTTCATTTCGAATATTGTTCATTGAAGACCTCCGTGGCGCAGTGGGCGAATAGGCGGCTGAGACGCAGGAGGTAGCGGGTTCGATTCTTGCTGCGGAACAAATGTTTGCATGATCTGCAGATATTTGTTCCGGGTCTGGTTGTTTCTCTATACTTACTAGACTAAGTATGTATTAAAAAAATGTATATAAGTATTCTTTCAGTTATCTGGTTCCCATAGTACAAGCTCTGCTTAGTTTGGGGCTAGATAGCGCTGTGTGAAATGTCCAGCAAAAAAAATATAATAAAAAAATCTCACATAGATTAGGTACGTCTAAGACTTTACTTGTACCATCCTGGACTATTTGTAACATACAAGTGAAATGTCCCATGTGCTGTGCATGTAATTTCACCAGCACCCATACCTTTCAAACTGGAACACACAGCAATGCCAGCATTATCCATAAATACCTATAAAGACACCCAATGCCATCTATTGTACCATCATGGAACTAAATCATTGATCCTTGAGCTGCTTCATATGACATCTAGGATTTATGTCAATTTCAACTTTATCAAGTGTCAAGTTAAAGCCAGTCTGTGATACAAAACTGGAATGTAAACAAAGCCAGTGAGAAATTTGTTAAAATTATTACAAAATGGCGGTAAGTACATTTGAAATAAATACTTGTTTGTCTAGTACAAAATAGAACAAGCGATAGAAATAAACCAATCACCTATCCTTTTGATAAATGATCACTGGATGGCGAAAGATAAAGATAATTAATGACAATCGCATGAGCTTCAAATAGACTTATTAAGTTAACTGACTTGTTGACAAAAATAAACGTAGATACGGTTATTTAGGTTAGACAAACACATTCCCTATTGTTTATCGTGAAAATCACTCTGTGTGAGTCGGCCACTGAGTAATATAACAATAATTCTTGACTTGCTGTCGATTTGGATAAAATATGTTGGAACGCAATGTCCCAATTGACACTTGATTTTAATATTTTTGTTACTGTCGATTCGGACACCATTAAAAATAGCTGCATTGTACAGTCAGTAAAGTAGTCAGTAGTAATTTTTACCGAGGCGCGGCGGCGGCACAGCAAGATGACGAAATAGATGCATAGCAAGATCACACTCTCTCTATCTCTTTATTTGAGATATTTTTAAGTGATCATTATATAGATGCCTAAGTAAGTATACAAGACGTTGATTTATACCAAATATACGCTATGATTGAAACTTATGGTTTTTTTAACATTAATGGAAGTCACCACACGCACGCAAAGCAATTTGGTTAGCTTTATCACATTATTTGCTTAAACATTTTTTGCCTGACTGTACTCAACAGCTTCAATAACTTGTTGGTGTCCGAATCGACAGTAAAAAAAATATTAAAATCAAAAGTGTCAGTTGGGACACTGTGTCCTAATAAATTTTGTCCGTATCGTCAGCAACTCTAATTCTTGATAGCATTTGACAATTCTTAACAGTAATTTTGGGGTGTTATGCGTTTAGTCACCAGGTGACACAGAATACAGAATAGGCCGGCTGACCTCAAAACATATAGGTATGCATCAACTGTGCTCATAATATCTTGTATTAATGTAGTAATTGATCGAGCGAAGCGAGATCTCTAAATGAACTTGGGCAAATCGGCGTTGTATGTAGGTGTGTTTGTTTGTCCGAGGATAACTTTCGAAGCGTTGATCCGATCATCGTGAAATTTGATACATACCTAGGTAGTGATGGAAAAATTTTGGTGACTAAATGAGCTAAAAATGTTGGAGGGTTGTTGTGATAGAGGGTTGTTCATGAGGGGTAAAAAAAATGAAACTATTAGGTCAAGTGGGACGTCAAATGAAAGGTCTTTATTACTACATTTAGACTCTGTTTTTATTTTTAGTAAAGTTCTTATAGTTTTTAGGTTATTAGCCATAATAAAAACTGAACTTTGACAAAATTCACAGGGTACACCAGTGACCCCACAGTGCTGTAATTTGATTTGCGTGTAGCTTAAGCGACACAAATATAGGCAAAAGTCTGAAATCCAGAATAACTGCAATTTGTACCCCAAAAAAGTTAACCATTTTACATGAACTCCCGTTATCTGTAATTTATATGAAACTGTAGGTTAATTTCTTTGGTTATTATTTCGTAACATTAATTTGATACCTAGTCAATGATTACAAATAATATTTTTTTATAATCGAATACTCGCAAGATCTCAGTTCGGAGCGAACCACTAGTTTATTAGTTTAGATTTACCTAATATTTATTTTATCATTCCTCCTTTATTCGTTAGCATCGATATGAAATCAGCAAAGCTTTGACCATTTCAGATTCGGATGGCAAAGCAATCGTTTTTAAGATACCACGTCAAAAAGTTTTGACGTTTGTACCCCTGCCCTGATAGCTTCTTAATGAATAAATCATGATCAGACTTCTAGTCTATTTGAGGAGTTAGGTAGGTAGTGTTCCGTATTAGTTATACTGAAAAAATTTGGTTGTTTTTAAGAGAATCGACCGTTCGTAGTAGTCGCCTTGTCGTTCATAATTTATTCATTTTTCAAAATAACGATTCACTTTTTAATCACAATGTAGATGAATAGAACTTAGCCATTTATATTGCGATGTCAGTGGCTTGGTTTAGTGTAGGACATAAAGGTGAGTTGAACATCACGTGCGCCATACATATTTGCAGCTAGAGCCGTATAAGTTAAGCGTTCCTCGAAGTCATTACTTGGATGATAGCATTATAAACTGAGCGCTTCTATGCGTCGGAGAGTGCGTTAATACCTCGATTTTGGCTATCTAAGTCATTGAACTATTTTGGAGGCATTCGGCGGCCTAAAAGATTAGACACTGGCTCATACGAACTTACTTTCTCTATGGAATTGTTGACATAAGGATAGATAACTTCTTTAAATTCTTTAATTTTTTTCTTCTTCAATTTATAAAAAAATATAGTTAATATAAAATAAAATGCTTAATTATATTATATAATATAATCATAAAATTACACAAATATTAATATTAAGATACATAAAATATATATTGTCATACCTACATACATAAATAAAAAAATGTATAAATAAATAAATGACCTAGTGAGCGATGGATGACAGAAAGTGTTGTCTGACCATGTTTTTAAAGATAGGGAGAGATTTTGCATGACGAATTGAGACAGGTAGGGCATTCCAGAGTCTGGTAGCCTGCAGAGTAAAAGAGGTACTATAAAATACTGAGATATGATTGGGAGTTTTTAATTGAAGGGTTTCAGAGGAACGTAAGGATCGAGAGTTGGAAAGGTGAAGAAAGTCAAAGCGTTCTTTGAGGTAGGGCTGTAGGAGGTAGGCTGTTTGAGGTAGGAGGTAGGATTGTATTGATATAGGACCTAATTGAAGGGAACAAAAGCTAAAAATATTTATAAATTACTTTTTATGTATATTTATCCTCAATTTACCTATTCGTAAGGAAATTATACGCCGCTAATGATTTGCAAACAACGTGTGTCGTCTAAAGATTACCAGCCCCAAAGCATGACCACCATAGAAACGTTGCTCTCTACTCAAGAATATTCACACTATTCTTCCAAGAAAGAAACTTTTATAAAACGCTCATGAAAAATCTAAATTTTATCTAACAGTCAACCGAACGTAGGGACAGTACCAGCCACAGAAAACTATAGGTACTAGAGATAGGTCGTCGACGATTTTTTCATAAACGAAACGAAACCGATCATCGTCGATCGTCGACTAGTCGATCAAGTAGTTGAATTTTTCGACTAGTTCATAACGTGACCTATAGTCTATTCGTTAAGTATTTGCTATCCTTTTTCTTTAATCGACAGGATAATTTAATAAATGCTTAACTCACTATAACTATTTAATCAAATATAAACGCTACCTACGCAACTATTTTATCGTTGCGTCGAGCCAGCTATCTACCGTTCCCGTATTATACGACTATGTTTACGCCTCGAGCCATCGCGCTCTAGTTGAAACAAACGTCTCAACATTTTATTCAACCGTCGACGAATTCAACAAGTCTACGAATAAACGATAGACCGTTGAAGCGTCGAATGTTAATCAACGGTTGATTCGACTAGTCCGTTGAATAAACGCCCATGCCTAGTAGGTACCACCATAATACAGTATTATTACTTTCCATCCGTTCTTTGTTGATACAGAAAAGTAAATCTTATTAATCCATCCCCAAGGTTGAAACTCGAACAATACTGTACAGTTTCTGGGCCTCATCGTGTTCTTGGCGTGTACGTGCAGCACTCCACATAAAGCAGATACCCTTCGAAGAGAAAACCGTCCACATCGTCAAGGGATTGAGCCATCTCTCTGAAGAGTACAGGGCCATCAACCCTTCGCAAAAGGTTCCAGCACTTGTGATTGGTAAGTAAACGCAGATAAATGGTGATACGGGATAATGGTTAACCCGAAAAGAGTAGGTATTTGTTCTCACAAACCACTTTTTATTGTTTTTAATTGAAGAAACATCTGTCTGAGTTTTGAACGCTTTTGGTACATTAGTACCATAATGTTTATTGTAGGTTCCTTATGTAGACAAATCTAGGAAGACGATGTTTAACTAAGTCCTTCTTATGTCGCATCGATTTGAAACTTTTCAACCACTTACGTACCTACCTACTACTAATGTGGTTCGGATGACAATCCAAAACATGATCGTACTGATCAAACGAGCCAGGAGGTAAGTATCTGTATGAAAATCGGAGGACAATACAATAATTTGGTACACACGGCTACACATCAAGCTATACATTTCCAGTATAAGCTGACCTCTCATTCTACGAAAAGCCTACACAATGCGAGGTCAGCTTATACTGGAAATTTATAGCTTGATGTGTAGCCGTGTGTACTATCGAGCTAATCTGATCATGCAGTCAAGTGTCGGAACCTGACAGATATTTAGAAGAAATCCAACAGCTTTGGAAACTAAGCTAAGCGTTCTTATTATTAGCATTAGGCAGCTATTAGGGGAAACTTTATTATTTATGGGTAAAATCACCCTCTCTCAAAAATAATATACCTACCTACATTTTAAGCTTTAGCAATTCATAAAATAAGCTGCCTAATTGCCAAGCTATACACGAGTATCTTTCGTCTATTCTGTATCTCGGCGCCGCGCCGCCGGCGTAGCGACGAGTGGCTACGACGAGCAAGCAAACCGGGTACCTAGGTAGTTAGGTAGGTACTTACCACAAAACCCAGACCAGGTACAAATATTTGCAGATCATCTAAAAATGTATGATCCCGTAGTGGGAATCGAATCCGCATCTCGCGTTTACCATTCCATGGATGACTTCAATTGCGATTTAGGTTACGCGCGATAACTATTTCCCGGCCGGCGCGGTGGCGGCGGCGGCGCGGCATGCGTGTGGCGGAAGGTGCGGGGCCGAAACAATAGCCACGCCCATTCGCTGAAGGTCATCGGCTACTGTATGCGCCTTAAGGGGACACCGGAGGGACAATCGCCCATACAACACGTACTACCAAGATCATTTCTAATTGGAGCATATTTCTACCTTAATAAGGTATTATTTTAATTTGAATAGTATTTATCTAGGTTCCCAACCATATATTAGATCAAAATACTTACCTAAAATGAAATAGAAGCGTATCGCATTCTGCATGTTTTACGTCATAAAAGACCTGTTTTCAACCTAATTGTTTAGTATTAAAAAAAACAACATCTTACGTATCCTAGTCATGGGAACATATATTATATCGTCTAGTTACAGAATAACAACACAATGAGAAAAATACAACAAGTTTTCAGTCATAATTTTTGGTATTACGGAACACTGTCAAAATGGTTCGCCGGCGCGTTAACGACTCAACGCGCGCCCGACGCGAGACGCGGAGTTATCGCAGCGCGCTCGCCGCAAATATAATTAAAATAAAAAGAGTTATTGACACTACATAATTCGCTCTTGCCTGTCATGCACTGAGAACACGGTCGGTGAACTGTGAACTAAAAACCCTAGCTTAGATATAATCTATGGTTCATTTATCATAAATGACAGTGCCCTCCCCTATCCTTCATACTTCATTCCCCTCCAAGGATCTCTTCCTGTCCTTCCTGTCCGATCCGGTGCCATGTTTGATTTGCCAAGACAGCTTACACAGTAAAATTGATGAGCTCATTATGTATGTACATACATGTTAATTCTGATTTGGAAAATAAAAATATTATTATTTGTATTTATTTATTTATTTGATGTCTAACATTTAAAAAATATCAAACAAAAAAGAATTTGCTAACCGCCATTGCAGTTTCAAAGTTTTGAAATTTTGCGTTGATTTAATTCCGTCCTTTCAACTTCTGAAGCTGTAATTTCATCTCGCAATAAAGTACAAGTGCTGTGTTGTGTGTGAGCTGTGCTAGTAGACGAAAGGACGTCTGTTTTCATGTTTTGAAAAGTGAGATAGGACCCCAAAAGTAGTTAGAGTGCATAAACTGTGAAAGACTTCGAGGCCTGGAGCTTCCAAGATTTTCGCAAGTTTTTATGTCGCATACATTTTGAGAAAATGTTTCTCGCTTCCACATAAATATATACCGAAATTGAAAACAATAAAAAATATTCATGTAATATGAATGTGTTTTGTATAATTAGAATACATTAGATCTTTCCTTTGTAGGTCGACTTTAGATTTATGAATTAATAGTAATATTAGCAAATAGGCAGGGAAGGTAAAAAAACTTGCTAGAATGCATATCCCAGCTAAAAGATATCACAGAATTAAAAAAAACAGCTGTCATATGAGATATGCGAGCTTTTTCGGGACGAATTTGCGTATGGGAATGCCCTGTCTGATGTTTTAGCATCCTAGTAGTCTGTGACTGACAATGAGTAATTTAGAATAACATTCTATAGCTCCTTTTTTATAGTTAAAGAAGGTAAAAGTGTTTTTGAAGTTTAACTTTGGAATCTCATACCATGTAGGTTTCATTTTAATTCAAAGTGGCCAGGATGTTAAAGAAGTTTCACTTTGGAATCTCACACCATGTAGGTTTCATTTTAATTCAAAGTGACCAGGATGTTAAAGAAGTTTCACTTTGGAATCTCACACCATGTAGGTTTCATTTTAATTTAAAGTGGCCAGGATGTTAAAGAAGTTTCACTTTGGAATCTCACACCATGTAGGTTTCATTTTAATTCAAAGTGGCCAGGATGTTAAAGAAGTTTCACTTTGGAATCTCACACCATGTAGGTTTCATTTTAATTCAAAGTGGCCAGGATGTTAAAGAAGTTTCACTTTGGAATCTCACACCATGTAGGTTTCATTTTAATTCAAAGTGGCCAGGATGTTAAAGAAGTTTCACTTTGGAATCTCACACCATGTAGGTTTCATTTTAATTCAAAGTGGCCAGGATGTTAAAGAAGTTTCACTTGGGAATCTCACACCATGTAGGTTTCATTTTAATTCAAAGTGGCTAGGATGTTAAAGAAGTTTCACTATGGAATCTCACACCATGTAGGTTTCATTTTAATTCAAAGTGGCCAGGATGTTAAAGAAGTTTCACTTTGGAATCTCACACCATGTAGGTTTCATTTTAATTCAAAGTGGCCAGGATGTTAAAGAAGTTTCACTTTGGAATCTCACACCATGTAGATTTCATTTTAATTCAAAGTGGCCAGGATGTTAAAGAAGTTTCACTTTGGAATCTCACACCATGTAGGTTTCATTTTAATTCAAAGTGGCCAGGATGTTAAAGAAGTTTCACTTTGGAATCTCACACCATGTAGGTTTCATTTTAATTCAAAGTGGCCAGGATGTTAAAGAAGTTTCACTTTGGAATCTCACACCATGTAGGTTTCATTTTAATTCAAAGTGGCCAGGATGTTAAAGAAGTTTCACTTTGGAATCTCACACCATGTAGGTTTCATTTTAATTCAAAGTGGCCAGGATGTTAAAGAAGTTTCACTTTGGAATCTCACACCATGTAGGTTTCATTTTTATTCAAAGTGGCCAGGATGTTAAAACGGCGATTTCATATTTAGACCCCTAATATTATAGCATCTTCATCGTTTGTGACGCGCTTATAGGTATTATATTTTTATCCTTGTAATAAAAGTTCTCAAAATAGTGCAGAATGGAGTAAAGTTCATTTAAAATGTATCTCCAGATTACGAATAATCATCTTAGTAGTCATTATAACCAGCCCAAATCAGCCCACTCCTAGACACAGGCCTATCCCAATACGCGCCACTGACCCTACTACTCATCCACTTTCTGCGTCGTCGTTCCACTTAGCTAGAAGGCGCCTCACACTACGTTTCCAAGACGCAGTCTCCACACTAAAACTCGTTCACCTCGACGGTTGTCGGTTCTCCGGCATATATGACCAGCTCCCAGCCACTTTAGCTTGCTAATCCGCTGTGCTTTATCTATGACCTTGGTTCTTTATCGGATAATCTAGTTGCGGATTTATCCTTCAGAGAAACTCGTAGCCCTTACCATAGCTCGCTGCACCTTGAACTAGTGGCGTAGTCGCCTACAGTGAGCGGCCACGTCTCAGCGCCGTAGGTCACTACAGATAGGACGCACTGATTTGAAAACTTTAGTTTTTAGGCATTGTGGCATAGGCGACGAGAAGACTCGAATAATAGAGGAACGCAAATTTCTCTATATATATAAAAATGAATCCCTATTTCCCTTGGTCACGCCATCACGCGTGAACGGCTGGACCGATTTCGTTAATTATTTTTTTGTTGTATTTCTTATTGACAGGAGAAGGTTCTTATGAAAGAAAAAATTAAGAAAATTGCGCGCAAAATTAGAAAATTTAAGAATACTTAACCACCATATATAATTATTTATAATCTAACCTTAGCGCTTTTATAATGTAACCTTATGACGTTTGACATAGAATTGACAGAATGCGTGCTGCAAATATCGTCAAAGAGGATGTAAATAAAATGAATATCGTTTGAAACAGATGCTTCGGTAGGAGTTATCCCGAGATATATTGTCTATATATATAAAAATTAATTGCTGTTCGTTAGTCTCGCTAAAACTCGAGAACGGGTGGAGCCACAGAACATAAAAAACAATAGAAGTCGTAAGTAGGCGGGGCCCGCGTAACACCAAGTACGCGGAGTTCCGCGCACTACAAGCTTCGCTCACTTCAGTCGTGTTTCAATTACTGTGGGGTAAACGTACTTCAAAAAAATATAAAAATGCCATATTTTGCCGTTTTGGAGTGTAAACATTATAGCCGAACCAAAAATTTAACAAAAGGGGGCATATCCTATCACCGGTAAGTATTATTTTATTGTTTTTTGTTAGTTTTGTTTAAAATGCAAAATCGTCAAACAAAATAGACTGTGAATCATACTCCTTAAGGTCGCGTTTCTCTTAAACCTCAACTTAAGCTACTCAATTAGGGATGTGACCTCAATATACTGATGAATGTGTTATCGATAGCTTTAATTAGTTACCCCTATTAAAAGGTATATAAGTTTTAGGGCGTTAATTCCTTGTTGTTTTATTGATGATTTTCTGAATGTATTTTAGACCTATGCTGTGAAATAATATAATAACTTCTGTTTTCAGTTTCCCCAAGGCGCAAGACATAAAAAAAACGTACAAATTATGAGTCATCCAGCATACTGAGTCATGACCTGGCACCGTGTGACTTTTTTCTGTTCCCAAAAATTAAGAACCAATTACCCGATCAACGGTTTTCATCACCAGAAGAGGTTGTCCATGAGTATGAATAACATGTATCTAACGTCACCATCGGAGGAGTGGCACAAATGTTTTCAAAATTTGTTCAATCTTATGAAAAAGTGCATTGACGCAAAGGGAGAATATTTTGAGAAATAACAAATTGATTTTTGACCATTATTAGAGTTTTTTTATTGATTCCGGAAACTTTTAGTGTGCCTCTCAAATAATAATTCAATATACAGTGTTTTTTTTACAGTAACACAAAACGTTTTTTAGAAGGAATTTTGTTTGTCCTGTTGTATGAGAATACTTTTTATCAAATTTGACTACCTTCCGCTATTCAGATTTTTTTTAATCCGATACAATAAAATGATCCTTACAAAGGACTGCATCGATCGGCATCAAAAAAAATATTACCAACTTGATTCATTTTAAGGCGCTACTCACACTTGACCAAAAAAATTTTAATGCGAAAATGTTTTTCTTCGAAAACGAGCTGATGTTTTAAAAGAAACTGCACCTGTATCTCCTCTGGTTATGGGTGCTGCCGTAATGTTACATTAAAAAAAAACGCTGTATAATATTCCAGTAATATAATATTTTTTTATGTAAGTATTTATGAGTTGGATACCTGTGATTATGTTAAGAAAGAAAGAAAAGAAAAGCTTTTTATTTCGACCACCACAATAATAATACAAATAATGTATAACCTGACGTACCTATTTCGTTACCCGTAGTAGGTAGGTGATAATCGATATCGATACATTCGTCTTGTATGCTCATTGGTACATCACTAAGGGAGTAGCGCTGTTATTTGAGCATCCGAATAGCAGACAATGCATTATCGATCTTATACTTTGCTGTTAGAGACTATAACAAAAATCGTTGTTCAGTGGTTTTGTTTTGTGGGTAATCAAGTAACAGCTATTGCATTATCAGTCTTATTTCTAATTAATAGAGACTAAAATACAAATATTTTCTAAAGCGCCATCTTTTGCCGAGTAGAAGAAGTAAACTTTAATTTTTTGTTACTGTTTATTTTATTAAATTTTAAACCATGTTCCATAGTAGCTAAGGTTTTATATCCGTTAAATTGGTTTTATGGTTTTAGGCCTCTTTGAACGTTCTCTTTCAACCAATTATAACTTTTATTTCTAAGTGTGCTAGTTTTTACATGTGTGAGTTTAGCTACACTGGTTTTATTAGTAAAAAGTCATCATGCTAGTTCTATTGTTTTTTATGTTCTGTGGGTGGAGCGATTTGGCTAATTTTGGTATTGAATTATTTGTGGAAGTCATTCATTTTCTCATACATAATGATGGCCGGGGACAACAATTGACAATTCTACCAGGGTGACATATATTGACAGCCCGCGTTATATGCATGTCAAAGCGGTACGAAGTTCGGCGGGTCCACTAGTATGCTTATAAAGCTAACGCAGAAACTTTGATGTATCACTAAAAGTGGACACTTTAGTTTTGACCTTTACCCGGCTATCAGGCTTTCTAAAACCGTAACTTTCTTTAACTAAATTCATGTAAAACCATTTTGTTTCGGTATAAAATAGAATTCTCTAGAATGACTTCAGTGTCGTAATGTTCTAATCTGAAGTAGCATGTAAGTCGAGTGTTAGAAACAGAAATGACCGTTCATTTCGAATGTTTATCAACACACATAGTCGATTGTAGCCGAGATGTCCCTGAAGGAGCACTGCTAATTTCCCAGAGGCAAAAGGAATAATAAGCTTCTTGAAAAATATTCCGGGTCCAAAATATGATTAGGTTTTTCAGGTCAAAAGTATCTGAGCAAATCTGTTGTCCAAAAACACCTTAACAAAACCATAAATAAATTTACAGGAAGTGGTTCAGTTCAGTGGTTCTTTCTAAGCGTAAGCCTCATCCGAAACACTACTTAGACGAATAATGTTTAGCCAATACGCATGTAAGTAAAATTGTTACACTGCTTTAGAAAAAGTTCATCAAAAAGTAAGTAACTATTCATAATCTCTGACATTTTGAGTGCTCAGAATGATTGATCTAATCAATTTTTATTCACATACTTACTACATTATTAAAATTTAACAATAATATAATAGAATGGAATATAATAATTATTTATTTAGTACACACAAAATGACACATGTAACTTTTATAAGGAACAGTAGATACAATTAAATCCAATAAAACAGTTCGACTCATGTGTCTGCGTACCAAAATGGCGTTAGCTCAGCATAATGTTGGATATTTAGCACCCAACGCTGATTTTCAGCTGAAACCAGAAGCAAAGGTAGTGCAGCAGCTGCGAAGTAAAATAAAAAAATAAATAAAGAAGTGAGTAAACAAAAGGTGTGTACTGTTCTGTCACGCCTATTTCCCGGAAGCGCTAGACTCCTTTTGCTACAATCCTGATACACCTTTTTATCGGCGTTCATCGTAACTAATATTTTTAATTGTTGGTTACCTGTGTTGCTTAGCAACTTCTGATAACTGTATATGTGCCAAAACACGATGCCATGATATGGTGCAGAGACGATATGACGAGATTAACCCGCTCGTATATCTCGCGCTCGCGCGTTGATAAAAGCTCAATATCCGTTCGATTTAAACGAAGGGAAGTTGGAGAAACATTCGAGGTTTTGGATATGTCGCTCTCGAATCTCGCTTAGGGCAATTCAGAATGAGGGGGTGCTAACAGAGTAAAATGCAAATACTTATGAGCAAGCACAAATATACAGTTTACATAAGTAGTGCCGTTTCTATAAAAGGTTTAGCATCTTTTAAATAATGTATTTATTCGTATTCAGATTGTTGTTTTAAAACTTTCACAATAAGTAATTGTTATTGGGAAAGTATATTCATTATCAATCATATTGTGATGAGAACAGAAGATAATTTACACACATTGAATAAATTATAGTTACTAGTGGTCCCGCCGAACTTCGCATCGGCTTGACATGCATAGGTATAACGCGGGCTGTCAATATAAGTCACCCTGGCAAAATTGTCAATTGTTGTCCTCGACCATCATTATGTATGAGAAAATGAATGATTTCCACAAATAATTCAATACCAAAATTAGCCAAATCGCTCCACCCGTTCTCGAGTTTTAGCGAGACTAACGAACAGACTAACGAACAAGACAATATATCTCGGGATAACTCCTACCGAAGCATCTGTTTCAAACGATATTCATTTTTTTACATCCTCTTTGCCGATATTTGCAGCACGCATTCTGTCAATTCTATGTCAAACGTCATAAGGTTACATTATAAAAGCGCTAAGGTTAGATTATAAATAATTTTATATGGTGGTTAAGTATTCTTAAATTTTCTAATTTTGCGCGCAATTTTCTTTTTTTTTCTTTCATAAGGACCTTCTCCTGACAATAAGAAATACAACAAAAAAGAATTGGCCAAATTGGTCCAGGTGTTGTTGAGTTATGCGCTTACCAACACATTTTGCGATTCATTTTTATATTATAGATTACGTTATATATGAAAATAACGTCAAAATACTATATCAAGACGCAAAAGTAATACATTCAAAGAGAAGAAAACAAATGGATTATACTATCAGTAGTTTTAACCGAATATCTAGTTTCAAACCAAATTATTCCCCTTCGGCCGCGTACGAAACCGGAGATTCGTAACCGTTCTTTCGATCTTTTTACGATAGCATTAATAATAATTATTATTATTATCAGCCCACTGTGTCCCACTGCTGGGCAAAGGCCTCCCCCATTCTTTCCAGACACTTCTTTCAAGGGTTAAGATGGTCCAGTCCGCTCGGAAGTTAGTGAGCTCATCCCTCCATCTCTTCTTTGGTCTGCCACGACGTCTTCGGGCTGTGTCGGGGTTCCACTCAGTGGTGAGCTTAGCCCACTGATCACCCGATATACGGCATAAATGACCAGCCCAGTTCCACTTGAGTTCGGCGGCTTTCTTAGCTACATCTACGATTTGTGTTCGAGAGCGCAGCTCGATGTTGCGTATGCGGTCAATACGCTTGAATCCGAAAATGCTGAGCTCCTTCACACGTTGGCAAACCTTGAGTTTATACTTTTGGATGTTAGTCAAAGACCAGGTCTGCGCACCATACGTGGGGAGGATGCATACGTCCATCAAATTTCGTTTGAGCGAAAGAGGAAGGTTACCCTTCATCAAATCTCCCATGGACCAATAGCTCCTCCAGGCATTCTCTGTTCGCCGAGCGATTTCCTTAACCTGCCTGGAGTCGAAGGAGACTACTTGGCCCAGATAAATATACTATTGGACGTGTGCTAGCTGTTCTCCATCCACCGTTACTCGGGTATCAACGTCTATTAATAATTATTCAATCAAAATGGATCTACTTTATGAGCTAAATTATGTGCTCTATATCTGGTTTGAAGGTAGAGCAATCACGGGCGTAAATCATACAGAATGGCCCAGGCGGCCCAGCCCACATAACACCGATACTATGTATGTATGTGTATATATATATATATATATATATATATATATATATCGAGCGTGGACTAACAATTTTCTAGACAGAAATACTGCCGTCATTAGTAAAAAGGCCGTAACTACGTCAACGTTGATTCCGAGATAATTGCAGTTTTATCTAAAATGAAGGCCCGTGACTTACTGAATGGTTTTAGTTAGTGGTTCTTATTTTATAAAACGTCAAAAAATATTGGCGTTATTTTCAACCATAGTTTATATAAAATCATACATGCGTTTAAATTTTATTTAATTTTTTCCCATCTGTTCTAGCAAAAAAATATAATAAATTGTGAAATACTTATATGAAAGTGTAATTACGTAGATGGTAATTACGGCTTTTCATAGAAGGAACTTGATTTTCCTGAAGCCGAAATCCCTGCATCTAAAGCCTTAAATGTGCAGTTGCGCTTTTTCTTGATAGTAAACTAAGTTACGAATAGTTTTCAAAGCAGGCTTTGGAGCATAAGTATTTTGTCTAAAGGAAATAAAAGCCTTCGTCAGTCGATTGTAAACATGACTTATTAAAATGAAACCAAGAGTATTTACTAACTAAAATAGGCGTCGCCCCGTCACCCCGAACACACACTGCACCTCGCGTGGTCTAGCTAGCAACTGAGACAACCACAGAACACAAAAAAAATAGAAGTCGTAAGTAGGCGGGGCCCGCGTAACACCAAGTACGCGGAGTTCCGCGCACTACAAGCTTCACTCACTTCAGTCGTGTTTCAATTACTGTGGGGTAAACGTACTTCTAAAAAATATAAAAATGCCATATTGTGCCGTTTTGGAGTGTAAATATTATAGCCGAACCAAAAATTTAACAAAAGGGGGCATATCCTATCACCGGTAAGTATTATTTTATTGTTTTTTGTTAGTTTTGTTTAAAATGCAAAATCGTCCAACAAAATAGACTGTGAATCATACTCCTTAAGGTCGCGTTTCTCTTAAACCTCAACTTACGCTACTCTATTAGGGATGTGACCCCAATATACTGATGAATGTGTTATCGATAGCTTTAATTAGTTACCCCCTATTAAAAGGTGCATAAATTTTAGGGCGTTAATTCCTTGTTGTTTTATTGATGATTTTCTGAATGTATTTTAGACCTATGGTGTGAAATAATATAATAACTTCTGTTTTCAGTTTCCCCAAGGTGCAAGACATCAAAAAAATAAAAAAACGTACAACTTATGCGTCATCCAGCATACAGAGTCATGACCTGGCACCGTGTGATTTTTTCTGTTCTCAAAAATTAAGAACCAATTACCCGATCAACGGTTTTCATCACCAGAAGAGGCTGTCGAAGAGTATGAATAACATGTATCTGACGTCACCACCAGAGGAGTGGCACAAATGTTTTCAAATTTGTTTCAATCTTATGAAAAAGTGCATTGACGCAAAGGGATAATATTTTGAGAAACAATAAATTCATTTTTGACCATTATTAGTATTTTTTTATTGATTCCGGAAACTTTTAGTGTGCCTCTCAAATAATAATTCAGTATATAATATTCCATTAACATGGGCAGTGCTTGAGTCTCTCCAACGATGCCGTATTGACTATCGGTACATCGAAGTGTTGAAGTGTTTGTATAAAAACGCCACTATGTCAGTCCGAGTACACGAACAGAGCTCGAAGGCGATTCCCTTAAAAAGAGGCGTAAGACAGGGAGATGTCATCTCTCCGAAACTGTTTACGACCGCATTGGAAGATGCCTTCAAGCTTCTGGAATGGAAAGGACTGGGCATCAATATTAACGGCGAATACATCACACACCTTCGGTTTGCCGACGACATTGTGGTCATGGCAAAGTCGATGGAAGAGCTCAGCACGATGCTCGAAGGCCTCAATCGAGTCTCCCAACGGGTAGGACTTAAAATTAACATGGACAAGACGAAACTCATGTCGAATGTCCATTTCGTCCCTGCCCCAGTTATGGTTGAGAACTCGGCTCTTGAAGTTGTCGACGCGTATGTATACCTAGGACAAACAGTCCAATTAGGTAGGTCCAACTTCGAGAAAGAGGTCAATCGTCGAATCCAACTCGGATGGGCAGCGTTTGGAAAATTTCGCAACGTCTTTTCGTCCAACATACCTCAGTGCCTTAAGACGAAAGTCTTCAATCAGTGTGTGTTACCAGTGATGACATATGGAACCGAGACGTGGTCCTTCACTATTGGCCTTATGAATAAACTCAGAGTCGCTCAACGAGCTATGGAGAGGGCTATGCTCGGGGTTTCTCTACGGGATCGAATCAGAAATGAGGAGATACGTAGGAGAACTCAAGTCACCGACATAGCCCGACGGATTAGCACGTTGAAGTGGCAATGGGCAGGCCATATAGCGCGCAGAATGGATGGCCGTTGGGGCCGGAAGGTTCTCGAGTGGAGGCCACGGACCGGCAAGCGCAGCGTAGGACGTCCACCTACAAGATGGGCAGACGACTTGGTAAGAACCGCAGGTCGGCGTTGGATGCGGACCGCTTCCAACCGCAGTTCCTGGAGATCAATGAGGGAGGCCTTTGTCCAGCAGTGGACGTCCTACGGCTGATAAGATGATGATGATGATGATATAATATTCATGTCATATAATATTTTTTAAGTAAGTATTTATGAGTTGGATACCTGTGATTATGTTAAGAAAGAAAGAAAGGAAAAGCTTTTTATTTCGACCACCACAAATATAACCTGACGTACCTATTCCGTTACCCGTAGTAGGTAGGTGATAAAGTGATAATCGATATCGATACATTCGTCTTGTATGCTCATTGGTACATCACTAAGTGAGTAGTTATTGTTATCACTGTTATTTGAGCATGCCAATGCATTATCGATCTTATACTTTGCTGTTAGAGACTATAACAAAAATCGTTAGCGACAGCGCCATCTGTTGTTGAGTGGTTTTGTTTTGTGGGTAATCAAGTAATAGCCATTGCATTATCAGTCTTGTTTCTAATTAATAGAGACTAAAATAAAAATATTTTCAAAAGCGCCATCTTTTGCCGAGTAGAAGAAGTAAACTTTATTTTTTTGTTACTGTTTATTATATTGAATTTTAAACCATGTTCCATAGTAGCTAAGGTTTTATATTCGTTAAATTAGTTTTATGGTTTTAGGCCTCTTTGAACGTTCTCTTTCAACCAATTATAACTTTTATTTCTAAGCGTGCTAGTTTTTACATCTGTGAGTTTAGCTACACTGGTTTTCTTAGTAAAAAGTCATCATGCTAGTTCTATTGTTTTTTATGTTCTGTGGAGACAACTGACCGACGCGGATTCAAACCAAATATTACTCTCACCGCGCCCACTCCCGCGCGCGTGTCCCTTCAAAATACTTACATAAAAAGCCCTTATTGCGAAGTTAGGGCTTTTTCTTGTAGTACATTTTAAAGTTTTGCTTAGTTAAAAAGCCCTAATTGGTAATTGCGGCCTTCCAGACTAGCAAAACAAAAATACTAACAAAAAAGACCGTTATTGTGTAATAAAGGCTTTTCAGATTAAAAAACAGAATTTATGTCGTAGTTAAGGCTAAAATCTTTATGATATCTCTGATCTCAAACGAGTTACAGCTTTGTGTGTAAGAACATAAGATAGCATTTTCTTTGCTGATTCAGAGTATGGTAATAACAAATTTTTTACAAAATTGTCAGTTACGGCCTTCTTTATTATGACGGCAGAATAATGATTATCTATCTGAAAGTCATGGAATTAAACTGTTAATTACTTATATTAAGGGGCACTTATTGCGTCTGACAAAGGTCAGTTATTTAATAAGTGTAGTGATCGCGTAAGTTTAAGAATGAAAAATACGTACCTAAACGGTCACAGAAAATTATGTACCTACACAATATTAAGGAAGGTGGTCAGTTCAAGTTATCTTCTGTTATAATAATAATTGATCGAGCGAGGCGAGATCTCTAAGTCAACTTGGGCAAATCGGCGTTTTATATAGGTATGTATGTATGTATGTTTGTTTGTCCGAGGATAACTTTCTAAGCGTATTTCTGATCATCGTGAAATTTGGTATATAGGTAGGTAGTGATGGCACAAAATTGGTGTTATTAAATGAGCTAAATATGTTTGGGGGTTGTTGAGATATCGCGGTTCAAGGAGGGTTAAAAATAAACAAAATGGGACCATCCGGTCAAATGACACGTCCAATAAAAGGAATGTGTAAGTAAATTTCCGACCCCGTTTTTATTTTTAGTTTAAACTTTGTAGTTTTTAAGTTATTAGCCATAATAAAAACTAAACTTTGAAAAAAACTAACAGTGCAAAGCAAACAGGGCTGAAATTTGGTATGCGTGTAGGTTTAGTGACACTAATATAGGCAAAAGTCTGAAACCCAGAATAACTGCTATTTCAACCACAAAAAAGATAAACCAATTTACATGAACTCCCGTTACCTGTAATTTTAATAAAACTGTACGTCAAGTTACTTGGTTATTTATTGCGTTGTACTATTTTGATAGTCAAAGATTACGAATAATATTTTTTTGTTTTTATGGTAGACTCGCGAGATCTCAGTTCGGGGCAAACCACTAGTAATAATCTAAAAAAGTTTACAATATATTTATCATACATAGACCAACCGCTCGATGTTCGATACATTGTCAACGTAGCTTGAAAACAATGGATGAGATTCGCGGAGCACCAGTAAGAGCAGCGTATTAAAGAAGGGGCCTATAACCAGTAGAGGGTGTAGACCGGCTGAAATAATGATGATGATGAACCAAATTCTTTATTACAAAAATTAAGCCAATCTTTACATAAGCGAATTTAATGTTAGAAACGTTTCTTTTCGTATTCCATTCCAGTCCGGAGCATCTGGACAGATTCTCAGCGGGACAAATGAGATGTGGTGTGCGCAGTGTCTCCAACTCTATTTGTCAAAATTACGATGTTGCTAGTTTAAAAATACGGTAAATGGCGGAAAATTACGGGAGATCAAAAATTAAAGATATGGTAACTTTATTTCACAATTAAACAATAAGTTTCAGGCGTTTCAGCCTTTTTGTACATGAAAACATTTATCATTTTTATGATTTTATCGGTGGGGTGGATACCTACGCAGTTTTTCCTGATCTCTTTATGAGTTGCTGCGTAAATAAATTCCCAGCAATAGATTTGGTTGACAAATGGTTTCTCTTCTTTGTTATTAAGTCCGTAATGTAGCTGAAAATGCGCTCGCAATCGGCGTTTGAGTAGGGAAATCACAACATTCCTAGCATATTGGATTTGGTGTACCTCAGGGTAGTATTTTGGTACCCACACTCTTTCTCCTGTATATAAACAGTATACATAATATTAGGCTGACCAACGCAGATATTGTATGCTATGCAGACGATACTGTCATAATTTTTCACGGAACAGACTGGCAGATTGCATTCTCGTATGCCGAGCAGGGTTTGCAACAGATAAACCAATGGCTACTAAGAAACCTTTTGACCCTTAACACGCAAAAGACCAGGTTTATCTGTTTCCACAAGACTAAAGCTTTATCGCCTCCGCCATCTCTATCTGCTATTAAACTTCACAGGTGCAACAACTCACCGGCAGTAAACTGCACCTGTGAAAAGATAGATCGAACTATCTCAATTAAATATTTGGGCATTATATTAGACCAAAACCTAAATTTCAAAGACCACATTGCCAATTTGTCATCTAGAACCCGCAAGATCATTAACATCAGAGACTTTTAAGGAATTCAGCAAACTTTGACACACTGCGATCTTCATACTTTGCTCTCTGTCAATCCATCTTGACTTACGGTATCACCTCCTGGGGCAGCGCTCATAAGACAACGATGATTCAGCTAGAAGGAGCCCAGAGATCAGTGTTAAAAACGATGATGAAAAAGCCCTTCAGATACCCCACAGAAAAACTCTACAATGAAAGTGGTGTTCTCACCATACGCAAACTTTTTATCCTCAGAACCTTTCTAGCGGTCCACAGGACAGTACTGAATAATGACCTCTATCAGGAAATGCGAACCCACAGAGTTTTCAAGCTCCAGACTATGCCCGTAAACACGACATTTGCTAAACGGTTTGGTCCCTTTGTTTCAATCTTCCTGTACAACAAAGTCGTTAAACGTTGCAATATCCAGAACTGCTCCGTTCACAACGCAAAATATATCTTAACCGAATGGTTAGCTTCTTTGTCATATGACTGCACTGAATCCCTACTGTTGACTTTGTCATAAACTCAAAGCATTAATACCTAAATATGTCCTACTATTGTTAGTATTTATTGTTACTTGTATTTTTAGTATAATTATATATATATATATATATATATATATAAATATACATATATTATAAGTATCTACGTACCTTTTCTTACCATTTATTTAACAGTTACCCTAACCGAGGCCCTAAAACCTAAGACAATCTTATAGATGCCCACGATACAGATCTTTATCTAGTGTGGGTATCACCGGAAATCGGATCATGATTCTCAACAGCAAATCAGGATAGGCATTATAACCTATATATATATATATACATTATGTACATATTAATGTCTATATTATTATCAACTTATCTAATTATAAGTACATATCTATTTACCTATCTAGTTTATAGTATATCAATTGTAATTTTATTTAAACTAAATAGAATTAAGGCTAATGTTTAAAAATCCTGTACTCTTGTTTTTGCTGTAATTAACTTTTTTCATTTATTTTTTTCATAAATTGTGCTAAATTATAGAATGGTCGCGAATCTTCTTTAGTTCTGACTTCTGACACTATAAGTTCAAATTACGGTAGGTTTACCGTAATTATGGCGTTGTTGGAGACACTGGGTGTACGGGACCTTTGTGTTATGAACTACTCACCTGGCAAATATTACATAGAAGTTTTTGTTTTATCAACTCAGCCTTAGTAAGTGTATTTAAATGACGACAGAAAAACACTAAAAGAAAAACCATTGCCTCTAGAACAACCGAGTCCGGAGGTTGTTTTCCTCGATGCGACGTGCATATTTCGTCCAATAATCGCTGATGTCATGGCGGCCCATCAGACTCACAATAGCCCCTCGACTATCGAGGATCGAGTGCACTCTCTGAGGCGTGATAATAACCGAACCGTCACAGATTAGCTAGAAGGTATGAATACAGGCTGCGTTCTCTATCAGTAGCTAAAACGAGCTAAGCACCGAGTGAAAACAAACACATAGATCGCTATACTTCGCTATAAACGAATACTACTACACTAGTACGACTAATACCGGCACCGCTGTATCATCGAAATGACGCATTCAAACATTTGAACCAAATCGAAATTGCCTCTATATATCTGATGAAATTGAACCGTGATTTCGATGACCTTCTGACTAGTTGACACAGTAATCTGTGTTCATGATTGATCGCGGATAGATCTTTTGTCTCTAGTCGAAAATGAAATAGGATTCGATATTGGGGCAAATACTGTTTGATAGGAAGGGAATTGATCTCAAAATTCACGGGTATTGGCATAGGCCGAGACATGGTGAGGTGTGGTGGCGATAAGTGGAGTACGGTGACGATTGAGCCGAGAAGTGGCTATAGAACGCCTACAGCGAGTTAAGTATTAGTCGACATAAATCAAAGTTGCGGACCGGAGTTTGTAAATAGAATTGAATAGAACAATATTTATTTCCAAAAACAGCATCCAAAAAACAAATCTAAATATAAGCACAAAGTTTTGAAAATGAAAATGTATAGATTGATAAAATATTTCTGGACTAAGCAGAGCTTGTAGTATGGGAACCCGATAACTGATAGAATATTTATATACTTACTTCTTTTTTTGTAAATACATACATATAATATATAGAGAAACAACCAGACCCGGAACAAATATCTATAGATCATGCAAACATTTGTTCCGCAGCGGGAATCGAACCCGCTACCTCCTGCGTCTCAGCCGGCTAATCGCCCACTGCGCCTCGGAGGTCGTCGGATGATGATGCAGTAGTGCCAGCAGAGCTCAGAGTGTAAAATATTAGCTGATGACATATTCAGTTCATGTCTCGAACTCGAAGGACATCAGCGAAATCGAACTCTAATGTTACTGCCTAAAATTTTACTACAATCTCATTAGCGCCTAACAAAAGTACAAGTATTTGTTCTACCTCTTATAATTACCTCTTATACCATTAATATCTACTTATTGCACACCAAATAAAAATACAGTTACAAAGGAAATGTTCAATAAATAACAGTACCATGGGCGGTCTTATCGCTAAAAGCAATCTCTTCCAGACAACCATTGGATGGACAGGATAAACAAAATCAAAAGATGGTGGTGTACGAGTACCTTTAACATACGAGTACATAAACATTAGTTGTGAAGTAAAACTTCTTTACGCGCGCTAGACTTTGGGAGTAAGCTGGTGAATGTTACGAAAAGTGCGAACGGAAGTTGAGAGGGAGATATAAGTTAGTGAAGATAGAAAGAGAGAGAGTTACGTTTCGTATATTTTTAAATGCTAATGTGCGAGTGCGAGTTGCGTCTGTCCAGAATGAACATAGACTGATCGACTTACAGACGTGTGGACAATTTTGTAATTGAACAATTTTATAAATTAATATTTTGAAAAAGAAGTTTTACTTCAGTCGTGTGGTCTAAAGCACACTCGTTTTTTTTTATTATAAGCCTGTTGTGTCCCAATGCAGGGCAAAGGTCTCCCTTCCCTCTTTCTACTCGTCTCTGTGGTTCGCAAGTAACAGCCAATCCTTGAGGTAGGAGTTTAGCTCATCCTGCTACCTTATCGCCTAAGACTTCCACGCGGGCGTCGTCCGTTGTTTGAGAGCCATTCTGTGGTGGTCTTCGCCCACATTGTATCTGATTCCAGTGTCCATTCCAGCTTTTTGAGCGACGTTGGCTACCTGTGTTCGGGAGCGTATAGCCGAGTTCCTGATTCGGTCCATTGCACGTTGGCATACCCCAAGGGAGGACTTTTGACGATTTGTTAGCGACCAGGGTTTGCATACCAGGTGAGGATGGGAAGAATGCACATGTCCATGAGTTTCCGCTTAAAATAAAGTGAAAGCGATCCTTTCATTAGGTATTTTACGGACCAATAGGTTTTCCGTGCGTCTTGCAATCTCTTGTTTTTGTCTCGCCTGGAAAGAAACTAATTGGATCAAGTACATGTACACATTCAATCCCCATAACATAAACATGACCTATAAAATACAATATACCTATTGATTATACATAATAAACATAAACTTAAATACATACAATTAATATATACCTAAATAAACTATACATATGGAAAAGTAAAAAAATATACTACGTGTTTTTAAATGAAAACACGTGTAGGAGTAATGGCAATTCTTGTAAAATAGGGTTTTTCAAATTCATTACCCTATAGAAAATTAGAAATTTTCAAACAACCTTAATATCAAGTCCTGACGACCTCCGTGGCGCAGTGGGCGAATAGCCGGCTGAGACGTAGGAGGTAGCGGGTTCGATTCCCGCCGCGGAACAAATGTTTGCATGATCTACAAATATTTGTTCCGGTTCTGGAGGTTTTTCTATATATTATAAGTATGTATTTACAAAAAAAAAGTATATAAGTATTCTCTCAGTTATATGGCTCCCATAATACAAGCTCTGCTTAGTTTGGGGCTAGATAGCGCTGCGTGCAGTGTCCAGCAATATGTATTATTTATTATTATTATTAAAATGTCAATGTAGCAGCCTGTATGAAATAGGTAAACAAATCTAATTCATTCATCGTGTAAGTAGGTACTTGTTAAACTGACTAAGCGGCATCGTCGCATATGCGCCGCCGATTTACGTTAAAAATTGCTGATTGGTATTGATTACACAACAGCGCCGAGCTGTCGATCGGTGGCGAGGCACAATGCTGAGCTGGAACCCATTTGCTGCAGTAGCACATACACACCTACTTGCCTCTTTTTAATTTTTCCCTGACTACATTGTAAATTTATTATTTCATTCTATTGTTTCTATGTTTGTTGTATTTTCTGTGTTCTCTTGTGCTTTCTCTTTGATGTTATACCTTTTGATTATATTGTGTGAATTTGTGTGTGCTATGGTAGCAAATAAATGTCTGTCTATGTCTATGTCTATGTCTATTACTGGATGTATTCAAGTTACCAGTATTAAAGGCGCACTATACTTGGGGAGACGATGAATCGCTTATTGAGAAACAACAAATTGTGTGCTATCAATTTGTAATTCATAAATGTTATAGTTAAGGATACGTGCTAGAGCGCCTGTGTTGTGAAAACACGATTCCGTAAAATTTTCTCGATAGAAAAAAAATCCAAAGATGACTCCAAATTTATCTTAAAACCGTTCTTATGCGATGAATACTTCAATTTAGATCATGAAACTTTATACAGTAATTCTACACAACATAAATAAGTTCACCTGTGTTTGAAATTTTCAAAATACCTTTTGATTTTACCATAAAATGAAGATACCTAAGTTTTGCACTAATAAAACCATTCGCTTCGGACGCCTGGTCCGCGATTCAGTCTGGCCTCGGCTATCAGACGGGGTACCCGTGACGCTTGTCGCTCCAAACAATCACGTAATTAATAAGTAGAATTTAATATTTAGTTGATTTTTGTAAGACCGCAGTAATGAGAAATAAGCACAATAAGAAAATGAAGGGACTAAATGATTAAAAAACCGGCAAACATATGAACCACGGCGAGCTAGGATGCGCAGCGGCGCGCGGAGAAGCGGGGGTGAAATTCGAGTTTGGGCTGAGGTATAGTCAACTCTTAAACCCACCACTAAAATCAGTTAATACGTTACATAATACGATATTTGTTTTAAACTAACAAAAACAGATTGTATTGCATAGAAGTAAATAAGTCATGTGTGTGACCACATTGGTTATTGTGCAGTTGTATTAGCTAATATGTTTAGTAAGAGTTATAAAACATTTGTATAAAGATTAGCGGTAATGGATAGGACAGACTTTGGGAGCGTACATCCAGTCGTGGGCGAGTTGTGAGTGATGATAATAACTGGTGGTTCGTCCCGAACTAAGATATCGCGGGTCTCCCATAAAAACAAAAAATATTATTTGTAATCTTTGACTATCAAAGTCATGTCACGAAATGAATAACCAAATAACTAGACCTACAGTTTCATTTAAATTACAGGTAACGGGAGGTCATGTAATTGGTAACTGTTTTTGGGGTAGAAATTGCAGTTGTTCTGGATTTCAGACTTTTCCCTTTATTTGTCTCACTAATGCTACACGTATACGAAATTTCAGTACTGTGGGGGTCACTGGTCACTAATAAAAAAATGTACGCACGAAGACCTATTATTAAACGTGCCACTTGACCAGATAGTCCCATTTTGGTTTTTTTTACCCCTCTCTTGAACCCCAATATAACAACAAACCCCCCCCCCCCCCCCCCCCATTTTTAGAGTTCATTTAGTCACCACACCAAAATTGTGCCATCACTACCTACCTATATATGTACTAAATTTCACAATGATCGTATGAGTGGGTGGCTAGCTAGTGCGAGTTTGTTGTTGTGCGCGATAAGTTGGGACCTGAGCGCGGTGACGTCATATTGGCGTGTTTGTACCGCCCGCAAAAAAGCGAACATAACAAGCAGGCGCCCGCGGCTTCGTCTTTGTTTTTTTTTAACCTAATTTACTATGTTACTCAGGGAGGACGCTGCTTTTTATCTAATCTTTTTTACACTATTTGAATAAAATAAAAATACAATGTTTAAGTTTATACATTTATTTTATCTATTATTTACATTATCTCATCTTCGTCACTACTTAGTGGACAGGTAAACAAAAATGTTTGTTCCGTTTTTCGTTTTCAAAAAAATCTAACACTTTTAGCACGAGGTTTCTTTCTCCACTATGCAAAGGTTTACCCTTCATAATGATAACAAAAACACTTAACAAGAACTATAACAACAAAACAATGACACAAACGAAAACTAAAAGAATTCCAGAGCGTGTCGTTACGTGACGTAGGCCAGTACGAGACTAAAAAATAGTGATGCGAACGGTACAATACGGGCGCCATCGGGGAAGTGCAGAGGAAGCGGTCGGGGAGTCGCATTCCTAGCAGGTCCCAAGTTATCGCGCACGAGTAATACTTGTTGACTCCCTCCGGCTTCACGGTAAATAGGTAGGCGTTGTTATTATTATTATATTTTATTATTAGGTTGGGGAAAAAGTTTCTTCTATTAAGATTTATTTTTTAAGATAATTCAAATCATTTTTAGTATCAATTCAAAACATATTGTTTATTTACATTTAACTAAAGTATGTAGGTACCATTTTGTTCAATAACTTTTTGCCATCTTGTAGGTAGAGACATGATTCCATTGCTATAGAAATTTTGGGGCTTCTGATCAAAATACCGCGACAAGTAGTTTTGCAGTCGTCCTCTCGTGATGTTAACCTGACAATGCCTAAAGAATTCTGAAGAGACCGAAACAGGTAGAAACCTGAAGGTGCAAGGTCAGGACTATACGGCGGATTAACACCTCCCAGCCAAACTCTCTTAAATTTTGCTGAGTGGCTAAAGATGAGTGAGGTCTAGCGTTATCACGATGAAAAACCACACCCCTTCTGTTGATTTATTCCGGCCTTTCTCTCAACTTCTTGCTTTAATCTCATCAGTTGTTCGCAGTAGAGTTCAGAATCAATGGTCCTGCCTGGTGGTAACAGCTCATAATGAATAATGCCCTTCCGATCCCACCACACACACAGCATCACCTTGCTGCGAGTTAACCCGGGTTTCGCCACAGTCTGTGAAGCCTGACCGGCCTTTGACCACGACCTTTTTCGCACGTTCTTGTCGTACGTGATCCACTTTTCATCACCAGCTTCTTCAAAAATAGTTCAGTTTCATTACGTCGTAATAAAGAATTACAAATGAGTACACGGTTCATTAGGTTTGTTTCAGTGAGCTCGTGGGGTACCCAAATATCGAGCTTTTTTGTGTACCCAGTTTTTTTCAAATGCGTCTAAACTGTTTTGTGGTCAATTCCCAGTTCTTCAGCTACGTCGTAATTACTGATATGCCGATCATGCTCCACTTTTTCAAAAATGGCATCATTTTTATCCGTAATAGGGCGACAAGAGCGACGTGCATCTTTGACATCAAAATTTCCGGATTGAAAACGCTTAAACCAAATTTGTGCTACTCTCACAGACACTGCACTAGGTCCATAAACATTGCAATTTTTTTTCGCGGATTTCGTTGCATTTTTACCTTTTTTGTAGTAAAATTTTAAAATGTATCGAATTTCTTCATTAGATTCACTCATCTTTACAGTACGAAAAACAAATAAAAATCACACATTTTCCTAATTTGAATTTGAAACTATCTTCTTTAAAATTTAAACTTTGAATGATACCAAAACGAGTCAGATACAAATAGTATAGCCAAAGAGATTTTATTACAAGTTCATACATACTATAATGCGAAAAGACTTTTTCCCCAACCTATTATATTATTTATTTTTATCCATAGTATATCGTATTTAGTTGTACATTGCTTAATTAGTGGGCGGATATCCGTGGTCTACACAAAGAGGCTCTAACGGAAGACCAGCGCTGGGTAGCAAGTGCAATCCAGCACATGCTGAGTTAAAGCCTTTTTGTGACACATGCAGTGAGTACAATGAGACACACACACATTGCAATATTTTGCATTTTTATTTAATTTTAATATTTTAGTTATTGTTTCTTTGTGTTATGTCTCCTGTGTGTGTTTGTTCTGTTGTACTATTGGTGTTGTTCACAAATAAATGTTTTTGATTTGATTTAATGGATTGCACAATTTTGGGAGCGTATATCCAGTCGTGAGTGAAGTCGAGTTGTGGATGGTGATAATATTTAACAAGTCCGTTTCATCTTATTGTTTATGGATTTAAATTCAAGTACACTGTATAAAAATTTGTTTCAGTATGAAGTTACTAATTTTAACTTCTCTAATCTATGAAAGTTGATTGAGCCAAAATGATAAAACCGCTAGCGATAAGCAAAACCAAAGAGCCATTAATAGCCTAACTATATTAGTACGTATTTACTCTGTGGCTTTACCACCAAAGTTAGAACTCGGTCTCCAAATCCCACGCTTCGTCCCCACTCACTGGTGGAAATTTATAGTTTTTTAGGGTTCCGTACCTCAAAAGGTAAAAAAGGAACCCTTATAACATCACTCTCTTGTCCGTCTGTCCGTGTGTCACCACCGATTTTCTCAGGAATGGGTGGACCTAACAAGTTAAAATTTATACCAGATACTGAGGTATATAGTCCTTAGTAGGCGTAAACAAGTCAAGGTCCTAAGTCAACACGATAAAAAGATATTGGCAAATTTAGATTTTCGCGAAAACTTGTAAGTACCAAAATTTACGTTACGTAGTACCAAAACTTTTTTCATCTTTCGGAATTTTCCCTTTGTGCTGTAAGACCTTGCTTTTAACCAGATTTGACAATTCTAGCTCAACCGGAAGTACCTACCCAGGTTTTGGGTCGAAAACCTTTATGGTAGTTGCCGTTGACCTAGAATCACGAAATTTGGCAAAAAGCAGGTTCCTTACAGCACGAATAAAGGAAAAATTAAAAAATTAAAAAGTTGAAAATTAAAGGGTGTCCCCATATATACATATTTGACGCCAATTAAGATAGTCCTCTGAGTTGTATGGGCGCTCATACAACTTAGAGGATTAGCTTAATCGGCACCAACCTCAAATAAGGTAAATAAATAAAATTGTTTTACTTAGAAAACTTTGGTGATTCATTTCAATCATTATTATAAATCCGGTGTGGCGGCAGATGACCACTAAATCTCGATTTGTCAGGCAATGCTCCTACTTTTCGATTTGGGGGCAGGCGTGGTAGACGTTATGAAGTTTTGATTTGTTTCGATTTAAAATCGTATAATGCGATAATTATTACAGCTGGTACAAGAAAATATAATGTTTTCACAAACGAAGGGTTAGTCAGAATGACGCAATGTCTCTATATTGCGCCATCCGGCGAAATGTGTTGTAGTATGAAGTGAAGTTTTCCAAGACGCGGTGATGTCAGACGTCAAAAGTCAAAATGTTGCGGCAACATACGGGATTATCACGTACCGTCTTATCGGTGTTTCGACCGACAATCCCGTGATAAATCCCGTATTTATAATAATGATTGACATAAAATAAATATTTAAGTGGAAATCCCATACAACAAACATGATTTGCCGTTTTTATAGATAATGGTACGGAACCCTTCGTGCGCGAGTCCGACTCGTACTTGGCCGGTTTTTTATATTAAACTCGAAATCTCCTCCACTAAGACTATCCCCACTAATAGGTACTTCGTTAAATGGTCAGCATTTAACGAAGTATTAGTGGGGATTTTAAGTAATCATGAAGTCATTTTTCATTCATTTTTACAAAATTCAGATCATTATACATACAATTTTACAAAATTAGTAAAGCTCAGCAGATAAATATGTTACCACCCAAGTTACCATCCCAAGGATAACTGTTCTTTGCTAATTATTGATTTTTATCCAAAGCGCTTTTCTCGATAAGTGTTAAATTTATTTAATATGCATAACGATGAGTTCCCGTTGTCCCCGTAGTCCGTGTCCCCATCACGAACTCACGGGAGAACGAGACGTCATTACCTTACCACTAGCATTTTCATACAGTATTCGACGAGCACTTTACAAACAAGCTTTATTGCATTTCACCGCATTTACGATACGGGTAGGGCTGATGGCTAGTATTGTTGTAAAATTGTTTTTTTTTCTTCAAATTTTTGCCATGAATTTTTTAAGTAAAACTTCTTTACGCACGCTTGACTTGGTGAGTAAGCTGGTGAATGCGTTACGAAAAGAGCGAACGGAACTTGAGAGGGACATGTAAGAGAGGGAGAGAGTTATTTCGTACATTTTTAAACGTTAATGTGCGAGTGCGAGTTGCATCTGTCCAGAATGAACATAGACCGATCGACCTACAGACGTGTGAACAATTATTATTTTGTAATAGAAAAATTTTATAAATTAATATTTTGAAAAAGAAGTTTTACTTCAGTCGTGTGGTCTAAAGCACACTCGTTTTTTTTTAATATTTAATTTCATGTCCTAAAATATCAATGAAACAGTCTGTATAAAATAGGTAGGTAAACAAATCATATTCATTCATCTGTAAAACTGACTTAGCAGGATCGACGCAAAGGCGCCGCCGATTTACGTTAAAAATTGTTTAATCAATCATCATCATCATAATCATAAAGCCGTTTATTTTCTCTCACAAAAAGTACTTATGAACTAGGTATTCTTAAAGATAATACAATATAGAATTTAGAGTAAAAAATAAAATAACAAAGATAAGAATTATAGGACTATATATATAAACATACCAAGTTCTTAACCTGTTTTGTGAGAGACTTCTGCCTGAGGTAGGTTTATAAATAAACCTGTGATACAGGTCACCAGTGCTCTCACTCCGCGGGCAGCAAAAACAAACAGTTAAACCTAATATTATTATTTCTTTCTCAAGTATTGTACATATATGCATATTGATGTTTTCTGTACAGAGTTTTACAGACAAGAATATGAGCAACAATAGGTAAATTAATGAGTGTAAGTGATGTGTGATCTGGTGTATTGTGGAGTGTATGTGTTTGTGAGTGTGCGTGAGGGTGTGTGAGGAGTGTGAGTGTGAGCACGGATTTTATGAGTATTATAAAAATATATATACAAGGGGCCATAGAAGAAGCGATCAGTTAGGAGAGAGGAGTCAGTAGTTCTTCAGTTTTATCATAGGAGAGAGTTTTGAGCCAATCCGAGACAGTCCTCTTGCACTTCGCTCTGGGTTGGGAATAAATGGACAGCTCGGTATTAGCAAGGTTATAAATGTGAGGACCAAGAAATATAAAAAACCTATGCGAGTTTAGACCTAGGGAGAATTACTGGATAAATATTCAAGCTACCGATATTAAACACACCTATAAAATCAGTTATTACAATTCTGCATCATCATCATCATCATCTACAGTCCGACTTCACCCACTGCTGGGTATAGGCCTCCCCAAGTTTGTGCCATCCGCCACGATCCTGCGCTAGTCTCACCCATTGACGGCCCGCGACTCTAACGATGTCGTCCACCCGTCTCTCGCTGCCGGACGTCCGACCCTTCTACATCCATTCCTCCGCCACCATTCAATTCTGCATTATATGTTTTAAATTAATGTCGTGAATGAAAAGTTTAAAAACTGAAACCCGACTACGTACGTAATACCTATGTTGATGGTTGCCTATATCACCCGGACCATAATAACGAATCCATTGACACCTCATGCATCAAAATCGGATGAGTAGTTTAGGCGCTACGGTGGAAAATAGGTAAATACAAACGTACATACATACATACAGCGCTCAAGGTCGCTCAACGAGCTATGGAGAGGGCTATGCTCGGGGTTTCTTTGCGTGGCAAAATCCGCAATGAGGAAATCCGCAAAAGAACTAAAATTGCCGACATAGCTTACAAAATTAGCAAGTTGAATTGGCAATGGGCGAGCCACATCGCTCGTAGAACCGATAACCGTTGGGAAAGAAAGGTTCTCGAGTGGAGACCACGGACTGGAAGACGCAGCGTAGGTCGGCCTCCCACAAGGTGGACCGACGATCTAGTAAGAATCGCGGAGAGCCGCAAACGGCTACCAACCGCTCCTTGTGGCGATCTAAGGGGGAGGCCTATGTTCAGCAGTGGACGTCTTCTGGCTGATGATGATGATGATACATACATAGACTACTAAAACATAACGGCTACCAACCGCTCCTTGTGGCGATCTAAGGGGGAGGCCTATGTTCAGCAGTGGACGTCTGCCGGCTGATGATGATGATGATACATACATAGACTGCTAAAACATAACCCTTCCTTTCGGCTTTACCGCAGTAAAAAAACTGAAGATAATTTTGACACGCGACTGCCATCCCCTTTGAGAAAAGAGCCTTAGCTAAGCCATTGGGTTACTCTGTCGAAATAACAGTGTTTTGTTATTTCGCGACAGTGGTGGTGCGTGAAGAGGATCGTCAGGGGACTTATAAGAGCGATCACATGGCGCTCAACGTCTTTTATCTCGGCTTTAGGAGACGCAAATGACTTCTTTATCTGTTATTTAGGATGTTCAATGGAAAAGATATGACTCATTATACCTATATTTAACGATAAATTATGATAAAGATTATAAGCGATGATAACTTGCTATTAGGGCTTTTAACTCTAGCAATTACTGCCTAAGCTATATGTAAATAAAAATTGCCGATACATACTAAAATCAATACCTATTTTATAAAGTATCAGACTACTCAGACCGTTTTCATAAGAGCGTTTAGTTCGTAAGTACAATAAAAAAACTATTAACGTGATCAGTTACGCGAAAAATGTTTTTATAAGCAATGAAAATTCTTTAGTATATCTGTAAGCATAATGGGCGGTCTTATCACTTAACAAAGCGATCTCTTCCATCATTGCTTAATGGAAGATTGGGCGAGGTGTAAAAATAATAAACTTAATAATAGAGAAAGAAACATTACTTAACCCTAAATAGTTATATCTCATTTTAGCTATTTAAAAACTAAACTATCTTAAATTTTTATTTTGCCATTGTTACTTTTAAAAATTTATTTTGATTTAATTTGTATTAAAATAGTAAGTATGAAACAACAATTGTGCTGGTTTAGGAGACGGGCGCTGACACTGCTACACAGTTTTTCCTAACTTTTTGCAGCTGTCAACGTTCACTATTTGTTCTTGATTCCTATGTGTTTTTGAACCAAATAAATAATTTGAATTTGAAGTTATATACATACATATTAGGTACATAAATAATTTTAAATTAATATATATCATATATAAAATAAATAATATATATAAATATTATATTAATAATATATTAGTATAAATCCCTCCCACTAATCTTTACATAGTATAAAAAGAAGACGTTTCCGCTGTCTGTTCGCTTAGATCCTTTAAACTACTCAATGGATTTTAATGCAGTTTTGAGCAATAGATACAAGTGTTTCAAGAGTGACATTGAAGTGTATAATACATATACATATTATAGTACAGAAAAGCACAAAATATATATTTTTGTGCGCTTAAATCGCAAACGCTGGCTAAACCTTACGAGATTGTACTACGGAATTGTTTTTATTATTCCATAACTTGTGTTTACAATATCTTACCTAGTAGTTGAAACCTCCTTTTAAGTAAATAATACCTGTATTAGGAGATTTCGCTCTTCCGTAATATAAAAAATAGGCGTAACTTATACAACAAGAAAAACATTTAAGGTATAAAACTTTACTACGGAATTGTACATTTATCTGACTGCGCAAGAGGGTAATGTTTTACGAAAAAACGCGTGCGAAGCCGCGGGCGGGTCAGCTAGTCATATTATAAACGCGAGTTTGTATGGATGTATGTGTGGATGTTTGTTACTCTTTCACGCAAAAACTAGTGAATGGATTTTAATAAAACTTTACAATAATAATCTCTAGCTCGTAAATCAGAATAACATATATGCTATAATTTAGAAAGCTATTGAGTAAATTGCCCAAAATATAACAATGAGCCATTCTGACTGCAAAACCCGTAATAGTTACGAGTACACGAATAAAGAAAATACACTACTCGAAGTACTAATCCTGCGCAGATAAAGTCGCGAGCAGAAGCTAGTCTAGAATTGTTTTTAACTGAATAGAACTTCGTTTTACCACAATCTCACGTGATGGTAGGCGATGATGTGATCTAAGATGAAGCACGTAGATCTAGAAGAAACCTATTTACTCTTACCATAACAAGACCCGTTTTGTATTATTTATATCTAGCTGGGAGCCGTCGTACGCTGCGCTCTTCAGTGCATGGTCTGTGGGAGCCATTAGGTGCAGACCGCTCAATACACTACATGGTTTTAAAATTGTATTACTATTTTAATAACAAATGTGAGATTTATTTAAACTTTTTTAAATCTAACAACTTTTTAAATATTTGTAAATATTTTACAAACACACATCAACGGACCACTTCAAACGTTTAAGTACAATGCCCTGTGATATGTTTATTTGCTAAACCTAAGTAAATACCTCCAATAATTTGAACGCGCCCTTCGTTAAATAGAGAATACAGTATTACAGAGGAATACTGAGTACTGGCATTATAGAGAAATTATTAATCTCTTAATTAAAAGTTTTATTTTCGTCTAATCAATTCCAATAGAATGTAAATTTAAATAAATAATCTTCTTTACAAAGTTATTTTGTATTATATCCTGCCTATTGAGTTGAATTACAGATAAGACAAATGAGAAAAAATATAGGTATGTCAAAATTGAAAGTCAAAAAATAAGCAACTCTGGTTTTCCGAAAAAAAAACAAACGAATCCATAGTAGATTATTAATCCCATCAAAAACATAAATGTGAAATGAGAGCCAAGTTACGTTATGATAGATGTAAGTGGAAATAAATAAATACAAAGAAATACAAAAAGTTCAATACATATATATATATATGTATTGAACTTTTATGCCTTGGTTGTTGACTTCAACGACAAAAGAAGTGAGAATATATATATACATATATATGTATTGAACTTTTATGTCATTGAACATTTAGATCTCACTTCTTTTGTCGTTGAAGTCAATAACCAAGGCATATATGTATTGAACTTTTATATCATTGAACATTTAGATCTCACTTCTTTTGTCGTTGAAGTCAATAACCAAGGCATATATATATATATATATATATATATATATATATATATATATATATATATATATATATATATATATATATGTATTGAACTTTTATATCATTGAACATTTAGATCTCACTTCTTTTGTCGTTGAAGTCAACAACCAAGGCATATATATGTATTGAACTTTTATATCATTGAACATTTAGATCTCACTTCTTTTGTCGTTGAAGTCAACAACCAAGGCATATATATATATATATATATATATATATATGTATTGAACTTTTATATCATTGAACATTTAGATCTCACTTCTTTTGTCGTTGAAGTCAATAACCAAGGCATATATATATATATATATATATATATATGTATTGAACTTTTATATCATTGAACATTTAGATCTCACTTCTTTTGTCGTTGAAGTCAACAACCAAGGCATATATATATATATATATATATATATATATATATATATGTATTGAACTTTTATATCATTGAACATTTAGATCTCACTTCTTTTGTCGTTGAAGTCAACAACCAAGGCATATATATATATATATATATATATATGTATTGAACTTTTATATCATTGAACATTTAGATCTCACTTCTTTTGTCGTTGAAGTCAACAACCAAGGCATATATATATATATATATATATATATATGTATTGAACTTTTATATCATTGAACATTTAGATCTCACTTCTTTTGTCGTTGAAGTCAACAACCAAGGCATATATATATATATATATATATATATATATGTATTGAACTTTTATATCATTGAACATTTAGATCTCACTTCTTTTGTCGTTGAAGTCAACAACCAAGGCATATATATATATATATATGTATTGAACTTTTATATCATTGAACATTTAGATCTCACTTCTTTTGTCGTTGAAGTCAACAACCAAGGCATATATATATATATATATATATATATATATATATATATATATATATATATATATATATATATATATGTATTGAACTTTTATATCATTGAACATTTAGATCTCATATATCATTATATCATTTATATATATATGCCTTGGTTGTTGACTTCAACGACAAAAGAAGTGAGATCTAAATGTTCAATGATGTTCAGTGGTCATTCCGGAAATATACATAAATAAAAGAACATAACATATTTTATAAACTTAAAATATAAATTCTTCTTATAACTTCAGATAATATATTGAAGCTTAAAGTCTGACTTGGCTTTAGTTTGGAGTTAATTCCTACGTTCACGGGGATTGTCTTTGCCGATTGTCTTTTTTGTATTATTTTCTATCAGCAATCAATTTTGATCGCTAATTCCTACATTAGGTACTTAAAGTAAGTGTTGCCAAAAATATAAATTAATTGAAAAATTATAATAAAATAACAAAAATTTACTAATTTCTAATTTATTCCTTTGTATTCACCCAACTACCTATCTGGATGCCAAATTTAAGAGGGTTAGAGTTTTGATCTATAGGTTAGTCAGTAAGTCAGTGATAAAAATGACGATTTTTGGAGATTAATATCTAAATAACCGTTTGAGGTGTGTTTATGAAATTTAGAGCACATATGTGTCTCGCAAGTTTCAATATATGAGCCTTATTTGACATGTTTATGTGAAATAGTTTTTGAGTTATGAGGTGGTCGAAAGTGGCTCCAAATGGTTCGTGTAATGTTACGCACGGTGCTGCTCTCCAGTTCTGTTAGCTTGAACTTGGCTTGACACGCTACCGCGTGTCTAAAACGTTGGGATAAAGCAGTGTCTTGCGTCACGGGCGCTATATTAAAAAAAATTGCTGGACATTTCACACAGCGCTACCTAGCCCCAAACTAAGCAGAGCTTGTACTATGGGAACCAGATAACTGATAGAATACATAAATACATTTTTTTTTGTAAATACACTTATAATATATAGAGAAACAACCAGATACGGAACAAATATCTGTAGATCATGCAAACATTCGTTCGGCGGCGGGAATTGAACCCGCTACCTCCTGCGTCTCAGCCGGCTATTCGTCCACTGCACCACGGAGGTCGTCAATGTTGAATCTAATAACGAAGGATTCTATAGTTAACTCAGCGGCTAACTCACGAGCGGAGCGAGAGAGTTACTAGAATCCTGAGTGCAGAGAGGGATATAAGCACGCCCAAGATGCAGACAGCTTTATGCACGAGGAGAATACTCTACTTTTCACACTTTCTGCGAGACAATAAAAACCTAATTCTAGGTTGGTACCTACATTCTGTGCAGAAGTTAGTTCGATTTACGAATAAGTTCTTATTGTGTGTGTCTCTTTCGTTAAAATTTTAATACAGATGAGGTTCCAAATTCAAATCACTTAGCTGACATGGCAAATATACTTTTCATGCTGGTTGTTAATAAAACTTTGGGAGGGACAATTTCTTCTTAAAGTTCGCAGCCAGACGCGTGCGGCCTAAGTCAACCGTTACCATTACCCATGCTATGATTGGGCCGGTCAATAACACTGCGAATAGATTAAAATGAATGCGTCGCCAATGAAGAGACAGAAAAAGTTAAGCAGAATTGAGAACTATTTAGGTCATTGAATCTAACAAGGTACAATAACACTATTATTTAGACGTTTGCTTGCTAGCTTCAACAATCAATACTCCACAGCAAAGAACCGTAAAAACTTTTTAAAAGAATGCTGACGCATTATTGATCGATCGAAGCGAAATCTCTAAATCAACTTGGGCAAATCGGCGTTGTATGTTTGTGCGAGGATAACTAACTTTCGTAACGTTGATCCGATCATCGTAAAATTGAATACATAGTTAGAATGATGGCACAATTTTGATGTGACTAAATGAGCTAAAAATGTTGGGGGGTTGTTGAGATATTGGGTTCATGAGGGATAAAAAAATGAAAATTAAGCTTTCAGGTCAAATGTGACGTCAAATGAAAGGTATTCATAAGTACATTTAGACTCCGTTTTTATTTTTCGTAAATTCTTTATAGTTTTTGAGTTATTGGCCATGATAAAAACTAAACTTAGACAAAATTCACAGGGTACACCAGTGACCCAACAGTGCTAGCGTGTAGCTTAAGTGACACAAATATAGGCAAAAGTCTAAAATCTAGAATAATTGCAATTTGTACTCAAAAAAAATTTAACCACAGTACATGCTCACCCGTTACATGTGATTTGAATGAAACTGTAGGTCAAGTACCGTGGTTATTTATTTCGTGGCACTATTTTGATAGTCAAAGATTACAAATAATATTTTTCTGTTTTAATCGGAGTCTCGCGAGATCTCAGTTCGGGGCGAACCACTAGTGGTTAAAGGGTTTTAAAGCGAACGCAATGTTTTTAATGTTTCACTCACCTAAAAGTTTTGTTTATAACAGTACTGAATATAATTAGGTACTATTTGAACGTGGGTCGAATCGCAACATGGAAATATATAAAATTCGCAATACTGCGATTTGGACTAAATGGGACGTAAGGCTTATGGTACGAGTCGCAATATACCTATAACTCGGTTTTTTGGGTGGGGAACTAGCGCTGTACAAAACTTATGCAGCTAATTCTGAAATAAATTCCTTCAGATACATATATACAAACATACAACATATCTGTCACGAAAAGCCATTTTATGTTCCTGTTTATTTGTTTGTCACTTGTCGCAATTAATATTTTTATCTTTTTACTAGTTGACCCGCCGAACTTCGTACCGCCTTGACATGCAAATGACGCTGGCTGATATACATCACCCCGGTAGAATTGTCAATCGGCTATCATTATGTATTACTCGTGCGCGATAACTTGGGACCTGCTAGGAATGCGACTCCCCGACCGCTTCCCCTGCACTTCCCCGATGGCGCCCGTATTGTACCTTTCGCATCACTACTTTTTACTAGGGGTTTTAGTCTCGTACTGGCCTACGTCACGTAACGATGCGCTCTGGAATTCTTTTAGTTTTCGTTTGTGTTATTGTTTTGTTGTTGTAGTTTTTGTTGTTATAGTTTGTGTCATGGTTTTGTTGTTGTAGTTTTTGTTGTTATAGTAAATGTTGTAAATTTATCGGATACCTCTTCGTCAAGTGATTATAGTGAGACTGAGGACGAAGAACAACCTCTAGAAGGCATAAATCCACTAATTAGTGACGAAGATGAGATAATGTAAATAATAGACAAAATAAATGTATAAACTTAAACATTGTATTTTTATTTTATTCAAATAGTGTAAAAAGATTTGATAAAAAGCAGCGTCCTCCCTGAGTAACATAATAAATTATGTTAAAAAAAACAAAGACGAAGCCGCGGGCGGCTGCTTGTTATGTTCGCTTTTTTGCGGGCGGTACAAACACGCCAATATGACGTCACCGCGCTCAGGTCCCTTCTTATCGCGCACGGGTAATATCAGAAAATGAGTTGTCTTCATAATTTCTTTTTGCGTGAATTTTTCCGATATTTTTTAGTTATTCTGCTATTCGTAGCGTAGACAAATCCAACAAATCTAAGATCATCAAAGTCGGTCCAGCCGTTCTTGAGTTATAAATGGTGTAACTAACCTGACATTGTTTTATGTATACATATATATGTATACATATATATGTATACATATATATGTATACATATATATGTATATAGATAGATATAATTGTCATCACCATCACCGGCCCGGAGTACCCATTGCTGAGTATGAGTCTACACTGTCGCTCCTGCCACTACCCTCAATCTGGAGCTCTCTTATCCAGGTGGTGACCACGTTTTATTAAGTCGTCTACCCAACTAGTTCAAGGAAGACCACAAGGGTACATCGATACCTAGAAATTAAGCTTTTAATCGTATCGAATCGTATCCATTATATTAAATGTCCTTTTTCCCGTCGTTATCACACTAATATCATAAATGCGAAAGTTTGGATGTTCAATCATTATTATAAATACGGGATTTATCACGTACCGTCTTATCGGTGTTTCGACCGACAATGTTTCGGTTCAATTCGTGAACCTTCATCAGGGTGAGTGCGATTCGCTCCGAATAACGTCTCGCCTCGCATTGCCACGTTATTCGGAGCGGATCGCACTCACCCTGATGAAGGTTCACGAATTGAACCGAAACATTGTCGGTCGAAACACCGATAAGACGGTACGTGATAAATCCCGTATTTATAATAATGATTGAAATCAATCACGAAAGTTTTCTAAGTAAAGTTTGGATGTTTGTTTGTTTGATTATTACTCAATCACGCCGTAACTGCTGAACCCATTTCGATGAAATTTGGTATATACGTAGACTATAGCCTGGATCACCACATAGGCTACCTGTTATCCCATAAATCAGTTCCCATGGGATAAAAATGGGGAGTCAAGTCAAGTTCCAACAGCGAGTTGAGCTTTATTTCTAGGTTACCTACACACTTAGTAGTTAACGCGTACGAAGTCGCGGGCAACAGCTGTAAATAAATGAATTATATTAATATATTTTTTTGTTTTGTTCGCTCTAATAAAGGGGTGGTTTAAAACAAAAAAAAATGGGACACCCAATAAAAAAGTTAAATCTATACTAATATTATAAAGAGGAAAGATTTGTTTGTTTGTTTGTATTGAATAGGCTCCGAAACTACTGGACCGATTTAAAAAATTCTTTCACTGTTGGGAAGCTAGACTATTTCCGGGTGACATAGGCTACTTTTTTAGCCAACCGCGCAGAAGTAGGGTAATGTTTTTATTGAAAAACTACGAGTGCGAAGCTGCGGATTGGTCAGCTAGCGTTTTATAAATTCAAAATTAGTAATTTTGTATATTATTGCCTCTTTGGATTTTGGTATTTTGTATCGATGAAATTTGGTAGATAGGTAAGTTATGACCGGGATTGAGACGTAGGCTACTTTTTTACCCAACCGCGCAGAAGTAGGGTAATGTTTTTATTGGCAAACGACGCGTGCAAAGTCGCGGGCGGGCCAGCTAGTATAATAATTATACTATCGCAAAACTTGTTGTATAGATAGATTCTTTAGCTTAGAACAACTTGACGTGTTGTGTATTGGATATGTTTTCTTTGTAGTTTCATCGACCTTAGGCCGTGAGTTCAGGTGTTTTCGAAACAGTGATCAAAGCCTTGCAAAAGTTATCACCACTTCTGGAACCTTCACCCATAAGCACAGCGAAATAAGGTTCATTTTACCAAATCAAGTCGATGTTTCTTGGTATTTTATTGATTATTCGCTAAACCTTTTCAACCCGAAGCCCTTCTATAGTTTGCTTAATTTAGTTACAAATCAAATACAAGACGGCTTTCGAAGTACCGATCTATTTCAAATGGGTGAATGGATCTTTTGAAGAGTTTAAGGAAGTCAGACCTTAAATAAGCAACTGGAGAAATTAAATTATCCATGCCTCAGACCTCCTAACCAATGGAGCGAAGCTTTCTAATATAAATTATCCATGCCTCAGACCTCCTAACCGAGCGAGCTTTCTAATATGAAAGTGGGGAAGATTTTTGAAGTAAAAACTTTAGGCGGGTTAGGCATTTTTTTGAGATGAGATAAAACCATTGAACTATCGACACCGTCACCGTTACCGACACCTCTGTATATAAGTATCCCGTAATTGTTCAAGTTTTCACTTCTGTCGGCACTCCCGAAGTGCCACTTTTTTTTACTCACGCTCCCCATGGGGCATCGTTAAACATAGACAACTATTTATTCACTATGTTAGCACACAATATACAATACAGTTACATTTTACGACAGAGGAAATACATAAAGTTAAACAGTATAAACGTAAAACATAATCAAAAAAAGCTGCCAAGTGCGAGTCGAACTCACCCATGAAGGGTTCCGTAGCAGCAAGTAACATAATATGAAAGTACTTGTAGTTCGTAATAACTTTTTATATTTGAATTGATTGAATGAAAGGTAAATTGCGGTTTACGATTTATGACGTATTAAAAAAACTACTTACTAGATCTCGTTCAACCAATTTTCGGTGGAAGTTTGCATGGTAATGTACATCATATATTTTTTTTAGTATTAACATTCTCTTATTTTAGAAGTTACATGGGGGGGAGGGGGGGGGGAGGGGGGGGGGGACACATTTTACCACTTTGGAGTGTCCCTCGCGCAAACTATTCTGTTGAGAATAAAATTAATAAATAAATATAATAAATATTGCTGGACATTTCACACAGCGTTATCTTGCCCCAAACTAAGCAGAGCTTGTATTATGGGAACCAGATAACTGATAGAATACGAACATACATTTTTTTTTTGTAAATACATAGGTACTTACAAAGGGAAACAACCAGACCTGGAACAAATATTTGTAGATCATGCTAACATTTGTTCCGCGGCGGGAATCGAACCCGCTACCTCCTGCGTCTCAGCCGGCTATTCGCCCACTGCACCACGGAGGTCGTCATTATTAAATTAAATTAGAAACCTCAATATCATTTTTGAAGACATATCCATAGATACCCCACACGTATGGGTTTGATGAAAAATAATGTTGAGTTAAGTCTAAGTATGGGGAACTCTCAAAGTTTATTGTTAGTTTTTCTATTTTTATGTGAAAATCTTAATGCGGTTCACAGAATACATCTACTTACCAAGCTTCAACGGTATAGCTGCAATAGTTTTGGAAAAAGTGGCAGTGACATACAGACGGACAGACAGACAGACATGACGAATCCATAAGGGTTCCGTTTTTTGCCATTTGGATTCGGAACCCTAAAAAACGAGGGAGAACCTGGTAGATACCGTGTGCTACAACAGTAAAAAATGGGACTTGACTCAGCATTATCCCTGCCGTAACGGTAAGCGCTGATATTCGATCGAGACCGCTCCATGTCTTCTAAAAACACTAAGGTGAACTAAAAACACACACTAAAAACACTTGAAGACTTTTGAAACAAGAGTCCGTTTACTAAATATAAAGCTTCAAATTAGCTATTCTCGTAATTATCGGGTGAACAAATTATTCCTACGAATTTACAATGAACCTATGCATTATTAATAAATACAATACATCAAACACAACAATAACTCAGGGAGAAGGGTAGGCCTTTGGTGTGGGACGCGACGTGCGTCGATACCCTTGCGCCACCTCATCTGTCTGGTACAGCAGTTGGGGCCGGTGCGGCGGCAAATTCAGCCGAAGATCTCAAGCGGCGCAAATATGGAAGTCTCGACAGAGCTTACGTATTTGAGCCATTTGGGGACGACACCTGGTCCATGGGGTACCGGGGCCCATCGCGTTTTCAAAATTCTTTCTGGGTCGAAGCGACGTGTGTTTCGAGAGATGGCTCAACGCATAAGCATTGCAATTCAGCTTGGCAATACTGCTATCTTGGGGACACTTCCGTCTGGTAGTGATCTGGAGCAGTTGAGCTATCTACAGTTCGTTTGCAACGGTCTATAGACAATTCAACTGTTTCTTCTGTATTTTTATTGTAAATATTATTTATATATTCTTTCGACGAGATGTGATGAGATGACGCAAGGGCGTCGACGCACGTGGCGTCCCACACCAATCCAAAAATCAAAATTAAAAGCATTTTATAAATTATCTATATATTTGAATAATACGTATATTGAATAATAATAATTGAATGGATGTCAATTATAGTTAACAAAATTTAAATAATTATAAATATTAAAATTACTTAATCTGTATTCGGTTCATATTTGGCTTGCGCAAGTATGACCATATTTCTGATTTTCGCACAAAGCTCAAGTGGCTCTCCATCCGTCTTCGCCGGAATGCACACATACTGTCCCTTTTGTATAACATCCTTTTTAACCCTTCTTCTCCCTTCTATCTTAAGGAGCGTTTTGAGTTTCTCCACCAGGCTAATGATCGCAATTTGCGTTCTTCAGATTCTTTCCAACTTAAAGCTCCTGTCCATACGACAGAGTTTTATAGTCGATCCTTCACTGTAACAGCCGTACGATTGTGGAACGCTTTGCCCCTCTCTATAAGAACATCCAAGTCTATTAGTAATTTTAAAACAAAAGTGCACACCCATTATCTGTCCTTGTGTTGAAGTTGTAGCTGCTTTTTAATTCATCATAACCACTTTTAGAGTTGCTTATTTAAATTAAATTTGTGTTATTACTGGTAATTTAGGTTTATAGTATGTAGATATGTTTTTAAATTTATATAGATGCACCGCCGTCATGTGTTACATTTTTATCCTGACCATACAAAGGTTGTCTGGAAGAGATCGCTTTTAGCGATAAGACCGCCCATTGTACTAAATCTATTTGTAAGAATTATGTTCTGTATATTACTTTGGTGTACAATAAAGAGTTATCTTATCTTATCTTAATTATTCATTACTAGCTGACCAATCCGCAGCTTCGCACGCGTACTTTTTAATAAAAACATTACCCTCCTTCTGCGCAGTTGGGTAAAAGTAGCCTGTGTCACCCGGAGATAGTGTATATAGCATCCCAACAGTGAAAGAATTTTTTAAATTGGTCCAGTAGTTTCGGAGCCTATTCAATACAAACAAACAAATCTTTCCTCTTTATAATATTACGAAGTTTTTTGTAGATATTGATATGTCCTTTAATATTGTAGAACATACTTTTGTTCTATCATCTATAATTTCCGCAGCGCATGCGTCGAAAGACGTTTTAGGGCACTTTTTTTAAACATTGGGTTACGTTACTTAATTTTTATTAAGGATCCCTAATATTTTCTAGCAATAAATATAGCCTATGTCACTCAGGGTGAATGTAACTTTCCAATGGTAAAAGAATTTTTGAAATCGGCAAAGTAGTTTTTGAGTTTATTCATTACAAACATACACACAAAAATACAAATCATTCCTCTTTATAATATTAGTATAGATTATTAGTATATTAATAATAATAATAAAGCCCATTTATTTCCAATATTCAATTACTAATACATGCATTCCTTAAATTAAACTCATTACAATGATGATTATTAATAAATTTATACACATCGCTTCTAATACGATAGTAATTAATAATTCTTTATACAAATATATACCTAGTCAGGTCATAAGTATTGTCACACAGTAAAAACTCTTCTTTTAGCATACTAGTGGACTCGCCAAACTTCGTACCGCTTTGACATGCATATAACGCGGGCTGTCAATATATGCCACCCTGGTAGAATTGTCAATTGTTGTCCCCGGCCATCATTATGTATGAGAAAATGAATGACTTCCACAAATAATTCAATACCAAAATTAGCCAAATCGCTCCACCCGTTCTCGAGTTTTAGCGAGACTAACGAATAGCAATTCATTTTTATATATATAGACAATATATCTCGGGGATAACTCCAACCAAAGCATCTGTTTCAAAAGATATTCATTTTTTTACATCCTCTTTGACGATATTTGCAGCACGCATTCTGTCAATTCTATGTAAAACGTCATAAGGTTACATTATAAAAGCGCTAAGGTTAGATTATAAATAATTTTATTATAGTGGTTAAGAATTCTTAAATTTTCTAATTCTGCGCGCAATTTTCTTAATTTTTTTTTCATAAGAACCATCTCCTGTTAATAAGAAATACAACAAAAAAAGAATTAACGAAATCGGTCCAGCCGTTCACGCGTGATGGCGTGACCAAGGGAAATAAGGATTCATTTATACCTAGTCAGGTCATAAGTATTGTAACACAGTAAAAACTTTTCTTTTAGAATGCTGGCCACAAAAAAGTTTATAGAATTCGAATTTCGAATTGTTCATGAAAATAAAAATGTATTATTTTTATAATTTTACTCATTTTTAAATATGGAGTGGACGCTTAAAGAAGACCGTGTTGCAATTATTGCGTTGCATCGTTGCGGTTACGCGCCAAATCAAATTTTTAACACACTGAAAAATTTTAATATAACCAAAAGATTCGTTTATCGCATCATCAAACGATACAATGAAGACTCTAGTGTAGATGACAGGTCAAGAAGTGGTCGCCCTCGGTCTGTTAGGACTCCAGCAGTTATAAAAGCTGTGAAGGCGCCAATTCAAAGAAATCCCAAACGTAAGCAGAAACTGTTGGCCCTTTAGATGGGGTTAAGCAGAACCACGGTGAAAAGGGTGTTAAATGAAGACTTAGGGCTTCGGGCTTATCAAAGAAAAACAGGACATCGTTTGAATGCTCATCTAATGGACCTGAGACTGAAGAGATGCCGCGCTTTGTTGAAGCGGTACGCGGGAAAAAAATATCGGGAAATTCTTTTTTCGGATAAAAAAATTTTATCGTAGAAGAGAGCTACAACAAACAAAATGATAAGGTGTACGCACACAGTAGTGAAGAAGCGAGCAACCGTATTCCGCGTGTCCAACGAGGTCATTTTCCATCCTCGCTCATGGTATGGTTGGGAGTTTCTTATTGGGGCTTAACAGAGGTACATTTTTGTGAGAAAGGTGTAAAAACGAATGCAGTTGTGTATCAAAATACAGTCCTGACGAACCTTGTGGAACCTGTTTCTCATACCATGTTCAATAACAGGCACTGAGTATTCCAACAAGATTCAGCGCCCGCTCATAGAGCGAAGAGCACACAAGACTGGCTGGCGGCGCGTGAAAACGACTTCATCCGGCACGAAGACTGGCCCTCCTCCAGTCCAGATTTGAATCCGTTAGATTACAAGATATGGCAACACTTGGAGGAAAAGGCGTGCTCAAAGCCTCATCCCAATTTGGAGTCACTCAAACACATCCTTGATTAAGGCAGCCGCCGATATTGACATGGACCTCGTTCGTGCTGCGATAGACGACTGGCCGCGCAGATTGAAGGCCTGTATTCAAAATCACGGAGGTCATTTTGAATAAACTTTAGTGTCATAAGAATCTATGTTTTGTTAAGTTCATTTTGGTATATAAATGGTTACATAATGAATAAACTTGTTTCAATTATTTTATATTAAACATGTGACAGAATTTATGACCTGACTAGGTATTATACAAAAATTAATATTTTTTTCATTTTAATCACTATCGCTGCTGTTTTTATCACCGGTGATCGGAACCCTTTCTTGGATATAGGCCTCCTTCAGCTTGCTCCAGGCCTCTCTGTCTGTTGCTCTCTTTCTCCTTTCGCTTCCTGCAATAAATTTTATATCTTCTATCCATCTTTTGTTAGGACGTCCTGTCCTTCTTTTTCCTATTGGTCCTTCCCATATAGTTGTCTCTAGTGTCCATCTTTTATCTGTGCGTCTCACTATATGCCCTGTCCACCGCCACTTTAATTTTAGAGCATATTGTAAGGCATCTATAACTTTAGTTTTTCGTCTAATCTGTTCGCTTTTTACTCTGTGTATCCTTCTTAGTTTTAGTACATTCCTTTCCATTGCTCTCTGGCATGTAACTAGTTTGGATTTAATTTTTGTATTATACGTCCAGGTTTGGCATCCATATGTGAGGGTACGCAAAATGCAAGTATCTAAGATGGCTTTCTTTAGAAAGAGGGGGAATTCCCCTTTTAGGATTTCCTTTAGTGACCAGAACTTTTTCCAACTCATGTTGATTCGGCGATCGACCTCTTGTTCTTCATTTTTATCTTCAAATGATATTTGTTTTCCTAAATATATGTAATTTTTCGCATATTCAAGAGGCTTACCATTCAGGTTGATCGTATTTGTGAGGCTGTTCGTCAATATCTTTGTTTTGTTTTCAACAAACGCTTTTGTTTTCCCGTACCATCACGTGCTCATATCATACCTTTTATAAACTCGTCCAATCTACTAAAAATGACAGCGCGTAGAAAGCTTCATCTAGCGGTCTTACTCTTTGGAGTTATCAACTTGCAACATCCTAAGTATCTCTTTGATAAGTTTGTGTGGCGCATGCCCATTCCAGATACCCAAGCCGAGCATGTACCTTTATCTATGCCACGCCGACGCACAGATGCGTGGCATTCCGTGGATCCTTCAAATTTGCCGCTACTCGGTGTTGGAATGATTTGCCTCCGCCACTACGTGCTCTGAAAACAGTTAATGTCTTCAGGAAAGCGCTCAGAACACATTTGTTTAAAGAGCAATCATGCCAATGTAAATAATATACTCGCACAAACACCTTTTTCTTTTTACTCACCTTCTGTGTATGCACGACGAGCCCGGAAGAACTCCCACCTGGCTTTTACTAACCTATCAACAATCCTCCATAATTCAATGTGACACAATTTCCAGCAGCCTCAACACAAATAGAGTAATCATTCTGAACACTTATCCCATGTTTAAAACGCTTTTTTCGTATGTATTATCATGGTATGTAGTTTATGCTGTGTATATTAATGTTGTTATATTATTTTTAAATCAGAACACGTATTGTTATCTAATAAGATAACTAAGTTATCTATGACGGTGCCTAATAAGGCACCGTCATGGATAACTTGGTTTAATTTATATAATGGTGACTGGCAATATTTATTTAGTATTATATAGGTACTCGTTTACCAGTGTTCGTGTCCTCACTTAGGCCCTGTCAGAAAACCAGCGCTGCATCGTACCTAACAAGGTTCGAAGCAGCCCATGCTGAGACAGGGACCATTTTGTCCCCACGCAACACCACCATTGTCTGTGTTATTGCATTATTGAACACTGCCTGTGGGAGCAAATAAATGTGTTTTCTTTCTTTCTTTCTTTTCTTGTTCTCGTTCATTTTGAGGCCTACTTTTTCATTCTCTGTGTTTAATCATCATCATCATATCAGCCGTAGGACGTTCACTACTGGACTAAGGCTTCCCTCATTGATCTCCAGAAACTGCGATTGGAAGCGGCCTGCATCCAACGCCGACCTGCGGTTCTTACCAAGTCGTCTGACCATCTTGTAGGTGGACGTCCTACGCTGCGCTTGCCAGTCCGTGGCCTCCAATCGAGAACCTTCCGGCCCCATCGGCCATCTGTTCTGCGCGCTATATCGCCTGCTCATTGCCACTTCAACGTGCTAATCCGTCGGGCTATGTCGGTGACTTGAGTTCTCCTACGTATCTCCTCATTTCTGATTCGATCCCGTAGAGAAACCCCGAGCATAGCCCTCTCCATAGCTCGTTGAGCGACTTTGAGCTTGTTCATTAGGCCAATAGTGAAGGACCACGTCTCAGTTCCGTATGTCATCACTGGTAACACACACTGATTGAAGACTTTCGTCTTAAGGCACTGAGGTATGTTGGACGAAAATACGTTGTGAAGTTTCCCAAACGCTGCCCATCCGAGTTGGATTCGACGATTGACCTCTTTCTCGAAGTTGGACCTACCTAATTGGACTGTTTGTCCTAGGTATACATACGCGTCGACAACTTCAAGAGCCGAGTTCTCAACCATAACTGGGGCAGGGACGACATGGACATTCTACATAATTTTCGTCTTGTCCATGTTCATTTTAAGTCCTACCCGTTGGGAGACTCGATTGAGGCATTCGAGCATCGTGCTGAGCTCTTCCATCGAGTTTGCCATGACCACAATATCGTCGGCATACCAAAGGTGAGTGATGTCATCATCATCATCATATCAGCCGTAGGACGTCCACTGCTGGACAAAGGCCTCCCTCATTGATCTCCAGGAACTGCGGTTGGAAGCGGCCTGCATCCAACGCCGACCTGCGGTTCTTACCAAGTCGTCTGCCCATCTTGTGGGTGGACGTCCTACGCTGCGCTTGCCGGTCCGTGGCCTCTACTCGAGAACCTTTCGGCCCCATCGGCCATCTGTTCTGCGCGCTATATGGCCTGCCCATTGCCACTTCAACGTGCTAATCCGTCGGGCTATGTCGGTGACTTGAGTTCTCCTACGTATCTCCTCATTTCTGATTCGATCCCGTAGAGAAACCCCGAGCATAGCCCTCTCCATAGCTCGTTGAGCGACTCTGAGCTTATTCATAAGGCCAATAGTGAAGGACCACGTCTCGTGAGTAATGAGTAGTCGTGAGTGATGTATTCGCCCTTAATATTGATGCCCAGTCCTTTCTATTCCAAAAGCTTGAAGGCATCTTCCAAAGCGGTCGTAAACAGTTTCGGAGAGATTACATCTCCCTGTCTTACGCCTCTTTTTAAGGGAATCGCCTTCGAGCTCTGTTCTTGTACTCGGACTGACATTGTGGCGTTTTTATACAAACACTTCAACACTTCGATGTACCGATAGTCAATACGGCATCGTTGGAGATACTCAAGCACTGCCCATGTTTCGATCGAATTGAAGGCTTTCTCATAGTCTACAAACGCGAGACATAGCGGCAAGTTATACTCTTCGGTCTTCTGTATGACTTGCCGCAGCGTATGTATGTAGTCTATGGTACTGTAGCCTTTACGGAACCCGGCTTGTTCGGGAGGCTGGAAGTCATCAAACCTGTGTTCGAGACGGTTCGCGATGACCCTTGAAAACAGCTTATTAACATGGCTCAAAAGAGAGATGGGTCGGTAATTCTGAAGCAAGGTGTTGTCACCTTTCTTAAAGAACAGAACCACCACGCCCTTGTTCCATGCTTTTGGCGTCGTACCTTCAAGCAAAGCGGAATTAAAGAGCTTCTGAAGGACTTTAAGTACCGGTGATCCACCCGCTTTCAGAAGCTCTGAAGTGATTCCGTCCTCACCCGGCGTCTTGTCGTTCTTAAGCTGCTTCAAGGCCATCCTGATCTCATACAAGCTGATGTCCGGAATATCTTCGGTATAATATCGGGTCAGTTTGGCTCTTGGGTCGTTAGCCGAACTGCAAACAGGTTTAGTGACCGAATCGTAGAGCCGTCCATAGAACCTTTCGACTTCCCTTAACACTTCCGCTTTACTTGACGTTATGCTGCCATCTTCCCTCTTCAGCTTCGTCATGCGGCTCTGCCCAATAGAATTATCTCTCGCGAACACTTTGGAGCCTTTATTCCGCTCTATCGTATCTTTAATACGAGATGTATTAAAGGTACGAATATCGTGCCGCAAGGATTTCCAAAATTTTCTATTGAGCTGCCTATGCGACTGAGCATCATCGGGAGACTGCAGTCGCAACGAACGTCGTTCAGCCATGAGGTTAAGGGTGTCATCAGAGAGTTTCTGAAGTCTATTGGTACGGGGGTCTTAAAGAACTGGAACCCCACCGTATGGACGGTTTCTAGGCACCTGTTATTGATCTCGTCCACTGATGCATCTACTTCTAGACAGTCAAAGCGATTTGCAAGTTCGAGTTGAAAGCTCTCGAGGTTTTGGATATGTGCGCGAGTGGGTCGGAGCGTAGACTTCATCAAACGGGACCTTTCAAGTTTAACGTTCATATTCAATGTGGCTCTAACAATTCGGTGATCACTGTTGGTTTTCATCCTGTGAATCATAACCCCATAACAACCATAAAGTGAGTTTTGTTCGTATGTATGACTCTGCTGATGTCCTTATACACAGACTCTACTTCTTCATCTGGGTGTGAAGAGGTCGGCGCATATACCTGAACGACCTTCAGCGAATATCGCTTAGATATTCTGAGTGTCAGGTACGCGACCATGCTCAACACACTGTCAATGGTGATAATGTTGTTGATGAGTGACTTGTGAACGAGAAACCCAACACCACCTTGGGACTGTTGGTCGCCCTTCCGGTAGTATAGTAGGTTACCAGACTTGAGGGATATCTGTCCTCGCCTTCTCTACGGGCTTCTGATAACCCCAAAATGTCCCAGTGTAATCTACTAATTTCTTCTTCCAGCTCAACGATCTCGTAGGGTTTGGTAGCCGATCGTCTCCCGGGGATTCTTAGCACCTCTAGCCCCGCCGTTACCATAACTGCTACCGTAGCCAGGATTAGCGGGGCCGCCGGGGACTCGGGGCCTGGTTTTATGTTGCAATATATCCATAAGGGGGTTGTTGCTATACTCGCCATACTTGGCAGGCAGGTTGGCAAGCGCAGTATAGGTATTGAAAACACGAAAAGATGCTGCTGCCCATCTTTCGGAGATATCCCTTAGCAGATTTCTACTGCATCCACGGGCAATAGCGGAGGGGCAACATTCTACTGCCGGCGCCCCACGGTATGTTTTTAATGTATTATATTAATCATTTTTCTAAATCATTACTTGTTTCGGCAAATAGAACTAAATCGTCCGCAAATCTGAGGTGGGTAAAACGCTCTCAGTTAACTCTTATTCCTTATGACTGCCAGTTCAAATTATCGAAAATGTGTTATAGTACTATTATGAACAGCTTGGGTGAGAGAGGGTTTAGTATATTAGTATTAGTATATATATAGACTAGCTGACCGCACCGCAGCTTCGCACGCGTAGTTTTTCAATAAAAACATTACCATCCCTCTGCGCAGTTGGATAAAAAGTAGCCTATGTTACTCAGGAATAATGTAGCATTCTAATGGTGAAAGAATTTTTGAAATCGGACCAGTAGGTTTTGAGTTTATTCATTACAAACATAGACCTACACAAAAATACAAATCTTTTCTCATTATAATATTAGTATAGATTACCTAAATTTACAAACCAAAATAAAAAGCGGCCAAGTGCGAGTCGGACTCGCCCATAAAGGGTTCCGTAGCAGCAAGTAACATATGTAAGTTCTTGTTGTTCGTTGTAACTTTTTATATTTAAGTTGATTGAATGAAAGGTAAATTGCTGTTTACGATTTATGACGTATTAAAAAAACTGCTTACTAGATCTCGTTCAAACCAATTTTCTGTGGAAATTTGCATGGTAATGTACATCATATATTTTTTTAGTTTTATCGTTCTCTTATTTTAGAAGTTACGGGGGAGGACACATTTTACCAATTTAGAAGTGTCTCTCGCTCAAACTATTTGGTATAGAAAAAAATCATATTAGAAACCTCAATGTCATTTTTGAATACCTATCCATAGATACCCCACACATATGGGTTTGATGAAAAAAAAATTGAGTTACAGTTCTAAGTATGGGGAACCCCCAAAATTTATTGTTTTTTTTTTCTATTTTTGTGTGAAAATCTTAATGCGGTTCACAGAATACATCTACTTACCAAGTTTCAACAGTCTTATAGTTTCGGAAAAAAGTGTCTGTGGCATACGGACGGACAGACAGACAGATATGACGAATCCATAAGGGTTCCATTTTTTGCCATTTGGCTACGGAACCCAAAAAATAAAACTAGACGCGAAGAAATACAAATCTTCACGATCACTTCCAGACAACCAGTGGATGGGCGGAAATCACGAACGAAATTGGCGTAATAAATTAAGATAATCATCTGTATTTTTTGTGTAGAAATACAAAATAAACCGGCTTGAAAATTTGAGGCGTCTTTTGAGAACATAACGTTTGACAAAGTTTACTTACATAAGTACATACAGTGTTTGATAATATACGCACAAAAATGAAAGGGGTTATTTTGATGGGCATATCTAATAAATTTGTGAAATGATTACCGTAGAAATGTGAAATTTATTTTGGCATGTACAAACAATCACTTTATTAAACCTATGTTGTGCTATTGCATAATTCTTGCCATCTAACCACAGATACTATATTGGTGACGTCTCGAGATATCTCTTGATGTCCCTTTCTAACCCAAAACCCGCAGCCATTTCCGAAAAAGATATCAAATTGGCCTTTATTTTTGGATGTCGATTGCAAGAGTAGGCAGTAAGTTTGATATCGAATTAATCACCTAAACTTAGTCGATTTTCTTTGAAATTTGATAATATAACTACTAGTTTTTTTTTTCGATAAGACTTTTTATGTTTTAAGAAACCGTCACTTGAATATCGTCAGTATATTACCAAACATCCTGTATGCATTTTAGGTAACGCCACCCTAAAAAGGTATGAGCGAGCCGGAGGCGCTTATCGTGAGTCTTTGTACGTTTTCACCATCATAAGAGGCTTTAAAACCCTTTACAGTTTTGCATTTTAGCAACCGCCTTATTATCTAACGGTGGCATCGTAGCTTGCCCGATTAGGTACTATTTGAAAACTAATGTTTACAAAATGGTTAGTAGTAGGTTAAGTAGGTGTCATCTTCATCGTCATTAGCTGATAGCCTGATAGATTTTAGTCTTATTTTTTTTTCCTTCTACAATTAGGTCATGCACTACCTAAAAAAGTATGTTTTCCACACTACGCAAAGGTTAACTGGAAGAGAATGCTTGCTAGCATTAAGTTCGCCAATGTACAGATTTATGTATTTTTGTGCAATAAAGAATTTTCAATCAATCAATGAATAGCCTACAGCTGGGTTACTCCGTTAAATACTCGTCAATTACTCTTATAATAGGTTGGGGAAAAAGTCTTTTCGCATTATAGTATGTATGAACTTGTAATAAAATCTTTGGCTATACTATTTGTATCTGGCTGGTTTTGGTATCATTCAAAGTTTAAATTTTAAAGAAGATAATTCCAAATTCAAATTAGGTAAATGTGTGATTTTTATTTGTTTTTCGTACTGTAAAGATAAGTGAATCTAATGAAGAAATTCGATACATTTTAAAATTTTACTACAAAAAAGGTAAAAATGCAACGCAAGCCGCAAAAACATTGCGATGTTTATGGACTAGTGCAGTGTCTGTGAGAGTAGCACAAATTTGGTTTAAGGGTTTTCAATCCGAAAATTTTGATGTCAAAGATGCACGTCGCTCTTGTCGCCCTATAACGAATAAAATTGATGCCATTTTTGAAAAAGTGGAGCAAGATCGGCATATCAGAAGTAACGACGTAGCTGAAGAACTGGGAATCGACCACAAAACAGTTTTGGCGCATTTGAAAAAAACTGGATACACAAAAAAGCTCGATATTTGGGTACCCCACGAGCCCACTGAAAGAAACCTAATGAACCGTGTACTCATTTGTGATTCTTTATTACGACGTAATGAAACCGAACCATTTTTGAAGAAGCTGATAACTGGTGATGAATAGTGGATCACGTACAACAAGAACGTGCGAAAAAGGTCGTGGTCAAAGGCCGGTCAGGCTTCACAGACTGTGGCGAAACACGGGTTAAAGGTGATGCTGTGTGTGTGGTGGGATTGGAAGAGCATTATTCATTATGAGCTGTTACCACCAGGCAGGACCATTGATTCTGAACTCTACTGCGAACAACTGATGAGATTAAAGCAAGAAGTTGAAAGAAAGCGGCCGGAATTAATCAACAGAAGGGGTGTAGTTTTTCATCATGATAACGCTAGACCTCACACATCTTTAGCCACTCAGCAAAAATTAAGAGAGTTTGGCTGGGAGGTGTTAATGCATCTGCCGTATAGTCCTGACCTAGCACCTTCAGATTTCCACCTGTTTCGGTCTCTTCAGAATTCTTTAGGCAGTGTCAGGTTAAAATCACGAGAGGACTGCCAAAACTACTTGTCGCGGTATTTTGATCAGAAGCCCCAAAATTTCTATAGCAATGGGATTATGTCTCTACCTACAAGATGGCAAAAAGTTATCGAACAAAATGGTACCTACATACTTTAGTTAAATGTAAATAAACTATATTAAAAAAATTGTGTCAAAAAAGATAAGAGGAAACCGATTCAACGATATCCCACACGATGGAGTAAATCACCCTTAACCACCATAATATAGAGGAGGTACCCTAAAAAAAGTTTTTCAGTTTTTATTATACATATATTAAATTACTAGGCGGCGTCTATAATCGTCTGTTAAGATGAGCCACTGCCTACAACCACACCACAGCGACATTATTGTGGCCGAGCAGGAGCTAGTGTGAATGGAAACCATGTAGTGCGTGGGCGTCAATATTTAATAAAATAATGTAATAATGAATGACTAATTCATGTTTATAATTGTTACCACATATTTATTAATTAAGAATTTAAGTAGGGTAAATAATAAATTCTTTGCCATCTACAGCCCATCTACAGCAGCTGTATAATCTTAAAGTACTTATAAATCAGTGCTTAGATTTCTATTATGAAATGCTTGACTGTTTCTAGCACCTCTAAAATGATGGTGCATTGAGCTACTGGGTAGATACGCAAAGACCTATGTAATACGCCAAGACTGTTAAAGAATAAGTAATAGTCGGCCTCTCGAAGTTATACCTACTGTACCACAGAATAGGTAATACTAGGTTAATAATAAATATCCTTCTACGCTTTTAACTACAGTTGCACAAAATAAGAAATAGCTATCCTGTTGAAATACCTACAAGCTTCTAGCTGCCAGTGGAACCATCGAGAACGTTCGAGAGATATGCACTGTGCGCGATATAAATAGTGTGTAGAGGCGCCCGAAGTGGTCAGTCTTGATTTGGCGATACGTGCGAATATTTCGGTGGCTTTTAGTGGTTTATTGTGCTACAGTGGTGTGATTTAATGTGTTGTGATTACTTGTGATTACGATCGTGTACTTATTATTTCAGTGTTGAATAAAAGTGTTATTTTAGTTAGATTGATTTTCATTATTTTATGAGCCCGAGCCCTCAGCTCGTAACAATATTATTGACGTAACCAAGTGTTCTATTGTGGTTTGAATAAATGAGAGAAGTTGCGATGTGGCCGCGATTTTATCGGTATTGTCCACAGGTTCGCGACACAGTTGAACGCGACTGCAAAATATGGTAGTGTGAATGGAACTTTCGTTTTATCGTAGATCTATGAAAACGTAAGAGTTTTGTGGTGTGGCTGACGCCCGTTTGAACGGACGCTAAAACATACCATTATGCCAAATTTCAGCATAACAGAATTAATAGTCTACGAGTAAAATGGCTGTAACTGGTCAGATAGACAGACAAACGGACATGGCGAAACATAAAAGGGTTCCTAGTTCGACTACGGAACCCTAAAAATGCTTGGAATTGTTGGTTTAACACGATAACAGTCCCCATACAAAATGTTTGAATTTCATTGTAAGTCCCGCATATTACCTCAGTCTTAAAATGCGTCTTGTTAAAGACGTAAATAATAAGACATGTAATCGAAACACTTCTAAATACTTAGTGAGTGCAATAGGAAGTAAACCATATCTTTTAGTATCATGAAAAAACAGAACTTTCAAGAGCCGTACTCAGGACTGGCACTTTATCGATATATAAATACTTTTTGTTATTAGTAGATTTTGAAGTGTCAGGTAATAGAACGTCAACTCAAGTCAATGTAGGTAATTCTTTTGTTTATTTTACCACATTTGTTCACTTCACGAAGTTGAAAATGGTTGAACGTTTACAAAGAATATTAAAAGATTCTGATTTCGACGACGATTTGTTGGATTCTGACGCGGAAAACGAAGATGCAGCTTGTTTTTTGGCAATGGATGACATAGTAGAAAGTATCGAAGCCATACAAGCTGAAATTCAAAACAGTCTTCCTAGAAATCGACGAAGCCGCAGTCTCCATCGTGAACAGGTACGACGACGTGCACGTAATCGATCTGCAAGCCCTTTCGCATGGCAATCAAATGTTTCCAACTTATCAAGGAAACTTTTTACGGGTCGTATGGAGCCTACACGACACACAAGATTATTTGGTAATGATGAACAAATTTCTATGATATTCCGTCACATTATAAATGACGAGGTACTGTGTTTAATGGTAGAATACACAAATATATATGGTTCTCGTATGAAAGTAGCAAATGATCTACCGTCTGCTCGAATTAAACGTTGGAAAGATGTTGACGCGTCCGAAATGCTCAAATTTATTGGAGTGATAATACTGACTGGATTGATAAAGTTTCCAACAGTTGAATCATATTGGAAAATGGACGAAATATATTATCACCCATTACTCCATAAGATAGGCATGTCCTATAATAGATTTGTTTTGTTAATGAAATGTTGGCATTTTTGCGACAACGACACTCCAAGAGACGAAGATGATAGATTGTACAAGATTAGTCCATTAATAAATCTCATTATACGAAATTGTCGATCTATTTACACACCAGGAGAGGTGATAGTTGTGGACGAGTCTATGGTCCATTTTAGAGGTCGACTTTTATTTAGACAGTATTTACCATCTAAAGCACATAAATATGGCATAAAAATATACAAAATATGCACAGTCGATGGTTATACTTGGGGATACAAGATTTACTGTGGTCAAAGTAATAATTTACATGGATTAGACAAACCTGGAAGCATTGTCGTAGAGTTAGCAGAAGACTTGCTGGATGAAGGACGATGTATAGTAACGGATAACTATTACACAAGTATCCCCTTAGCGGAATATCTGCTATCAAGAAATACAGATTTGTTAGGCACTTTAAAATTGAATAGAAAATATGTACCTCGTGACATTGTAAATGCAAATTTAGATCTAGGACAAATAGCTGCGATGCAAAAACAGAATGAGATGACGGTATTAAAATGGAAAGATAAAAGAGCTGTTACAATGTTATCAACCTGTCATGGTCATGAGATGTCTTTGTCTGGAGGAAGAGTACCAAAAATTAAGCCAAAAATGGTAATTGACTATAATTTACGAAAAAAAGGTATAGACATTGCGGACCAATTGTCGTCATACCATGGACCCATTCGCAAAAGTATAAGATGGTATAAAAAAATTGCCATAGATCTTATCACCATTGCGGTGGTAAATTCGACTATACTTTATAATGAGCTACATCCAAGCGGCAACAAAAAAATGACGATTTTAAAAGCCCAAGAGGAAATAGTTAGATCTATTATACGTAGTGATCTAGCCCTCCACACATCGTCTTCAATAGATACAAATTCAGCTCGGGAACAACACCTTTCTGGTCAAGGTTCCGCACATAGATTAGAACATATAACTAAAGTACGCAACCGGTATGTACGCCGACGATGTGCCTCCTGTTATAAGAAATTATTTCAAGAAGGCAAATCCGTACCTTATGCCAGAAAAAAGGCGAAAAAAGTCATGTCGGAATGCAAAAAATGTGAGAAAGCGTTATGCTTGCCATGTTTTAATGATTTACATAAATAAGAATATTACATTCAGTCTCTTACATCGTTCTAAAAAGTATTTAATTTTAATATTACCAACTTTTTGGTGTCAACTCCAATGACAATAATATGGTCCAATATCTATTATCTTTGACGTTGCGGGAAAGTCAAAAGTAAAGAAACAAAATATTATACATAAAAATATCAATATGTTACTTAATTCTCAGAAATTATACGATTTAAGTATTGACAAAGTACTAACAATTCTGAAAAAAAAATTGGAGGAATATTTACCGGATGACGAAATTGTTTCTCTTTTCGAGGTAATAGTAAAAATAGTGTGAATGTATGGTTATTAGTATTTATCTTTTTTTTTTAAATGAAATATATTTTAAGTATTATGTTATAGATTGAATCTGTGAAGAGAAAATTGAAACAGTTACATGTACCGTTAACTATTATCTGTGATATATTTTTCAAAATTTTACCGGACTGCGAAGTAATGATTGATGACGAAGAAATTATTTTAACAGCCAAATGCACTAATTGTATGAAGCCATGCAAATACCTCAATTATACCATACAACTACAAGATGTTTATTGTAAATCTTGTACAGGTGAATGTTTCATTAAATGTGGACACTACGGTTGCAATTGTATGGCATACGTCCAAGCCAAGTATGGCCTTGGCTTAACCGATATTTTTGATGATATAAAGAAATAAAATATAATATAAACACATATAAATATGTTTTATTAATCATACAGATAGGGTTAAAAGTTAAAAGTGACCGCAAGCATTTTGAATAAAATATTTCGAAACCTGTCTATCAAGAACAAGAAATGTTTTGCAAACCATTTCACCAAACCACCTTAGTACCCCTTACTCCTTAAGTTACCCTTAGTGCGTACGTGGTCGTTCCGTAGTGACCCATATGTGGGACACGGACGTGTAGAGCCAGTTCATAGTGACCCATATATGTGGCACTGGACGTTGAACGTGTTAAGTTGTAATAAAAATGTAAAGTAATTTTCTATATCCCAGATGGAGTGACGCTGGTAGAGTCGATGGCCATCGTGCAGTACCTCGAGGACACGAGGCCGGAGCCAGCTCTGATGCCGAAGTCTCCAATACTCCGAGCTCAAACCAGGGAAATTTGTGAGGTGCGGCGTATAATAATAATAATTATCCAGGCCGTTTTCGACCACGGCGACCGTTCTTCCACTTTATGAATTACGTTCATGTGCTCTCATATGGCTTATATACCCTATCTTTGCTGTGAACGTGCGTTTGCAGATCCTGAACGTAAGGGCATTATTCTCGTAATGGTAAATTATGTCATTTTGCGGTTTATTTTTCAGTGCGTGACGTTTTTGGTCAAGATCGCGCCTTCTGTCGTCTTCAAATGACCAAACTTTTTGCTGGACTTGTCTCCTCCATTCCCTGCGGTTTCCCGCTAGTTTTTTCCAACAAGAAGGCTCAATGTTACATCTTTTCATATCTCTTTTCTGAACATGCTTGTACCTGAGAAACCTCCATGTTTGCTTTTGCTTTTTTGAAGTTCAGATAAGAAGATGCGCTTCGCCACTCTCTCCTCAGGCATTCTAGAGACGTGGCCACACCATCGCAGTTGACGCCTCATCAGATATGCCTCGATGCCGCAGACATTAAAACTACGCAGAATTTCCGTATTTCGAATGTAGTCGGACCATTTCACGTTCATAATGTCACGGAGGCATTTCAAATGGAATCTGTCTAACGTGCGGATGTGCTTACGATATAGACATCAGGTCTCCGAGGAATAGAGAAGACTTGGCAATACAATAGACATGTACACCTTGATCTTCGTTCCTAGCTTAATACCGTGTGAACGGAAAATCTTTTCTCGGAGTTTTCCAAAAGCTGCAGATGCAGCACCAATCCTAGAGTTGATCTCCGAGTCTAGATCACCTTTAGATGTTAAGGTGCTTCCAAGGTATCGGAATTTGCTAACTTGTTGCAAGCTCCGACCACCCAGCTGCAGATTTAGAGGTGTATGGTTCGATGTATCCATTGCCATACACTCCGTTTTGGTAACACTTATTTTCAATCCAAATCTGCAATAGAAATGGTCTAGGCTTGATACCAGTTCTTGCAAGCCATCTGAAGCTTCCGCCACAAAGCAGAGATCGTCGGCATATATCATCTCCGTAATGATGTCACAAGATACCTTTGTGCGAGCTTTAAGTCTAGCCAAGTTAAATAGCTTGCCATCTGTACGGAAACGGATGTAGACTCCGCTCGAGTGATTGAGTAAGGCGTCTCTCAGAATAACGGAAAAGTATAAAACAACCAGCGTAGGTGCTAAGACGCACCCTTGCTTTACTCCACAGGAAACAGAAAATAAGTCAGACTTTTCACCTTTCACCGTTACACAGCAGAACATATTATCGTGTAGCAGCTTTATTATCCTTACAAACTTTTCCGTACACCTAGATTTTAGCAGTACCGCCCAAAGAGCCTCACGAGGAACGCTATCAAAGGCCTTTTCTAAATCTACAAAGCATAAAAAGAGCGGTTGGTGATGTTCTTTACTTTTCTCCTGTAATTGTCGTAAGCAGAAAATTGCCTCGCTAGTTCCTCTATTTGGACGAAACCCAAATTGTGTTTCCGGCAAGATGGTTTCCGAAATTTTGGAGAGACGGCTAAGGAGTACTCTGGCAAAAACCTTCCCAGGAGAAGATAGGAGTGAGATCCCACGATAAGAATTGCAATTTGCACGGTCACCTTTATTTTTATAAAGGGCACATATTCGTGAGTTCTGGAAGTCTGTGGGTACGTTTTCCTCGGCCCACATCAAACAAAATACTTCCACAAGACGTTGTGCAGCTCATCGCCTCCATACTTTAATAGTTCTCCTGGCATGTCATCCAACCCCACCGCCTTCTTGTTTCGTTGCCTCTTGATAGCATCCGTTGCCTCTTCAATAGCTGGCGGATCGTCTAGCGCGATAACAGGTGGCAGCTCCGGCATAAGAGCAACGTAATGCAAATCTGCTGATCGATCTACATTAAGCAGGTTATTGAAATGTTCAGACCATCGACTAAGGACTTCTGCGCGGCTAGATATTAATGTGTCATTTAGTGATTTCAATGGTACGTCTGTCTGACTAGGAGACCCGACAAGCTGTCGCATTTCTCCGAAAAAGTCACCTAGCTGATTTGTATATTTGTATATAGCCATTGCATATATAGAGTTTTTTGTAGCCACCACTTGTCTTTGGTATCACGAGTTAGTTTCATAATCTCGGCTGTGCTCTTTTTGATGTTTGTTAATCATCACATGGTTGCATCCCTGATCTTGTCACCTTAACAGATCACGGTAATGCGTCACATAGGGTTTTACTGTTTTCGTCAAACCAATCCTCATGAGATCCGAGCTTAAAGCCTAAAACGCATGAAGCCGTCTCTAAAACCTTTGCCGATAGATGATGCCACTTCTCTTCAAGATCACTACCACAAGGACTGGTCTCAAGCTGTGATACAGTTATTAATTGCTAGGACGTATTTTTCTCGAATTTCTAGATTTTGTAACTTTTGCAAGTGTATCCGTTGGGGTTTAGCCCTAGTAGGTCTGCGAGGCAAATTAAGTTTTAGTTTTAACTTCATAATGACTAGTCTGTGATCGGACCAACGATTGGCACTTCGCATTACCCGTGTGATGTTGACTTGAGCTATATCTCTCTGTCGGATAATGACTTAATCAATGAGATGCCAATGTTTTGACCTAGGGTGCGTCCATGTAGTTTTATATTTAGCCGGAAGTCTGAAGATTGTGTTGGTGAGTGTTAAACCAAACTGTGAGCATTGAGCAGGTACAAAGAACTATATAATTTTTCCTGTAGATGGAGCTAACGGCGCTTTAGTCGTAATTCTGAATGATCTCACTAATTTCGACCTAGACGTGAATTGCCTTGTAGCACAGATGGTAGTGCATCCTCGTATCAAGAGGAAGGTCGCGGGTTCAAGTCCCGTCTAGGCTTGAAATTTTTGAGATGATTTTAAAAAATCTTGTGAGCATAGACTAAGTAATAATTGGCCATTACTATTGATGTTTCCTATTCCATGTCTGCCTAGAACTTTTGGCCAGGCTTCAAAGTCACTTCCAACTCGGGTATTAAAATCTCCCAAAAGTAATATTTGTTCCTTATAGGTATCTTAGACAGGACTCTGGTAATTTCTCCATAGAATTCATCTTTAACTTCGTCAGTTTTGTCTAAAGTAGGAGCATATACGCTAATTATATTGAGATAGTTATTACTCTCCAGATGAAGTCTCAAAGTAATTACCCTGTCAGAGACACCAACCGGAAACTTTTCTAGTTTTGACGCTATACTAGTTTTAATTGCAAACCCGACGCCAGACTGTCTGGGCTCCGAAGACAGTCGCCCTTTCTAATAAGACGTGTAACCACCGCCGTGCTCTCTGAGTTCTCCTTCATCAGCCAGGTGAGTTTCACTGATTGCAATGTCAACGTTCAGTCACCGAAGCTCTTGAGCAACGATGGCAGTCTTCCATTGTGGGCTTGCATTAATAGATCGATCATGAACATACATCAGATTTTCATAGATGTATTGACAAGGGAATGTCATAATATTCATTTCTTTAAAGTTATTGCGCAATGATTATCTGGGGCCCATATTATAAATTGCACGAACAGCCCTCTTCCGCAGCACAAAAACGGTGTTTATATCTGCAGCAGAATCAGAAATTAGGTCCGTAGACCGAACAAGGTGACAGACGTAGACAAGAGTATTCGCAAGCTGAATTGGCAGTAGGCGGAGCACTAAGCTCGAAGAACTGACGCTTCCGGTTTCACTAAAAACAGGATATTTACCATGATTTGTGATTTTTGAAGTGAAAACTTCTAAAGAACACGATAAGGACATTCATGCGTTGGACATTTTTTTTAAATGGGAAAAAACCATTGAACTCGCGACACTGTTACCGTTACCGACACCTTTGTATATAAGTATGAAAACTTTTTATATTTTTTTTAGTTTGCTGAGGGGCATATGACAGCTTCCTTAGTAAATTTTCATGTTTATGCGACATCCATCATGATCATTTCGCAACATCCAATTTTTTTTTAATTTTCACTCATCTTTTATTTAGTCTTTGACGTTATCAATTGTAAATACTTACATGGGGAGTCCGTGTCTTCACAGTTAACAGTTGTGTTGGGTGAGTTGTTCAAAATCACCCTTCATAATGCATGAAAGGTCGCCTACAAAATCCCTTTCACCCATATTACCTTTATGCCCCATGAGTCAACTTTCTTAGTAAATTTTCATGTTTATACGACGTCCGTGGCTCAAGGGCGAATAGCCGGCTGAGACGCAGATGGTAGCGGGTTCGATTCCCACCGCGGAACAAATGTGCATGTTCTACAAATATTTGTTCCGGGTCTGGATGTTTTTCTTTATATAATAATCTATGTATTTACAAAACAATGTATTTAAGTATTCTATCAGTTATCTGGTTCCCATAGTACAAGCTCTGCTTAGTTTGGGGCTAGATAGCGCTGTGTGAAATGTCCAGCAATATTTATTTATTTATCCATCATAATCATTTTGTAACATCTTAATTTTTTTCGGAAGTGTAAACTTCTTTAGGCGCGTTGGGCATTTTTTGAGATGGAAAAAATACCATTGAACTCGTGACACTGTTACCATTACCGACACCGTTCCTGGCGACGAAAAAATACATACGTAATTGTTCAAGTTTATATATTATATTATACTAAAACCGTATATTTATTGACTACATAAACCCTTGAGTTCTCAGTGTTCGGTATAATAATAGATGTATTTGATACATATAAGATAGATAGATTGTTTTCTTTAATTGCCCTGATAAAGTTAATGAACTATATTTATCCTCCAACTCCAAATCATTATTGGCCATTTTAGCGGGGATTTCGGGTAGAAATATAAGATTTCAATAAATCAAATTTTTCCAATTCCAGTTTTCTACTATAAGAGCCATGTTAAAACATTTTTTGGTATATGTAATGTCTTGAATAAATAGTATTATTACTTACCAAATATATCGACCTCTAAGATGAGTATATCTCCAAACATCGTTAGCCCAAAGGAAACTTTATAGACACTAATAAACACAGCCTTTATAAATTGAGTTGCACTTAGTAAATTCACTTGGTATTGAGGTCAGACCAGGGCCGAATTATCCATAACGCGGATTAGGCAACTGCCTAGGGGCCCCTCACCGACTAGGGGCCCACAGGGGCCTAGTTCATGCGGGCCACGCTCCAAAAAAAAGTGTCATTCGTGACATTCTCCATTATTTACATCCGGTAATGTTGCGAGAGAAAAAAATATTTTACTGTTCGTAAAAAGCGGTACAATCTATTTTCCCGAATGTAATGATAGCATTGCAAATATATAGAAGTCTGATGATATCAAAGTCTGATGACTTTTTCAAAACTAAAATTAATAATAAACTGTCTTTGTTCAACAATATACAGAACCGTTTAAATTCATTGTCGATAATGTATCGATTTTGTATCTAAAAAAGTTGCTATTTAAACTTATTGTACCTACTTCACAAAAATATTTTCTTTTGTTATACAATATATTTTATTGCATTTAACAAGATTACATATAAAATAACCACGTCGCGTCTCATTTCTCCTTCCTACTCCATCATGAGACTTAGATCATCACTTATCTACAACTATAATCTATTCATTAAGACAATATCAATGGAATCAAAAAGCAGGGGTCGATCTGAATGACTCGACTTTTGTAATAGAAAAAAAATATTTTAAAAAGTAAGAAAAGGGGCCCCAAGAGTTGCATTGCCTAGGGGCCCCGATAGGGTTAATCCGGCCCTGGGTCAGACTACTCTATCACGGACAGTCTACTGTGAAAGCAATACCATTGAAGGTATGCAGGCTATTGACAATCATCAGTGGACCTTAGTAGAGTCAGCAGAATAATTTAATAGATGTGTTCTTAAAATCTGTATTTTCCCAATAATCAGGGCGCCTTGCGCGACGATGCCTAAACGTATTTAGTGGCTCAAAATGATTTAAGGAGTTGTCAAATCATCCAATCATACAAATACGTCAAATTTAAACATGTTTAGTCGCTAAATAATAATAATATAGCACTTTGCCAGATGATTTTAATTATCTAATGTAATGTACTTATTTGTAGTTTTGTTGTTAAAATTAAATTGAATAACTTTCAAGTAAAATTTTAAACATTAATTAACTACTAGAAACTTTTAACTTTTTAATAACCATTTTTACTAAATTATTATACAGGTTAATTTTGGTTATGTTAAGTTTATTTCAAGTTTTTTTTTTGGGCAGAGTCTAGCTATCCACAACACAGGGAATCCTATTGTACGAGCTAGTGTTCATTACTATAATAAGTACCTACCTAAATGTATACCTACTAATTTAATATCCTGTAAATTAATTGTAATGTAATTTAATTTTAATATAATTTAATTTATAAATAATAATCCTGGACTACGCCGACGCCTGCTATCTTGACATCACTGAAGCCCAACTGAGCAAACTTGAGCGCCTTCAAAACCTCTGTATTCGGTTCATATTTGGCTTGCGCAAGTATGACCATATTTCTGATTTTCGCACAAAGCTCAAGTGGCTCTCCATCCGTCTTCGCCGGAATGCACACATACTGTCCCTTTTGTATAACATCATTTTTAACCCTTCTTCTCCCTTCTATCTTAAGGAGCGTTTTGAGTTTCTCCACCAGGCTAATGATCGCAATTTGCGTTCTTCAGATTCCCTCCAACTTAAAACTCCTGTCCATACGACCGAGTTTTATAGTCGATCCTTCACTGTAACAGCCGTACGATTGTGGAACGCTTTGCCCCTCTCTATAAGAACATCCAAGTCTATTAGTAATTTTAAAACAAAAGTGCACACCCATTATCTGTCCTTGTGTTGAAGTTGTAGCTGCTTGTTAATTCATCATAACCACTTTTAGAGTTGCTTGGTAATTTACGTTTATAGTATGTAGATATGTTTTTAAATTTATATAGATGCACCGCCGTCATGTGTTACATTTTGATCCTGTCCATGCAAAGGTTGTCTGGAAGAGATCGCTTTTAGCGATAAGACCGCCCATTGTACTAAATCTATTTGTAGGAATTGTGTTCTGTATTTTACTTTGGTGTACAATAAAGAGTTATCTTATCTTATCTTAATATAATATCGTACCTACTAACTCTTTCTGTGAAAAATTCTGGGTCAATATTTTTTTTTATTTCAAATAGGCGTTAAGGGATCGTTGAGCAAATCGGGCTAAGACTTGGGAATTAGAGTCGATTTAGCCGATAGTACTTCTGTTGCCAAAAATTGTCAAGCTCACTTGACTTGACAAGAAACAAACGAAATAATATTTCAAAAAATGTACATTCAATAACTTTTTTTTCTATTTCATCTTAATAAAATTTGTACTTTTCACTAGAGTAAAATTATCTTCCCACACTCTTAAGCAGTTCCAGCAGTGTTTAAATCTAGGGTCGTAAAGTCGTCATTATTTGTTTATTACTTATTTACTATTAAACTAGCTGACCCGGCGAACTTCGTACCTCCTTGGCATGCATGTAACGCGGGCTGCCAATGTACGTCACCGGTAGAATTGTCAATCGGCCATCATTATGTATCAGAAAATGAATTTTCTTCATAATTATTATTGCGAAATTTTTTCTTATTATTTTAATAGTTATTCTGCTATTCGGGGTGGCGACAAATCCAACAAATTAAAGGTCATCAAAATCGATCCAGCCGTTCTTGAGTTATAAATAGTGTAACTAACCGGACTTTCTTTTATCTATATAAATTTATCGTAGCCAACTAGTTTAATTAACCGAAGACTCAACAGCCTAGCCTCTTTACTAAACAGCGCCGCTCAACTAGATTCCTCAAGGTTTGAGCATAATACACAGACACACCGTATGGCAGTAGGTCGTTAGTTTTTATATAAAATATTATATACTATAATAAGTATGAAAACTAAGAGTGCAGACTGAGAGAGAGAGAGAGAGAGAGAACAACCCCCCCCCCCCCACCCCCCACCCCTCCCCCCTACCTCGTCCAATCTTCTATAAATAATACTCCTTTCAATCCGATTGTCTGGAAGAGCTCGCTTTTAGACCACCCATTATACATTTTCAGTTTGTTGTATCTAGGTTGCAACGTACAATAAAGAATTTAAAATTATTCATTCAGTATATTATACTGTCTAGTTCAAATAAGTTGCTAACTGTACCTCCATAGGTAAGTGAGTTGAGAGCAGATTACTAAATTGATTATTAGCACAAGTCAACAGGAATTCAGTGAAACTATTGAGTTCATTCTCGGAAATACTCGGGACCAAGAAAGGTCAAGCACTTTCGTCATCACAATTTACGCCCACGGACGGGATTGAGGAGGCAATCCATAGTACATTGTTATACAAGGGCGTACGTCGCTTACACCCGAGTATAACACATAAATTTTCATCACGAATGCGAGGAAATTAAATAAAATCCAGCCAACTGCGAGTCGGACTCGCGCACGAAGGGTTCCGTACCATTGTCTATAATCATTAAGATCGCATACGGCGAAAATAATAAGTATTTTCATCTTACATTGGACTGTATGCTGAGCTATATATACCTATAGCATCTTCATCGTGTGTGACGCGAACAAGTGTTGGGTAATTAGGTTAATTTAAAGCACTTTGGCAACAGATAAGAAAGGTCATAAGTGCAGTCAAGCGAAAGTTCGGTATGAACTATGCAAAAATAATTAATCAGAAGTTTTATAAGAAATCATAAAATTGAATAAGTTCAGGCTTTTAGTTGACTAATTTGAAAGTTCATTAATATTTATGCAAGCAGTAATTTCAAAGTACACGAAGCTCACTTTGATTAAAGCCCACTTGCACCAATTTTTTTATCTTGACTTAGCCAAGTTATATCAGATATTTCCCTTGAATATGATAAGCCGCTAACGCGAGCTAACGCTTATACTCGTTTACTCATTCGTGCTCGTCAATCGCGTCATCGTGTTTGCGTAGATGAGCCGACGCGAGCTAACGCTTATACTCGTTTACTCATTCGTGCTCGTCAATCGCGTCGTCGTGTTTGCGTAGATGAGCCGACACGAGCTAATGCTTATGCTCGTTTACTCATTCGTGCTCGTCAATCGCGTTGTCGTGTTTGCGTAGATGAGCCGACGCGAGCTAACGCTTATATTCGTTTACTCATTCGTGCTCGTCAATCGCGTCATCGTGTTTGCGTAGATGAGCCGACGCGAGCTAATGCTTATGCTCGTTTACTCATTCGCGCTCGTCAATCGCGTCATCGTGTTTGCGTAGATGAGCGGACGCGAGCTAATGCTTATGCTCGTTTACTCATTCGTGCTCGTCAATCGCGTCATCGTGTTTGCATAGATGAGCCGACGCGAGCTAATGCTTATGCTCGTTTACTCATTCGTGCTCGTCAATCGCGTCGTCGTGTTTGTGTAGATGAGCCGACGCGAGCTAATGCTTATGCTCGTTTACTCATTCGTGCTCGACAATCGCGTCGTCGTGTTTGCGTAGATGAGCCGACGCGAGCTAATGCTTATGCTCGTTTACTCATTCGTGCTCGTCAATCGCGTCGTCGTGTTTGTGTAGATGAGCCGACACGAGCGACCGTTTATACTTCGTTAATACATCCGTGCTCGCTACTCGCGAGGGTGCCGTGCCAGTCATGTGCGCTCGCTGCCAGTCGTCTCGTCGTGGGTCTCGTCGCTCGCGTAGACGCGTGTAGACGCTGTCTGCCGATAAGACAGAATTCCACTTTGGTGCATCGTAGCCTATTGTAACAAAGTTAACTCAAATCAGTCTTCCTTGATTTTCCATTCGATTTAACCTTGTTAGTACAGTAAGATTTGATTCGTTGATGCACATCGAGCTTAATTATTATTAAAAGTTATAGTTTAATTTTTTTAACGTTTCATTTTGCTTTATGCAAAATATTTTAAGACATTGTACAGTTTGTTATGTCTTTTTATATTTATGTTTGTTTCTTTTGTGGTCTACAATAGTGTTTTTATTAATTCATTATTATTTTGTTTAGACAATAGTATCAGGCATCCAGCCACTACAAAACCTCGGGCTGAAATCGCATTTCGAGTCAGATGAGCAATTTCTGAAATTCGCAAAGCACTGGACAAACCGAGGAATTCAATCTTTGGAGGCCCTACTGGGGAAGTCTTCAGGAAGATTCTGTGTCGGGGACGAGATCTCCATTGCTGATTTGTGCCTGGTGCCTCAAATATACAATGCTGTTACAAGGTAATTCAGAAAATATTGTGTTTTACTAAGAGTAACCATTCTCTTTTAATATTTTAGGAACAAGTATAAAAAATATGTGTAATACGTCATCAATCATCTCGTAAGGCCTTGTCAGTCTACGATGTTGACCCTGAACAGAATCTGTGACCAATCGATGGTGAAAGAAGCAAATTCAGTGGATGTCAGCATATCTGATTCGGCTCCTATCCACTGATCTGTAATGAATTCCAGCACATCTCTGCTAGAAATAACATTCTTGTAATGATTTCTCAAAATTGTAACAGTCTGTTTTATTCCTCAGGTATGACTCGTCGAGCTTCATCAAAAGTGTGACACAAGAAACGGAAGAAACTCCACACCAGACCTGGCTGTAAGTTGAACCATAATTAGAGCCACCAATGAGCTTTCCCTTTTTTATTGTGTCAAGCGGTTTATTTATACCTTATGTGGTGGTAAGTGATGGTGTGGTATAAAAATATGTTCAATATGGTCTTGGAAGGTCGAGATGCTGTCCACGTATACTTGTCTATGATGCACTGCTTTTGAATTTGGATTATGTGCTTTTACTTTTGATGTGCGGTGTCATTATGTAATATATTTTCTCATATACAAGTAAACACAATGTTTTCAAGTATTATTTACGTTTTAATTTTCATAATATTTTTTTATTTCCTGTCTAGGCAAATGGTGGCTGAAAAATATCCAACCGTATTCAAAGTGTACGGCAACTTGCTGAAAGAAGAACTCTTCACAGAAACACACCCAGAGAAAATCAAAAGTAAAATCATTAAATAATTCCAATAATGTAGTTTTCAATCAAGTCCAGCTGTCGCAGAATAATTTATGTGAAAACTTAAAACATTTCTACAACTGTGATTGGGAATATCACCTAACACTAATAAACTTTGCCAAAATTGATCTCCAGTTTATTTTCGTCGTCGACCCCGAACTTCTAAAAACCTTGTCCTAAATGGTTTTGGATGCAGATGGATGTTTCAAAAGTCGTAGCGTAACTCGAGAAATAAATATTTTAATGGTATTCGAGCCGATGCCGGTGGGACTGGAGTCTGGAAACTTCTTTGACTACGGTTTGAATTGCCGGCATGTTTGGTCAAATCAGAAATCCGGTGAATCCTTTTATTTACGAGTAATATCGCTGAATTTCTTATTTTCTAGATACCGATAGAGCAAGACTAGTTTATTACTTACAAGTAAAAAATAAATGGTATAAAATATTTTGGGACGCTCAGATATTGTATACCATTTAATTTTAGTAGAATTCAGGAAACATCCAGACTTTGAAGAAAATCGTAGTGATGTGTGTCATGCTAGAATGTTGTACCTAATATACGGGGGTCACACTGAAAGTTTTTAGAATAGGTCAGTAAGAGAAGCAACTGATGGTAAATTTATTTAAATTTCGAGGTACTCTTTAAGAATCTGTAGATATGTAATGAAATCATATGTCATTTGTTAAATTTAAAAAGTGACTGTCGTGCGTCGAAATGGATTTGACTAGAGAAAATTTTCGCTCAATGATTTATTACGATTTTCGTAGCGGTCTTACTCAACAACAATGTTGCGATTGACTTCGATTAGCATTTCATGACGAAGCCCCATCTCGTGCCACTGTTTGCAACTGGTTTAATGAGTTTAAACGTGATAGAAGCAAACTCACTGATGCTTCGCGAGAAGGACGTCCTTCTACGGCGACTACTGAAGATAACGTAAGTGCTGTGCGGCTAATGATAAAAGCTGATAGAAGGGTGACACATCAACAGATTCAGAAAGCTTTAGGCATTGCTATGAGTCAAGTACAAAAAGTCTTACATGAACATTTAGGCGTCAGAAAGGTTGGTACTTGATGGATACTTCATAATTTGAAGGAAGATCAAAAAACGCCGTCGTTTGGATTGGTGCCGCACAATGCTTGAAAAGTATGACGGAGGTGACTCGAATGCTGTATAATGACATCGTCATTATCGATGAAAGCTGGATATATTTTTACGAGCCCGAAACCAAAAGACAATCTGCGCAATAGATGTTTTCATTCGAAGATTTGCCGAGAAAAATAAAGAAGTGCAGAAGTCAAGGGAAAAAGATGATTGCAACATTCTTTGGACGGACGGATCATTTCGCAACAATTGTCTTAGAAGATAAAAGGACTATTATTGCAGATTGGTATGTCAGTCATTGTCTTAGAAAATGTTAGACAGCAGCGCCCAAGAAGCAGGAACCTCCTCCACCAGGACAACGCTCCAGCTCTCTCCGCCAGACGGACTATCGAATATTTGTCTATCGAAGGTGTGGAGTTAATGAGTCATCCTTCTTATAGTTTCGACCTGGCACCTTGTGACTTTATTTATTTCCATAAATAAAAGATAAACTTAGAGAAATTCGTTTTATAAACCCCGAAGATGCCGTGGCTGCGTTTGAAAAAGGCGTGGAAGAGATCCCTAAATAAGAGTAACCCACTGCTACAGTCAATGGTTCCATCGCATGCGACAGTGCTTAGAAAGGAGCGGAGACTACTTTAAAAAGCAATAAAAAAATAACAAGCTTCTACTATCTCCGTATTTTATTTCAAAAAAAAAAATCAGTGTGACCCGCGTACAGTGGAATTTTGTCCACCACAATTCAATAGTTATCGGAAAAAGAATGTCCAAATAGCCGCCAGTGTATAATAATAGTAAGTCTAGTGTTAAGTTTTCATTTTCAAAATTATAGGCCAGCGTTTGATCACAATCTCGCCTAAGCGATGGTGCAGTCTACGATAACACACGCTTGCCTAGAAGAAACCTATTCACTCGTGACTTGAAGACCCCTAGTTTGTTGCTACAAGAGCTTCAGATCTACCATAATAAAATAACATTAGTGATTACAGACCGAACTTATTCCGAATTCCGACCGATATTCACATTACGATTTTTTTTTATATACCTATCAGGTCATAAGTATTGTCACACAGTAAAAACTTTTCTTTTAGAATGCTGGCCACAAAAAAGTTTATAGAATTCGAATTTCAAATTGTTCATGAAAATAAAAATTTATACTTTTTAGAATTTTACTCATTTTTAAATATGGAGTGGACGCTTAAAGAAGACCGTGTTGCAGTTATTGCGTTGCATCGTTGCGGTTACGCGCTATTTCAAATTTTTGACATACTGAAATATTTGAATATAACCAAAAGATTCGTTTATCGCACTGTTATATCCTTGTATTGTAAGGAGTTATGCTTACGAGATACCTACTCAGCATTATATATATTATGTGTATTTCTTAGCAGTGACCCATCTCCAGTCACGGTCTGATCTTCTCAAAGAACGGTTGCGTCCGGGGGTTAAAATAATATCCTTAATTGTATCTTAATCCTTTATTAAACTCTTAATCAGTAAAATATCTTTTTTAAAACCCCTTCGGACTTCTGTCGTATAACAAATGGTGGCAGCGGTGGGATACCGAATTTCCCAGTGTCCCTAAATTCCTCAGCCGGACTCAAACAAATTCCTCAGTATCCTGGAATAAAATTATCCAAGTGAAAGTGAAAGTGAAAGTTCAAGTTATACGCTACTTACCTTCGGCTTCACGCTCCAGCTGTAAGAGCTCCCTTAACTACTCACTTGTCTGTTGACATCCAGTATCCTGCAAGATAATCCTGCACTGGCGTCTCGTATCCTGTATCCTCGGTGACGTCGTGCATCCTATCGTGATACTAGTAAGCACGTCGTGGTTTCCTGCAACAGTATCCTGCAAGAGAACCCTGCATTGGCGTCTCGTATCCTGTCTCCTCGATGATGTCGTGCATCGCTTCGTGATATCCTCAAGAAGCATTCTACATTTTATCCTGATATCCAGTTCGCATTGAATAAAAATTCAAGAATCGATTACCGTCTCGCCAGACTCCAACGAATCCTTATCGCGTCCGGAATGCCGCTCATGCAATTCGCGGTAGCCGTCGCCTACGCACTAATGTAAGTCTTTAGTCATTGCATTGCATTAGTTATCTGATTTTTAGGGTTCAGTTAAGAATTTAATTTAATATAATCCGTATTTGTAATTAATTCAGAGCTATTATGCCAAAAGTTCCTAAGGCAGAGGACGGTAAATTAGCAATTAGTGTCCAAGAGGTAGAAAAGTCTCCCAGCATCAGCGAGGTAAAATCACCTCTTAGTTCGCCTCGACTTACGAGATCAGTCGCAGCAGCCGCTACAATGGCCGAAATTGAGCTGAACATTTTGTTCAAGTTTATTAAACCATATGATGGCAGTCGCGAAACCGTAAACTCGTTCGTCATTAATTGTAATAACGCATATGAACTTGCTTCGGAGGCCCAAAAACCAATCCTTTTTAAATTCATTCTCAGTCAACTTAGTGGCAAGGCGGAGCTTGCTTGTTCGATTAAAGAGTTCTCATCCTGGGATCAGTTAAAAGAGTTCATTAAAACTCAATTCAGTGAGCGTAAACATTACGCTCACCTTCTCACTGACCTACAAGAGAGCAGGCAAGGCCCGCAGGACAGAGTCAACCAATTCTCATTGCGTGTGGCAACATATCTCTCCCAGTTGCTTACCGAAATCACCTTATCCAACACAAAGGCAAAAGAACTGCCTGGGCGTGTCGCTGCAATGGAGGATCTAGCCCTCCATCATTTCCTCATGGGACTGCATCCTCGAATTTCTAATATTGTTAGGTGCAGGTCTCCAAAGACCTTGAATGAGGCCGTAAACATGGCAATTTCAGAGGAACGGATCCAGCAGAGCTTATATAAACGATCAGCAACAGACACCTTCAAATCGAATCCAAAGCCCAAACCAGGTTTTCCTCAAGTCTCAGGCCCAAGGTCGAATCCGCAACCTGGTCAGGCGAATACCAGCCAACCTAAAACCGGCAACGCTCTACTCTGCCGATACTGCAAGGGTGTCGGGCATAACATTAGCAACTGTAAAAAGAGGGAATTCAATAACAATAAATTCAATTCGCCAGGTTACCAACATCCGAATATCTCCCGTGGTAATTTTGGTAATAACAGGGTGAATCATATATCCGAGATGCCAGAAGAGGAAACGGCACCTCTTCCATATGAGGATCCCCAGAACGATTTAAACGAGGTGTTGTCTTGCGAGGGTGCCGCGCTAGACATTCAGTAAGAAAAGGCACCATTCAAACACCAAATCCAAGGACTAACCGACAGGGTAACCAGCCCCAAACTGACGGTCCTATTCCGAATCCGAGGACTAACCGACAGGGTAACCAGCCCCAGACTGACAGTCCCATTTACGAAGTAAATCTCGATATATCCAAAAGAATGTTGCCGCACACACTTCTCTATTCAAATGTTTCCAATATTCCTTTGACATTACTTGTGGACTCCGGTGCCGCAGTATGTCTCCTGAAGAAGTCATGTATTCTGAATAATCCAAAATTAATCCAAGAATCCATAAAACTCAAAGGCATAGACCCTGGTGACGTTCCAACGCCAACCGAGGGTCATTTTCAACTCAAACTCCAGCTGACTAACAACAAATTCATATCCTACAGATTCCATGTCATCAAAGACATAAGCTTACCTTATGATGGCATTATCGGTTCGGATCTGCTCACAGCTTTCGGGTGTAAAATTGATTATACCACCGATGTCCTGAGGTTAGGAAAACAAGACATTAAATTGCATTTTTTAAATCCTTCTTATGTCATTCCACCTCGTACCGAAACCATCATTGAATGTTCGGTGCAAAACCCAAATCACCTCACCGAAGGCGTCATTCAAGATCAACATTTGTCCAACAATCTGTTAGTTTCCAATTGCATTGTCAAGGTAAAGGAAAACAATCGTGTAAACCTTTCAGTAGTGAACACATCCGAATCTCCTATCAACGTAAATTCTAATTTAAGCTTCAAAGTTGAACCTTTAAATGCCTATGCAGTCAAACTTAGTGCTAGTCCACATGACACTTCCAACCGCACGATTGCGGTCATGAATTCATTGAGAACCAATCATCTCAATCAAGAAGAATGTGATGCTCTTACGGAACTATGTTCCCAATATTCTGATATCTTTCATCTACCCGATGACCAATTGTCCTATACTAATGTTCTTAATCATGAGATTAAAACTAATAGTAATATCCCTATCCACACGAAATCCTATCGCTTCCCAGAATTTCATAAAAAGGAAGTCGATAATCAAATCAACAAGATGCTTGACAGTAACATTATAAAACCATCCTCTTCTCCTTGGAGTTCTCCAATTTGGATAGTTCCCAAAAAGCTAGACTCTCAAGGCCAGCGAAAATGGCGAATAGTCATTGACTACCGGAAGTTAAATGACATAACTATCGGGGAAACGTATCCTATTCCCCAAATATCCGAAATCTTAGACCAGCTGGGGAAAAGTAAATATTTTACCACTCTAGATCTCGCGTCTGGTTTCCATCAGATACTCATATCTCCAGAAGACGCGCCAAAAACCGCATTTTCCGTACCTCAAGGTCATTACCAGTTCACCCGAATGCCGTTTGGGCTTAAAAACGCACCTTCCACGTTCCAGAAGTTGATGAACATGTGTCTCACAGGGCTGCAGGGCTCTAGATGTTTCGTATACCTAGATGATATAGTAATTTACTCATTTGATCTGAATTCACATATATCCAATCTCGAATCTGTCTTTGATAGGCTTCGAAAATTCAATTTAAAGCTGCAACCCGAGAAATGTGAGTTCCTCCGGAAAGAGGTTGCCTATTTAGGCCACATCATCAGCGAAAAAGGCGTCAGAACAAATCCCGATAAGACAAAAGCGGTCACAGAGTATCCTGTTCCCCAGTCTCCGAAAGATATTAAGTCATTTTTGGGTCTGGTATCTTATTACAGGCGGTTTATACCCGAATTCGCCAAACTAGCAAAACCTTTAACGTCCTTACTAAAGAAAGATGTCCCTTTTTCGTGGCAGAACGAACATCAACTCGCTTTTGAGATCCTGAAGGAAAAACTCGTTTCTGCCCCAGTCCTAGCGTATCCAGATTTCACGCAACCTTTCAATCTCACATGTGATGCTTCAAGCTATGCTATATCCGCTATATTATCCCAAGGTCTAGTTGGTCAGGACCGTCCGATAGCCTATGCATCTCGCACACTAAATAAAGCCGAATCCAATTATAGTGTGACAGAAAAGGAATGTCTTGCCATAGTTTTCGGAACCAAAGTGTTCAGACCTTATCTTTATGGCCATCGCATCATAATCCTTTCAGACCATAAACCATTGCAGTGGTTATTCAATTGTAAAGACCCAGGTTCAAGACTCATTAGGTGGCGATTAAAGCTGGAGGAGTTTGAATATAATATTCAACATAAGAAAGGGAAAATCAACACAAATGCCGATGCCCTATCACGGTTTCCCGTCAATCCTGTCCAGCCGATGGAACCGCCTAATCCTATCAACGTAGGGGAACCCAATCCAGAATTAGATAGGGATTTAATGGATCTACTTATATCTCCACCTTCGTTTAATCCTGATCAAATTGCATCCCAAGATCCAGATCTCATTGATCCTTATGAAGACATCCTGCCCTTACCTGATATAAACTTACCGTCCAATATCCCAGATATCCTTAGAGATGAAATCGAAAATGAAGTTGATAACTTACCTCAATCCGTTCCAAATTTATCCGATATTCATCCTGATTATGACCCTATGCCATCTACGAGTGCTAATCCAGATTTACCTGTCGATGATTATCCCACTTTCCTGAAAATAATATCAGAAAAAAATAAATCATTTAACACAGAAATCAAAGAACATAACGAAAGTCTCATGAAATCTCCTGCTAAAATTATCCTAGTACCTACCTCCATCGATTTAGATGAGTCCAATCCTTATATTCCAGAAATTCTAAACGATTCAGAAGTCAATACTAGTATATGTGATTCTGAAAAAGAACTCTTCCTGTTTAAAAAGGTAGATCTTAATAACAAAGTGTATTATCTGCTGTTTTTCAAAGTCCATCATTTTGATCAGGCATCTTATCCAGAAATCTTCGAAACCCTGAAAAGAATTAGGAACGAATTAGTAGTTTTAGGAAATATAAATGAGATTGGCATTTCCGATTTAAAGAATCCTTTCGAAAAACATTCATTTATCAAAATCTATAATATTCTAACTTACCTTTTCCATGACACAAAAATTAAAGTCAATATCTATCACAATAACATTATATATCCTGCTCCAACTGAAATTAAGAAAATTTTATTCGAAAATCATGATATCCCTATAGCGGGTCATTTAGGCTCAGCACGCATGTACAATAGAGTAAAGCAATCATACTATTGGAAAGGCATGCGAAGTGATATAGAAGCCTATGTAAAACAATGTAAATCCTGTCAAGAGAATAAAGCACTTAGAAAAGTAAACCGTGCTCCCATGCAAATTACCAGTACGTCGACCGAACCATTGCAACGCATATCCATCGATATTGTCGGTCCACTTCCTGAATCTGGTATCGCAAAATTAAAATTTATCCTAACCATCCAAGATGACCTCACCAAATTCTCTTCAGCCTACCCAATTCGTAGTACTACAGCAGAAGAAACTTGCGAGTGCCTACTTCACTACATATCTATATTCGGAATCCCTAAAATAATTGTTACCGATCAAGGCACAAACTTCACATCAGATCTATTCAAAAAGACATGCGAATTCCTCAAAATTAAAAACCTATGGTCTTCTCCTTATCATCCTCAAACTCAAGGAGCTTTAGAAAGAAGTCATTCCACTCTAAAAGAATATCTCAAACCCTATACCAATGCCGAACATACGAATTGGCCTCGTTATGTATACACAGGAATGCTCGCCTATAATACGGCTATCCATTCTACAACGCATTTTACACCGTATGAATTAGTGTTTGGTAGCAAACCATTTATACCCAACTCCATATATGACGAGCCACAAGGAGCCACGTATCCTGATTATGTCCGTATGTTACAAAATAGACTGAAATATTCCCGAGAAAAAGCCATAGAGTTTATTAGAAAATCAAAGGAATCTTCAAAAATTTTATATGATATCCATACTCGTCCAATCAAATATAAAATCGGTGATTATGTATATCTAAAAAATCACCTAAGGCTGCGTAAGGCCTTGTCCCCCGTCTGGAAGGGACCTTACAAAATAGTAAAGATCAATGGAAATAATACACTTACCTTACTCATCAACCGGCGTCATGTTACTCACCACTACGATCAAGTGAAACTCGCTGATGTCGGGAACAATCTATAACATAATTATGTTGGTGAACGGTTTAGATAGATAAGTTAGCAATTAATAGAAATAGCACTTAAGTATTAGGCATATAGGTTACGTTTTAAGGAAATACATAACTTACCTTATTTGGGTTTAGTCGTAATTCTAATTATTATTTGCAGAGTTACAACTCGGGGTCAAACGTATCAGGAATACCTTCAACCAGTCACTTCAAGTTCAGGCATTTATTTTGATTATTTGGGCACAGTGAAAATTAATAACGGCTACTTAAATGTTTTGATACCATTGGACATATCTCATTTTGCACCACACATACAAAACATCGAATCAGCTTTGAAGACGACTACATATTTATGTAACCAAACTCGAATCTTAGAAATTGAAATAGAATGTCATAATAGATTAAAACCTTTAGCTGTACGACAACAAGATATAAACAGGGAATTTGAATCTATCTCACACTTATTTGATAACCGATTAAAACGTGCCTGGATAGGAGGTATAGGAACTATATTGAAACAGATCTTTGGCACTTTAGATGAAAACGACGCCCTAAAATATAATGAAGCTATAGAATCTATTCGAAATAATGAGAAACAATTGGTTTAATTAATGAAAGAAAATATTTTGGTCACTACCTCAATCATAAGATCTTATAATGACACCTTGAATAAAATTAAGAGTAACGAAGCTAACTTAAATGAAGCTATTGACAACCTCTCACATAACGTAAGGAATATTTCTGAAGAAATCAATGGATTACGCATTCTTCTTAGTGTAGATGAAATTTTTAATAGTTTAGAAACCTCACTACTTACCTTGTCATTCCAACTGGAACACCTAATCAACGCTATTTTGTTCAGCAGCCAAAATATCTTACATCCATCGATCATAACTTCACAGCAATTGTACCGAGAGCTTGCCAATAACTACAGATACTTACCTAGTGATTTAAGATTACCTGTAACTCTAGACGTAAACACCGTTCATCATATTTTAAGAGTATCTAAGCTTGTTTGTTATTATGTAGATTATAAGATTATATTTGTTTTACAGGTACCATTAGTTGGTATTAAAGAATACTTAATATTCCATAATATTGCCTTACCTACACCATATAATGTTAAAGAATCCAATAAATTCAGTTTAATTATACCTAGCTCTAAATATATTGCAATGACTAAAGACAAATCTCAATATTGTAATTTAGACGATTTGAATAACTGCAGAACTGTAACCCCGGGTAACTTTATTTGTGACGTCACAAATGTCTACGCAGCCGATGCTAGACCTACCTGTGAGAGTGAATTACTGACCAAAGTGATTAGTGAAATACCAAAGCAGTGCGAAATTAAATTCATATTCGGGACAATAGATATCTGGAAACCTTTAGTAAATAACAAGTGGATTTTTATTCAATCGGAACCAAATAAAATCTCAATTGATTGTGCGAACTCAAAACTTTATGAAACAACAATACTATCCACAGGAATACTTACTATACCTAAGGAATGTACTGGACACTGTAAAAGTACTACACTTATCCCTAAGTATGATGTAATAAACATTACATCACCTATTAACAGCATACCGGATTTCAATTTAATTAATGATACCTGTTGTAACATAGTAAGATTCAATAGTCTTATAGAAGATGTGTCCCCTATCCATTTACAAAATATAGATTTGGACGAATTTAATTCAAGGAACAAAATTGTACTAGACTCCCTTTTAGATAACTTACAGAAAATTGACAACAGTCCGCATATAATAAGATATGGGGCACATTACTCAAGTTCGATTATTTTCATTTATATTGTAATTGCTTTATTTTTATGTTGTTTAGCTTTTAGACATTTTTATCCTTGTAAACCTGGCGGCAACCGAGCTTTACAATTTACATTAAATAACTCATCACCACAGCCTGTAGCACATTTAGAGGATAGACAAAATTCTGATCTAGAACTGGATCACATTGCTCCAATTAGAAGTCAAATTTAGTATCACGAAGACTTTAGAATCAACCCTTAAGTCTCCTCTTAAAGGGGGAGATGTTATATCCTTGTATTGTAAGGAGTTATGCTTACGAGATACCTACTCAGCATTATATATATTATGTGTATTTCTTAGCAGTGACCCATCTCCAGTCACGGTCTGATCTTCTCAAAGAACGGTTGCGTCCGGGGGTTAAAATAATATCCTTAATTGTATCTTAATCCTTTATTAAACTCTTAATCAGTAAAATATCTTTTTTAAAACCCCTTCGGACTTCTGTCGTATAACAGCACCATCAAACGATACAATGAAGACTCTAGTGTAGATGACAGGTCAAGAAGTGGTCGCCTCGGTCTGTTAGGACTCCAGCAGTGATAAAAGCTGTGAAGGCGCGAATTCAAAGAAATCCCAAACGTAAGCAGAAACTGTTGGCCCTTCAGATGGGGTTAAGCAGAACCACGGTGAAAAGGGTGTTAAATGAAGACTTAGGGCTTCGGGCATATCGAAGAAAAACAGGACATCGTTTGAATGCTCGTCTAATGGACCTGAGAATGAAGAGATGCGGCGCTTTGTTGAAGCGGTACGCGGGAAAAAAATATCGAGATATTCTTTTTTCAGATGAAAAAAATTTTACCGTAGAAGGGAGCTACAACAAACAAAATGATAAGGTGTACGCACACAGTAGTGAAGAAGCGAGCAACCGTATTCCGCGTGTCCAACGAGGTCATTTTCCATCCTCGCTCATGGTATGGTTGGGAGTTTCTTATTGGGGCTTAACAGAGGTACATTTTTGTGAGAAAGGTGTAAAAACGAATGCAGTTGTGTATCAAAATACAGTCCTGACGAACCTTGTGGAACCTGTTTCTCATACCATGTTCAATAACAGGCACTGGGTATTCCAACAAGATTCGGCGCCAGCTCATAGAGCGAAGAGCACACAAGACTGGCTGGCGGCGCGTGAAATCGACTTCATCCGGCACGAAGACTGGCCCTCCTCCAGTCCAGATTTGAATTCGTTAGATCACAAGATATGGCAACACTTGGAAGAAAAGGCGTGCTCAAAGCCTCATTCCAATTTGGAGTCACTCAAGACATCCTTGATTAAGGCAGCCGCCGATATTGACATGGACCTCGTTCGTGCTGCGATAGACGACTGGCCACGCAGATTGAAGGCCTGTATTCAAAATCACGGAGGTCATTTTAAATAAACTTTAGTGTCATAAGAATCTATGTTTTGTTAAGTTCATTTTGGTATATAAATGGTTACATAATGAATAAACTTGTTTCAATTATTTTATATTAAACATGTGACAGAATTTATGACCTGACTAGGTATATTATAGGCTTGCGTTTGACCACGATCTCGCCTGATGGTAAGCGATGATGCAGTCTACGATGGTACACGCTTGCCTAGAAGAAACCTATTCACTCGCGACTTAAAGATACCCAGGTTGTAGATATCTGGAAACACACACTCTGGCAAGTCGTTCCACTCTTTGGCGGTACGCATAAATACCTCCAATGGGAGGTATTTCTACCATATAGCGGTGGCGCACCGCAGAGCGTCTGGTTATCCGTTGATAGAAAGGAGATGGTGGAATCAGGTTGAAAAGTTCCGCCGCACACTCCCCGAAATGTACTCGATAAAAAACCGAGAGGCTAGCAACCTTTCGTCGATGCTCCAGGCTGAGGAGCCTTGCATCAACTAGCTCATCGTTGCCTATGAGCTTCTTGGCTCTTCTCTCAATTGATTCCAGAGCTTCAAGTTGGTACTTCGCTGATCCGTCCCAGAGGTGAGAACAGTACTCCAAACACGAACGGACTTGTGCTTGGTACAAGTTGAGCAACTGTCCCGGTGTGAAGTAGTGCCTGATTCAACGAATCCATGATTTCAACCAAGGCCTATATTATATACGGCACAGGCGAAATCGCTTTTGAAATAGGCTAATTGAATCGAAAACATTTCTATTGAGGAAGGACGGTTCAGCAGACTTCAGCATTAATGTGCTAAGTTTCCCCATTCATGAAACTTGTGCCTATGCGTAGGGATTCGGTAGTTAGTATTGTCTTACTTCTGAGAACTTAATCTGAAGCTTGCGTAACTTATCCATAAAACAAATTTGAAATGGTTCGACTCGTAGAGAGATTTTGATAACCGAGTAGTAAGATAAGTTATCATCTACCATAACGTCTACTGACCTTCCAAAAGCTCGACTTTTTACAAAATACTATTCACAAATCCTACATGCAATGACAATAAGTTTCGAATATGCAATCACCCTACAATATTTGACGACCTCCGTGGCGCAGTGGGTGAATAGCCGACTGAGACGCAGGAGGTAGCGGGTTCGATTCCCGCCGCGGAACAAATGTTTGCATGATCTACAGATATTTGTTCCGGGTCTGGATGTTTTTCTATATACTATAAGTATGTATTTACAAAAAAAAAATTATATAAGTATTCTATCAGCTATCTGGTTCTCATAATACAAGCTCTGCTTAGTTTGGGGCTAGATAGCGCTGTGTGAAATGTCCAACAATATTTATTTATTTATTTATATAAGTATAAAAGGTAGATATATCAAACACCCTCATAAGTTAACTCGTAGTATACCAGTCTACTCCAGTTCGCTAAATCCTTTCAGCTTGTAGAAAGTTCCCTTGAAACTTTACGGACAACTCGTTAAGTAGTCTACAAATCCATATCCACATCGCAATAAAAGTCTTTTGTAACATCGTACTTTAGCGCAGAATACAGGTAGACGCGTCGATGCCAACTCACGTGAGAACGATAGCGTGAATAAACGAAAACATTTTATTGTACAACACGAAAGAAACAAACATAAAACAACCGGCCAAGTGCGAGTCGGACTCGCGCACGAAGGGTTCCGTACCAATATCTATAAAAAAGACAAAAATATCATGTCTGTTTTATGGGAGCCCCACTTAAATATTATCTATATTTTAATTTAATTATTTATATTTAAAGTGAATATATAACTAAATATTCTGTGAATATTTCAAGCGTCTACCTTTTGCCGTTGTCAATATCGAGCAAAAACGAGCAAAAAAAATCACGTTTGTTGTATGGGAGCCCCCGTAAATATTTATTTTATTCTGTTTTTAGTATTTGTTGTTATAGCGGCAACAGAAATACATCGTCTGTGTAAATTTCAACTGTCTAACTATCACGTTTCATGAGATACAGCCTGGTGACAGACGGACAGACAGACAAACAGACGGACAGACAGACAAACAGACGGACGGACAGACAGACAGCGGAATCTTAGTAATAGTTATAATAGTAATCTTAGTAACCGTTTTACCCTTTGGGTACGGACCCCTAAAATCTACAGATATTTGTTCTTATTCTGGTGGTTTCTTTAATATATTATAAGTATGTATTTACAAAACAAATAATTATATAAGTATTCTATCAGTTATCTGGTTCCCATAGTACAAGCTCTATTTAGTTTGGGGCTAGATAGCGCTGTGTGAAATGTCCAGCAATATTTATTATTATTTTAATATTTAGTTTACTTAGTTACCTACTGTCTACTAACTTATTATTATAAGATTTTTATAAATTAGTTACTTTCATAATAGATGACATGTCTGACAAAGAAATGAATTAAATGATAAAATAAAAATGTCGCGACTCGTAGAGCTTGTCCAAAAAGGGCGAATTCGCCGCGATTCTCTCGCGTGTATTACGCGCGGCCGTTGCGTCCAGGAGCGTACCAACGCGCAAGCATTTGGGGAAGGATCAACAATTCAGTATCAAAATTTTGGGGCTCCATTTCTCTTGATACGTGCACTCGCTCTGAAGTTCGCGCGTAATCTGGACGCAACAAGGCGTCTCTAGTATCTCGACTCGCGCGCAACACGCGCGTATAACGCGCGAGTCGAGACTCTGGCGAAGTGTACGCGATTTACGCGCGTATTTTAAATTCGCGTGATGCTTGTGGACGCAGTGTATTGGCGGCAAGTATCTCGCCTTCGCGCGTATCGATACGCGGCGAATTCAATACAATACAATACAATACAATTCTTTATTTATAACGCCAAGTTACAAGTCAAAAACACAAATAAACAAAAAAGTTATATAGGTCAGGAATAAATTGAATATTTAGAATTATTAAAATATCTAATATAAATATAGTGTATTAATTGTATAATAAATTCATTTTATCAAAAATTATATAATAGGCAATGTGTAGAACTCATCTACAGAGTAAAAAGAACTCTCTAAGAGCCATTTTTTCAATCTATTTTTAAACATTATGGTGGAAGTTGTATCCCTTTTAATATTGTCCGGCAGCCTGTTGTAGACCGAGGGACCCATTATATATACGGACCTCTCCGACTTGCACAGCTTGTGCGCGGGCGTGACGAGGACGTGAGCGAGCTTGTCACTGCGCAGAGCGCGGCCGGTGTTCACACCTCGCCTCTGGAACTCATCGATGTTGATATGAGTGAAGAGGGCTACTTGGTATATAAGTTCACAGGGGAGAGGCATGATATTCAGCTCTTTAAACAAGTCTCTACACGACACATCGTCATCCACGCCGACAATCGCGCGCACGGCCCGCTTTTGCATGACGAAAACTCGCTGGACATCCGCGGCTCGCGCCCACAGCTCCACACCGTAGTAGGTGAGAAAGCTATGGACGGTCGCAAAGTAACACGCCAGTACTACGCTACGAGACGCGGTGTTAGCGAGCCGTCGCAGTGCAAAACAGGTACGACCTAACTTGGAGCAGAGCTCCTCTATATGTGCCTCCCAAGTGAGTCCGCTGTCAATGAAGAACCCTAAAAGTTTTGTATTTTCGACCATCCGTAGTGTGGTGTTCCCGGCAATCACGGTACAAGGTGGCGATGTTGTGCCATTGAAGCGAAAGGTCATGAAGCAGGTCTTTTCACTATTGAGGGCTAAACCGTTTGATTTAAACCAATGTTCGAGCCTTCGAACTACATTGTTCAACCTGAGCTCTAGTTCGAGTGTTGACGGCGCAGTCACAATGGCCGCCACGTCGTCTGCGTACATGTACACTTGCGCGTCGCTCACGTACTCGGGTAGGTCGTTGAGCAGTAGGCTGAACAATGTGTTCGAGAGGCAGGAACCCTGCGGTACCCCCATAGTGTTCTCCAGCTCCACTGACCGTAAACGCCCTTGATCGCCAACCACTGTTTGAGTACGGTGCGACATAAAAGAAGTCAGCAAGGACAGCGCCGGGCCGCGTATGCCATAGAAATGGAGTTTGTTGGCGATCAGGTAGTGGTCAGCAGTGTCGAACGCGCGCGAGAGATCACAGCACAGTAAAGCGACGTGCTGGCCCGCCTCGCGCGCGCTCAGCACGCGCCACAACACTTCTCGCACCAGGTCTGTTGTAGCACGCCCGGCCCTGTATGCGTACTGCCTGTCAGACATTAAGTTGCCGTCTCCTATAAAGGATAAGAGTCTTTTATTGAGTCCCAGCTCAAATATCTTACTAATTGCGGGTACCAGTGATATAGGTCGGTAGGACTTCATTTCCGACTTCTTACCTTTACTTTTTTTATTCGCCCCTTCTGGACAAGCTAGATCTGTGAAGCATTCATAGATCTGCCAAAAGTAACAAAATTCAGTCAAGACAGACTTAATTATTTATGGGAGGTTCTTCTATCCGTCGGTAACCGACTTCGAACCGTATCTCCTTGAAAAAGTGTCAAATTAGTGTCAAACTTTTTCAAACACGTTTTCAAGTAGAAACGAGTCGTAGCTGGATATAGGAACCCGCCACTAATCAGCAGGAAAAATAAAAAGCTTATTTTCTACATAAACGTTTCCTACTCTTTGGCCCATTTCTAACACGGCACGCACAATGAAATGTAGGTTAAATACGTGCCTATTAGATATAACTGCATAATGTACCCTAATACTTGCGCATAGAGTCTCCTGGCTACACTCGTTAGTTTTCATGAGGTAACCTATGAATAGGCAACTATTAGAGGAAATAAATGCCTTCTTTATATTTCCGTATGTACTCATGAAAAGGTATATTTCGTAGTTTGTCGTATCATAATGACATCGCTTGGGGACAATAGTCTACTTACGCGTTAGGTGTTCGGGAAAACTTTGTCCATTTGTTTTTCTCATATAGCAGTTAGAATACTTGTAGTTTTGTCAGACATACATTAATTAATGAGTTTTTTTTTCGAGTAATTCACAAAACATTGGCACAACTCATTTACCATCGTTAATTGTGTTTTACAAGAATATAATGAGCAGCAGAGTAAGTATTAATGCGGTTAAATAATTTATAAAATAACTAGTGGACCCGCCGAACTTCGTATCGGCTTGACATGCATAGGTATAACGCGGGCTGTCAATATAAGTCACCCTGGTAGAATTGTCAATTGTTGTCCCCGGCCATCATTATGTATGAGAAAATGAATGACTTCCACAAATAATTCAATACCAAAATTAGCCAAATCGCGTGATCAGAGTTGATCAATAAAAATTACTTATAAAAATGTCCACCCAAAGGTTGTCTGAAAGAGATCACTTTCATCGATAAGACCGGCCAACATAATAAATCAATTTGTAAAACGTTATATTGTATTTTATTTTGGTATACAATAAGGAGTTAGGTATCTAATCTAATAATCACACAGTTGTCTGAACAGATCGGCAAATTCGATGGTGAGTTCATTCGATGGATAATAAATTTTGATAAAGTATGAAGCTATCGTTATCAAACTTGAAACTGGTAAACTGCTGTTAACTGGTCGTTTGTTACCATAGTATCTCAAACCTCTCTGTTCACTGTACAATCCTGAACAAAAGCGACTTCACATTTTCAGACCCAGAAATCGAATTTTCAAACAATTTTTTCACGCCTACATGGAAAACTTTTTTCCTAACAGGCTTGATTTATTACACAGAAAAAATAAACCTATTAGAACAACTGCTAGTGACAGAGAGGTTTTAAAAATTAACTTGGAAGTACATATGTTCTATTTGTATTTATATTTATTTATAAAATTTAGTATTTAGTTATATGTTTATTTTGGTACTAGTGGTCCCGCCGAACTTCGTATCGGCTTGACATGCATAGGTATAACGCGGGCTGTCAATATAAGTCACCCTGGTAGAATTTTCATTTGTTGTCCCCGGCCATCATTATGTATGAGAAAATGAATGACTTCCACAAATAATTCAATACCAAAATTAGCCAAATCCTTCCACCCGTTCTCGAGTTTTAGCGAGACTAACGAACAGCAATTAATTTTTATATATATAGACAATATATCTCGGGATAACTCCTACCGAAGCATCTGTTTCAAACGATATTCATTTTTTTACATCCTCTTTGACGATATTTGCAGCACGCATTCTGTCAATTCTATGTCAAACGTCATAAGGTTACATTATAAAAGCGCTAAGGTTAGATTATAAATAATTTTATATGGTGGTTAAGTATTCTTAAATTTTCTAATTTTGCGTGCAAATTTCTTAATTTTTTCTTTCATAAGAACTTTCTCCTGACAATAAGAAATACAACAAAAAAAGAATTGGCCAAATTGGTCCAGGCGTTGTTGAGTTATGCGCTTACCAACACATTTTGCGATTCATTTTTATGTTATAGATTTCCATTAATCATCATCATCATCCACAGCCTGACTTCACCCATTGTTAGGTATAGGCCTCCCCAAGTTTGTGCCATCCACCACGATCCTGCGCTAGTCTCACCCACTGACGGCCCGCGACCGTTACGATGTCGTCCACGCATCTCGCTGCTGGTCGTTAATTGATTTCTAATTTCCATTATTGCACAAAAATATTGCTTACATCCCAATGAGTGTAATGTTTACGGAAAGCCTCTTTAATACGTTCTCCATCATCAGATCCTCACTAAACTTAAATGGAATCACCTTGAAGGTACACCCTATATTATTATATATGTGTGGAGATTTTTATTGTGTACGGTTGTTTGTTTGAGAATTGAGATCGATTGTGTTTTGGAGAATTGAGATTATTAAGGAAGTTTTTTGGAGACCCTGACCAAAACTGCGACGAGATAGGACAATACAATCTCAGTTGGCGCCTGCGGCCACTTGTTTTCCTCTGGAGCGGCGAAGCGACTAAGGTGAGTGGTGGGGTTCTCATCCTTTGCAATTTCATAGTGATCCTGAAGCCTGGTGGATAGGCCTTGGCCAAAACATTTGTGTCAAACTTTTGACACGTTTTCAAGGAGAAACGAGTCGTAGCTGGTTACCGACGGATATAGAAACCCGCCATTAATCAGCAGGAGTTAATCGCCATTAATCCATTAGTCATTCTAACATTTTCCTTCAAGTGTATCTAATAAATAATAATACATACAAATATTGCTGGACATGTCACACAGCGCTATCTAGCCCCAAACTAAGCAGAGTATACTATGGTAACTAGATAACCGATAGAATACTTATATCCTTCTTTTTTGTAAATACATACTTATCATATATAGGAAAGCATCCAGACCCGTAACAAATATCTGTAGATCATGCAAACATTTGTTCCGCGGCGGGAATCGAACCCGCTACCTACTGCGTCTCAGCCGACTATTCGCCCACTGCGCCACGGAGGTAGTCAGCCAATTGGTTAAGAATTTGGCAACATATCGTTTTTTAAGGGACTCAGAACAAACATTCAGTCTGTTACAAAGTTTAATGTTGGCGGCGTGGTGGGCGGTAGAGCAGTTTAGAGCTCGAAGCGAGTTGAGGGCAATTTGCTTATTGCATGAATAAAACTATATAAACAAAATACGATTATAAAATAATCATCTAATTGTTACATTTTTGTGTTCAATGCAATACCGATGCATCTCAGACAATTGCGCTAAAACTTATTTTGTTACTTAATACTAGTGGTTCGCCCCGAACTGAGATTTAGCGAGTCTTCCAAACCACAAAAAAAATATTTCTAGGGCGACTGTCGCAACAATGCCTAAACGTATTTAGTGGCTAAATATGATTTAAGGAGTTCAAATCATACAAATACGTAAAATTTAAACATGTTTAGTCGCTACATACGTTTAGGGATCATTGTGCAAGCCGGCCTTAATCTTTGACTAATAAAATAGTGCCACGAAATGATAAACCAACATACTTTTTATTTAAATTAACGGGAGTTCATGAAAAAATTGGAAAATGTATTTTTTTTTTTTTTTTTTTTTTAGTCTTTATTAATGAGCTTAATCACAATGGCAATTATGCCGCTCAGTTGTTACAGCAAAAACACATTACTAACTAATCAAATTTGTAGGTAATCTAGAAATCAACAACCCTAGCTTGAATTAAATACAACTAAGACCATCAATGATCTGAGTTGAACTTCAACTCGTAAAGCATTACTAAATATTTAATTTTATCTGAAAATGGATTTGACAATATAATGTTGCAATCAGCAGATTCTTTCAGAAATTGTTTACAATTATTAGATCGATATGCCTCGTTATGGGCACATTCCAACAAGACATGCATTAAGTCCTCCGGTACACCGCAGAGGTCACAGTTCGGTGACGGGACTTTACCCATTAGAAAAGCAAATGTCTTCGATGGAATATGACCTGAACGAAGCCTCATCGTCACTACTGCGGCTCTTCTAGATATATTATGATTATCAATCCATGGGATTCTAAAGGGTTGCGGTTGGACGGTTTTATACCAAATACCTACTTCTTTTGAACGTAAATCAAAATATTCTTTCCAGAGGTTGTAACACTGCCTCTTTATCAAATAGATACAATCAGTATAATATGGTAATATGGTATATTCCATTCCGTCAGTCGTAGCTTGTGCTGCTAAGTAATCAACTTGTTCATTATACTCAATACCACAGTGAGAGGGAATCCATTGCAACTTAACCGATCTGTAATTAGATGTCAATTCAATAATAGTGTTCAGAACAGAATAGGCTGTCGGTGAGCCTCGGATACCCGAAGCACACCGAGCCAAATGCTGAAGCGCGCTTCTTGAGTCGGTAAACACCACCACGTTATCGTACCTATCCAATGAAGTCGCGTATGAAAGAGCTTCGCTAATAGCGATAAGCTCCGCTTCCATTATGCATATATCTGTATTGATTTTAAATTGTTGACTCAGGTTACATTGTGGGTCAAAGAAAGCTGCACCAATTCCATTTCTGGCCTTGGATCCGTCTGTAAATAATTTATAAAAATTCCTATAATGCTGGTTAATAAAATCTACACAAATTAATTTTAATCTAAAAGAATGATAACTACGTTTAGGTCTGGAAAGGTTTAGAATGTTTAAACAAACGATATTACCTAAATCAAGTGCGCTTACCCAAGTGTTCATAGAAAACATCTCTAATTGGTGGCACGTATGAATGCTTGTGTCAGCAAGATACTCGTACGATGATAACAGTAACGGTTTCTTTTTATTGCGCCAGTACCTATCGTTTTGATATTGAGATAACTCATTTATAATGTTAATGGTAATGTTATTGGTACGAGATCTTGCTTTCAACATAAATTTACCTGCTAAGTACATTCTCCGTACATGCAATGGAGGGAGACATACTTCACTTTCCATTGCATGTATGGGAGTTGTTTTAATAAATCCTCCAATGATTCTTAGTGATTGATTTTGAATTTTATCTAGTTTATAAATTAAAGTTTTACTACAATTATTATATAAAAAACATCCATAATCAAGTCGACTCCTAATAATAGCAATATATAATTTCCGTAGATGTTTGGGATGTACTCCCCATCCAGACCCTGCCAATACTTTAAAAATATTTAAATACTTAGAAACTTTGATTAACAACTCCGCAATATGTTTATTCCATTTCAATGAACGGTCCAACCACATCCCCAGATATTTTACGGCAATAACTACGTCTATTGGGCTATCGTTTAAATTAAGTACAATCGGCTGTCGGTAAATACCTTTTTTAAAAATACAAACCTTCGTTTTAACAGGTGATATATCTAAGCCCAGATCAATTAACATCGTATACATTTTGTTTAACGCCGATTGTAATTCTTTTGTTGCATCAGAAATATTTTTACGTGTTATGTACAGTGCGTAATCATCAGCGTACTGCGAAATAACTACGTTAGTAATCTCCTTACAAATATGAAGAGTTGCAATGTTAAACAGCAAAGGAGATAACGGATCTCCTTGGGCTATACCGCGCCCTGTACACCTGGATAAAATTACATTTTCAACTTGTACACTTAAATACCTCTCCTTCAAAAATGTCCACAGGTATTTACAGATTTTAGAGCCAACACCCAATCGGTCCAAGTTAGAAAGCAATACGGTAATGTCGATATTGTTGTAAGCATTTTCTATATCAATAAAGCAACCTAAAGTTATTTGATCTCTCGAGAAACCTAACTGTATTCTAGATATCAAATTACTAAGATTATCAATCGATGATTTAGTTTTCCTAAATCCTGTGGTCTCTTCATAAAACAAGTTTCGATTTTCCATAAACCACTCCAATCTTTTCGATAACATACTATGAAAAATTTTACAAAAACAAGACATAAGAGAAATAGGTCGTAATGCCGATTCAGATGAGGGGTCACGACCTGGCTTTGGTATAGGTATAATACGTATTTCACGCCATTGGGAGGGTACAAAACTTAATGAATAGAACAGATTGAATAATGCAAGAAGAATATTAAATGCGTTGCCTGGAAGACGATTGATCATTGAGTAAGAAATAAGATCAACACCAGGCGATGTGTCTTTCGATTTAATACAGCTTTGTAGTTCACACAGCGACAAGGGAGATTCGATTTGGGTATTACGAGATGCAAAAGTGGGATATTTTGGGCCAACAAAGTCAGGAGTCAAGTTATGTAGCAGCTTATTTGCCATTGATTCGTCGACATAATTATTAGTTGATCTATAACCTTTCAACCATTTCATCCTACGCCACATCTCAGTTACCGATGTCGTCTCATCTATCGAGGAATAGAAATCAGAATAGGATTTACGTTTAGCACTTCTTATAAGTCGTTGTGCATCTCTTATCTTATCATTTAATGTTGCTAAATTATTAGGGGTGGGATTTTTTCTGAATAGTGTAAGAGCAAGCCGTCTTTCCGCAACCGCTTTCGATAAATCGGGATTCCAATAATGTTTTGGGATAAAATGCTGTGAAGGATTTTGACTAATTCTATAAAAAGGGATATGAGCATCAGCTGCTTCATTAATAGTGTTAAGGAATAAATCATAAGTCGTTTGTGGATCCTCATTAAATATTTCAAAATTAGTAAGTTGAAACTCAATGTATTTCTTGTATCCCTCCCAATCCGCCTTTTTATAGTTTCTTTTTTTAATAAATTGAGGACTATTAATTTGATAAGATACACCAATCATAATCATCAAATGGTCACTGCCCAGTGACTCATTAGTAACCTTCCAATCAAAGTGTAAAGCAATATCAGACGATGCTATAGAAATATCCGGGGAAGACTCCTGCAAAGTCCCATTTACATATTTAGAACGCGTAACTCCGCCATTATTCAGTGATACATAGTTATAATCTACCAACGAGTCAAAAATGTAACGACCTGTCATATCCGTCTTACAGGACCAGCTGGGGTGATGCCCATTAAAATCACCTAGTATTAGCGTATTGCAAGTTTTAAAAGAAAATACTTCGTTCCAGTCACTTTGAGAGGTTCGTACAGATGGAGGGCAATATATAGAAATAATATACTTAACAAAATGACAGTTAAAAATTTTAACACAAATACCTTCAATTCCAGGGTTTGATAATTGAAAGGGTATTAATTGCGTTTTAATGGATTTATGCGCTAAAATGGCCACTCCACCATACGAGTCCTCTCGATCTTGCCGAAAGATACTATAGTCCTTAATTCTAAAATTAATTTCACTATTGAGCCAGGTTTCACTCAGAACGGCTACATGAATTTTTTCACTACAAAGTAACTGTTCAAATTCCACTTGTTTAGGCCGAACACTCTGTGAGTTCCACTGTAGGATGTTAATTTTACACTTTAAACCCATTATAAACTAAAAAGGTTTTTAAAAGGCAGATCCCTGAGGTACTGCCCCGCCACCGATACTAACCATTCAATAGATAATGAAACAGACTGGACTATCTTTATCTTCATACTATCTTGTGAAAATACTATTAAACTCAATTTAGAAATCAATTGCTTAAAACTCAGCTTAGATTTATATTTCTCTCTTCTCTCTTTTCTTGCGCTCATTTCATTTTCTGACTCCTCGGAAACATTACTAAGCCCTGCTTCTGACTCAGACGAAATATCCCAGTTAAATTCTTCATTTTGACTACGATTTCTTTTGTTATTTTTCTTCTTTCGGGGTTTTTCCTGCATAGATTGAGAAATATCCATTGGGCATGGTTGAGTAGATGATGTTGCATCAGCAATACTGTCAGTATTGTCACGGCGCGTCGTATTTTTAACTTTACTCGCATACGAAGTCTTAATATTTGAGTGATTAAGTATTAGTGAACGAGCAGGTGTAGCGGCAGGCACGGACTCAGGCAACTCACATGAGGGAGTAGATAAGGCTGGTTGTTCATCATACACGGCAGGGGGTTCTGGGGGAACATACATCTGTATGGCTTTTCTGTAAGAATAGTTTGACTCCGCCATTAGGACTCGTAGACGTTTTTCTTTTTTAAAAATAGGGCATGTTCTATCTAACGACATATGACAACCAGTGCAGTTAATACATTTAAGTATTGTGGTCTCACAGTTAGCATGGCCTTTTCCACACTTAGGGCATACAATCTTTTTAGTAGGGCACATGCGTAATGTATGTCCAAATCTCCAACATCTTGAACACTGGGTGACAGGAAACACGTACGGTTCTACAACAATCTTCATCCCATATATAAACACACTAGTTGGCAAAGTGGGGCCCTTAAAACCTAGACGAATAGACTCGCTTTCTTCCCATCCCGAACCGTCCTGAGTCCTTCGCCTCAATCTTTTCACAGCAATCAGTTCATACGTAGTTGAAATAAGAGTCAACATGTCATTTTCGGTCAAGTCTAATTCCACGTCCTTAATCACTCCATAAGAGACAACTACTTCTAATGGTTTCTGACATCTCCAACCTAAATCTTGCAGAGGTTTGCATTGTATTAATTTTTCGGCGCTATCTGTGTTATCAAACTGTATAAACACCTTATAAGGGTTAAGGTATTTCACACGATTAATATTCTGAATCTTGTAGGTATCTAACAACTTGGCTAACGCAAACTGTTTAGGTAATTTGTCTGGGCAACTGACGTATATGTCTACTTTCTGCACTGTTCTCTTTCCGTTTCTTCCTACCGTTATCCATTGTTCTTCTTCATCAGTCTCTCGTCCTCTCTTACTTGGTCTCAACTGTGCTTCAATTTTCTCCATTTCCTGTGAATCCACTGGTAAAACAGTCTCCACTAACTCAACATAACTAGTATTATCCTCGATTAAAATGTTATTCATCACTTCTTCCTCCATCATTAAGTCCTCCGCCATGATGAACGAGGTGCACTAACAAATGCACCTCATTATATCAAGCGTAAGTACGTATGTAATTAGGCGATAAGCGCGGCAATCGAAACGATACGTGTGTTTAACGCACTAGCTCACGGCGAACCGGAAAATGTATTTAATGCTACATAAACAACTTAATATGTTACGTATTCTTTAACCATTACAAAAACAAATTTATGCAGATATGGTTATCAGATACCTAAGTATATCTTAACTAACGATCCATGCACTAGGCAAAGCCTGTATCGCGGGGTTAACAATGACTACGATTAACAAATTAAGATTTATTTATAATCCCAGTCAACGACTATTTAACGTATAATGATAAAAAACTAGAGAAATAAGAAATAAAAATACTTTAAATATTGATACTTAATCAGTGTAATACTTAAAGAAAGAAGAAAGATACTTAAAGAAAGTGATTTGACATTACATTTTTAGACACTGGTATTGTATAAATGTGATACGAAGCGCTGAGCAAACGACGTCAAAACAGGAGGATTTGGGAGTTTATAAACTCTACGCTTTTTTTTTCGTAACTTTTCGAAGACAGATCTGATTTGTGTGTAGACAAAAATATTTTCAGAACAAACAGCTGACGCACATTGAGAACGTTACATACTCTGTAAAGATCATCCGTTGGGTACATGCGCGGTTTTTTTGACATGACCTTGAGAACAGAGCGTTGAGCTCTTTCAGCTTGCAGCATTGTTGTTTTTGCAGCAGATCCCCAGCAGGTGATGCAATACATTACAAGAGATTGGCATAAGGCATGGTACACAGACATAATAGTGACAGGGTTTGCAACATCGCGAAGTTGTCTCATTACATTTACCACTTTTCTGTCCCTGCCAGATAAAAATTTAATGTAATTTTAAAATGAGAGATTCTCATCTAGTAGTATCATGTATTGTGGTTACACGTTTTTGGGGTACAAACTGCAGTTATTCTGGATTTCAGACTTTTGCCTATATTTGTGTCACTAAAGCTACACTTGTACCAAATTTCAGAACTGTGGGGTACCCTGTGAATTTTCTCAAAGTTCAGTTTTTGTTTTGGCTAATAACTTAAAAACTCCAAGGTTTAAACTAAAAACAAAAACGGGGTCGAAATGTAGTCACAAATACCTTTTATTCGACGTGCCACTTGACTGGGTAGTCTCATTTTGTTTTTTTTTTACCCCTCTTGAACCCCAATATCATAACAACCCCCCCACATTTTTAGCTCATTTAGTCACACCAATTTTGTGCCATCCTCGCTACCTATATACCAAAATACACACTGATCGGATAAACGCTTCGAAAGTATAATCTTGGAGTCTTCAAGTCCAGAGTGAATAGGTTCTTTCTAACCAAGCGTGCTCCATCTTTGATCACACCTTCACTTACCATCAGGTGAGGTAGTAGTCAAGCGCTTGGCTATCATCGATAAAAAAAAAGTTATCCTCGGACAAACAAACATATACATACATATACATACCTACTAACAACGCCGATTTGCCTAAGTTGATTTAGAGATCTCGCTTCGCTCAATCAATTAGTTCTTTTCAAATAACCAAGTTTCATTAGCTGTTCTAAAACTAGAAAACGACGCCACTGCTCTATACTAAGTTACCAAACCCATTTCAGCTTTACAATAGTTTACAAGTAAAACGGCTGTTACTGGTCGGACAGACAGACAGACATGGCGAAACTATAAGGGTTGTTCGACTACGGAACCTTATAAATCATCCCCAACTTCCATGCAGAGAGGTACTCATATCATCATCATCAGCCGGAAGACGTCCACTGCTGAACATAGGCCTCCCCCTTAGATCACCACAACGAGCGGTTGGCAGCCGTTTGCGCCCAACGGTTCCCCGCGTTTCTTACTAGATCGTCGGTCCACCTTGTGGGGGGCCGGCCTACGCTGCGTCTTCCAGTCCGTGGTCTACACTCGAGAACCTTTCTACCCCAACGGTTATCGGTTCTACGAGCGATGTGGCACACCCATTGCCACTTCAACTTGCTAATTATGAGAGCTGTCGGCAACTTTAGTTCTTCTGCGGATTTCCTCATTGCGGATTTTGTCACGCAAAAAAACCCCGAGCATAGCCCTCTACATAGCTCGTTGAGCGACCTTGAGCTTGGTCATGAGGCCATGAGTAAAGGACCACGTTTCAGTGCCATAGGTCATCACTGGCAACATACACTGGTTGAAGGATTTAGTCTTCAGGCTCTGGGGAATTTTGGTACTCATATGTATATCATTTATTCATCTTTAGACATGGTAACGTGCACTTAGACAAGTTAAAAGTTTACAAGTTATTAATATGAAATAATAATCTATTACAATAGTTCTACCTTTTGTTTGACACCGACAACTCAATCACATAAAAACATAAAAGATTAGACATAAACAATACAACAACATAAAATAAAATACTGTTTTTAGGGTCCTAAATAATATTTGGAAGCCCATCTAGTTTGGTTTGTGGAACTAATTATATCGTTGAACTATTGTTACGAGCTGAGGGTTCGGGATAAAATAATTAAAATGAATCTAGCCAAAATAACACTTTTATTCAACACTAAAATGCAAAACACACGATCTTAATGACAACACACTAATTCACAACACTATCGCACAATAAACCACTAAAAGTCACCGAAATGTTCGCACGTATCGCCAAATCAAGACTGACTCTGCGGACGTCTCTACGCACTATTTATACCGAGCATTATTTCCAGAACCTTCCACTAGTATCTAGAAAAGTATATGTATTTCGATTGTCTACTATTTCTTAATCTGTGCCACGGTAGGCAAAAACTTGGTATGTAGGTCATTCCATACCAAGTATTACCTATTCAGTGACACAGTAGGTATAACTTCGAGAAAACCGACTATTACTTATTCTGTAACAGCCTCGGCGTAACACTATTAATGAATAGGTAAGAAATATATTTATTTATTTAATACTTTCACACAAAACAGAATAGTGCTAGGAGGACTTAATGCTAATAGCATTATCTACCAGTCATCCTGGTTCAAGAAGGTAAGGCGTGACACAGGAAAAAAGGTATATTTCAAAGCAAAAAATCTTTAAATACAGGCCCTAAATGACTAAATAAGAAAATAACAATAAATGGCTATAAGTTGGTGTTTATTTATTACAATTAGGTAGATGGCTAGGCTAGGCTAGGCTAGGCTAGGCTAGGGGTAAGTATGGTACTAACGAGTATATGCTTAGTAAGTAAGCACCTATATTGTTAAAACGCAGCTGTGTGACCTAAATCTATGAAGGACTCAATGTAGTTCAACGATTTATGACTAGTTCCGACTAGATATAACTTCTTAGTAAACTCACAGTTGCAAGAATAATTGGTATTCACTAAAACAGGGTTTCCCAACCTTTTGTGCCTGGCACCTCTCTGGATTAAAATAGTTGTTTGTTATACAAGAGTGCAAAGTTGCTTTTTAACCGCGTGCCCAATTTTGATGACCGAGCTAGCGAAAGATTCTAAAATTTCTAAAATCACTCGCTGCGCTCGTGATTCAAAAATTAGAATCCTGAGCGTTAGCGAGGTAATCAAAAGAGCACGAGGTGAAAAGTCTTTGCAGTCGAGTGATACACGTAACTTTTCATCCCACCTCAGCGAGAAAATGACTAAAAGCAAAAAAAAGTAATACACGAAGAAGATTCCGAGTCTGAGTTTTTAACATATTAAAAAAGGTTGTATGATAAATACGGCAACATGGAGGTAGAAGTAAAAAGGTTTAATGATGTTTTGAATTTACAAGCTTAGTCCACAAAATGTTCTAAATTCAATTTACTTTATCTTCTAGCGGATAAAAACGGCGTTTGCACTCAGATATAGAAGACCATAAATACTCTTTCTGAGATGGGGGGATAAAAAAAATTGTCATCCCTCCCTGTATTTTTTATTTATTTTCACATAATTTTCACTTATTTGATATGTCGTTAAAAAAGTGATTTTTTTCTAGTTATTTTGACTTTTATGAATGAATCTGTCTCGAATGTACTCTCGAAGTTGTCGACGAATATGTATACCTAGGACAAACTGTTCAATTAGGTAAGTCCAACTTCGACAAAGAGGTCGCACGAAGAATCCAACTCGGCCGGGCAGGGTTCGGGAAACTTCGCGATATCTTCTCGTATAAATTTCCCAAGACCTTGAAGACTAAAGTCTTCAACCAGTGTGTGTTGCCAGTGATGACCTATGGCACTGAAACGTGGTCCTTTACTCATGACCTCATGACCAAGCTCAAGGTCGCTCAACGAGCTATGGAGAGGGCTATGCTCGGGGTTTCTTTACGTGACAAGATCCGCAATGAGGAAATCCGCAGAAGAACTAAAATTGCCGATAAAGCTCACAAAATTAGCAAGTTGAATTGGCAATGGGCGAGCCACATCGCTCGTAGAACCGATAACCATTGGGAAAGAAAGGTTCTCGAGTGGAGACCACGGACTGGAAGACGCAGCGTAGGTCGGCCTCCCACAAGGTGGACCGACGATCTAGTAAGAATCGCGGGGAGCCGTTGGGCGCAAACTGCTACCAGCCTCTCGTTGTGGCGATCTAAGGGGGAGGCCTATGTTCAGCAGTGGACGTCTACCGGCTGATGATGATGATGATGATGAATGAATCTGTGCAATTTTATGGATTTGCCGACAATATTATGTAATAACTGATTAATGATGTATTCTGTATTTCAATAAATATCATTTCATTTCATATCGTAAACTAAATCGATACTTATTTTTAGACATGTGTACTGTTCAGTTATTTAGTGATTGTATAGAAAAATTTACATTATACCTTACCCAACGGTTATAAATACATATATATATATATATTAATTATTAAAGCGGACAGTAACGTCTGTTTTAGATATAATTTACTGTTCGAGTCACAGATGAATGAATAGTACTTGGTATCTATAATTAAATTATCTCTGGATGTCCCTAATGATCTTTGCAGAACTGCTAATGGCTCTCAATAGGCTTCATTATCTCTGGCTAAGTAACTAAGTTATGGAGTCATTAACACTCGAAAATGTTTAGGTACTTGCGAAATAAAGGTCAGGTAGATATTTTAATGAAATCATGACAGAGATATTTCAAAACACACATATTGGTAATTTTATTTCTGCTAATAGGTACCAACAGTAACGGTTGGGTCAAAATAAAATGGTTTTCTGTTTGGAGCATTATATAGTATATATTTATTTCAATGCAACATATATCACAGGTTTCTTAAAAGTAATCTAAAGAAGTATGTACCCTGTAAGGGTACCCTGCAAGGTAAGCAAACAGCATAAATAATCGTCATCATCATCAGCCGGAAGACCACTGCTGAACATACTCGTAGGCCTCCCCCTTAGATCGCCACAACGAGCGGTTGGCAGCCGTTTGCGCCCAACGGCTCCCCGCGATTATTACTAGATCGTCGGTCCACCTTGTGGGGGGCCGGCCTACGCTGCGTCCTCGAGTCCGCGGTCTCCACTCGAGAACCTTTCTTCCTCAACGGTTATCGGTTCTACGAGCGATGTGGCCTGCCCATTGCCACTTTAACTTGCTAATTTTGAGAGCTATGTCGGCAATTTTAGTTCTTCTGCGGATTTCCTCATTGCGGATCTTGTCACGCAAAGAAACCCCGAGCATAGCCCTCTCCATAGCTCGTTGAGCGACCTTGAGCTTGGTCATGAGGCCATGAGTAAAGGACCACGTTTCAGTGCCATAGGTCATCACTGGCAACACACACTGGTTGAAGACTTTAGTCTTCAGGCTCGGGGGAATTTTGGACGAGAAGATATCGCGAAGTTTCCCGAACGCTGCCCAGCCGAGTTGGATTCTTCGTGCGACCTCTTTGTCGAAGTTGGACTTACCTAATTGGACAGTTTGTCCTAGGTATACATATTCGTCGACAACTTCGAGAGTATCGCCCCCAACAACATAAATAAATAATCATGCTCTTAACTTATAGACTAACAGTATATCTTAATATAAAAACTTAGGTACTTAATGTAATTTATTACACATTAAAATCATCATAGGTAAAAAATATTATGTGCTAATCGTAACTTTGTTACGTTACTAAGTATATTATGTATGTTACATAAATAATATATTATGTGGGTATAGGAACATTTCTGGTAGAGGTACATAACTAAAATATAGGCTACCTATCCATATTAAGTTATATATAAATGTAATGTTAACCATTATTTAGATTTCGACTAACTTATCTTCAAAAAATTAATTTATATTAAAAATGCATTTGTTATTAAGTAACTTTCTAAGCTTCAAACTAAATGTTCGATCTTTACATTCATTTTCGTTGGGCGCAAACGGCTACCAACCGCTCGTTGTGGCGATCTAAGGGGGAGGCTTTAGTTCAGCAGTGGACGTCGTCCGGCTGATGATGAGCATTTCCTGTATATTTCTAATCTGGGTACTGGAAGCACTAGATATGTCTGTCTTCGCGGATTTTTGTCATATTCGTTCAGTTCTTTATGTTTTCTTACAAACACGGCAGTTTCATAATAGTATATTATGATACAAGTGAGCTAAGTTGCTCATTATACAAGAGGCTGTGGCTGTGGCTGAGGCCCGAGCCGTAGGCGAGGGCGTAAATCAGACGAGTGTCTAGTGAGCAAACTGTTCACGAGTTTCATACGCACTTTTTCAACACACTTGCAAGGAAAAAACAAATCTTCTGTACTAAAACTTGAGATTTTTACAATTATTTACCACACAGAAAAAAATGCGATATAAACAAAAAAATGGGAAATAGCGCGCAAGTTTTTTTTTGCACGCGCCTACTTCAAAATTATAATTTTAGTGATAAAATGCAAATATTTTATAACAAATTATTGTGAATTATAAGTAATTTGATATTATTAAATGTTTTTTCGTCTTAATTAGGGATACATTTATTTATTCTTAAAATGTAATAAGATTTTCAGCGGTATAAAACCTCTTTGTTATTACAAAAACTGTATTACCCGGTTAAATTGAAAATGCTCTGTTTACTCGCATATAATTTGCAGTTAGGTACCTAACTTAACTTTGTAGAGATAATTCTATTATGCACTAATGTGTGTAATATTATTACGCACGCGTGTGTTATAGTTTGGTTTATGGCCTTAATAACGATGTACTTGCTCACTTTACGAGCAAGTGTGTTGAAAATATAAATACATGGTAAAGTTAACATATTCCATTGAGTGAAATGCGGCGGCAACTGATGCGTTGATGAATGTTCACGATTATTCTTAGGCATTTTTTCTGCATGATGAACAGCTCGTTAACGTCAACGCTGTTCCAACCCATATCCCTACCCCTTATATAACTAGTGGTTCACCCCGAACTGAAATTTCGCGAGTCTCCCATAAAAACAATAATATTATAATTCCATATCTTTGACTATCAAAATACAAATAAATAACCACGATACTTGACCTACAGTTTCATTCAAATTACAGGTAACGGGAGTTCATTTAATTTAGTTAAATTTTTGGGGTACAAAATGCAGTTATTATGGATTTTAGACTTTTACCTATATTTGTGTAACTAAAACTACACGAATACTAAATTTCAGCATTGTGGGGTCTCTGGTGTAGTACCCTGTGAATTTTGTCAAAGTTTTGTTTTCATTATGGCTATTAACTGAAAAACTACAAAGATTAAACATAAATAAATACATACATACATACATCGCCGATTTGCCCAAGTTGACTAATGGCGGGTTCCTATATCCGTCGGTAACCGACTATGCCTCGTATCTCCTTGAAAAAGTGTCAAACTAGTGTCAAACTTTTGACAGGTTTTCAAGGAGAAACGAGTCGTAGCCGACGGATATAGGACCCCGCCATAAGAGATCTCGCTTCGCTCGATCAATTATATATTGTACTATATATATATAGTAGGTACAAAACTAAATTATCCACTAAACTTTTAGGTTAGCGCAAATGTAGTCATGTGTTTCTTAGTGTTCCGCTGTCCGTCTGTCTGTCTGTCCGTCTGTCACCAGGCTGTATCTCATGAACCGTGATAGTTAGACAGTTGAAATTTTCACAGATAACAATAACTACTAAAAACATAATAAAATAAATATTTAAGGGGGGCTCCCATACAACAAACGTGTTTTTTTTGCTCACAGATAGACGCTTTAAATATTCACAGAATATTTAGTTATATATTCACTTTAAAAATAAATTATTAAATTATAATAAAACAAAATATTTAAGGGAGGCTCCCATACAACAAACGTGATTTTTTTGCCATTTTTATAGATAATGGTACGGAACACTTCGTGCGCGAGTCGGACTCGCTCTTGGTCGGTTTTTATTCATCATCATCATCATATCAGCCGTAGGACGTCCACTGCTGGACAAAGGCCTCCCTCATTGATCTCCAGGAACTGCGGTTGGAAGCGGCCTGCATCCAACGCCGACCTGCCTGCGGTTCTTACCAAGTCGTCTGCCCATCTTGTAGGTGGACGTCCTACGCTGCGCTTGCCGGTCCGTGGCCTCCATTCGATAACTTTCCGGCCCCATCGGCCATCTGTTCTGCGCGCTATATGGCCGGCCCATTGCCACTTCAACGTGCTAATCCGTCGGGCTATGTCGGTGACTTGAGTTCTCCTACGTATCTCCTCATTTCTGATTCGATCCCATAGAGAAACCCCGAGCATAGCCCTTTCCATAGCTCGTTGAGCGACTCTGAGCTTATTCATAAGGCCAATAGTGAAGGACCACGTCTCGGTTCCATATGTCATCACTGGTAACACACACTGATTGAAGACTTTCGTCTTAAGGCACTGAGGTATGTTGGACGAAAAGACGTTGCGAAGTTTCCCAAACGCTACCCATCCGAGTTGGATTCGACGATTGACCTCTTTCTCGAAGTTGTACCTACCTAATTGGACTGTTAGTCCTAGGTATACATACGCGTCGACAACTTCAAGAGCCGAGTTCTCAACCATAACTGGGGCAGGGACGACATAGACATTCGACATGATTTTCGTCTTGTCCATGTTCATTTTAAGTCCTACCCATTGGGAGACTCGATTGAGGCCTTCGAGCATCGTGCTGAGCTGTTCCATCGACTTTGCCATGACCACAATATCGTCGGCAAACCGATGGTGAGTGATGTATTCGCCGTTAATATTGATGCCCAGTCCTTTCCATTCCAGAAGCTTGAAGGCATCTTCCAATGCGGTCGTAAACAGTTTCGGAGAGATGACATCTCCCTGTCTTACGCCTCTTTTTAAGGGAATCGCCTTCGAGCTCTGTTCTTGTACTCGGACTGACATAGTGGCGTTTTTATACAAACACTTCAACACTTCGATGTACCGATAGTCAATACGGCATCGTTGGAGAGACTCAAGCACTGCCCATGTTTCGATCGAATCGAAGGCTTTCTCATAGTCCACAAACGCGAGACATAGCGGCAAGTTATACTCTTCGGAGTTGAGAGGGTTTTTTATTATTACACTAATATTATTAATCCGAATGTTTATATGTTTGTTTGTTTGAAATTTGGTATGTCAGTAGATTATAACCCGGATTACCACATAGGCTACTTTTTGTTGACAAACAACGCGTGCGAAGCCGCTGGCGGAAGCTAGTTAACTATAATTAAAATGTTAAACTTATAACTGTATTGTAGAGAGTAACAGCCTGAAGGCCAGTGCTCCGTACCTCATCACATCGAACAACTCTTAGAGTGCGTGCAAACTTCATTTGTAGATACAAAACGTGCTTTGATTGATATCTACGAGAGCATTCGAGAATATTCACTATATTTTTATTCGAAATTTTATTTTTTAATCTTAGTGAGCTGTATCTAAGGTCCGAAAATACCTAAGCTTGGCCTGCAAATTATCATTGATTTACGACTCCATCATCTTGACTTTCATCATCATAATCATCATCAGCCCACATTAGTCCACTGCTGGACATAGGCCTCTCCCAATACGCGCCACTGAGCCCGGTCTTCGGCTCTTCTCATCCAATTTCTGTCCGCCACCTTTCTTATGCCATCGCTCCACCTAGCCGGGGGACGCCCCACACTACGTTTTCCAAGACGCAGTCTCCACTCAAGAACTCGTTTACCCCAACGGTTGTCGGTTCTTCGGCATATATGGCCAGTCCACTGCCACTTCAGTTTGCTAATGCGTTGAGCTATGTCGGTAACTTTGGTTCTCTGTCGGATAACCTCGTTACGGATTTTATCCTTCAGAGAAACTCCAAGCATAGCCATAACTCGCTGCGCAACCTTAAATTGGTGGACCAGTCCTACCGTGAGCGTCCACGTCTCAGCACCGTAGGTCATTACGGGTAGGACGCACTGATTGAAGACTTTAGTTTTCAGGCATTGCGGTATAGGTGACGAGAAGGTTCGACCTAATTTCCCGAATGCTGCCCAGCCCAACTGGATCCTCCTCTTGGCCTCCTTCTCGTAGTTGTGTCTACCCATTTGCACTATCTGGCCGAGGTATACGTATTCTTGAACAACTTCCAGTGGATGGCCTTGTACGACGACCGGTTCCGGATGTATGTGAACATTAAACATAACCTTGGTTTTGTCCAAGTTCATTCGTAAACCTATTCGTCGAGAGGAGTCAGCTAGGCTGTCCATCATGACCTGTAGCTCCTGCAGCGACTCCGCTATCAGGACTATGTCATCTGCGAATCGCAAGTGCGAGATGTGCTCGCCATTTATGTTAATGCACATGTTTTTCCAGTCCAGCGTCTTAAACAAATCCTCCAGTGCGTTGGTGAACAGTTTCGGGGATATGACTTCCCCTTGTCGCACTCCTCTATGCAACTGGATGGGATTAGACTGCTGGTTCTGTACCTGGACACTCATGGTGGCTGATTCGTAGAGACATCTTAGCACTTCAATATAACGATAGTCTATTTGGCATCGCTGCAGAGATTCCAGAACAGCCCAGGTTTCGACAGAGTCAAAGGCTTTCTCGTAGTCCACAAATGCTAGGCACAGGGGCTGATTATACTCCTCAGACTTCTGTATAATCTGCCGCACTGTGTGGATGTGGTCTACGGTACTATAGCCGCTTCAAAATCCGGCCTGTTCAGGGGGCTGGAATTCGTCGAACCTTCTAGTGAGACAGTTTGTGATGACCCTTGAGAACAACTTATAGACGTGGTTCAGGAGTGAGATGGGCCTGTAGTTTTTCAGCAGTGTTTTGTCACCTTTTTTAAAGAAAAGGACTACAATACTCCTGTTCCACGCCTCCGGAGTTCTCCCACGGTGAATGACAGAGTTGAACAGCTTTTGCAGTTCCCTTAACACTGGAGCTTCTCCTGCTTTCAGAAGCTCAGATGTGATTCCGTCATCACCGGGGGCTTTTCCATTTTTAAGTTGCCTTAAACTTCTTCTACGCTGACATCCGGCAACTCGTCTGTAAAGTGGCGCGTAAGTGTAGCTCTGGAGTAGTGAGTGTCGGGTTCTGGGCGAGGAGCATGAGGGTGGTACAATTGGCTGTAGAAGTCTTCAATTTCAGATAGAATCCGCGGCCTAGACAAAACGATGCGGCCACTCGTAGTTTTAAGCTTTGTTATGTGGCTCCTTCCAAGCTTCTGGCTGAACACTTTAGACCCTCGATTTTGCTCGATCGCTTTCTCGATCAGGCGTGTACTGGAGCACCGAAGATCACGTCTAACGAGTCTCGCAATTTGCTTGTTCAGAGCCCATCGCTGTACTAAAGTAGCCTGTACGTCTTCCCGTCGCTTTGTCATCAGCCGCAAAGTCTCATCTGAAAGATCAGATTTCCTGCCTTTACGCCTCAATGTGCAGAATTTTTCACCCACTTCCCTCACGGCTCTTAGTATGCTTTGCAGTTCCTCGTTTACGTCTTCTGTGGTTTTCACGGCAGCGAAGCGATCTTCCAGTTTCTCCTGGAAGTCTTCAGATCCAGCACTGATTTGAAGCAGGTTAGGTCGGAGCGTGGAATTTATCATGCGGCGTCTCTCCAGCTGGACATCGATATTAAGGATGCCTCGGACCATTCTGGGATCGCTTTCAGTATTAAACCTATTGACCACTGAAACATCCCTAAATATATATCTTTTGTCCGTCATGATAAAGTCGATCTCGTTTTTAGTGGCTGAGTCTGGGCTTCGCAACGTCCACTTTCTATGGGGTTTCTTCTTGTAGAACGAGTTCATTAAGAAAAGCCCCTCCTGTTCTAAAAAGTTGACGAGCATTTGCCCCCTGCCGTTCCTACTACCGACACCGTGCGGTCCTAGTCTCGATTCGCTGCAAGTCTGTACTCCCACTCTAGCGTTCAAGTCCCCCATGACAACATTGAAGTGAGCCTTGGTGGTGTTATGAAGGGCTTTGGATATGTCTTCGTACATCTCCTCTACCTCTTCAGTCGCATGTGTCCCTGTAGGTTCGTAAACCTGTATAACTTTCAGACTGTATCGTTTGGATATTCTAAGTATCAGGTACGCAACGCTGTTCGAGACACTATAAATTTCTTCAACGTTATCGGCTAGGACCTTATTAACGAGGAACCCGACGCCATCTTAGGAAAGTTTGTCTCCCTCTCGGAAATACATAAGATGTTCCTCAATTCCGTCTCCAATTGCACCAAGTGTTTGTCGAGTCGCAGTGTCCGTCCGTTGTACGTCGCCAAGGTCAGTTTTTTTTGTTTTTGGTAGCCTACCGTAGCCTGGGGATTCCTAGCACCTCCTGCCCCGCCGTTTCCATGACCGCCACCTTGGCCAGGAATAGCGGAGCGGCCGGGAACTGGGGGCCGTTGTGTTGTTGTACTTGTTATTGGGAGGGTTTTGCCCATATTCGCCACGCTGGGCATGCAGGTTGGCGATTGCAGGGCACAACTTGTCACGCCGTTGACGCTGCTGCCCGTCAGCGGCTAGGAGATTTAATTGTGCCAGTTTAGGGAGGGCTCTACCGCCACCAACCGGTCGCCAGAGCCTCGTCCGCTAGTCAGCAGGATGCACCACGTGCAGGTGAGGTTGACTATTGGGGCATTATGATGTTGGGCTGCCCCCTTGCATCCCACTTTGAAATACTTAAATAAAATATCAACCAACATTCACAGACGATACCTCACAAGGATATTGGATTATTGCAGAATTTGTAGTTAAAAAGAACTCTTACTTATTATCATAACTCAAAAACATGTAAAATGTTCAAAAAATTTACAACTAAGACGCAATTTATTCTCTGTACTGATATACATTGTAAAATAATGATTAATAATAAAACCGGCCAAGTGCGAGTCGGACTCGTGCACGAAGGGTTCCGTACCATTATCTATAAAAAAGGCAAAAAAAAACACGTTTGTTGTATGGGAGCCCCACCGTAAATATTAATTTTGTTTTAATTTAATTATTTATTTTAAATTGAATAATATAACTCAATATTTTGTGAATATTTCAAGCGTTTACCTGTTGCCGTTATCAATACCGAACAAAAACGAGCCAAAAAAATCACGTTTGTTGTATGGGAGCCCCCATAAAATATTTATTTTATTCTGTTTTTAGTATTTGTTGTTATAGCGGCAACAAAAATACATGATATGTGAAAATTTCAACTGTCTAACTATCACGGTCCATGAGATACAGCCTGTTGACGTTTCAAAGTCCTTGTGATTTTAATAAACAAAGAACAGTTCGTTGTACAGATCTATACATAATATTAAAACGAGCTAAGTTTGTATTGTTACAAGAAAAAGTTTCGTCAGATTTTCGTATTTATATTATATTCGTTCTATATTTGTGTTATAAGGCGTGGGCGTGGGCGTGGGCGCCACGCCCACGCCCACGCCCACGCCCACGCCCACGCCCACGCCCACGCCCACGCCCACGCCCACGCCCACGCCCACGCCCACGCCCACGCCCACGCCCACGCCCACGCCCACGCCCACGCCCACGCCCACGCCCACGCCCACGCCCACGCCCACGCCCACGCCCACGCCCACGCCCACGCCCACGCCCACGCCCACGCCCACGCCCACGCCCACGCCCACGCCCACGCCCACGCCCACGCCCACGCCCACGCCCACGCCCACGCCCACGCCCACGCCCACGCCCACGCCCACGCCCACGCCCACGCCCACGCCCACGCCCACGCCCACGCCCACGCCCACGCCCACGCCCACGCCCACGCCCACGCCCACGCCCACGCCCACGCCCACGCCCACGCCCACGCCCACGCCCACGCCCACGCCCACGCCCACGCCCACGCCCACGCCCACGCCCACGCCCACGCCCACGCCCACGCCCACGCCCACGCCCACGCCCACGCCCACGCCCACGCCCACGCCCACGCCCACGCCCACGCCCACGCCCACGCCCACGCCCACGCCCACGCCCACGCCCACGCCCACGCCCACGCCCACGCCCACGCCCACGCCCACGCCCACGCCCACGCCCACGCCCACGCCCACGCCCACGCCCACGCCCACGCCCACGCCCACGCCCACGCCCACGCCCACGCCCACGCCCACGCCCACGCCCACGCCCACGCCCACGCCCACGCCCACGCCCACGCCCACGCCCACGCCCACGCCCACGCCCACGCCCACGCCCACGCCCACGCCCACGCCCACGCCCACGCCCACGCCCACGCCCACGCCCACGCCCACGCCCACGCCCACGCCCACGCCCACGCCCACGCCCACGCCCACGCCCACGCCCACGCCCACGCCCACGCCCACGCCCACGCCCACGCCCACGCCCACGCCCACGCCCACGCCCACGCCCACGCCCACGCCCACGCCCACGCCCACGCCCACGCCCACGCCCACGCCCACGCCCACGCCCACGCCCACGCCCACGCCCACGCCCACGCCCACGCCCACGCCCACGCCCACGCCCACGCCCACGCCCACGCCCACGCCCACGCCCACGCCCACGCCCACGCCCACGCCCACGCCCACGCCCACGCCCACGCCCACGCCCACGCCCACGCCCACGCTCACGCCCACGCCCACGCCCACGCCCACGCCCACGCCCACGCCCACGCCCACGCCCACGCCCACGCCCACGCCCACGCCCACGCCCACGCCCACGCCCACGCCCACGCCCACGCCCACGCCCACGCCCACGCCCACGCCCACGCCCACGCCCACGCCCACGCCCACGCCCACGCCCACGCCCACGCCCACGCCCACGCCCACGCCCACGCCCACGCCCACGCCCACGCCCACGCCCACGCCCACGCCCACGCCCACGCCCACGCCCACGCCCACGCCCACGCCCACGCCCACGCCCACGCCCACGCCCACGCCCACGCCCACGCCCACGATTAGTTCTTGTATAGTTTGTTTTATTGAATAGGCTCCAAAACTACTGGACCGATTTAAAAACTTCTTTCACGGTTGGGAAGCTACACTATCTCCGGGTGACATAGGCTTTTTACCCAACTGTGCAGAAGGAATGTAATGTTTTTATTGAAAAACTACGCGTGCGAAGCTGCGGATTGGTAAGATAGTGTTATTTATCAATATATGTATCAATATCAATCAGTTTAAGGCGAGACCGGGCTCGGAGCTGATAGCACTCACCTTGATGAAGGTTCACGAATTGAACCGTAACATTGTCGGTCGGTACGTGATATATAATGATTAAATCACGAAAGTTTTCTAAGTGAAATGCGTACCGAACTAAATAAAAAGAACTCTACTACTCTAAACTCTACAAAAAGGCCATAAGCCCTTTTTGGGACTTGCTTTCGATTCTGTTGGACACACACTCAAATAAGGCAAAGTGAGGCTTGTGTATCCTAATTCAATTGTGTCCATATCTCTTCAATCGGGTTTGAGTTCTAAATATTTTTTACAGTTTTATTGTATTATGTTGCGTATAGAAAATAATTCTTAGTTTTGAAGTGAAAACTTCTTTAGGCGTGTTGGGCATTTTTTGAGCTGGAAAAAAACCATTGAACTCGCGACACTGTTACCATTACCGTTAACGACACCTCTGTAGGTATATAAGTATCTCGTAATTGTTTAAGAGTTGACTATACCTCAGCCCAAACTCGAATTTCACCCCCGCTTCTCCGCGCGCCGCTGCACGTCCTATCTCGCCGTGGTTCATATGTTTGCCGGTTTTTTTATCATTCAGTCCCTTCATTTTCTTGTTGTGCTTATTTCTCATTACTGCGTCTTTACAAAAACCAACTTAATATAAATTCTACCTAACTATAACATATATGATCATTATAATAAATACGGGATTTATCATACCATCTTATCGGTCTTATCTTATCAGTGCGAGGCGAGACGTTATTCCGAGCGGATCGCACTCACCCTGATGTACGTGATAAATACCGTATTTATAATAATGATTGAAATCAATCACGAAGGTTTTCTAAGTAAAATATAACATATATGAATTACAAATTGAAAGCACAAAATTTGTTAAATAAAACATTGTTTCTCAATAAGCGATTTATCGTCTCCCAGGTATAGTGCGCCCTTAAGTTTTCACTTTCGTCGACACTCCCGGAGTGATTTTTTTTATAACATGGCGGGGATCCACCCCACTGTTAAAAGAACTGTGAAAAGCGGCAAACCCCTCCTTATGTTATGGTTTTTCTAACCATGTATATCTCACTAACCTTCCGAAGGTATCGTGATCATCACGCCAACGTTTTCGTTCGAGCTCGATATAAATAATAGTGCTGCTCTAACGTTCAGTCCAAGTATTTTCCACGTAAGTATATTTATTTGGACGTAAAAAAATACTTGGGTATTCCCTCGATAATCTCATGTTATTAGGTCCTTACATATGAAATTGGCGTTTTGTACGAGAGGAATATGTCATTTTTTTGAAATAAAAAACGTACCGTGCTTTCTTTTGCGACACCAGCGCCGTGCACATCATTAATCCTTCGGGCTGTTTCTGCAGCACTGGTGCCACGGAAGAAGAACATGAAATATCGGAATATTTATGAGTACGAGTACTCATAAATATTCCGATATTTCATGTTTTCCATTGTGCGGTAATAAGCGACGCCAAAGAAAAAAATAGTAAGGAAAAACAAATGAATGACTGTTTTCAAAACTCAAATGTACCAGCTATTTAAATTTATAAATTTGAATTTGGAATTCTTAACCAAAGATTGCAGATCAAAGTGGTCAGTACGACAAAACGCTAATTTCATATGTAAGGGCCTAATACTTGTGGTCCCTTTTAAGTAAGTTTGTGAAACTAGACTATTTTTGAATAGTGTCATTTCATAGTTGCGTTTGATGTGCCTACAAATCTACTATATTGATGAGACATTTTTTTTGTTACCTGTCAAAGTTTTATTCGAACTTCAAGATCACAATGAACTGTTATACTCGTGGATATCTATTATGTCGCAATTGGCAGGTGTCACTAACGAACAGCAAAACTAAATCATGTCATGATACCATTGGAATGTCGTCCTGTAGAAATATTGTTCCAGGATTAACTAGTGTTTCTGAGTGCAATTTTTCTTATACTCATTGTTATAGATTATTTTGTTTTAATATAACTTCGTTTGACCAGAAGCTCGCCTGATGGTAAGCGATGATGTGGTCTAAGATAAGATGAAGCACGTTCTTCTTTACCTTGAAGAGTGTATGGATAATACATATAATAATTATTTGACATTATGTTGTTGATTTTTCGACTCCTTGTGAACAAAAATATCGCGGCATTAAAGATGATAGACGTCAAATAGGACCTTTTAGATTTCCATTAGTATAGTTAGGTACAGCCAGTAACATAACTTGATTAACAATATTTGATTTTATATTTTTTTCCAAGTGTATTACAGTTTTTTTTTACACGACATTAGTAAAGAGCTAGGTGTCTTCAAATACAGCGTAAACCATTAGTTGTTAAAATGTCATGTCAATTTACATATTTATTTAGTTCTTAAAAACACAATTTGTAAACCAATGTTGCTGACTGTACGTAAGGCTCGGAAAAAATATGTACAATAATTCGGTAATAACATATTGAGTATAAATATACATAGACATATATATATATACAACTGGTAATTGCAATAGTTTTACATCACACTAATAATATAAATGCGAAGGTTTCAATGTTTGTTTATTTATTTATTTATTTGTTTGTTTGTTACTCAATTACGTACGGCGTGACTGAGTAACAAACAAACATCCAAAATTTCGTATTTATAAAATTAGTGTGATTGATTGCAATTTAAAATAACTAGGGTCATTTTATGTCATAATTTTGACAAAATAGCTTCTTGTCAAGATAAATGTAAGCTAGGAGCAGTTCCTCTTCAGATAAATATAGCTTGAAACAAATCAAAAGTGAGATTGATGAAGCTACAAGTATTTTACTCAGTCATTCGGACAGCAGCACTGTAAATTTGAGCCAGATAAAACAAACTGCCGAAATTATTAAGGCGGGATTTTTTTTATGAAATGGCGATTTAGGGAAAATCCAAATAAGGACAGCAGTCTACAAATACGTCAATAGCAACGCTAAAGAACATCTCCAATTAAGCCAATAGTGGCTATCGGCTATTGTATTGCTTGTGCGACAGTACACATGCGCAGCTATCCCTGCCGCGTATCGTTCAGCGCTAGACTTACGTGCCGCGACTTATACTTAGCTGTTTGTGCAGTAAAACCGTACAAATGTGAGAATGAATGTGTTAAATATTTAAGTTAGGCTTGTAAAGAACATATTAACGTATCTAGGACACCCAATATTCTGCCAGAACAAATTATAAGACATACAAGAACAGACTATAAAACGGACAGTTTAATATCTGTAACGACTGGTACGTATTAGCCAGCGCCAGCTAAAGGAACGGCTTTAGGGCATCGTAACAGGGGCAGAAACTTGCTTTAAAAATTCGAATAATATTTAGAGTTATTGTACAGGTTAAAGGAGCATGGCAAAACAGAAATTACGCCGCACCCAGCAGTTGGTGCTACCGGACTGAGATGATGGTGATGAAATAGATATAGACTACTATTTATTTACGGCATTACCACATAATACAGTTTTATTTTAAAACAAAGAAAGACTAAAAAGAAACATTAATCCCATCAAAAGCATAAATGTGATATGAGTGCCAAGTTCAATATTTTGATATAAGCCTTGGTTGTTGGTTTCAACGACAAAAGAAGTGAGATCTAAATGGGTGTCAAGTTCAATGGTCCTAAAATTTATTTATAACAACATAAAGCATTTTATAACAGCTTAAAATATCATTTCTTCTTAAAACTTAGGATAAACTTCGCATCAGTGCACTCATTGATTCAATATGGCACTGAGTTATTTGAACGTGCTGCCGATGTAGAGCGCGTCTTCAGAATTCAAAAACGAGCCGTGAGAGCCATCGTGCGAGTACCACGAGAGACATCGGTGAGGTCCTATTTCAGATCGTTGGGGATAATGACAGTGCCTGCCATAGTCATATTCCAAACGGCGTTGTACGCTAGGAACAACCTGGAATCCTTTGTTGAACACGCGGATCGGGCATAAACTGCGGGCAATCTCCCATCGGCTGACCAAAACGTCGAAACTGAGGCATGTTATGGCTCCCAGTATTTACAACGGAATCCCCGAGGATATAAGAAACGCCTGCTCGACACAATCCTTCAAAAACAAGCTCAAACGGTGGTTAGTCGAACTGACGCCTTATGAGGTTGACCAAACGTAGTTGATTTGTATCATTTTTTTATTTTTATTTATTTAACGAACAATTCAAATTTATGAATAATTTAATTTAATTTATGAGTATTATTGTACCAACCTCTGTAGGTTCCAATTTTATTTTATGTTATGTTTAAGAAATGACTTGTAATCGATTTTTTACCAATAAATAACTATGAACTATGAACTATAATATATCAAAGCCTAAGGTCTGAGTTGGTTAGTTTTCATATACGAACTATAAAATGGCCTTCGCAAGTTCTAAAGCTGTAAGTTCTCATTTTATTCCGAAAATTTGGCTTGCTCGTAGAAACTAGCCACCGAACACAGGGCTCTTGTATGACTGTTTTAGTAGGTACATAATAAAAAATTCGTATAGGTATGAGAACTAGCCAAGTCAGACCTTAGGCTTCAATATAAAATCCTAAGTTATAAGAAGATAAGATATTAAAAAAATGCTCTGTTTACTCGCACATCCCTAATTTGCAGTTATAATTCTATTAAGCACTAGTAGTGTATAATAATAATATTTATTACGCACGCGTGTGTTATAGTTCGGTTTATGGCCCTAAGAACGATGTACTATGGCTCACTTTACGAGCAAGTGTGTTGAAAATAATGTTGTGTGTGCTTATAACCGGGTAGGTCGGTTATGTGTGATTGTGTAACTATAAAATCATGTTTAGGGTAAAGGTGGCGGGTTTTTAAGTACATATTTAAATAATGTGTAGAGGCTCGAGTGTCTCTAAGCACCGAAACTAACCTGTTTTTACAGTGGTTTATGTAATACTATATGTTCACGAAAATAAAATTTGTTTAAGAAAAATAGTGATAATCATAATTTTATTGCTAGAAACAAAGATAAACTCGCTGTTGCCCCTTGTAGACTCCTTAAGGTTAGTAAATCGTTTAAAGGGCAAGGTGTTCGCTTTTATAACAAACTCCCAAGTGATGTACAAAAATTAACAATTAACAAATTTAAACAAACTCTTTACAAAAAGCCTACTATAAAATATCGAATTATTTAGATGATAGCTTGGGATTGAAATTGCTCCAACTCATTCAAAAATATTACAAATTGTAACATTTTTGAATGAGTTGGAGCAATTTTATATAGACGTAATTTATTTTCAGTATTTTTATGTATTCTAAACGGATCATTAAAAAAATAACCAGCCTTGTTTCTTGCCTTTCTTTCCCGGCTTGGTCGCGAAAAAACAGGCAGTAAAATTGACGTTTCAAAGTGATCCTTATGATTTTAATGAATGAACAGATTTTGATTAGTAATTTTTTGTCGGATAAATAAAATAAAAATAAAATTAATCACGATAGAGGGGAAAACAATAACTAAACTAACATTAACGTAACAATTACACACGCGTATTCGCGGTTACTGTCTAACACTGAGTGCACAAACTATGTAAAGAACTAGCTGCCTGAGACAGAACAGAGTGCCTGGAACCTCGCTTGGCTGAAGTTTTTTTTTGTTTTATGTTATTTGTGGGGAAACAGGCTTACGGCCCAACTGATGGTAAGCGGCCACCGTCGCCTATTGACGCCGGCAACACCCGGGGTATTGTCGATGCGTTCCCTACACTGTAAAAACCTCTTTACATTTCTCTTGAAGCAAGCCTAATGGGAAAACCTCAGATGGTAGCTCAATCCACATCTTGCAAGTATGAGGTAGAAAAGATCGCGTGAAGTCGATTAGAGCCGAGTTTCAGGGATGGCAGATGTACCAACTTATTAGTACATAAGTTGGTACGTCTGACATCCCTGAAATAGGTATTTCGACTGTCTACTATTTCTTAATCTGTGAAACTGTAGGTAAAAACGTGGTATGTAGGTATATTCCATACCAAGTATTACCTATTCTGTGACACAGTAGGTATAACTTCGAGAAAAGCCGACTATTACTTATTCTGTAACAGCCTCGGCGTAACAATATGAATGGTTTGTATTTTAATTATGCCGCTTGTTAGAAGATAACGAATTTAATAACTCTTCTGCGGGGTATTGAACTAAGAGGTTGCTACTTCCCCCGGGAGCCGAAGATCTTATTACGTCTCTGGACATAGTTACGAACCGATCCATTACATCGGACAGGAATAAACGAGGCAGGTGGCGCCAACATTTTACAGTCACAACAATGTTTTTCACGATACAGAAAATATGTTAGGTGCACCTACAAAGTGACAGCGGTATTGCGAAGGTGATTGTATTGCGGATGGAAAAATGCACTACAATATCTTTAATAACTCACTCGTATATTAAATAACTGACCTCGGGAGTGAAGGAATATTTAACTAGATTTAAAACTGGAAAAATATACACTTCTTCTTCTTAGCGTGTCAAGGGTTCTATGTTTTAATTTATACAATGGTGGACAGGTGTTTGGCCAGAACAATAGCATTAGGTGAGGCGGTTATTAGGTCCTCCATCGTGCAGGTGTTCGGACACAAAGAGCACATTAGCAAGTGCTGCATTGACTGCGCGGAATCACCGCACTCGCAATGTGCACATATTCAGTCTGCAGCGGCCAACTCGGGTGCGGAGGCTGTTCAAGAACTTCCAGACTGACCACGGCAGATCATGCCCGTGTGCTAACTGTTCCTGTATGGTGATAAAATATTTAGTTGTTCTACAAAATAACAAAATATACACTGAATACAAAGACAGTTTAAATATGGCAAACAAATTGTTTAGTTTGTCTCTCATGTCTCGACCCCTGAAATCTTCATTGATCATCATTATTTTGACACCAATACAATATCTACGAAGCGAAGTGATGTGTATGGGACGCAGATTCTTCTTGCAGTATTGTCCGTGTCTACGTGGCTGCTAGGACATGAGCTGCCGACCACCTCAGGCAGGCTAGGGGCCGCCGAGCGTCCCATCACATCGGGATGGACACTATCATCTACTCCTCTTCACTTATAACATTGCCGAAATGGCTCCACAGACGAAAGGACTCCTTCTTTTATTGTTTTTCATCGTCGGGAGAAAGGCGGAGGGTGAGTCAATAATTAACGTTTTCGTTTTAACAAGACGCAGGTCTACGCTTATACATATAAGAGAATGAATGAAAGCGTATGAAGATTTGTGCATATTCTAAGGCGACATTAGACATTCGCGCGTGAGAAATTCAACATAAGGAATGATAAATTTTACTTAGTGTGCCGCGAAATGTAGTCTAGGAGCAAACTAATTACTTATTATTACCAAATATTCTCAAAAGTTTTTTGATGAATGGTTCCAGCCAGATTCATAGTCAGCCGGTTCCAGTCATTAATCGAGACGTAGTAGTGAAGTATCTATGTAGATATTGTTTTAGAAAAGTCTTTTGAAATTATTATACCTACTATATTGGAAATTTTCACGTCATAATAAGAACGAAATAATAAAACGATAACTCTCTAAACTAAAACTGCTAAAAGTAATCGAAATTTTCTACTGAAAAATCAATTTTCTTTTATCTTTTTACTGAAAAATCACAACTTCCAAGATTTCTCATTTTAAGAACTATCTTTTCTGAAAATTTCGTTGGGCTAAATATTCAAATTCTTTGTCACAAAAACCTAACTCTGCGTAACCCTATTAGGTACCCTACATTCCTTGTGTCATAAATTTTACGCTAAAATAACCATAGATCCTAAACTATAAAAATTTGTAGATAAGTACATGGGTACCGTACTCTACCTCTGGGCTTCCGCTTGACACTTTTTTGAGACACCCTGGCAAAATGGATGATGGTTTAACCCATTTAAATAGATAAACTCCGACACGTTTGACGGATCACCATGAAAGTTGACACAACGGAGTCTGTTTTCATGGAGGTTTTTTGTCCCGGATGATTTTGTAGATGATAGAAAGCTACACTATCCCTGAGTGTTATAGGCCAAATTTAATTTTGATAAAAATCTATTATTTACCCATACTAGACCATTTTGATCTATATACTTGTGCTGGGTAAGTAGATCAATATTTACTAATTTTTTTTCTTTTTAGATGATTTAGAAATCTTTGATGTTCTCTCCGTGGTGCGCGATGGCAAGCTGCCGGATGGAGTATCTCGAACTCCTGGGCGGTGCCAGTCCCCAATCGTGCCTGAAGAGGAATATTTCGCCTACACCCTCAATGAGAACGCGACCCTACACCAGCTTGCTGCCGGGATGTTCTACAACACCTTTCCTGAAGATTTCTCGATTTTGGCTGTAGTCAGGCTGCCAGGTAAGACACTGGGATCATCCAAATACATTATGTCAACCCAAAAAGGAGGGATTTTGCCTACATAGTTTTCTGACAATATACAAAATAGAAAAAAAACATTATATCAAAATCATGGAAGCCTTTCTTCTTTTTTGGATATTGCGCTTACTTTACTACAAAATGTTTGAATTCGGGATTTACACTGAATTTTTCCCACAAACGGCTGATTTTCACCAAGTATATCTTCAATAAGTTATCAAAGTAAACATTAAATTAAGTTGTGGAACAACCATTACACTTTAATTATGTGTTAACATACTTATTCGAAAGTACCCTGTACAAACCTAAGCAAGCAAACTTTTATTCCAGTTGCTTGTGTCATCTCCAGGCTCTATACTAATTAAGCCACGTCGTCGGACTGAACATGATGTCAGAGCTTCTAGGCCGTCCTCAGACGGCCTAGAAGCTCTGACATCATGTTTCCCTATAGAGATGTATTTTTTTAACCTCTATTTTCCCACTGCTGGACAAAGGTCTCCCCCCTATTCCTCCACATCTCACGATCACTCGCCACGTCCCACCAACCATCTTGGAATGCATCGAGGTCGTCACGCCAACGCTTCCTCGGCCTGCCCCGGCTTCGACGCCCATCTGCAGGCACCCATTGTATGACGACTGTTGCCCATTTGTCTGTGACCATACAACTGACGTGACCCGCCCAGTCCCACTTCAGCCTGGCAGTCTTGTCACCAACATCTGCGATGCCGGTCTTCGCGCGCAGTGTGGTATTGCGGATCCTGTCGATTCTCTTTACCCCTAACACGCTGCGTTCCATGGCTCTTTGGCAAACCTTGAGTTTGATGTGATGTATATAAATTTGTATTTTTCAAAAACTAGGACTTTTAAACCGGTAGGTATTGCATGATGATGATAAAGTATTGCACAATGATTTTCTAACTGTAAAATGTTCCCCTAGTAACAGAAGATGACCTCCAGAACCCCTTATTCGTGCTATATTCTGACGCGGGGGATGAACAGCTGCAGCTAGTGGTGGGCAAGATGGTAGAGCTGTACTACGAAGACACGAGAGGCGACCCTCTGGATAATGAGATGCTCACGTACCGCGCTGACATTTCTGATGGGAGGTAAAACATACTTTCTCAGGGTCAGGGACAGTAGACCGAGACCGGAGACAGACGGAAAACTAAGATCGCTATTTGACTTTAGGCTTTCCTATGCGTTCAGTTCGCGAGCGAGACAGAAGACAGCGAGACGGTCTCTACCGCGTCCAATTGGTTGCGGTTTTGCGTCTCGGTCTCCCATCTCGGATTCTGGACTCTGTCTCAACCCCAAACCACCACCATAATCTAATCTCTGCAAACTCTAACCTTTAATTGTCTCTGGTTTTGGGTAACAATACCTGCGTCTATCTCTACAGATAGGATTTGCAAAAATTTAAAAGTTTTTAACTGAAAATTACAGAATATTTGAAACACTTGTCAAAGATCCTGTAATGTTGCAATATTAAAGTCGACTTCGTCGTAATCGTCGTCTTTTGCTTTTCGTTTATCCTGTATTTTTATTTGGTGTGCAATAAAGAGTATATGATTATTATACAATATTTAATTTTATGAAATGCAACATTGCCATATTTTAATTGGATCTAAAGAATACACGACTAGAACGAGTATACGTAGGTTCGACTAAATAATGTCTGTGTGTGTCTTCGAGACTCGGTGTGCTGCGAATCTCAAGTTAAATTGTTAAGACAAATTATGTACGCAACTACGCACTGCTGGTTCAACGTATTATCGGTAGGTGGGTATACGCTAAGCGCGCATAAACCAAAAGTTCCTTTTATTAAGTTTAAGGTGTGGCAAACGTGAGAGTTTTGATGAATGACATGTCAAAATTATGACACCAACTTGGAACAGCAAATGTCCTTTAGTTTAATAAAGTAATAAGGATACCTAGTTTCACGATATATATACAATTATACTTAAAAGAACCGTGTGTGCCTAGTGGAATGTATCCTGTCTACCGAAAGAAACTACCGGTTGTGGGTTCCAAACCCGAACAATTAATTTTTCTACTCGAAAAATGTATGTGTCCCAAACGTGCTCAGAACCGAGTGAAGGAAAACATCCTGCAAAAAGTGGCAATGTTTAGACGTGCCTCTGACTACCCCCTAGCGTATACCTTTATGAGTATGTCTGCGTTCTCAGAATGATATCTGAGGGATATTATGATCGAGTCGTGAGCCTATAATTTTTTTTTTACTTTTATGTTATTCATCGTTTGAATGTCTCGTTGCATCGGTGTGGAGTCTCTAAGGAATGTTTATTTATAGGTGGCATCGACTGGCCCTGAGTATCAAGGGTGACTCCGCAACGTTGCTAGTGGACTGTGAAGTGAAAGAAACATTGTTGCTGAATCGCAGACCTGGCAGCGCTTTCAACTTGGCCGGCGCTCTCGTTGTCGGCGCTCAAATAACACCTGACCAATATTATGATGTAAGTTTAATAGACATACCTTCGCAAAATATATAAGTAAAAGGAATAGTTGCATGGTTGCAGACGAGTTGCATGGTTGCAGACGATTTAAGAATGCCTCAACTGAACACTGCTAGCCGCAAGTGTTGCCAAGATAATGAATACTCTGAAACGTATGGACTTGAACCCACGTCCTAGCCTCATTATAATACATTGAAGATCTACGTCCCAATATTCAGTATTATTAATTATTCTGTGGCACCACCAACTTTAGTTTAACAGTTTGTAATTCTTGAACTATCAGGTTGATTGTATGAATAATAATCAAAATTTAGAAGCCATTTCATCAATAACAGTTAATTTCGACCAAGATAGTCACAACTTCCTTGAACCACATTCAAACACCTAATTTACATGAGTCTACAAACAGACATTTAAATTGAGTGTAATTTACAGGGCGACATCGAGTTGCTTCAATTCGCCAACAAACCAGACGCAGCTTACGAAATGTGCTCGACTATTGCCCCCAATTGTGGTGGAATTGGAGACGCCCAATTCATTACAGGGAGTAACTATGCTGAACGAGAACCGATATACATTCCACTTGAGAACAGGGTAGTTGAGAACGGGCCTATTGATATAGGACCTAGACAGTATGTGACGGAACGAGAACCAATATACAGACCTATTGAGACTACACCTTCTCACTCACGCCACTCTTACACTTTGGACAGTGTTGGGACCAGACAGTATGGACATTATGGCAGAAACAGAACTAGGACGGAACTCTGGACAGCTGCTAGCAGAGACTTGGTGACTGAGAGACCTATCTGGATCACAGCTAGCAACTATGAGTTTGCTGGATCTACTGACAATGGTAAGATTTATAAAATAAATTTTAGGTGTCAGAAATTTTCAAAGATTTAACATGTTAATTTGAATATTTTTTTAAAGTTGAGTTTTTCCAACAGCACGAAATCGTTGACTTTTAAAATGTTTTGAGATCGTAATATTTTTCTTAAAGTGTGATCTATCTGATAACAAATAGCAGCTCTAAACTGAAGGTACTGTTCGTCATACAGTACCTACATAGCTTAAAATAGCATTTCATCGGCTGAACCATCAAGGAAATTATTGAATATCTATATATTAATACTTGAAGAGAACACTTTGCATCCCTTTCTAAGCTTAATGCGCCTGTGTGCGCACCGTGTGAGCTTTGGCATGGTTATAGTTTATATGGAGAAACAGGAGCAGAAGCTAGACTTTAGCCAAAAAAATTGAACCACAATGCGGGCGACTAGTGTTTATAAAAATCCGAAACATCGTACGCAACAAGGATGTGTAATCGATCCACCATTAGAACAGCCCAATTGAATCCTTGGAATCCTCTGAGTGAAACCAGCCAGCGGAGAGATATAATGTTACGTCAAACTATTTTTTTCAGATGAGAACAGTATTTTTGGGAAATTCACTGACGCTGACGAGTATATCCCCGTTACCACAGCATCTATTGTTACTGATGAAGCTGCTGAGTTTACCACTCCAAGAGTAAGTTTGTTTTTCATTATTTTTAACAATGTTTTTATCATATTGCTGTCATATTGTTGTTGTTGTTATATAAAGGTTGTCTGGAAGAGATCGCTTTTAGCGATAAGACCACCAATTGTACCTTTATTTATTGTTTATTTCCATTATTACTGTATTTTTGTTTGGTGTGCAATAAAGAGTATTTCATTCATTCATTCATATTGCCTCTCATATTATAGTGATCTTTCCCGTTGGATCCACCATTTCGATCCACAATGGTTGTATCTAGGATAATTTTAGGTTAATTAATCATTTATTCTCAAAAAGATAACAACTATCACTTACATGAGAATTAGTACACAGAATTTTTTTAGGAAGATCTACTGTTAGACCAATACCCAGTTCGATAATTAGTTCCATTGAGAATTGTTTGTCGCGGATTTTTGTGATCAATACATTGTATACATTATCTATTGCTATTATTAGAAGGTATCAACTTATGTATTTGTTACTTATGTATTTCTGTCAATAAAGACCTTTGTAAACAAGAAGGTATCAACAATCATAAGGGCCATTATACACCGCACTCCATTTTCGTGTGTTAGTTTTCGATAAGTTGGTTCATTCTCTCTGCTTAGATTATTAACAATCAATTATCATTGACAGGATGTATCCATGCAGCTAGGAATAATCATTTTGAGTTATGCGATCCGTTTTGAGCTATATCTAACCTCAGGTCCATCTTATCTTTAGTTATAAAGTTAAATTATAATCATATGTGTTTCATCTGACAGATAAAGCAACCCCGATTAACTTTCCGCCTGATATGACAAAGCGGTACTGTCATCGTCATATGCTATTTATGAAATAGGTTCACCTTCAAGACTCCTCAGAGGTAAAATACTGTAGAGGTGATGCGTATGAACTGCAGAAATAACCTGAATAGATACATATGACCAACAAAAAACTAAACTAGTTGCTTAACCTTTACTTATGGCGGGTTTTTATATCCGTCGGTAACCAGCTACAACTCGTTTCTCCTTGAAAACCTGTCAAAAGTTTGACACTAGTTTGACACTTTTTCAAGGAGATACGGGTCGTAGTCTGTTACCGACGGATATAGGAACCCGCCATTAGACGTTAACAACAAAGTACCTAGAAAGTGCAGACAAAAGCAGGCTTTCTACAGGAATACGAACCAGAGAGGCACTGGCTCCGTAAACTTCCTAACAACACCCGTAGAAACCGAAGCGATGCTAATCGTAGGTTTTGTCTACATAACATACGATTAACATCTACGAAACTACAAAGCATCTACGAGGTGTGTGCTTCTACTGCTCGTAGCCTTATAGGAGCTACATATAAATGTAAATACACTTTTGACTATGTATATAAACTTAGCGTATACAAGCCGGGGAGGCAAATCTACATTGCAAATATTCAATTCAAAATCACTGCCACCACCAGTGATCAGAATATTTATGCGTAGATGATATCGCAGATGATAAATTCCTACGCCTACTCTTTAATTTAAAGACGAAGCTATAATGCGCTGCCTAGTTATATTTTCCTCTAAAGGTTAACCTTCCGTTATCATTTTAGTTGAAGCGAAGGGACGAAGTAACGGAAGAACCGACGCTCGTCACCACCGAATCTGCCTACACTCCTATGACAACGACCGAGGACTCAGATTGGCTTACACATCCGCCGGATGAGACCCAAGTGAGATATCGCTTTAGATTATGTTGAGGATAGATGTTTTAATAATATATTTTTATCAAACATGCTTGGAAATTTGAGCATTATTTTGACAACCTTCTTCGAGATAAATCGAAATTGCTGTAGTGGCCAAATACATGCGAGCAGCGGCCGGCAAAAGTTGTATGAAAATTCATATCTGTCGTGGTTTAGCGGCCAAATAAATTACATACTAAACTCATATCGTTAATTTAAAAATGGAACGGTCTTTTACTCCGAAACATGGCAACCAAGGAAGTAACTTATCAAAAGTTTTATTTAAATTTCGAACTGGCTTGCAAATTGAAAGCTGTTTATTGAAAAAAAAAACAAATGAACTCTTTAACGCGGGAAAGAATATTGTTGTTCGTCATTGAAAAGTAATTGTATTTTTTATTTTATTTTATAATTTCCCCGCATTATTTGAGAAAAGTACTATAGAAGCCTTGGCCACAAATAGGCATTGATGGACTTACGTATGTGTGCCTCGGTTTCGCCTCGGCCCACACATGTTCGTCCATCAATGCCTGTTTTGTTGGCCGCTGCAGTAATGTACTATAGTATATACTCAATGGACTAACAGCTGAGCGCAATAGAGCTCAAGCAATGTATATTAACAATCGTTTTGCATGACTATGTCATAAGCTGTCTATTTGGTTCATAAAGCTATTAAATTGGGTAAGTATCTGAATAGTAACCTAAAGTATCACAATGGAAGACAACAGAAGGATTATGTAAGTAAATATAACTTTAAAACTATCTTCAAGTTTACTTATTTAGTCTATTTCAATTTTTGAAAGGAAAATAAGTAACGTAAAGATACGAGTACAAATAAATATTGAAGCGCGAATCGACCGCGTATTTTACGAACAAATGTATTAAGTAGGTATATTACAATTGGAAATGATAAGGCTGTTTTCTGTTATTCCTCAGGGAAATTCGTCGTACGACCCATCTGAAACTTACTACGATTACGGGAGTTCTGGGACGTATATGGGGCCGAGAGGATACACGGGTCCGCCAGGTCTCCAGGGACCTAGGGGGCCGAAGGGAGAAACGGGAAAACCGGGGGCGGAGGGTCATCAAGGTTTTACTGGCCCACCTGGGCATGTATTTGTGGTACCGGTAAGAAATATTTTATTTATAACCTAGGCAATGTAAATTAATTCAATAATTGCTCGTTTCTGTTTTTGCCTGAGATATATTAGGTCTTTACCTATGAAATTGCCGTTTTGTATGGAATAAGTGAAAGTACTTAATTTTTTTAAACTTTTTATTTGTGTTATTCAAAGTAATCACCCATGCAATCGACGCATCTTTGCCAACGCATTGGCAGTTTATTGATGCCCTTCTTGTAAAAATCAGCTGGACGGGAGACAACAAACTCTTCAAAGGCATTTTGTACTGCCTCTCGGGAATTGAATTTTTTACCCACTAATAAGTTGTCTAAATTTTGGAAAAATTAATAGTCGGTAAGTGCAAGGTCTGGTGAGTATGGCGGATGAGGGAGAGCTTCCAACCCCAGCTCTTGCAGCTTGGAGACTGTCTGTTGTGTAGTATGGGGTCGCGCGTTGTCGTGAAGGAGCAGTGGGGACGACCGATTGACCAAAGCTGGTTGCCGATGTGCAAGCTTCTCCATCATTGTCTCCAGTTCTTCATAGTACACATCTGCAGTAATGCTCATGCCGTTTTGTAAAAAGCTGTGGTGAATCACACCTGCACTAGACCACCAAACAGTGACCATCACTTTTTTAGGGGTCATTTTTGATTTAGGGCATTGCTTTGTGCTGAACCAGAATCTAACCAACTTGCTGAGCGCTTTCGATTGTCGAAAAGAATCCATTTTTCATCACACGTAACAATTTGGTTCAAAATTCCTTCATTTCTTTGCCTATTGAGCAGCGCGAGGCAGGTCTCGACGCGTACGTTGCGCTGGCGATCGTTAAGTTTGTGGGGCACCCATCTATCAAATTTGTTTACCTTGCCTATTTGTCGCAAATGGATCAAAATTGTTTGGATGCTAACATCAAAAGCTGCTGCTGCAGCTCAGCTGTAGATTGAGTTTCATCAGCTTCCACAATCGCCTTTAATTCATCATTATTGACCAAAGTCTCCGGACGACCACGAGCTTCATTTTTCAAGTCAACATTTCCAGAACGGAACCGGGGAAACCAATAACGGGTTGTGCGTTCGTTTGTACAGTTCTCTCCGTAAACGTTTTTGATGTTACGTGCCATTTGTGTCGCGTTGGTGCCACGACAGAACTCATATTGTATAATTACTACACGAATTTTTACAGTATCCATTATGACGAAAAATGTTCAAATGTAATGAAAATACAACGTTAATCAATAAACAAAAGACTGAGTCTGTAAAAAGAATGTCATGTTTTAAAACAAAATTAATATGAATTTAGAATACAAAGCCATTCCAAACTTTTTTTCTATTTGAAATGACCAGTACTGAAGAACGGCAATTTCATAGGTAAAGACCTATTATTTACTGAACCTAAGTACGATTATGGTTACGCCACCAATTACGCTCTTAATGAAAATTTTGAAAATTATTTTATTTAACTTAGATATTTAAATTCGTGGACTTAGACGATCAACAGACTGGCACGCACCACGCTGCATGTTGCGTGAATGCGTGTTCTAACGTTGCTTGTAAGTATCTCCGTTTGTATAGAAAACACGCACAGTCCAACACACAGAAAATGCATCCACGCGCGTTCATGCAGATCACGTGCACCCCCGCGCGTAGGTGCGGGGCGAGACGCAAGGTATGCCACACCGAGTCCCGCAGTGCCGTGCGTGATTTTGGAAGCGCACTATTTTGGAACTGCACTAGCGAACAGCTTAGAATGAAATGAGTCAGAGCCGCCGTGAATCCACAAAACGCAACTACGCGCGTGAGTGCGTAAAAAACCCGCACAATGATGCAGATCTGCACTCCCGCAAGTACGCGCGTAGGTGCGTCGACACGCAACATGCAGCGTGGTGCGTGCCAGTGTGTCAACCGCCTTACCAAAGAGTTTTGTTAAAAAATATTTTCCTAATTCTTGACATTTCTCAGAGAAGCACGTAGCACCTAATGCTTGGGAGCACCGTAAATCCCCATAACTACAGGCTATAACAATCATCTAAAGCCATTTAAAAATCTGTGTAATTGCAGCTACATCAATCGGGAAACGACAAAGGGCCCGACGCACAATCCGAAGCACTACGACAGATGCTGACACAGCACATGGTATGACTAATGAATAAAGAAGTACCTACATTATCTACATTTCAAAATGACTAAGTAACTAGTAACTAAGTGATAATTGACGTCAATCAAGAATTTCATCCAGACATTCATCAAAGCAGAATTATGATATCACAATATCAAACAACTACTAATAACTTGAAGATTATACATCTGTCTTTAGAAACGCTTTTTAGAGTTCCGTACCCAAATGAACAAACGGCGCCCTATTACTAAGACCCCGCTGTCTGTCCGTCTGTCACTAGGCTGTATCTCATGAACCGTGATAGTTAGACAGTTTTAATTTTCACAGATGATGTATTTCTGTTGTCGCTATTACAACAAATACTAAACACGAAATAAAATGATTATTTAAGGGGGGCTCCCATACAACAAACGTGATTTTAAGCTCGTTTTTGCTCGATGTTGATAACGGCAACATGTAAACGCTTGAAATATTCAAAGAATATTGAATTATATTATTCACTTTAATAATAAATAATTAAATGAAAATAAAATTAATATTTACAGAGGGGGGCTCCACAAACGTGATTTCTTTGCCGCTTTTTCAGATAATGGTACGGAACCCTTTGTGCGTGAGTCCGACTCGCACTTGGCCGATTTTGTTTGAATGTCATTACCATTAGACTTTAAAGAGCCTATATGTATATTCTGCTCTATAAAACGGGTTGGATAGTGCATAGTAGTCATTATATAATATCTTAATTGATTGCAGGCTGCAATGCGCGGTGCAGAAGGACCAATGGGATTAACTGGTCTATCTGGGCCAGAAGGCGAGACAGGACCGGAGGGGACAAAGGGAGAACAGGGAGAGATTGGGGAACCGGTGAGTATACTGCGCATCATATTACTTAAGGCGAATATAGTAGCTGATTGGTCTTATTTGGAGGCTTTCTCCTCAGGGAGGAATCAGTTTTATGTGCTAAAAAATATACATGACATTCATTGACCTTTTATCTGCAAAGTGAAGATACAAAAAGGTTCTACCTGTTTATTTACTATGAGAAAAACAATAACAAAATGTAGCTGTTTTCGACTTTCAATTTGATTCAACCTCTAAACGATGTAAAATTTTATAATTTTTCTTTCACTTAAATGTGGACAAAGACTATACCTTCAAGTTGAACATACGATGCTGTGCTGCGACGGTCTTTCACGTGGCAATTAATTATTTTCAATTTTTCCGAATAATTAGCGGGCGTATCCTTAGAAGGTGGTTACGCGGGCGATGGGCGGCAGTGTACCGCTGACTGTTGTGCTCATCTGCCTCGCGCTCACCTATTTTCTGGTCGGTTAGATGCGTGTGGCGAAAGGTGCGGGGCCGAAACAATAGCTACGCTTATTGGCTCAAGGTTATCAGCTACGGTTAGCGCCTTAATCAACAAGAATAGCTGTAATACACGGCCCGGCTGTAAGGCTATAGCTGCTTTAAAAATAAAACGGGTCTTACAGCTATTCTGGTTGTTAGCCACAAAAGACATGGCAGTTCTTGATAACTAAATATGATGTGTTGATTAAGAAATAAGATGGCTTAAAGCTAGACAAACACAATAAGTCGCGCGCGATATAGCATTGTGTAGTATTAATACACCCTACGTCTCGAATGTCTCATGTTATTCTTTGCTTTCTTCACCGTTCTGATTCTAGGGACCTCCTGGACCAAGAGGCATACAAGGTCCCCCTGGCCGACTGGGTCGAAGAGGCCACGCTGGTAGAGACGGGGAAAGGGGTTCACCGGGAGCTACAGGCACAAAGGGTGAACAGGGGTACCCAGGACTACAAGGAATGCCTGGTGATAAGGGAGAGAGGGGGACGATAGGAATACAAGGTGAATCAGGTGTTTCGGGACAAGACGGCCCGCCAGGTGACGATGGGCCTGTCGGGCCCCAGGGTCTTCCCGGTGAAATGGTGAGTACCTGTAAATGACATCTCCGTGTCAAGTCAATGAAAACATGTTAACAAAAATAATAACTTGTTGGCGATGATCATACTGTTGATACCTAAACGCCAAAGTATACGCTTTTATAACTAACTCCCAAGTGTTAAAATTGACAATTACCAAGCCTAATTAAACGGACACTATAAAAACTAGTTATAACATATTGAACTATTTAGATGACAAAAATTATGGTAAAGAAATTTCTCCATTTCAAACAAAACTCTTACAAAATGTAGACTATGGAATAAAGATATTTCGACTTTTTGCTGTTTTTATTATAAATACGGGATTAATCACGTACCGTCTTATCGGTGTTTCGACCGACAATGTTTCGGTTCAATTCGTGAACCTTCATCAGGGTGAGTGCGATCCGCTCCGAATAACGTCTCGCCTCGCACTGATTTCAAATCACTCGCACTTTTTGTTATCTGTTTTTCAAATTTCGAAAAAGTGTTCAATAGCAAGATTATGTAGGCAAAACTTTCACTAGAAACTTAATTTAAGAATGTAGAACTTACTTGGTACAATTAAATATATTTTTAAATCATATGATTTTGTAGATTTTCACGATTCACGAATTTGCTTTAGCGTAGCCATCTTTGGCCAGGCGGCCACCTTCCATTTTATGCATGTAGTCTAGCGTCAGGCTTTGTAATATTTATTTTACTGTAATATGTCACTTATATTCTCAGGGGCCAAGAGGATTCATGGGGCCTAGAGGATTTCCAGGTCTAATCGGATACCCTGGTATGCCCGGAGTTGAAGGACCACAGGGTGCTAAAGGCGCGCCTGGTCAGCCGGGGTCACCAGGACAACAAGGTCAACCAGGTACAATGGGGCCTTTAGGATCCACAGGACCGCAAGGGCCGATTGGTGCACCGGGCATACAAGTATGTTGACTGACTTCGGTTTTGTGTTTATTTGGAATATTTGCTACTGTGATTTAATCCGTACAGAGTTGCCTTTAAAAATATATTTGGCGGATCTAGGGCCCACAAGGAAAACCAGGCATGTCAGGTCTGCCAGGGCCGGAAGGATCTCCTGGTACACCAGGTAACCCAGGACAGCAAGGCTCGCCAGGCGACTCTGGACCTTCGGGACCACAGGTATGTTAAAAGACAATTTCATTATACTCTAAATTATATATTGCTATTGTAGCGCTTCGGAAATGTATGAGAAGGCTGGGGTTGACTCTTTCAATGCGATCCAAAGAAAGAGGATCGCCTCCTTCATGTCCAGAGTCGACATATGTAAAAACACAATCATCAAGAGTCTGGCGGATAGACTGATGCTGACGGCAGCGTATCGACGTTGGGTGGAAATAGCCACCTAACCTAAGTACCTAATTTTTTAAATATTTTTTTTTATTGTATTATATTATTGTGTAATTGTTTTAATTTGCTTTTTTTAATTTTAGTTTAGTGTAGATTATAAAATATGGATCACTGTGTCTGAAATAAAGAGTTATTATTATTATATCCAGAAACGCATGGCACGAAATCCCTAAATAACATATTTTTAGTCTGTTGCAATATTTGATTATTTAAATTATTTTATGGTTTTTTCAGGGGATGCTAGGTTTTCCTGGAAGCCGGGGTACGAAGGGGGACGATGGACCACGAGGTTTGCTGGGAGATAAAGGCGACAAAGGACTAAGAGGCATTGAGGGCGAAAAAGGAGAAATGGGACCAAAAGGGGAAAGAGGTTTACTAGGTGAACCCGGGCCACCAGGTATCGAAGGACCTGAAGGAACTAAGGTACATACCCATTAAAATTAATTGTATTATTTATTATTTTATTAGCAATAATTAATCTTTATTTACAATAAGTATTTAAAATTTTAAATTTATATAGAATATATAGATATTCTATCTGTTTCTACTTAACGTCTGCTTGATTTGTAAGTCATTTAAGCTGTACGTACATATGTTTATGTTGCAATCCAGATCAAAACAGCATTTTCGTGACCTTTAATTGTACTTATGTGGTTGTAATGTATTTTGTGCGATTAATAAATAAAAAAAAGAAATGATGCGATAATTTGTTCTAGTTATCCTGTCAATTTCTGGATATCAAAATTTTACAAGTTACCTGAAATTATGTAAGTTTATTACTATTCCAGGGAACAGAAGGAGCTCGGGGGGAGACTGGCCCTATAGGTCCTAGTGGCGAAAAGGGTGCAACAGGGCCTCAAGGTCAGGCAGGATATCCGGGAAGTCAAGGGGAGAAAGGAGACAAAGGCGGTTCAGGACGCAGAGGTAGAAGAGGCAATAAAGGGTCTATGGTAAAAACATTGATTTATTGAATTTTTTTATTGCATCAAATAAGCATATCTGTACATAGACGAACGGAATGCTAGCTAGCATTATCGTCCAGTTAACCTTAATTAACATATTTTGATTCCTTTTCTTAATATATTATTCTGATGATAACTCTTTGAAGTTACTATTTTTGTGCAGGGCATGGTGGGCACGCAAGGCGATCGCGGAGAAGCCGGACCACGCGTACGTAGATTTACGATTATTTGATACATTTAAAACGTGCTCATAATTTACTGAAGTTTTCTAAATCCGGTCATTGTTGAGTTGATTGTTGTCAACACACAACCAGCGATATTGTAGGAAATCTAACAAAATTAAACTTTCACAAATCCTTTAAATAAAAACTCAGTTGGCAACCCAAACCTTTTTTCAATATTCAGCCAAAGATCCAACAGTTTTATGATTTACTTAATAAATTACTTTAGTTTTCTCCTTTTGAAATATTTTCGTACACAGGGTTTTAGAGGAGCACGTGGACGGCGTGGTTCTGACGGTGCTCCTGGCCCAAAAGGGGATACGGGTCAACCTGGCTCACCGGGTTCTGTTGGGGAGCGAGGTCCACAGGGACTTGAAGGAACAAGGGGATTCCCTGGAGCGATGGGACCACCCGGCTCGGATGGGAAGACGGGGCCAATTGGTCCTGTTGGCGAACGAGGACCAACGGTATTACATTTATATTAGTTTTAAATTAATAAATTACTAATGAATTTGAGTAAGACCTTGATGAAGTCATAAATGACCTAATAATTATTGGGTGAACTTTGAAACTTTTTATATTTTAATAAGTCTACGTTTGTTGTAGTAGTTAGAGGAATCGAATTATTTTAAACAGGGAGAAGCAGGGTCAGCCGGTCAGACAGGACCGTCAGGGCCAGTTGGGCCTCAAGGACAACAAGGAGAACCAGGGCCACAGGGCCCGACCGGGCCATCAGGAATACCCGGAACTCCTGGTGATGTTGGCGCACCTGGTGAAGTCGGGAAGGAAGGCCCTAATGGGCCACCTGGACCTGAAGGAAAACCAGGCCCTGTAGGGTCTTCAGGACCTCCCGGACATACAGGAGAGCCGGGCTTACCGGGAGCACCAGTAAGATGTTTTTTATTGTACTTAGTATTTTTCTTTCCCCTTGCTTCATCTACAATAACCCAAAGGACGCAAACAGAGTGGTGGCATAAGTTTAAAGCGTGTCTCGTCTATGGACTCGTAGCTCCCAAACTTATGGTCGGTTTCAATGGGGTTTTTATTTGAAATCTAGTATTTTCGTAATGGTTTTTAGCTAAATTGGTACAGATATTATGTTGTTACAGAGAGGTTTGTACAGCTGGTTACGTCTTTCGGGGTTTCACAGTTTTTATTTGAAATCAATTTAATTGACAAATTAAAAACAATTTTAGATAACAAATAAAATAATCATAGTCATTCCAATACTAGACTTCAGGTGTTCAAGAAGGTATTAACAAGTGGCCAATAATTTGCTTCATCATCATATCAACCTTGACGTCCACTGCTGAACATGGGGCCTCCCCTATAGATTTTTAGGGTGGTCTATCTTTATCAGCTCGTCTTTCCATCTGGCGGGGGCCGTCCTACTTTGCGCTTTCCAGTAAATAATATATTTACTTACACTAATAGGGTATTCCTGGAGGCAAGGGTGATATCGGCCCTATCGGACCAGCCGGTGTGCGAGGAGACAAAGGAGAACCAGGAGAAACGGGCCACGAAGGACTACAGGGGCCCCAGGGTCGGGAGGGGCCTCGTGGCTCACCCGGCCCAGGAGGCCAGAAAGGCGAAATCGGCGAACCTGGACCCTTGGGTATGAAATAGTTTTATACAGTACTGGCTTCCGCCCGCGGCTTCACATGCGTGGTTTTTTACACAATTTTACACCAAATTTCAACATAATCGGTCAAAGCCGTTTAATCTTTAAAACGTAACTAACAAATAGATACACAGAGAGACAAGAGTTACTTTCAAATTTACGATATTAGCAATATTAAGTGCAAGGGCGGATCCAGGGGGAGGTTCATGGGGGTCATGACCCCCCCTGGGCTGGGTCCAGGATCTAGGTGGACCACTAATTAAAATTGTAAAACATAATGTTTTTATATATTTTTTGCCACATTATAGAATTTATATAAGTACATTCAATATTTAATTAATTTAATATAATATTTTGATTTGAAAAATTGATTTTTTTATTTAAATATACAGTATGTAAGTACATTAATAAAATACCTACTTTTTACTTGTATCTATGATTATAAAAAATAAATTATAACTTCTTGTGACTTTACCACGACTATGTGCCCCCCCCCCCCCCCCCCCCCCCCCGCACCAAAGCTGGATCCGCCCTTGATTAAGTGTGGATATAAACATGATACCGGTAAGTATCTTAAACTGGCTTTCATGAATTTCCTCACTCCGAAAACAAATTATTTATACACTAGCTAACTCGCCCAGGCTTTGCCAGGATTTTTATAAAAATTAAATAGTGTCAGGAATAGTGTAACTATCAGTTTATATCGCTGAAAGAATTTTCAGTAGTTTCATTATCGGTTCAGTAGTTTTTAGATCACTACCTATAAACATACAGACATTTTATACGGTTCCTTAGGTCCAATTGGTCGGGATGGGCTTACTGGACCCAGGGGCTTGGCTGGCGCTCCTGGCCCTGTAGGCCCACCAGGGGAGGATGGCGACAAAGGAGAAGCTGGCCCACCGGGCGAAAAAGGATTCAAAGGAACAGCTGGTGAACCCGTAAGTAACGTAGTCACGTTTTGTCGAAATTAAATATTAAACAAGTGACATACGATTAATTACAAGATAATATTTTAATAATAGTGGGATTGATATAAACGAAAGAGATTATCGAGATCTCTGTATTTCCACATATGTAAAATTATATACCATTATCTAGCATCAATCACTAACATACTATAATACCAAAATATTTTGGTATAGCAAAAATCTTACAAGTAGTATTTTGTGGGTTACTTACTACATTATTTGTGTCATTTATACTTTATAGGGACCACTTGGTGCACCAGGCATTCAAGGCTTGCGTGGAGAATCAGGACCTGTTGGACTACCGGGAGAAAAGGGACCAGTTGGTGACATGGGACCACCAGGATCACCAGGCACAGATGGAGTCCGCGGCCCTCCAGGACCTGCGGGTCCAACTGGACCGCTAGGGGAGAAGGGACAAACGGGACTCAAAGGAGATACTGGAGACTCTGGTCTTATGGGTAATGCTTTGAATAAGATAATAGATGAAAGTTGTCAACAAGTCAATTGCCAACGATAAAAGTGGTACTGGTTATTGGGCCCCAGTGTTAGGTCAGTGACTATCTAGGTATACATCTCCGGAATATGACTTATTGTACAATTTGACACTCTAATAACTTTTCCCCTGGGCCCCTGACTCAGCGAGAAGGCGACACGACATACCGAGACGGAGACAGTGGCGGATTTACCAGCAGGCTGAGTAGGCTCGAGCCTAGGGCGGCAGATTTTGGGGGCGGCAAATTTTGGGGCATGATTTTTTTTTTTTTTTACCTCATAGAAATAAAAAGATATTTCTATGACGGTTTTCTGATGTCTTACAGATAGAAGTCTGCAACAAATTTAGTCGATGACTTTTTTCTCTCACTTGTCATTGCACATTCCGAGTGTAGCAAACTTCCATATGCTAGAGTAAAAGAGCTAGTTCGCCGCCCCTCAACCAGTTATCGGCCTCTCGCCTCTGCGCCCTTTGCCCACACTTCTTATGAGTGAAAAGAGCGAAATTGTAAAAAATAGTCTTCCCACTTACAACCCATACATGCCAGTCTTACTACTGGTTGGAGGCTACGAACTGGATGGTTTGTAGGTATATAATTTATCGATTTTTATTCGAATATAATGAATAATTTAGTGAATAATTTTTATTTTTAGTGAATTAAATAAATGTGTTTCACATACACTAGTAGCTTCAGAAAATACGATTAGAATTAAAATAAAACTTGAACAGTAATAGCGAGATAGTCTTAAGTCAAATAAATATTTTTTCCCCGAACGCGGTATTTTTTTAATGCTACAATTATCAATGACGTCAATGTTGCACGTGCACGTGGCGAGCTTCATTCTCTATTCCAATAACCGTGTGGGTTACCCCAGTTACCCGAACAAATCGAGGCGAAAAACGAAAACAAAATCAGATCACCAAATGTTCATTATTGTGTAAATAGCATACATGATTGAGCTTCGATTATCTCAAAAATATACCGAAAAATTATTTTACGTGCAATTTCAACGAAATTGTTGCATTGTAAAAATAATGTATGATATGACAATTGTTGAGGCAAGGGCGGCAAAAACTATTCAGCCTATACCTTGAAAATTTGTAAATCCGCCACTGGACGGAGATGGCGGGATGAATTGGATCGTGATATTTGGAAGGAATGGGGCCTCCTCCCATTCCATCCAAACATTACAATCCTGTGTGATTTGTACCTTAGTGTTACACAAATGGCTAAAAATAAAATAAAATAACTTTTCATCAAATTAATAATTCTTACAGGAGCAACTGGACCTCCTGGCTCGACTGGGGTTCCGGGTCGTCGAGGACCGAAGGGTGTGCAGGGCGAGTCAGGCCCGAGAGGAGCAGAAGGACAACGCGGAGACGTGGGCAGTCCCGGACTACCGGGCCCCACGGGTGCACAAGGACCTGAAGGAAAATTGGTAATGTACAACAAGACATTCCACACAATCATTTGTCTAATACGTAAATTATGCAAATTAATGTATGGAATTTGTTACTGAAAAAATTGTTACCTATTGTCTTTCCAACTACTTATCAAAGAGACATTAGTTGATTCTTTATTGATTATTTTCAGGGACCCCGAGGCTTAATAGGACCAAAAGGCGATGACGGGCTCCAAGGGCGCCAAGGCGAAACTGGTTCCAGAGGACTTCCGGGACCTGAAGGACCTAAAGGAGATTCAGGTCTTGCGGGTATTCCAGGAGAGCGGGGTGAAACCGGTCCACAAGGTATTAAAGGGGAACCTGGTCCGGAGGGTCAGGAAGGAAGCACTGGTCCGAGTGGGCCGCCAGGACCTATTGGACCGCCAGGAAAACCGGGAGAAACTGGATTACCTGGTAATTCCGTAAGTAGAATAGACGTTTTTCGACACGAAATAGTTTAGTTAGAAAGATCTATTGCTTTATCTTGTTAATTAACATGTTTAATTTTAACGTATTTATATGATTTGAAAACTCCTTAATAAATCATAGTTAGCCACTAAATACTTACGTTTAGACATCGTTGCGCAAGTTGCTCTTAAAATTATCTTTCTAAATCGTTACTTAGCATTAAAATGATCAAATACTTTTATTATTATAGGGTTTGGAAGGTCCAGCCGGTATCCAAGGTAGCCCAGGACAACCAGGTGAAAGGGGTGATACGGGGCCTAAAGGCGTGGCGGGTGAACCTGGCCCCGTGGGTCCTGTAGGACCAACGGGCCCAGAAGGTCAACGAGGAGTGAGAGGAGCTCCAGGGCCTAACGTAAGAATTATTTCAAGTGTTTTTAGTAGTCAAATACCCATTTTTGACATCAATACGAGGTATCTAGTTGTTCATGGTTCATGTTGGTTGATCTAAACTAGATATAATTCTATCCTATACTAACGCGTTCAGTCGTTAAGTGAAAACATTGTATTGAAACTGACATGTTCACAAGCAATTAATATTCGTAACCACCATCAATATTCATTTAGTGAATTACCTACCACTTTGATCGAAACTCAAGATCAAGATAGAAAGCAGGATACTTTTAGCCAATTTATTATTTCAGGGTGATGTTGGGACTCCAGGTATTGTCGGGCCAATGGGACCTCCAGGAAAGGCCGGCCCAACTGGCCCACAAGGGTTAAGAGGAGATAAAGGCAGCAGGGGTCCCAAGGGGCACATTGGAGACACTGGTACAATGGGAATAAAGGGAGACCAGGGCGAAGTTGGAAAGCAAGGCCCTCTGGGTCCTACAGGTCCAGCAGGACCTAAAGGCGACATGGTAAATAATCCAACCATTTATGAAATTTATATGTTACATCTTGCGAATGACAAACACTGACGGGAATATTGTCCCCATAAATTGCAGTGAACGGTCTTGACTTGAGCCAGTACTAACTTCCTCCGACAAAAGAATAGAATATAATAGAATAATCATTTATTTGGCACACACAAAATGACACATGAAATAATTTAAAGGAACAGTAGATACAATTGAATCCAATAAAACAAGTTCGACTCATGTGTCTGCGTACCAGAAAAAAACAAAACACAAAACAGATCGAGCGATTCTTACACTGTCCTAAGGACTTTGCAGTAACAAGAAACTATTTAAGAATTATTTATATTGTTTAACTCAACAGGGTCCCATAGGTTTACAAGGACTGAAAGGTGACACAGGACCAGCTGGTCTCACCGGGGCGGAAGGACAGCTTGGACCCAAAGGAGAGCCTGGTCCTGAGGGAAGACCTGGTGCCCCAGGCCCGCCTGGATCCCCTGGGCCACCAGGACCACCGGCGCCAGCGCCGCAGCTGCCAGCAGAACTCTTCTCATCTTACAGGAGACGACGAAGTATTGATGAATCCGCCGAAACTGCAACTGAAGATAACTTTGAAGAGGGTAAGTGCACAATTACAATAAAAATCAGCTACCAAATCATGACCATTTACCTTTTCATTCTTTTATCTTTTTCAGATGAAATAGAGTGGGCGAAGGAGATCATGATGGAAGTAATAACAGCTCGGACGGCTCTCGAGGCTGCTAGGAGGCCCCGTGGAACTAGAAGCAATCCAGCTTTATCCTGTAGGGACTTACGCACTTCACACCTTAACCTCACTGATGGTATGATCTTCGTTGCCAGAGAATCATAAAAGAGACCAAGGATGCGGTTGCAGATGCGATAATTTTTTGCATCATATGGAATTTAAAATTACAACATTATTTGTATTTTTGAAGGTTTCTACTGGATAGACGCTAGAGGCAGCATTAGCGGACGGCCAATAAAAGTCTACTGTAAAGGCTCCAGTACATGTCTCTACCCTGACGAGCGAGGAACGGCTATGTATAACACAGATGGCACTTCGCACAAGTTCTCCCAAATGGATGACGGATATAGAGTAAGCAATTCTTACTATCAGCGAATAAGAATTTATTCAGATTTTTCTGTTATATTTTAGGTAAGCGTTTTCGAAGTACTCTTTTTGAGCACTTCGAAAATGATTATTAGAAGTAAATTGGTTAAGTGCGTGTTGGACCACGCACAGTGAAGGGTTTCGTAGTCAGTAGGTAGGTACTTAGTCACTTTCAAATACAAAGTTAATTTTCATGTTGATATTGTCATATTGTATGAACAATATACTTAAACTGTTTACAAACTTAACTAAAGAAATAAGTTGGTAGACTACTGCTTATAAACTAGTAGCATTGATAACTTCTTACAACTACTTTCTTAATCGTTCTTTCCTTAATTCCGTCCTTTATTTATTTATTTTAATTTATTAAAATTATTTATAGGTACGTAGGTACTATATATGTATGTATTTTACTAATGCCTCTTTTTTCATGTTTCTTCGGTGTCTCTTTCTGTTCGTGAGGTCACTATAACAGGCTCAGTCTGAAAACTAGCGTTGGTCGGCACTTAGTGCCTAAGCGTGGACCAACACAAAGCTGAGACTGATCCTTTTCGGGACACCACACAGTACAGAACCTTAGCGCCCACGGGTTCTTGTTAGGTACCTGCCTATAATGACCGATTCTAATTCTGTTGTTTTTATATCTGTCTTTCTGTATTTTTATAGGTACTTGCCTACCATTTTTATAATGTTATACTATTTAATGTCTCTTTAAATGTTTTTTTTATTTTATTACCTACTGTTTTGTCTGTACTGTACTGTACTGTACTGTACTGTACTGTACTGTACTGTACTGTACTGTACTGTACTGTACTGTACTGTACTGTACTGTACTGTACTGTACTGTACTGTACTGTACTGTACTGTACTGTACTGTACTGTACTGTACTGTACTGTACTGTACTGTACTGTACTGTACTGTACTGTAGACTTCTTCACGACAACATGACTTGTTGCGTAACCGTCAATGGTGAGCAGACAGAGCAATTCCCTGTCACTTGTGGTGTAAAACAAGGCTGTGTATTAGCACCCACTCTTTTTGCTCTGTACTTTTCCGTTGTCGTGAGGGAGACTTTACAAGCCAACACCGAAGGGATCCGCATACGTTTTCGCACAGATGGCAGTATCTTTAACCTGGCTAGGTTAAAAGCGCACACAAAGGTATCGTATGACCTCATTACCGAATTGATGTATGCTGATGACCTATGTTTCGTTGCGGAATCTTCTGAGGGACTCCAGGACTTGATGACTCGGCTTGACGCTGCGTGCTGTAGATTTGGCCTCAAAATTAATATTACAAAGACAGAGGTGATGGCCATGGACACTGTTAACCAAGCTCCACTGAATCTGCAAATCGATGGAAAGCCCATAAAACAGGTCGATACATTCAGATATCTGGGAAGCAGCATAACAACAAAATGCGACCTTGACTCGGAGATCAACAGCAGACTTGGCTCCGCTATGGCTGCTTTTGGTAAACTACGAGTCCAGGTATTTCGCTCCCATAACATCAAATTGAGTACCAAGATTAAGGTGTATATGGCTATTGTACTTCCTAACATCTTGTACTCGTCAGAGACATGGTGCCTGTATCGCAGACACATACGCACGTTAGACAGATTCCATCTGAAATGCCTCCGCGACATTCTTAACATCAAGTGGTCGGATCGGGTCCGTAATACCGATGTTCTACGACGGGCTAATGTCTGTGGCATAGAGGCATATTTGATGCGGCGTCAGCTGCGTTGGTGCGGGCACCTGTCTCGGATGTCTGATGAGCGAAGGGCGAAACGCATTTTCTTCTGTGAACTAGAACATGGTAAGCGGAAACGCGGAGGTCAGTTCCTACGTTTCAAAGACGTACAGAAGAGGCACATGAAGAGGTGTTGTATCGATCCGTCGCGCTGGGAGGCTCTCGCTGAAAAACGACCTGAATGGAGGCGTCATGTTCAGGACAAAGTGTACGAGTTTGAAGAAGAAAGGAGGCAAGAACTAGACTTAAAACGAGATCAGCTTAAAAGTCGACCGCCGGCTAATATCAATTACAACTACATTAATGGCGCCTTAACTTGTGTTCATTGTAACCGGACTTTTAGCGCAAAAATAGGATACATCAGCCACATACAGGCTAAACACCTAGGCCAATAATCACAAAGTCAAGTCTCTGTAGCCGAAATCGGCTAGGAGGATTATTATTATTATTATTATGTACTGTACTGTACTGTACTGTACTGTACTGTACTGTACTGTACTGTACTGTACTGTACTGTACTGTACTGTACTGTACTGTACTGTACTGTACTGTACTGTACTGTACTGTACTGTACTGTACTGTACTGTACTGTACTGTACTGTACTGTACTGTACTGTACTGTACTGTACTGTACTGTACTGTACTGTACTGTACTGTACTGTACTGTACTGTACTGTACTGTACTGTACTGTACTGTACTGTACTGTACTGTACTGTACTGTACTGTTGTCCTAAATAAAATGTATTTTACTTTACTTACCTACAGTATGTACCTATACCCAGTATGTACCCAGTGTATCTAAGTGCTACCTATCTATTATACTTTATAGGTATATAGGTACGAATAGCGGTTTTACTAGTTAATAGCTATTTGAGAGGGGGGAACGACAATAACGAAAAAAATTAAAAGCTATAATATTTCGTAACGGGCGCATGAAACTAAAAAATAAATTAAAAGGGAACCGAAAACAGGGCAGAATCGACGAACGCACATGGTGAAACTGTAAGGGTTTTAACTAGCAACCCTATGGAACTCCAAAAAACGAGGAATACAAAAGATTTACCGAAATACCAACTGCAGCCCCTAGACTATTTCTAACGCAGAGCCGTCCGTATTGTCAACGACCCAGTAGTATCTAAGGATCTGGAGCCGCTGAGTCTGCGCTGTGACACCGGAGCGCTCAGCGTTTTCTATAAAATACAATTTTCATCAAAAAAATCGAAACAGTACTGCAAGTATCATTCAGGTGACATTTTTATAAAAAAAAAGGATTGATATCAATAAAAAAAATATGCCAATAAATAGCTGGCAGTTTAGTCTACACAATGGTGAAGTACAATTCCAAATTTGAATTTTCGTATTTTCATACAATAAATGAATGTGGAGATTGTTTTCAATGTGTATTCCGTCGGAATTTCTGCATTTAATCACATTTTGTTTACATAAAATATCGGTTTTTTTAACTGAGCTCTGAGCTGAGCTGAGCGTGATTGTAAACTAAGTTCTGTGACATCCTACCAAAGATATTTTTTCCTAACAAATATGGATACCTCGCCCATGAAAGCCGCCCAAGTCGTGGCGTTGCTGGATTCAGGGCATAGTCAGCGTTTTGTGGCTGCACGATTACATCTTAGCCTCTCTGCTGTCAATAGTGTATCAGCGTTATCGGGAGACTGGTATGTTTACTCGCCGTCCAGGATCTGGTAGATATCGAGTCACGTCTGAGCAAGATGACCGGTATATTGTGTCAGTTTCTCTAAGAAATCGTCACTTTAACTCTATTCAACTGCAGCAGCGGCTCCGTGAGGTTCGATGATTGACTGTGAGCGATTCTACCATTAGAAAAAGATTGGCGAAGCGTGGCCTGAAACCTCATAAATCAGCTAATGACCCATAATTGACGGTAGACCACCGAAGAGCGCGCCTTAACTTTGCACGTGAGCATTTATATTGGTCACACCTTCAATGGAGCAAAGTTCTCTTTTCTGACGAAAGTAAGATCATGCTGTATGGTAACGACGGAAGTAAGAAGGTATATCGAAAAGAGGGAGAGCGTTTTGCACAGTGCTGCATTGAAGAAAGAGTCAGTTACGGTGGCGGTTCATGGACGGTTTGGGGAGGCATAAGCGCCGATGGAAAAACAAAGCTTGCTTTTGTATCTGGATCTCGCTTACCGTCATTAAATGGGTCACGTTACATCGAAGAGTGTTTGGAGCCTCATGTGGTACCCTACGCACATTTTATTGGCGAAGAGTTCATTTTTATGCAGGACAATGCCAGTGCTCATACCGCAGGCATTGTAAATGAATACCTGAGTGAAGTCGGTATTACGGTTATGGGCTGGCCAGCAAGACGCCCGAATATGAATCCCATAGAACACCTATGGGATGAGTTGAAGAGATGAGTCAGAGCGAGACATCCTGCTCCGGTGACGCTTGGCCAGCTTAAAACAGCTATACAAGAAGAGTGGGATAATATCCTACAACACAAGATTGTGTCTCTCATCCTTTCCATGAGGAACCGCATGGCAGCAGTCATCATACATTCCTGGATAGCTCAGTGGAAGATTCGGAACTGGCTTGCGCGGACTGGAATATCATGCGTCGTAATCGGAGCACGCAATGCGGAGGGGTTCTATTAGCTACGCGGCCACCCATCGCATTGCGCAGAATACGAGACTTCGAGACTGACGGCGGTGAAGACCTATGGGCGAGTTTCACTCGGTCCGGACGCTCCTACTATGTATGTGTTTTTTATATTAAGCCGAGTGCCACCGATCAGGAGTATATGCAGTTATTAGGAATTTTATTAGGACAGTTTGAAGGGAATTATTGTAATAATGGGAGACCTTAACTTAAATAGCGCCTCACCAAATATTTTAAATTATTATTGTTACTTTTTATCATTCTGTAATCTAGTAGATAAAAACATTGTGGTAAATTTATATGGAGGTATGTTGGACGTGGTTCTGATTAGGGAGTGCGATGAGGCGCAGGAGGCCACGGTCACTAGCACGGAGTGTATTGTCCCCATGGACGCGCCCCATCGTGCGCTTGATATAGAGGTGAGAATCGATTTAGCGCGTCACTCAGATCAAATCGAGCCCAGTAACATTAATCCTGCCGGGGATTGGAATTTCAACAAGTGTGATCATGAGCGCCTGAATGACTTACTAGCAGATGTTTCCTGGGAACATGTTTTGCTGGCTGATAATATTTTGATCGCTACTAACGAATTCTACCGCACTATTTATGATATTTTTGACACCTGCATGCCTAAAAAAAGCCGTAAGAAAAGTGTATCTTCGAGATATCCAGTCTGGTTCACTCCCGATATCATTAGTAATAATAAGTTAAAGATAAAACTTCACTCGGCCTGGAAGCGGACTAGAACTTAACGTGCTTATAAGTCCTTCTCGGACCTAAGAGCGTCTTTAAGATCTCCAGCGGCAGCGGCTTATTCATCGCATGTGAGACAAATTGAGAATAGCATCGCTTTTAACCCTCGTGAATTTTGGCGCCACGTATCAAGCTTGCGATCTAAGGGCGGCGATGAACCAAATGTCACGTATAAAGGTGTGGCCTGTTCGGGCGTTGCAGCAGCAGAAGCTTTTGCTGACTTCTTTGAAAGCGTATTTCTGCCAGAAGTTCCAGTCCTTAATCCTAAAACTATGAATAGCAGTATCAATTGTAGCGATAGCAACTATGTTAATATATTTAAATTCACCCCCTATGATGTGGTTTCAGGTATAAATAAACTGAAACCCAATAGCTCCATTGGACCTGATGGCTTACCTCCAGTGATTATCAAGCGGCTAAGAAAACACTTCATGTCATATTTTTAATTTGGCTTTGCACTCGGGATGTTATCCTCCTCAGTGGAAGATTTCGAGAGTGACACCCATACCAAAGTCATCTAATAAACTAGCTGTCGAGGAATATAGACCCATCGCCATTCTGTCGTCACCTGCTAAAATCTTTGAGAACGTACTACACAAGCTGATATACTCGCAAATACAGAAATTTTTATCTAATGAACAGCATGGCTTTAAAAGGAAGAGGTCGGTCAGCACCAACCTGTTAACTCTAGTTGAGTATATATCTACCCAACTTGACCTCGGTCGGCAAGTGGACGTGCTCTACTTTGACTTCCGGAAAGCGTTTGATAGGGTGAATAATGACATACTGCTGGAAAAACTAAGTGCTGTAACTAAGGCTTTGCGCCTGATCTTCTACAGCTTCTGGCTGACTATTTGCGTGATCGCCAACAGTATGTCAGACTTGGAATATACGAGTCTTCGCCATATCAGACGCGCTCCGGAGTCAGTCAAGGCTCAGTCTTAGGACCATTGTTGTTTATAATAATGTTAAATCACTTGCCAACTGTTCTTCGACACGTGGAGTGTCTTTTGTATGCAGACGACCTAAAACTATACTCAGCCGTTCGATCCCTGTCCGACAGTTTGGCGCTTCAGCAGGACATTCAGGCAGTGTATCATTGGAGTATGCAAAACAAGATGGAATTAAATCCTTTCAAATGCTCAGCCATGACCTTTGGGCGAATGTGGCATCCAATACCCTTCGACGACAATATCAATGGTAGAGCAATTGCTCGATTGACAGTAGTGAGGGATTTGGGAATCTTATTCGACCATAGGCTTACGTTCCATGACCACATTGGCGTCGTCGCCAAGGAGTCATACAGTAGACTTGGTTTTGTTTTAAGAAATGCTCGTGACTTCCAGAGCGTACACGTAATACGACTTCTCTTCAGCACCTTGGTGCGAAGCAAATTAGAGTCCTGCTCCTGTGTATGGAATCCACACGAAGTTACGTACGCTCTCCGTTTGGAAAAAGTACAAAAGGCATTTCTTAGGTACCTTTATAAGCGAATTGCAGGGTATTACCCTTTCATGTACCCAACTCAATTCCTCTTAGGATACTTAGGTTATAATTCCCTCAAAACTAGGAGAGCGTGTGAGCAAATAACCACTGTCTGCAAAATATTTCGCAACAAAATTGATGCACCTGATCTGCTTAACGAGCTACTTCGCCTTATGTCCCAAATCAATATATCCGGTGCAGAAGACACAGGCTTATTGCCGTACCCTCGAGCCGTACTGTATCCCGTGCTAACTCCCCGCTGCCTCGCACACTCACCGCCCTCAACAAACTCCTAGATGCCAACCCTGAATGCGATGTGTTTGCTGACGAATGGAAGGAATTGATGCTGGTATATCTTGTGAGATGTATTGTGAGGTTGATGTATGAAAGGTATTTAATTTAACAATTCAATTTATGATTTATGTGTGTTTTTTATTGTGAATTTAGATTTTTTTTTAAATATAATTATTTAATATAAAAGAAAAACACAAAAACTCATTGAAAACCAAACTTCAGAGGTGTTTCGATTTTTTTGATGAGAAGTGTATATAACGGCGAATGTTCTGAAGAGCTGTTCAATTTAATCCCTGCTTCCCACTTCTACCATCGAACCTCCCGCAACCGGCAACGAGCTCACCCTCATATTGTGGATGCGTGGAAGTCTCACACGGTGCGTTTCACCCGCTCGTTTCTTCCACGCACCGGCAAGATGTGGAATGACCTTCCTCCTGAGGTTTTTCCGGTGGGCTTCAAAATGAACGCCTTCAAGGTTCAAATAGGGTATTAGGGTGGTAGGCAACGCGACTGCAGTACCACGAGTGCTGCAGGAGTTTATAGGCGGTGGGAGGCCCGTCAGCTTGTGTTTAATATAAAAAAAAGATTTTGAGGTCTATATTTATCTTTGCTGGTTCATTCAGGTAACATACGATGGTGAAGGATTTGGCGCAGTACAACTACGCTTCCTGAGATTACTGTCGAGTGGAGCAAGACAGAATTTCACTTACAACTGCATAGACACAGAGGCACCTCAACGGTAAGAAAATGGATTATAAACGAGCATTCAGTAAAACTGACTCTTATATAGATAATACTCTATATTTCGCCCATCTACTGGTCATCTACAGTATAATAACCGATACAAATACAAAATTTAAGTATAAATAAGTACTTAGGTACTTACCTACTTTTTACTTTTGGCTTTATCTTCTAATATAATTATAAGAATCGTTGTCCTGACTGACTGACATATAGACAACACACAGCCCAAACCACTGATCCTAGAGACTTGAAATTTGGATGGTATATTCTTTGTGGTGTGAAAGTGAACACTAAGAACGGATTTTTGGAAATTCATCCCCTAAGACGTTCAAAAGAGGTTTTTGCGGTTGTATGAAAAACCGTGGTTCTTGGGTTTATAAACTTGAAACTTAGTGAACATATTCTTCAATAAAAATAAGAGAAATAGTATTTTTTTATTTTTCAAAATTCATCCCCTGGGTGGGTGAAAAAGGGTGTTGAACTTTGTATGGAAAAATATTATTTCTAGGGATAATTGACTTAAAACTTTACATAAATAGTAAGCAAGGTACAAAATGAACCATGGGATAGATATTCTATCTGAAAATCACCCCACATAGGGTTGAAAAGGGATGTTGTAATTTGTTCTAAAACAATGTCATTTGCATTTACGAACGAACTTTGCATAAATGTTTTTATAGATAAATAATGAAACATTTTACCATGGTAAGACCACCAGGGTCTGATGATGGAGCCAGGAGAGAATCTACAGAACTCTTTAATGGATAACAGTAGATGTGTCGTGTTTGGATTCTATGCAATTGTTTCTGCGAGACGTTTCAAGATACAACCAGCGTTTGAAGACGGGGAAATAGACCGATCTTAACCATATATATCATTATCCATGTATTAAATAATCATTACGGGTCTGACACACTGACTGAAAATCAACGCATAGTCTAAACCGCTGATCCTAGAGACTTAAAATATAGAGGATGTGATTTTTAGGGTGTACGGGAGTAATAAAATAGGATTTTTTGTCATTCGCACCCCAAGGGGTCCAAAATAAGAGTTTAAAATAAAACAAAAATAGTCTGTGTTTCAGGTACCGTTAGGTTAGCAGACCGATCAAATTTTAAATGTAGATTCCTCTAATAAAATAAACACATAGATATTTCAGCGTTTTCAGACATTTTCCTGAAAAAAGCACAGGACCACTTTGTTTGCCAACCAATTCTCATTTTTCTTTTTAGCTAGATTTCAGAGTATTTCAAAATAGGTAGTAAAAATAAGCTTTTGTTGTAGTTGCTAAATTTTATATATTTTCAGGAACCCAAGGTCAAAATAAGACCTCTTATATGAAAAACTTGAGTGTAGTATCGATTAAAATGTCGTCAAAAATAAAATTATTATGTTATTTTTTATGTTTGTTTTGAGGATCAGGGATAATGAAGCCAACAGATGATCAACAGAATTCCTTATTGAATAAGAGTAGAACGGTCGTTTGGTTTTTTTTTAATTATTTGTTTGAGATGTATGACGGTAAATGTATACCAGAGTCTGATAATGGCTGCCAGGGTTTGATCATGGAGCCAGGACTGAATCACACTAATAATATAAATGTGAAATTTTGGAAGTTCGTTTATTTGTTTGTTACTCAATAGCGTCGTAGTGGCTAAACTAATGATCTTGATGAAATTTGTTATGTACGTAAATTATAACTTAAATGAACACATATGTTACATTTTATTCCATAAATCAGGTCCCATTGGATAAAAATGGTGTGTCACAGTTTATATAGGAAACTGATTTTGTTTTTTGTTACCGCAAGATTTTAAACCATCTCAAAAATGTTCATAATTCATAATTCGTTTATTGTCTGTAAACCTAGGTACATATGATGGTTGAGCTTAACAAAGAACTATACTAGGTTCCGCCATTTTGGCGTACAAACATTACAATAGTCACATAAATTAATATAGTATAATAAAATCAAATACACCATTAATTACAAATGTCAAAGATGTAAGATAAGTGTCAGAAGTCATAATCACAATAATACTAGTTATATGTATAATAATAGTTATACACAAAAATACCTAAATTGAATACAATAAAAATAAAAATCACATTGTTAATTGAAAATGTCAAAGAATTTAGATATGCCTATTAATAAAATAATAATACTGTCAAATTGGAGATAGATATCAATAGTTATTTACAGAAATTTAAACAATATAGGTTTTTGTCAAAATTAATGTTCGATAATGTTTCGATCATTCAAAAATTCTTTAACGGTATAATATGCTTTTTTCACCAAAATACCACTCAATTTGCCCTTGAATTCACTATTGGAGAGCAAGCGAACAGATTTTGGGATTTTGTTATATATAGTGGGAGCCATACAGAACACACTATTGTGTAACAACTGCGTTTTACATGACACATTTCGCAGATTACCTTCTAAGCGGCTTCCAACTGCAAACGCTTCAAATAGTTCTAGGTTGTTTTTAACAAAAACAGCTATTTCATGTATGTACATTGCTGGAAGTGTAAGTATTTTTAATTTAATAAAGTGATCCTTACAAGTCTCTCGTCTACGTAGCCCACACATTGCTCTTATACAGATTTTTTGAGCTTTAAAAACTCTGAGATTTTCTGTCGAGTTCCCCCAAAACATAGTTCCATAGCGCAAGATCGACGATACGTAACCATGATAGGCAGTAATGTGGATATATTTGAAACTTTACTTAACTTAAAAAGAGCATATGAAAATTGTTTCAATCGTTTACACACATTATCAATATGTGCTTTCCAGTTTAGTTTGTTATCAATGGTAAGTCCTAAAAATGTTGTAACGTCTACTTCATGAACTTTTGTGCCAAGGTAGTTTATATCAATGTCAAGATTAGTATTTCTATGCTTAAAATTCATAAGAAAGGTTTTAGTCAAGTTTATATTCAAATTATTAGTCGATAACCAATTAATAAAAGATGTCAAAGTAGAATTAATGTCAAGTTGAAAATTGTATGATTTATCATTCATAAACAGAACAGTACTGTCATCGGCAAATAGAGTCATGGAATGTTCAAGCCTAGACAGGACTTGAACCCGTAACCTTCCTCTTGATACGAGGATGCACTATCTAATTATGCTACCGGGCTCTGTCACATCAGGGTCGCAATTAGTGAGATAATTCAGATTACGACTAACGCGACGTTAGTTTGTTACCCCTTCACGACAAAACTACTAAACGGATTGAGTTCAAACTTTGCAAAAGTTTAGTTTATTAGTTACTAAATTAACATAAATGTTACTTTTTATCTCATAAATCAGTTACATAATCTTTGGTGCGCCTTCAGGCCACGGTTAGTGTAGATATAAATACGTAGAAATAGAGATATATTTTGTCTCCTAAATCCATATAAATAGGATAATTCATAAAAAAATTCAGCTACGTAAGCGTCCTGTAGTCCACTCCTTTAAATTTAATATTGGCGCAATGGTGAGCTATATAAAATTCAGCCATCGTAGTGACCCCAGCCCACTGCCTGCATGTTAGATATAGGCGCAATGATGAGTCATAAAAAAGCCAGCTACCGCAGCATCTGCCAGCACACCATCTTCAATGAAAATAGGGTCGCAGTGATGAATCATACACAAATTCATCTACCGCAGCAAACCCCAACCAGCTCACTACCAGTCAGATAGGGCCACAACAAGAAGGCATAAAAAATAATGCAGCTACCGCAGCATCCTCCAACCTCTTCTTTTTAAGATTTATAATGTTGCAATGATAAGAAAATCTTTTAACGCAGCATCCCCAGTGTATACAGGGAGATCCTGATTTGAAAGTTTTTAAATAGGGCCTCAAAGATGAATAATAAAAAAACAGCTACTGCAGTGTCCTGCTATCCACTTTCTTTAAGTTTGTTAGTGTTGCAGTGATAAGTCAAAAGAAATTTTTAGCTACCACAGCTTTTCCGAGCTCACACTCTTTAAGTTAAATAGGATCACAATGATAGCTATAAAAATGCAGCTAACGCAGCGTCCTCTAGCCCACTCCCTTAAATTAGATAAAGTGGCGAAATTTAGTCATAAAAAAATAACTTACCGCAGCCTCTCCCAGCTTAATCTCTCTTTAACTAAACTGGGATCTTTTTAAGATGAATAGAGTAATGATAAGTCAAAAAATTACCGGCTGCCGCAGCATCCCCGAGCCCACCTTCTTTTAGATAAGTAGGATCACAATAATTAATAGTAAAAATATGCAGCTACGTAGCGTCGCCCCTAACCAACTAACTACAACACACTACAAGTCACATGAGGCCGCAACTATGAGTCATAAAAAATCGGCTGTCGGTGTCCACCAGCCCAATCTGTATAAGATAAATTGGGTCGCAATTATTAGTCATAAAAATAAATCGTCTAGCGCAGCCACGATCATTTAGATAAATAGACATATAAAACGCATCGTGCCCTACTCAACCCACTATAAAATATAGAAATTTAGATAGGACTATAAAATATTCAGCTACCGCAGCGTACCGTAGCCCATTGCCTTTAAGGTTGTTTGGGTCGAAATCATAGTGATAGAAGTTTTCAGCCAACACAGCGTCCCCACTCCCCAGGATCCCAATGATGAGCCATAAAATATAAGCTGCAGCGTCCCCTAACCAACTCACAACAATAAAAATAACCTGTCTAACGATAGGGTTGAATGATATGTCAAGAAAAATTGGAGCTAGCGCAGCATCTTCCAGCCCATCCTCTTTAAGATAAACGGGGTCGCAATGATGAGTTATAACAAATTTCAGCTACCGCCGAGTTTTTCAGCCTGCTCTTTCTAAGTAGAGTCTCACTAGAGTCTCTTAAAATTACCTGTATGTGTATATTTACACCATAGAACAACGTGCGCGAAGACGTTGGTAACAGCTAAGATTGTTTTATGACTCATCATTGCGCTTATATATAACATGCAGAGAGTGGGCTGGTGTCCTTACGGCTAGCATTTTGTGTGACACACCATTGCGACAATATTAAACTTAAAGGCAGTGGACTGCACGACGACGTTTATGTTGCTGCAATTTGTTTACCTAATTTATCGGTTAAAAGTAGAAGGTTAATAGTAGTAAGTTAAATCAGGTTAAAATCTACGTACACACCAAATTTTATCAAAATCGGTTCAGCCGTTACGACGTGATTGGGTAACAAATAAACAAACATCCTCTCTGAACATCATCACATAAATTAATATGATATGTTGTGATAAATTAGTACTCATTTAGTAGTGCAATGCGTACGAAGTTGCGGGCAACAGCTAGTCTGAATCATAATAACATACTTACCTACCTACCTTACTGACCGATATGAGAACTCTCCACTTTCCTGTGTCCATTGCCATCTCTTGTCAGTTGTCAGCTCCGAGGTCGCGCAGGTCAGCCTCCATCCTGTCGTTCCAGCGATACTTGGGACGACCAACCGGTCGGCGGCCAGTCGGCCGACCCAAGTACCTCTTTACGCTTCGATCTTCACCCATTCGGTAGATGGCCGAGCCAGCGGAGTCGGTGTGACTTGTATTCGCCTATGATGTTAGGCTCGGCCACAAGGTCTTCAGAAAAGCATATTACACAATCAATGAATATTTAAATGATGCACAATGACATCTCTATTATTTAATTAGTATGTGCTGGCATTATATTACATATTATTATTTCATAGTTATCTATATATAATTTAATTTTATATAACACTAGCTGACCAATCCGCAGCTTTGCACGCGTAGTTTTTCAATAAAAACATGACCCTCCTTCTGCGCAGTTGGGTAAAAAGAAGCCTATGTCACCCGGGGATAGTGTAGCTTCCCAACAGTGAAATCATTTTTTAAGTCGGTCCAGTAGTTTTTGAGTTTATTCATTACAAACATACACTCTACATACACATACAAACACATACTCAAAATACAAATCTTTCCTCTATATAATATTAGTATCGATGTCGTAATTTGCACGCCACTGTGGTTGAATATGGTGAAACCATTTAATTTTGTAACAACTGTATAATTTTACTCGTGTTTTGGCAAATAAATAAATCTTTATCTTTTATCTTCTGTTTCGGCGTTTTTGCGGACCCTCAGGCTATCATCTTCTCTTCTTACTGGACTCAGGATTTTCCGGAGAACTTTTCTCTCTGCTACTAAAAGCTGATTCTCCTCCTTCAGGGTTAGCGTCCAGGCTTCAGAACTATACATGAGGATGGGCCGTATTACGGTTTTGTAAATTCCGATCTTGGATACGTAAATTAGAACCTACCTACCTACTTATCTAAAATAAATAAATAAATATTGCTGGACATTTCACACAGCGCTATCTAGACCCAAACTAAGCAGAGCTTGTACTATGGGAACCAGATAATTGATAGAATACTTAAATACTTTTTTTTTGTAAATACATATGTACTTATAATATATAGAAAAACAACCAGACCCGGAACAAATATCTGTAGATCATGCAAACATTTGTTCCGCGGTGGGAATCGAACCCGCTACCTCCTGCGTCTCAGCCGGTTAATCACCCACTGCGCCACGGAGGCCGTCAATATAATACCTGCAATCTAGTGTCCCTGAGTTAGTTTTGACTGTGCACACAGTACTGTTTTACTGTAAAGAGTAGGTACAATGCCTGTCTTCAATAAAAAGATGCCATGAGTTTTCACTCATCATAAATGGTGGGGCCAGCCCCGGATCTAGTGCGGGGAAACCGGGGCATCTGTCCCGGGCGGCAATTTTAGGGGGTGCTAAATTCTTCAGTAAACTTGTTTAAAAGCGCTTAGCAACCAGCGTACGTCATACCATCGATTATTGTACTCCCTGCCCGTGGTCCACATATATAGTTCACCTGGCTGGTAATTTAATTTGGAACGCTTCTAACGCCCCCCCCCCCCCCTCAAACGGCGGAGGAGAGGGGGGGCACATCAAGTTTCTGGTCCGGTTAGAAAAAAACCTAGATCCGGGGCTGGGTGGGGCAGCCTGGGTTAGATATAATTCAATAGATCAGGTTTATTAGTACGAGAAGAGGAACAAAATAAGTGTATTTAAACCGAGCCATTAACACGTTTATATTTCAGATCCGACATCCCCTCAGAACTAACGAGGATAAGCAACGTGAAACTCTTTGGATCGAACGCGGCTGAATTCAGAGAACCGCGGCTCATAAAAGACGGCTGCAAGGTACGTTCTTCCACTAGCAACACACGTACCCTTATTACGTAAACCAGTCGCTGTCGCTGTCGCCGGTCAGGCCGTCCCATTCCACTCGTAAGATACGCACTGTAGATCGAGCGAGTGTGTCTCAGTTATTGTGAGAGTATTTAACTCTCACAATAACTGAGACACACTCGCTCATTAGTTATGTATACCGATGTTAAGTTAAGATGTTAAGTCCCTATTGTATTTGTAAATCTGTTGTTTTTTGTGTACCTTTTTAACCTAAAATATGTAAGTTTGAAAATGAATGTACCTACCTATATTGTATTTTTATTTGTATTTTTTCTTGTAGTAGCTTTAGATATAGCGTATTAGATTAATTCTGTAAAGTTATATTTAAGTATAAATAAACGAATTTAAATTTGTAGAACGACAGGCGGGAGACAGCAACTTGCTTACTAATAAGGTTGTCTTCGTCTAAAATGTAACGATAAGGATAGAATTTTTTGTTCGGATGCTTTAGTCGAATCGATACTCAAGCGATGTCAATGAAAAAACTGATAAAAATCCTTTTCTCAATTCAGTTTTTAAACACTATAGTTCCAACTTAAAGATACAGGCTTTAGTCTTAATTCCATAGAAAATCATAGATTACCGTTTCAAAAACTGCTGCACTTCCCTGGAACCAGCAAGATATTGAGCAATTTCAACTTTTCTATATTGTTGTGATTTGATAACAACGTCTTACGTGAAGTCTTTTTTATCAGGAAGGATCAGGCGAGATCGTATTGGAGATAAAAACATCACGAACCGACCGGCTGCCCATAAGCGACTTCCAACCGCTACTCTTCGCAGATACAGACCACCAGTTCTCTTTCACAGTGGGACCTGTCTGCTTCACATAGTATTTAGCGATCTACATATCTGTAAATAAGGATAATGTATTATATAATTAAGCTGGGACTTTTGTAAATATGTAAATAAATTGTGACGACTGAAAACAGACTTTAATTTTTGCCTAAGAAATAGCCCAAAAACGTATGTTATTATTTTCCTCGTACAAAAGCAGTTTATCTCCTATGTTAACACAGAACACAAATATGGTTGACAGCGTCCTCGTACAGAAGACCACGAATCTAGTATGTGTACATACAAGGAACCTCATACGGTTGGCAACCTTGGCGCAGTGGGCTGCCGGCTGAGTCGTAGGAGCTCTCTGTGAAGTCTGGACAAGTGCCGAAATCCTGGAAGCTAGCAAACGTGCAGCTCGTGCCTAAAAAAGGTAGTCGTGCCGACCCCTCTAACTACAGGCCCATCTCGGTCACGTCCGTCATCTGTAAGATTCTGGAACGTGTACTGAACAACAGGCTCCTGGCACACTTAGAAACGCATAACCTCCTCAGTGATCGACAATATGGCTTTCACCGAAATCGGTCTACTGGGGACCTTCTAGCTAGCGTATGCCACGCACATATGGAGCGAGGCCGTAGAGAAACACGGAGAAGCGCTGGCTGTTTCTCTTGACATCTCAAAGGCCTTTGATAGGGTCTGGCATGATAGCCTTATTAGCAAGCTTCCATCATACGGTCTGCCCACTGGTCTGTGTGTCTGGATATCGGACTTCTTGAGGGACTGTTCGATACGAGTTGTCGTTGAAGGCTGCTCGTCCGATCAATTGGCGATTAACGCCGGGGTCCCACAAGGGTCAGTACTTTCCGCGACTCTGTTCTTGCTGCATATCAACGATCTGCTAAAACCCGGTACCTTTGGGTATGCAGACGATAGCACAGATGTGGAAAGCTATACATCTAGTGCACGAGCCAGTAGAGCGCAGATTCAGTCACTCAGGGAGGCCATGGTCGAACGCTTAAACTTGTCCTTGAAGGCAATCTCCGACTGGGGTGATGCCAATCTGGTCAAGTTCAATGCGAATAAGACCCAGGCGTGTCTGTTCTCCGCAAATCAATTTAATCTGACTCTTACTTTCCGAAATGTATCCGTGCCGATATCTGACCACCTCGAGCTTCTTGGTATCACATTAACTCCGACTCTCAATTTAGGCTCCTACATTGAGTCGAAAGCCCAGTTGGCTGCTAAAAAGCTTGGTATACTCGCAAAGGTGAGGCACTACTTCACACCGGGACAGTTGCTCAACTTGTACCAAGCACAAGTCCGTTCGTGTTTGGAGTACTGTTCTCACCTCTGGGACGGATCAGCGAAGTACCAACTTGAAGCTCTGGAATCAATTGAGAGAAGAGTCAAGAAGCTCATAGGCAACGATGAGCTAGTTGATGCAAGGCTCCTCAGCCTGGAGCATCGACGAAAGGTTGCTAGCCTCTCGGTTTTTTATCGAGTACATTTCGGGGAGTGTGCGGCGGAACTTTTCAACCTGATTCCACCATCTCCTTTCTATCAACGGATAACCAGACGCTCTGCGGTGCGCCACCGCTATATGGTAGAAATACCTCCCATTGGAGGTATTTATGCGTACCGCCAAAGAGTGGAACGACTTGCCAGAGTGTGTGTTTCCAGATAGCTACAACCTGGGTATCTTTAAGTCGCGAGTGAATAGGTTTCTTCTAGGCAAGCGTGTACCATCGTAGACTGCATCATCGCTTACCATCAGGCGACATCGTGGTCAAACGCAAGCCTATAATATATATATATATAAAAAAAAAGGTAGTGGGTTCGATTCCCGCCGCGGAACAAATGTTTGCATGGTCTACAGATATTTGTTCCGGGTCTGGTTGCTTTCCTATATCTTTATGTAAGTATTTATAAAAAAGAAATTTAAGTATTCTATCAGTTATCTGGTTCCCATAACAAGCTCTGCTTAGTTGTGTGACATGTCCAGCAATATTTATATTTAAAGACGAGGTAAAATAAAGCTCAGGTTAGGTACTTTGAATAGTGATTTTATTAAATAAGTACATGCGAGTAAACCAAAAATTATCATCAAACTATGCTAATTATGTTCTAGACTTCCTATGCCGATACTCCTAAATAGTAATATTAAATATAATGTAAGGGCCCTACCACACTGGCGAGTTGCGAGCATTTATATAACTTGTGACGGGGTATAGTTATAAGTATATAGGCATAGTTGTATTTTATTTTCAGTTATTATTTTCAAACTTTCGCGATCACTGTACATAATTACTGATTTAAATGTGTATTTATCGCGTATAGCTGCTGCAACAGTCGAAACGTCGGGATAACAAATAAAAAAGGTACTATAAATACCCATTTAAATCATTAATTATGTTGGTATAGTATTTTTCAAACTTTCGCGATCACTGTACATAATTATTGCAACAGTCGTGGTCACGGGTTGTACTGTTGCAACACAGCCGAAACGTCGCCATAACAAAGAAAAAAGGTACATACGCGATAAATACCGGATTTAATCAATAATTATGTAAACACGGCTTACACAACAAGCTATACAATTCCAGTATAAGCTGACCTCGTATTGTGTAGGCTTTTCGAAGAATGAGAGGTCAGCTTATACTGGAATTGTATAGCTTGTTGTGTAGCCGTGTGTAGTGATCGCGAAAGTTGAAAAATACTATACCGACGTTTCGGCTGTGTTGCAACAGTCGTAGTCACGGGTTCACTGTTGCAACACAGCCGAAACGCCGGGATAACAAATTAAAAAAAGTACATACGCGATAAATACCCGTTTTAATCAATAATTATCTAGGTATAATTCACGTATAATTCACACGGCTACACATCAAGCTATAGTTCCAGTATAAGCTGACCTCTCATTCTACGAAAAGCCTACACAATGCGAGGTCAGCTTATACTGGAAAATTATAGCTTGATGTATAGCCGTGTGTACATACGAGGCGATTTCACAAATCGCCTCGCTGCAAGTAGGTAGTAGGTAGCTCGCAACTCGCCGGCGCCGGTGTGATAACGATAATGATCTAAAAGGCTAATTCATATTAATTATACAGTTTAAATGTAACAGAAAATTTCTAACGACACTTATGGCGGGTTCCTATATCCGTCGGTAACCAGCTACGACTCGTTTCTCCTTGAAAACATATCAAAAGTTTGATATTAGTTTGACACTTTTTTAAGGAGATACGAGTCGGTTACCTACGGATATAGGTACCCGCCATTAATGGTCAAAACTTTGTTTATTTGTGATCTTAGCATTCAAGTAACGAATAAAAACACTGTGAAACGCACACAATCACCTACCTGAGGCTTATTTTTTACTAGTAACACACTGGTAAAAAATAAGCCTGTATCAATTTCTCTCATATTTATCAAAATCCGTTCAGCCTTTATAGCCTGGCGGAATAATTTACATTAGACGCTGAGTAAAATTTTAACCAATAACAGCGTTCCTTTGTTGTTTTTGGGTAAACTGTTCGTTCATGTTATTGCGTTGAGAAATGAACGGTACTGTCATTGGTTAAAATGTTGTCTCCTCATTAGCTGCTAACGTAACTGGACAATCCAAGGTCACTCCGTGAAGCCTGCGAAGAGCCCAGGAAACTTCTGCGCTTCTGGTCGGAGTTAGGCTGGCTATCCATATAGTCAACTCTCTCACGCATAATGGACCACTTAAGAGTTCAAATGCGGAAAAGGGAGTCCACCAACATAACATAACATAGGCCATCTGATGGAATCACTAAAATTCTAACATCCACATAAAACATCCAAAGGATGTCTGGAAGGAATCGCTGCAAAGCGATAAGACCGCCAAATGTTTATTTTTATTTAGTACAATATAGTGTGCTCAGTCATTAAAATTTACCTATCTATTTAATGATTCGCACAATATTTCCAAAATGGTGTCAATGTTACTAAGTTGGCCCGAAATGTCTGCAACGTTTAAGGTTGAAAACATTTAAACGAATATACCTAATATTTTGGCAGTATTTTGTACGTAAATTAATTTCTGTCTGTCACCGTATTCCACAATTTTGAGCCAAAGTTGTATGTTGGGTTACAATATGCACGCTCTTAAATAATATTTCATGTATTAAATATCTCATGTCATTCGTTCCAGTGAGATTGACCAAAATAAATACCAAAACCTAGGAGTGAATTTTACAAAGAGAGTTCTAACTATTACAAAAATTATCTCTTGCTATCTACTATGCAAAAAGTGGGTATGTATCAAACATGGTCTTAACCACAAAAACTGTTTATCGCATGTTTAAAAAAAACTATACAAAAACTACTAAATTTTTTAAACACACTTTAAACAGTTGTTTAACTTTTTTGTGGTAACAAAGTACGTGTCTAATTTTAAGGTTCTGTACCCAAAGGGTAAAACGGCACCTTATTACAAAGGCTCCGATGTCTGTCCATCTGTCACCAGGCTGTATCTCATGAACCGTGATAGTTAGACAGTTGAAAATTTCACAGATGATGTATTTCTGTTGCCGCTATAACAACAAATACTAAACACAGAATAAAATAAATATTAAAGGGGGCTCCCATACAACAAACGTTTTGATCGTTTTAGCTCGATATTGATAACGGCAACAGGTAGACGCTTCTAGAAATATTCACAGAATATTTAGTTATATATTCTCTTTAAAAATAAATAATTAAATCAAAATAAAACAAATATTTAAGGGGGCTCCCATACAACTAACGCGATTATTTTGTCGTTTTTATAGATAATGGTACGGAACCCTTTGTGCGCGAGTCCGACTCGCACTTGGCCAGTTTTTTTAGTTGTAATTTAGTTTGCAGCCGCACAACGAAATTAGAATCTTAAAAAATATATTAATTCAGTGAAAAGTTTTAATAATTCTATAATAACTAAAAATTCCCATCTCAACATATCACTCTGCGCGACATACCTAACATATTACCATACAAATTTGTACAGAACAATTAAACGGTTCTTCAAAATATACACGTTCTTAAATAGCCGCACTGGAACACATTCGCAGTGTGACGTTACGTTTTACATTGCAGAAACTCAAATACAATCCTAAATAAAATATTTATTAAAACTAGTTTTTACCATGGCATACATTTTCCGCAGCCTTGTTACTACCTACTAATGTATATAACGTACTTACAGTAAAATAAAGCAAGTTAATGTAGAATCTCTGAAAGCAAAGGTGCTCAACACAACCCGTACCCTTTTACCAGCTGCAAAAGTTTGTGTGCGATTCAACAAAATCACTATTTTACATACAATTCACTTGGTTCAAGCCATTTGACTGTACAGTCAAAATACGATATATTATCACTTTATATGTTATCAATGTCGTCAACCTCCATTGGCGCATGTGTGATTTCATTCTCAACGATTTCTGTGGACTTTTCGTCAATACCAGTAACTTTAGCATCTTTGGATTCATCTGAATTAGTTTTTAGCTCGTTGTCTGGTCCAGGTGTTATTTCATCCTCTTTTGATTTGCCACCGTGTACTTTATCGACAATTTCATCAACAAGACTGCTCATTGGTTTATCTACAACTGACTCCGTTGACTCTTTATCGACAATTTCATCAAGAAGACTGCTCATTGGTTTATCTACAACCGACTCGGTTGACTCTTTATCGACAATTTCATCAATAAGACTGCTCATTGGTTCATCTACTACCGACTCGATTGACTCTTCATTGACAACTTCATCAACAAGACTGCTCATTGGTTTATCTACAACCGACTCGGTTGACTCTTTATCGACAATTTCATCAATAAGACTGCTCATTGGTTCATCTACAACCGACTCGGTTGACTCTTCATTGACAACTTCATCAACAAGACAGCTCATTGGTTTATCTATAACCGACTCGGTTGACTCTTTGCCTGTATTGCCTCCATCTGAGGTGTTAGTTTTTTCATCGAAATCAGTCTTTGTTGAGCTTATTTCTGTAATTGGGTTTGTCACTATTTCGTCTTCCAACGCCTCTACTGATTTAATACTAGTTATTTCAGTAGCATTGTCATTTGAGTTACTATTTGATTCCTCTTCAATTGTTTCCACTGAGTTGACACTTGTTACTTCGGCGACATTAGTAACTAATTCATCATCTCCAGTTTCTGTAGAAGTAATACTAGTTATTTCAGAATCATCAACATTATTTTCATTTGATTCCATTTCTTTATTTTCCAAGGCACTAGCATCATCAGGTATGTCAGTTTTATTACTTATTCTCTTTGTATTTTCTTCAACAGGTTGTGTTTTTGCGATTGTTTTATTAACATGAATTGGGTCCTCTTTCAAACGTTCAGTATCGTTGTTTGGCTCGTCATCAGACGAAGCCAACAATATATCCTCAATGGACTCATTAATCTCATCATTGTTGCTTTGAATTATCTTTTTTTCAACGCCATCTTTAGAGCATTCTATCTCCATTTGGACATCAACTGATTCAGTAACTATTTTCTTCTCACAATAGCTCACTAACTCGTACTCCTGTTCATTATTTTTCTCTGATTCAGAATAACTAGAGTTTTCAATGCTTATAACGTCACTTGCTTGCTTTTTATTATCGCCACTTGATAATTCATCTGAAATAGCTATTGGAGATTCAGAATCTGAAGATTCAAGAGTGGAAGTATCAACTACGTCCGAATGTAACTTTTGCAACAGATGTAGTTCATCTATATCCGAATCTATTTTATCGCTTTCATCACTGAGTGAATGTATTTTTTCAGTGTCCGATTCTTGTTTATTTTTAAGAACCTCCTTATCATTTTGTTTGTCTATTATCTGATCTTTCTCTTTCACTTCCATTTCCGTTTGACTGTTACTATCCTTTAAATTCTCCCGTTTACATTCAGGTGCAGCCTTTGCTTCTGTATTATGACTGTCATGCTTTTCAGCTTCATTGGATTTTGCCTTTCCTTCGGGTTCTTTTTTAGATTTCTCCTGTAATAACCGCTTAAGTCTCTCTTTTCTTTTCTCTTTGGTTTCTAGAGATGTCTTTACTTCAGTTGGTTCTTCTTCATCTGTTTCCACAGGCGATTCGTCAGCCTCCTTGTCTCCAATCTCTACCCCCTCGAGTTTTAGTAGATTCTGCCTATCAGCATACCTGAAAAAATATATTTGACTATTTGGTGACACACAAATACAACAGTGGGTTATGATACTCAAACATATCGCTAGACATTTAACCAGTATCGATTTTGACATATTTGGACTAATGTCGTATCTATATGGCTCCTTTAATATGTAGTGATCTAACAATGTAACTTTAATATCTTATAAACTTGAGGAGCTGTAGACGGAATTGTAAGTAGGGGAGGTCCTGTTATCGTTGAAGTTTTAAGTTATTAAAGGATAAATAAAAAAAGTTTGTTTTCTCTGCTTCAGCTGGTTTTGTGTAAGTGATTATTGAATGTGACTTTAATGAAAGGATACAGGCCCCACACACAGAGGCCAATTTTATTTTTTGGAAAATGGCAGCTTCCTCGCTATTTGTATGTTTTCTTTCACTGTTGTTTGAATAATCGTCAATGTATCGAATTATTGTACACTTACTTGTTGAAAACATCGGTTTCCTTCTTAGATGCTACTCGTCGGTTTTCCTCGAGTTTCCTCTTGAGATCGTCGCTTTCCTCCGCCGGGTCTAGCTCCGATTGTATTCTAGAAGCTGCTAACCGCCATTCGTTCTCTTGCCTACGCCTTTGTAACTTCCTACCACATCTTGTGAACAAATCACGAGCTGAAATGCGATTAAATCGAATCAATGTAGTAATATCGATTTGAATAAGAAAAAGTAGGTAAATGGAGTTATGCAGGACTCATGACCTAGTGAAAAGAGTGGTAAGGCAATGACTAAATGGTGTTCTAGGAGTAGATTAACCTTTTTTATGCTGAAACACACATCTACATGAGACATTATAATTTCAATTACGACGACCTCCGTGGTGCAGTGGGCGAATAGCCAGATGAGACGCACGAGGTAGCGGGTTCGATTCCCGCCGCGAAACAAATGTTTGCATGACCTACAGATATTTGTTCCGTGTCTGGATGTTTTTCTATATATTATAAGTATGTATTTGCAAAAAAAATGTATATAAGTATTCTATCAGTTATCTGGGTCCCACAGTACCAGCTCTGCTTACTCTGGGGCTAGATAGCACTGAGTCCAGCAATATTTATTTTATTTATTCATTGTGATTGGAATCAAGGCATACCAAAGGTGAGACGGCAGCAACATGGGTGGATGACTAGTCAAAATTGCTGTCAATAGGTGAGACTAGCGTAGACCAACTTAGGGAGGCCCATACCCTTGTAGGTAAAGTTGGGCTTCGGATAAATAAATAAATAAATATTGCTGGAAATTTCACACAGCGCTATCTAGCCCTAAACTAAACCAAGCTTGTACTATGGGAACCAGATAACTGATAGAATACTTATATAATTTTTTTTGTAAATACATACTTATAATATTTAGAAAAACAACCAGACCCGGAACAAATATCTATAGATCATGCGAACATTTGTTCCGCGGCGGGAATCGAACCCACTACCTGCTGCGTCTCGCGATGCAGTAGTGCTAACAGAGCTCAGAGTGTAAAATATTAGCTGATGACATATTCAGTTCATGTCTCGAACTCGAAGGACATCAGCGAAATCGAACTCTAATGTTACTGCCTAAATTTTACTACAATCTCATTGGCGCCTAACAAAAGTACAAGTATTTGTTCTACCTCTATGTAACATAAAGAAAAAATGTACTAGTAATGTGTGTTCCAAATACTCTTAATGAAAGGAATTCGTTTTTACCTTCTTCCATGATATCAGCATCATTCCAACCCAGCTTGTCCTCTTGATTAGCATCCCTGACACATCGTAGCACATCGTGGAAATCAGGGAATGGCAACGGTGTACCAATGGGTACTTTCTTATTGATCCATTTCTCGAGTCGTTTAGCCGGACCCTTGTGCTGTCCGGGACGGGCATCGATCTGAACGCGCGGCTCCGATGGCATCTTTGTATTAGTTAATTGGCAGAATTTCGCGTGGACACGGATCATTCGTTCTTTGTACCTAAAAATAAAATACTGATTAAAAAGGCTCGCGGTTATTATGGTTGTGAAACTCTGTCATCTACGCTGGTTGTGTAACAAGAATAGAATATCTTGTTCGGCAACTGGCTGCGTTGCAAGTTTTTTTTTTCTTTTTAGGCAACTGGTTGTGAATCTTAGTTGTTATGGCAGCCGGAGCGGACAATATGGCCGTCCTCTCATCTCTTACTACGTAACAATAACCAAGGGGGCAGTCAAAGGGAAAAACATTACGTTTGATACATGCCCACTTGTCGCATAGCATTCTTTACAGGTTGGAATGGGTTTTTATTTAACTTTTTATCAGTTTAGTTGTACAGGCAAGTACTGACTGATTTTTTATATAAACGTGCCTGTTTCACTACCTACATACTTGTGTAACTTTAATTGACAGATAAAAACATTTATATCATTACAACGTAATAGGTTGGGGGAAAAGTCTTTTCGCATTATAGTATGTATGAACTTGTAATAAAATCTCTTTGGCTATACTATTTGTATATTGCAGGCTGGTTTTGGTATCATTCAAAGTTTAAATTTTAAAGAAGCTAATTCCAAATTCAAATTAGGAAAATGTGTGATTTTTATTTGTTTTTCGTACTGTAAAGATGAGTAAATCTAATGAAGAAATACATATGATACATTTTAAAATTTTACTACAAAAAAAGGTAAAAATACAATGCAAGCCCCGAAAAAAAATTGCGATGTTTATAGACCTAGTGCAGTGTCTGTGAGAGTAGCACAAATTTGGTTTAAGCGTTTTCAATCCGGAAATTTTGATGTCAAAGATGCACGTCGCTCTGGTCGCCCTATTACGGATAAAATTGATGCCATTTTTGAAAAAGTGGAGCAAGATCGGCATATCAGTAATTACGACGTAGCTGAAGAACTGGGAATTGACCACAAAACAGTTTTGGCGCATTTGTAAACAAACTAGGTCCACAAAATAGCTCGATATTTGGGTACCCCACGAGGTCACTGAAAGAAACCTAATGAACCGTGTACTCATTTGTGATTCTTTATTACGACGTAATGAAACCGAACCATTTTTGAAGAAGCCGATAACTGGTGATGAAAAGTGGATCACGTACGACAAGAACGTGCGAAAAAGGTCGTGGTCAAAGGCCGGTCAGGCTTCGCAGACTGTGGCGAAACCCGGGTTAACTCGCAACAAGGTGATGCTGTGTGTGTGGTGGGATTGGAAGGGCATTATTCATTATGAGCTGTTACCACCAGGCAGGACCATCGATTCTGAACTCTACTGTGAACAACTGATGAGATTAAAGCAAGAAGTTGAGAGAAAGCGGCCGGAATTAATCAACAGAAGGGGAGTGGTTTTTCATCATGATAACGCTAGATCTCACACATCTTTAGCCACTCAGAAAAAATTAAGAGAGTTTGGCTGGGAGGTGTTAATACATCCGCCATATAGTCCTGACCTTGCACCTTCAGATTTCCACCTGTTTCGGTCTCTTCCGAATTCTTTAGGCAGTGTCAGGTTAACATCACGAGAGGACTGCCAAAACTACTTGTCGCGGTATTTTGATCAGAAGCCCCAAAATTTCTATAGCAATGGGATCATGTCCCTACCTACAAGATGGCAAAAAGTTATCGAACAAAATGGTACCTACATACTTTAGTTAAATGTAAATAAACTATACCTAGTCAGGTCATAAATTCTGTCACATGTTTAATATAAAATAATTGAAACAAGTTTATTCATTATGTAACCATTTATATACCAAAATGAACTTAACAAAACATAGATTCTTATGACACTAAAGTTTATTCAAAATGACCTCCGTGATTTTGAATACAGGCCTTCAATCTGCGCGGCCATTCGTCTATCGCAGCACGAACTAGGTCCATGTCAATATCGGCGGCTGCCTTAATCAAGGATGTCTTGAGTGACTCCAAATTGAGATGAGGCTTTGAGCACGCCTTTTCCTCCAAGTGTTGCCATATCTTGTAATCTAACGGATTCAAATCTGGACTGGAGGAGGGCCAGTCTTCGTGCCGGATGAAATCGATTTCACGCGCCGCCAGCCAGTCTTGTGTGCTCTTCGCTCTATGAGCTGGCGCCGAATCTTGTTGGAATACCCAGTGCCTGTTATTGAACATGGTATGAGAAACAGGTTCCACAAGGTTCGTCAGGACTGTATTTTGATACACAACTGCATTCGTTTTTACACCTTTCTCACAAAAATGTACCTCTGTTAAGCCCCAATAAGAAACTCCCAACCATACCATGAGCGAGGATGTAAAATGACCTCGTTGGACACGCGGAATACGGTTGCTCGCTTCTTCACTACTGTGTGCGTACACCTTATCATTTTGTTTGTTGTAGCTCTCTTCTACGGTAAAAATTTTTTCATCCGAAAAAAGAATTTAACGATATTTTTTTCCCGCGTACCGCTTCAACAAAGCGCGGCATCTCTTCAGTCTCAGGTCCATTAGACGAGCATTCAAACGATGTCCTGTTTTTCTTCGATATGCCCGAAGCCCTAAGTCTTCATTTAACACCCCTTTCACTGTGGTTCTGCTTAACTCCATCTGAAGGGCCAACAGTTTCTGCTTACGTTTGGGATTTCTTTGAATTCGCGCCTCCACAGCTTTTATCACTGCTGGAGTCCTAACAGACCGAGGGCGACCACTTCTTGACCTGTCATCTACACTAGAGTCTTCATTGTATCGTTTGATGGGGCGATAAACGAATCTTTTGGTTATATTCATATTTTTCAGTATGTCAAAAATTTGAATTGGCGCGTAATCGCAACGGTGCAACGCAATAACTCCAACACGGTCTTCTTTAAGCGTCCACTCCATATTTAAAAATGAGTAAAATTCTAAAAAGTATACATTTTTATTTTCATGAACAATTCGAAATTCGAATTCTATAAACTTTTTTGTGGCCAGCATTCTAAAAGAAAAGTTTTTACTGTGTGACAATACTTATGACCTGACTAGGTATTAAAAAATGTTTTGAATTTTCTTAAAAAATGCGAAGAAACTTTTTCGTCAACCTAATATATTTTTATCGTTGGATAGATTACTCAGAAATGGGGAAATAGGCAGTAAGTGTTAAGGTAGATGTAAAAATCTTGCGTTTAAATAATATTGTATGACTACCTCCACAGAAACTACAACACAAAATACTATAAGCACTAGATAAATAAGTAATGGAGAGATAAAAAAACATAATACTAATATAATAAATGCGAAAGTAACTCAAAACGTAAAGTAACAGTTTGTGACCTTTTCACGATTAAACGGCTGAACTGATCCTAATGAAATTTGGCAAGGAGATAGATTATATCCTGGTGAAGGACATAAGCGACTTTTTACCCGACTGCGCAAAAGGAGGGTAATGTTTTTATTGAAAAACCACGAGTACGAAGCCGCAGGCGGGTCAGCTAGTATCAATATATATTATATGCCACAGTTCTTCCAGCCATTCTTGACTCTCACAAGCAGGGCTAACTTAGATGTAAGAACAATTTTGAATTTCACAAAAGCGCAAATAAGAGGATAAAAGAATAGTACAATTAAATTATTAAAAAAATAAGTCTTGCATTATCTCTCCACACACCTTTTTAAAAGTTTGGTTTTCTTTAAGGGCTGACCAATTTCCTTGGAATTGTCCTGTTCACTGCGTAACAGAACAAATATACTTAGAATTTTTGATAATGGTTACATTTGAGTAAACTAATTTCAAGAAGCAAAGGAACACTAGCCTTCAGAAGCAAATTATTAAGAAGAAAATTTATCCAATTTACTATCAAGCTTCGATATCAAAATAAAATTGTTATAACATTTACTTATTGTGTTTATGCCTTTCCATACCAGTGCTAACGGAAGATCAACAAAAACACTAATTTATAAATGCGAAAGTTTCGATTTCAATGAAATTTGGTTTGAAGTTAGATAAGACCTGGATTGAAACATAGGCTATATTTTATAACAACCTCGCGTGCGAAGCCGCGGGCGGAAGCTAGTAAGCTTATATTTGTTTGCTACATAACAACAACACTGGATGTTTGAAGAAGTACTTAAATAAAATTCTTATTTATTTATTTAATACTTTCACACAAGACAGAATAGTGCTAGGAGGACTTAATGCTAATAGCATTATCTACCAGTCATCCCGGTCATGCTAATTCTTGTCAAAATACCTAGCTTATCTTCACAAAAACTATCGCTTAGATCTCTTACTTCGTATTTTTTCCTACCCTATATTGTCCTACGCCTGGGCAAAGACTTCCCCCCTCTTCCTTCCACTCGTCTTAGTCCTGCGCTAAATCCTACTAAATCTCTCCGGAAGACGGCCAAATCATTTCGCCAGCGTTTCAGCTCGACTTTCATTATCGACTTTCAACTACTTTCAGACTTTTATTTAAATCAATCCTTTTGATTTCCTAACAAAGCCATGAAACAATAACTAGTCACCAAAAATATAATTTAGGCTATTTCATTAGTTATCTAGTGCTTTGGAATTTCTAATAGCAATCAAAAGTAGAAGTAATATTAACGTTATATAATAAATTATTAACAAAGTGACCCAAACCTTTCAGTCAGCAAATAGACTGAATCCTCCTCATCATCAAAGTCAACTTCTTGCTCCTCAAGTTTCTGTATGGCTCTGTGGAGTTTCTTCAATGTCTTCTCCAGTTTACGTATCTGTGTTTGACGTTTTGTGTCAAACTCGCTTTCCTCACCGTAAAGGAACTTCTCTTGATCTGAAATTGTTTCAAGGAAACTGATTAGGTCTTTAGAAGTTTATATTTTTTGTTATAACTGGATCCAACTGGTGAAGGTCGAGGAACCTATACCAACACACTGATAAAAATGAAACGCGTGGACTTGAGGATAATGGTAGAAATCATCACAGGACATTGCAAAATAAATCATGGCCATGGATAGTGGGCTATGTTGGGGATGCCTAAAGGATGAAGAGACAGTGAAACACACAGTGTACGGCACACAAGAAGCCAGACTGAAGATGGGACTGCACCAACTAATCAAGTCATCTTCGACGTCAGTATCGACCTAGGGGACTCTCGAAATCTGCTGCCTTCAACCCTAAGTCCTACTCTGCTACTCAAGGACTTAGGATGGTTAGAAAGGCGTAATGCACAATACCTATGCGGGACATCAGTGCAGATCTTATTCCCCCCAATCTAAAATTAGAATTAGGAGACTAACACAGAGTGGCTGTGGGTTTATTAGATAGATGCCTGATGGTACTCGGGTACTATCACCTATTTACATCTATAGCACTCGAGTGCTTACGCCTACATATAGACCGGTAACTACCGCTCGCGGCCTCACACGCATGGTTTGTCAATAAAAACATTACCCTCCTGCGCAGTTGGGTAAGAAGTATGTCCTAAAACTATGGCCCAATCCTAATCAATCCGTATACCGAATTTCAGACCCGCGCGCTGATGAGCAATCATCAGATGCAACTAACATGCTTCTGTTCACATTCAAGCTGGTGCATTTAAGTCTTTGTGTAATTTAATTGTAAATATTAATTATGGGATATAGAGAGTATTATGGAGCTGAATCATCATAAAATGGCGAAAAAGCTTCTAAAAATATGGATTTAGCCATTTCGTTGTTGTGTATTCAACAGTGTTATGTACTTTCGAATTTATAATATACTAGAGGACCCGCCCGCGGCTTCGCACGGGTGGTTTTTCAATAAAACATTACCCTCCTTTTGCGCACTCGGGTAAAAAGTAGCCTATGTCCTTCCCCAGGATATAATCTATCTCCTTGCAAAATTTCATTACGAACGTTCAGCCGTTTAGTCTTGTAAAGCTAACAAACAAACTAACAAACAGAGTTATGTATGTAATAAACATATAAACATTCCTCTTGAATTACTCTATCTATTGTTGAAAACTGCATTAAAATCCGTTGAGTAGTTTAAAAGATCTAAGCGAACAGACAGCGGGAGCGACTTCATTTTGTACTATGTAAAGAAGTATGTATTTCTTTACTACAGTTAAGGGTGCTAGGCAAGCCTACGCCATCTAAAGTCACATCAAAGGCCTAATCACATCTAAGGTCACATCATGGCTGTATTCTTCACCCAGTCCATACCACCTGCCACTGATCTTTAAATGGTAGGATGCAATGGTTCAAGGCATCAGTTGCCTGCTCATAAAAACTCAATATGACTAAGCTGGCCAATAGTGACAAAAATAGCTAACTTCAGAGCAGTCAAGATAAATCAGATCAGAACAGTTACAGCTACATCATCATTATCATAGACTTCCAGAGCAACAGATCTTGTGCGGCCTGTACAACAGCACCCAGCCACCTTTATCTGCCCCAACGGGCATCAGTTCTTGGAGCCCACTGCCACTTCAACTTGCTAATCCTCTAGGCTATGTTTACAGCTACATGGAATGCAGAAATTATTAGAATTACCTTCATTCACTGTATCAAGCTTCACAGGTTGTGCCTTGGCAATTTTTCTCTGCAAATTCAATTCATCCACCACATCTTTTATAAACAGATACATCTTTACAGGATCAGCCTTCATAGCATTTATTTTACTTGAAACCATATCTAGGAACACCTCAGATTCAGTATACTCTTTTGGAACCTGCCTGTAATAGCCTTTTATCTTTTTCTCAGCAATTTTTTTCATGTCTTCAGTATTTTCCAATTGAAAACAGAGATTGATGAAGCTTTGATAAACAGGGTGGAACTCTCCCGGTTCAGATGGGGTAGCAACAGTCTTTTCATTCAATTTTGACTCAGGTTTTGGAATGTGGTTAGATTTAGCATTGTTCATTTTTAATTGAGGTTTTTTCTTTGGTGTGCTTGTGTGGATATTTTCAGCAGGTTTCATTGGAGATTCCTCTATTTCAACTATCTCTACTTCAACAGTATCTTGTGCATGGTCAGGTGGGGGAGGGTTCTCTACTGGGGTCAACTCTATTTCAATTTCCACAGTTTCTTGTCTACCAGCCTTTGGATATTCTAACTTCTTTTTACTGTGTTTCTCTTTACTAGTAGTGTGTTCTTCATCGCTGTCACTGGCGTGGGATGTTTTATCAGCTACACCTTTCACAGGGCTGTCATCAACAGTAACAGTCATTTCAGAAACTTCACAAGTCCTCTTACTTTGTGGTAGAGGTTTGGCAGGGCTGTCTTCTATAGTTATTTCAATAAAATTGCCAGAGTCTGGTTCCTTGTTATTTTGCTTTTCTAAAGCTTCTTCTACACCAGTGGTTTCATTTTCTTCTTCAGTTTTGCCAGCTTCTACTGTCCTGTCTTCCGAATCAGCAGAATTTTCTTCCAATTCGGTAGATTTGTTATGTTTTTCTACCTGTTCCTCTGGTCTTAAGTACCACTGAGGACCTCCATGGGATGGTAATGCCTCATCATCATCCAGGTTCACACAAACCATTTCCTTCATTTTACTCTTTTTAGCGGCAGGAGGGCCAGCTTTTTTGATAGTTCGAACATTAGCAATCTTTAGTTTCTCAGCAGGATTCAAGCCTGTTTGCAATTGACTTGTTCTTTTTACTGTGATACCTGTAGGTATTATGCCTGGAGTTGGTAATCTCAGTAGTGATGGAGCTGTGACTATCTTTACAGGTCCTTGTCGTACTTTTTTCATAGTAGGCCTTATTGTCAGAGCAGAGCTTACGATAGGTGTAGGATGTGATGCCTGAACAAATTGTTTCCGCACAATTGGCTTTCCATTTAATTTATTGTTGTTGGCAAATGGATTGGACACTTTATTGCCACTGGTTACTTTAGTGACTGTGAGTCCCTTACCAATAGCTGAATTTGCAAATGATATTGGGTTTATTTTAGGTCTGTTAGCTGGTTTTATTGTTACTCCAGGAAGTTTGTTAGGTATGCATACCATTGGTTTCATAGATTTTTTCTGAAACATAAAATTAGTATAATTATAATGAAGAGAACTGATTTACAGCCACATATTACAAGAAAGTTGGCTCTTAGTGCAATACAAATTTGTAAATCCAAAAACTATCATCTAGTGTGTAGAAAACTTTATAATCTACACCACATAATAAAAATGTTAAAAATAAAAGTAATATTTATATCGAGGGTACTAGTACAAGGGTGAAGTTATACTAGATAAAACATAGCTTGATCTCTGGGACAGCTGTCAGTAAAATCACGCCTATGAAGTTCTGAATTTAACAGTACGGACAAACGTACCAGTCAATGTCATACTTTATGGGCATGCTGAGCTAATTATAGTGATGAGCGATGAATCATCGTGACCACAGACTATAAACTATCGATATTTTGTATAAAACAATTCAAAATTAATTTGTCATTTAATTTAAAAAAATAACATTATTAAATATTTAAAAAAAATAACCTTATTTACAATAGTGAGTAAATAAAATCTAAATTCTAACCTACTCGTAACATTCCTTCCGACAACTTTGGGGTTCGAGAGAAGTTTGGCCGCGGCGTGTCTTCTTCAATAAATGTATGTATTAAAATATTTGTTTCATTTTATTACCCAAATCATAATATAATCCAATATACATATAATTATGGAAGACAGCCTTCGTGGCGAAGCGGTAGTGAACAAGACTGCTGCGCAGGAGGTCGCGGGTTCGATCCTCGCTCAGTGCAAATATTTGTATACATGAATATGGGTTTTTGCACTGGTCTGGTCGTGCCTCGCAAAGCACGTTAAGCCGTCGGTCCCGGCTGCCATACGAATATCTAAGGGCAGTCGTTACGGGTTGTTGGAGCCCTCAAGTCCAACAATTGGTCTTACTGCAAAGCTTCTATCGATAATTACGATATCGATATTTTTTTCTGTATCATAACAACCCTAGGAATGTCAGTTTAACAAATGTAGCAGAGATCAAGCTATGTTTTTTCAAGTATAGGTCTCAGAGAAGTTTACCAAATTAAGGTAAATTTTGATTATATGCATCTGGCTCGCGATAGTTTTACAGAAATTCCTATTATAAAAATGTAAACGAGGACGGAAGAGAATTTCAAGGATTACGTGGCATTCAATTCCTTACCCTCTTAGGAGACGGCGCTATCTCTTCGTCCGAAGACCCCAACTCGATCACATCTTCAACATTTGCCATCTTGTAATACGGCGTTCTTTCGCTAATGATATAAGCACATCATCTAAAAGACAGCTCAAATTTCGGGGATCACACAAACATTAAATCATTTGTGCAGCATTACATGAATTATTCCTGGCTGGAAACAAATTTTAATTTATTTCTAAAATGTATGTAGAGCAAGCGAAGCCATTGATTGAATGAAGCGGCAGCCAGAAATAATGACAGTGATGAAATTGACAGCCAACAAAACATGACTGACAGTCTGTCAGAGGGCAAGTGACGTAATTGTAACGACTCAAATCGATTGTAATCGAACTCTTGTGTTAGTACGCCATCAATTCAGACCCACTCTTACCAATCTGGTTTTATTAGGAGTAGAGTCTGCATTGATGGCGTGACAACAAGAGTGCGATTACTGATCGATTTTTAATCAAGCTGGACGCTCACTGAAATGAATGCTAAAACTATATTCTTAAAGCCGTTTCGTTGGAACGTTTTCAGAATGGGAACACTTAAGGTTAACGCTGATTGGCTCATAATAAAAACGTTTTCAAAGCGTACTTTAGTGAACCAATGGAAATGCACGTATTGTTTATGAAAATATTATCAGAGCAATCAGAAAAAAATAATAGGTATTATCCAAGCAGTTCTATCGGCACAAGAAGTGTGAGCGAGAAAATAGTGAACACATACAGTGAACTTGAAAGTCTTGAAATTGAAAAAAAAGCTGTCAAAATAATACTAACTTAGATCGTGGCTTTATTTCTATTTTCTATTTTATCGATTAGTTAGGACAATGATCAAACTTTTTTCATTAAAACAACAAAAGAAAGATGAGGAAGGTACAGCGAGGGCCGGAGGTTCACAGAAAAGAGCATCAGCAGCGCAGCTGCGGATAACAAAAGGTACAGTGATGAGACATTTTAGTTCCTATTTTCATTTTTCCTCTGAGAAATAAATCCCATATAAAATCTATAAATTACGCAGGACTAGTAAATCCTATGAGTATTTTTGTTAATTTGATGAATTAAATTCGTCGATATTTGTCCCAGCTGTGTTGTGTTTACAATAGGTATAACTGTATCAAAACATTAATTTCAGATTTGAATGAACTAAACCTGCCTAAAACATGCAATACAGAATTTCCAGACCCAGATGACCTACTTAATTTTAAATTAATTATATGCCCAGATGAAGGTTTTTATAGAAGTGGAAGATTTGTATTTAGTTTTAAGGTAAGTATTCTCTGCATTATTTTTATCATGAGAACACCACTATATTCAATTCTTTTGGTGATTATAAGGGCTCTGTAATGATTGCATTTAGATGTTGAATGCAGATGTGCTTTCGAGAGCTGGATCTATTATTCCTGGCTAACTAAGCAGTACAGCAGTAGTAGTCGTAGGTAGTAGAAAAGAGGTATGTTAAGATCGTAGCAAGTGAAGATCCATGGTCAATTCCTACCCCTCTGTGAAACATGTTACAGTATGTGAGGTCACTTTTTGTTTATACTTTTGCTCAACTCAAAAGATTAATAGAGCAATCTTTCCAGTGTGTGGTCTCCTCTCTAGAACTTTCCTGCCCCAAAAGCCACCAGTTCTTTTAGCTATACGTCCCACCCACTGCCACTTCAGCTTGCTAATCCTCTTGGCTATGTGTGTTACTTTGGTTTGTCGACGGATCTCCTCATTTCTGATTTGATCTTGTAGAGAAACACCAAGCATAGGCCTCTCCATAGCATGCTGAGCCACCTTGGGCTTCATGAGGTCTATAGTAAGAGACCACAGTCAATGTTAAATCTAAATTTAGCACCTTGGTCATCAATAGAACTGGAGTGATTAAGTTTTATTGACTTGTGTATCAAGCTTTAGCCTGAAACTTTGCATGAAGCCTTTCTGGTGTTGTGAAATTACTGTTTTAAAATATAACTACATATTACCAGCCAATTTTCATTTAAGTAGGCTTATATTACACTTTCAGTGGAATGTGCCCGGAGTACATCTATGAGAGAGGAACTATTTAAAGCGTGCAAAGTCAACCAGCTTTATGTGGGCCTATCTCAGAGCATGTTAGCTAAACGGTCATCAGATGTATATATCTAACATGCTCTACCGGTTCACATACGAGCTGGGAATGAAAGTGTTTGAGTAATTTTAATTGTTAATGTTATAAAAACAGAGCATATTATTATGAAGCTGACATCATCATAAAACAATGCAAAGCCACAAAAAAAATTACTTGCATAACAAGTAACTTTTTAACAAAAATATAACCGACTTCAAGTAACAGAAAAAACAAACTACTGAACCGATTTTGATGAAATTTCTATGGGATCAATCTGAAAGTTTCAAATGATAAAAGAATTTTACAAATCGGTTTGATAAATGACGATGTTATGAGGTAACAAACATAACATAACATAAAAATTAAACAAATTTAAGACTTATATGGTTTTCTCATGGATGCCATTGTCAGAGCTGGACCAAATGGAAATGGTAGGTACCACACGGGAAGCACCAGCTTTCAAATAAACAATGAATCATCAAAATCGGTTCACCCTGTCGAAAGTTCTGAGGTAACAAACATAAATAAAAAAAAGTCGAATTGAGAACCTCCTCCTTTATTGAAGTCGGTCAAAAAATCTTTGTTTATGTTTAACTACCTCTTTGTAATTGAATTACCCACAGGTAATCCCAGGAACTACTTATACTGAAACAAATCTGAAAATTCGTTCACTGGTAGAAAGCTACTCTGTTCTCGAGGCCTATATGCTATATTTTATTTTTTTTAATCTGTGTGAAGCCGGTCCGCGTCATCTACTAAACTAATAATGCTGGACATTTCACACAGCGCTATCTAGCCCCAAACTAAGCAAAGATGGAATGGAACCATGGGAAGTGAGAATAGAAGACTTACGTATATACTTTATTATTAGGGTTCCGTACCTCAAAAGGACCATAATTAACTGCAAAATTAAGTTTGTATTTTAAAATGATTAACGTACCTACCTACCGGCTACGGAATCCTTCACTGTGCATGATTCGACACGCGCTTGTTCAATTATATACAAAAAACCATAGCTGTAGAAAAACACCCGAACCTCAAACAAATATATTTAGATCAGCATTTTTTTTATTATTTACATATTGAGCCAGCGGCTTCTCACTCTCAATCCAGATCATAATCTATCATATCTATTGTATCTAGTATATAAAAGATATACTTTCAGACAGCCCCGGATCTAGATTTTTTTCTAACCGGGCCAGAAGCTTGATGTGGCGCCCCCTCTCCTTCGCCGTTTGAGGGGAGGGGGGGGGGGGGTTAAGGTTTGAGCGTTCCAAATTAAATGAACAGCCAGGGGAACTATATAGGTGGACCACGGGCAGGGAGTACAATAATCGATAGTACGACGTACGCTGGTTGCTAAGCGCTTTTTGAAACAAGTTTATTGAAGAATTTGGCGCCCCCTGAAATTGCCGCCCGGGGCTGATTGCCTTGCCATAGATCCTCCAGTTTGCCCCGCCATAGATCCCCCAGTTTGCCCCGCCCTAGATCCGGGGCTGTTTTCAGATGGTACCATAGTTTCATCAAAATAGGTTCAGTAGTTTGGTTATATCGGTTATATTTTTGTTAAAAAAAAAATTTAATTTTTAGGTAGGCCCAAATTATCCTCACGAGCCACCAAAAGTGAAATGTGAAACAGCTGTATATCACCCTAACATCGACCTGGAAGGCAATGTTTGTCTGAACATACTCCGGGAAGACTGGAAACCAGTACTCACAGTCAACTCCATAGTCTACGGTCTTCAGTATTTATTCTTGGTAACTAATCAAATTGAAGTATGTAGTAAGTAGTTGAAATAGTTTATCTTTTGTTTCTTTATTTAATTTTTCTTTGGTTAGGTGTATGTAGATATATATTTCATCACCATCATCATCATCAGCCGGAAGACGTCCACTACTGAACATAGGCCTCCCCCTTAGATCGCCACAACGAGCGGTTGGCAGCCGTTTGCGCCCAACGGCTCCCCGCGATTCTTACTAGATTGTCGGTCCACCTTGTGGGTCGGTGTGGTACGCTGCGTCGTCCAGTCCGTGGTCTCCACTCGAGAACCTTTCTTCCCCAACGGTTATCGGTTCTACGAGCGATGTGGCCTGCCCATTGCCACTTGAACTTGCTAATTTTGAGAGCTATGTCGGCAACTTTAGTTCTTCTGCGGATTTCCTCATTGCGGATTTTGTCACGCAAAGAAACCCCGAGCATAGCCCTCTCCATAGCTCGTTGAGCGACCTTGAGCTTGGTCATGAGGCCATGAGTAAAGGACCACGTTTCAGTGCCATAGGTCATCACTGGCAACGCACACTGATTGAAGACTTTAGTCTTCAGGCTCTGGGGAATTTTGGACGAGAAGATATCTCGAAGTTTCCCGAACGCTGCCCAGCCGAGTTGGATTCTTCGTGCAACCTCTTTATCGAAGTTGGACTTATGTACCTAATTGGACAGTTTGTCCTAGGTATACATATTCGTCGACAACTTCGAGAGTATCGCCCCCAACAACTACCGGTACGGGTGCAACATGAATATTTGACATGATTTTAGTCTTATCCATGTTCATTTTAAGACCCACCTGTTGGGAGACCCTACTCAGGTCGCTGAGCATGGTACCGAGTTCCTCGAGCGATTCGGCCATAATGACTATATCATCGGCCAAACGAAGGTGAGTGATGTATTCGCCATTGATATTGATGCCAAGTCTGTCCCAGGCCAAGAGTTTGAAAACGTCCTCCAATGCGTTCGTGAACAGTTTCGGAGAAATTACGTGTCCCTGTCTCACGCCTCTCTGCAGTTGGATTGGTTCCGTACTCTGGTCCCGTAGACGGACTGACATAGTGGCGTTACTATACAAACACTTCAACACTTCGATATACCTATAGTCGATTTGGCATCGCTGAAGAGACTGCAGTACCGCCCAGGTCTCGATTGAATCGAAGGCTTTTTCATAGTTCACAAACGCTAGACACAATGGCCGATTATACTCCTCGGTCTTCTGTATAATCTGGCGTAGCGTGAGGATGTGGTCTATGGTACTAAAGCCTTTTCGGAAACCGGCTTGTTCGGGAGGCTGGAAGTCATCGAACCTGCGTGCGAGACGGTTCATTATCACTCTCGAAAACAGCTTGTAAACGTGGCTTAAGAGCGAGATGGGCCTGTAGTTCTTTAATTAAGTTTTATCACCTTTTTTAAAGAAAAGCACCACCACGCTCTTATCCCACGCTTTTGGCGTGGTTCCTTCAAGGATATATATTTGTTCTGTTCTAAATGGTCTGTCCTATGCGTACAGATGTAATTTCTTTTTACGGGTTACCCGACATCCTGTATATTTTTTTATCAAACACAATATCCCTGATTATTTCGTATCAAAGACCACTTACCTAATCAAAAAAACCCTAAAATAATAAACTAAACTTCAGCTTTCAAAAGTAAAACCCGTAATATCGCTAAAAATATTCCAGGAACCAAATCCCGAAGACCCCCTAAACAAGGAGGCAGCCGACGAGCTGCAAAGCAACCGTCGACTATTCGAACAACACGTCCAGAGGGCGATGCGTGGGGGATACGTGGGCTCCTCGTACTTCGAGAGGTGCCTCAAATGATCGCAGCCACACCTACCAACCAATCAATAAAACAATCTCATTTTCATTTCAAGCAATCGACTGTACATGCAGCCCTCATGGGGAGTAAAAACACCGTTGAAATGAAAGCTAAATAAATTATTAATCAGCGAACATAGTTTCAATGTAGTTATGTATAGATGGCGCTGTTTTAAAAGTTATGTTCGACTAAGTATAGATGGCGCAGTAATAAAATTCTACTCTGTTAAATTCACTAACGATGCCTTCAAATTATAAGTTCGTGACATGAATCAAACAAATTGTTTTAGTAATGGCACGACTATGTTCAGTACAAACTATACCTACCTACTAATATTATAAAGAGGAAAGATTTGTTTGTTTGCATTGAATAGGCTCCGAAACTACTGGACCGATTTAAAAAATTATTTCACTGTTGGGAAGCTACACTATCACCGGGTGGCATAGGCTACGTTTTACCCAACTGCGCAGGAGGGTAATGTTTTTATTGAAAAACTACGCGTGCGAAGCTGCGGATTGGTCAGCTAGTATATTATAAGGATGAGATTAAAGTAGGGAGGCTTGTTGCTAACGGAACAGGATGTGAGCCTTGGTTGGCCTGCACAGGAAAATGACCCGAAATACGTCCCATATGGTTGGTTTTAACTTATATGTTATATGTAATGTAGAGTGAATGGCACGCGAGGTTACGATGACTAGACGGCCGGCGCCAGCCAGAGGGCAACGGCGCGGCCACAGAATAACAGCAGTGGAGCTATCAGGACCTATAGCAACGAGCGGTGCGAAGTGAGCCGCGAGCGAGGATCCTAGCAGCGTCGGTTGAGTGAGTCACAGAACCGCTGCCCTCGCGCCGCCGCACGCTGCGCGCGCCTGCCTTCAGTCTCCTCGCGACCCTCGCCCGGCCCGCGTCTCGCATCGCACGCCACGCGCCCCCACACCGCATGCTCACTCGCACAACAGTTTCGACACGCCGCTCGGTTGCGAAAGTCTGCGCGATGATATACAAGTGAGAGCCGACATCGGACGCCAGGGTAACGCTCATCGCACACGGTGAGCCAGTTCACACGAGAGACATTCGAAACTCGCACTGAAGGGGGGCGCGCGACGCCTGAGACTCGCACACGTCGAGACAACAGTTCTACTTACTGTCACGGAGAACCGAAAACCAATTTTTAATGTGTCAAGTGAGAATAGCTTATTGCTGCTACGTCAGATCGCGGAACGCCACGAGCAGGAACTACAAGGTTATGCAGATGAGTTCTGAACGCTTCTATACCAGGGGTAACCAAAAGACCATTCACAACTTTAATAAACTTTAACGTTTTGGTACCGTACGGTGCTTAGTGCTTATCTGTCGTTTTCTATATAAGTTATCATCTGGAGTCGCGATCGCTAGTTGCTAATTACTGTGAGAGTCAGTGATAAGCGTCGGAGTAGCGTGCGATTCGGTGCAACGAGCGGATATCTGCTGACTCGCGATGGCGGCCAAGCAAGAGGAGACGCTGCTCTCGCGCTGCGAGATCCCCATCATCGACCTCGCACATATCGGTAAGTACAACACACTATACGATCTCAGATAAAACTACCTTCAAGCCTTACAGTATGAATCAAAGAAAGATAACATTTTATTCAACAACAACACAGTATTAAAGGAAAATAAAACACAACAACAATAAAATCTAACCTAAGCACTAACAAACATAAAAGCGTCTGTCTACCTGTATAGCCCTTGTATAGGCGGACCCTCTTGCGTGTCTGAGCCGAACCCGACAGCTGTGTCGGTTTGTTGACAATGCGTCTCGTCTGACAAGTTCAAAGACCGGACTACACTCGTAGAACATCCTATTAAGTTGGTACATTTTATACAGAAGTAGTAGGTATAACGCTCTAATCCGTCTTTATTGTATTGGATTTCCCAATGAATAATTGTTTCATTGATGCTAGGTATTAAAACTGCGAATAAAGCGAAAATAAATAAACAAAGGCCAGAGTTCTAAGAATCGATATTATTAAGGCTTCGTTGGTAGGTTGGTGTGGTGTGGCGAATTCGAAATATTTCCGTCCTGATGAAACATACATTGTATTAACTACGCGGGTAACCTATAATGCTACATTTAATGAGTATTTAATACTAATTAAATACTCAATTTGTTGTGTATAGATTGCCGAGGGTTAGGGTCTACGTAGTCCCGTATTTGCGAACGAGAAAATAAAAAACACCAGTCTCGATCAAATAGGTAGCGAGGCGGCGAGGCAGATTTTCTTCCTATTTTTCTTCTTTCTTCCTGTTGCTTCCTTTTCCGATGTTGCCCGAGCACTGAATTGCTGACGGCCAATAGGCGCCGTTTTTTATACTATTCCTCGCAATTTTCTAGAACATTCACTGCCTCACCCCCTCTAGCCTTTATTTATTACTTTTTCATACTTTACATACTGTTTGTTATATATTACTATATTTATCTTATAGACTATGATTATTACTTATGAATAATACATGCGTCTTCATCCGGCTCCGCTCGGTTTAGAAATGGCGGCGCTTTTTCGGTGCGGCGCTATAAATACTACCCTGTCCCCCGCTTCACTACTATATATACTCGCCCTAAGTGGCGGCCGCGCGTTATTTTCAATTCGAGCGTCGGAACGGGCGTATGCGCACTCATTTCTACTTTTATTACATAAAAATGTGTTACCTCCTACCTACATTTACCCATTTTATAGTAAAACAACAAATATACGTAACTTTATTTGCATCATAACTGAAGAATATTATTCTTATCTAATTATTCCTATTATTACTATCTATTTACAAACAAGATTATTCGTAAAGTACATTGATTAATATGTAAACGAGGTAAAATAATACAATTTTCATACTATGGTCATGGGTCGCGACGGTCACTACTTGCACCCCTCTCGCCGCAGGTAATCCTTATGATGCTGTCGTGCACATTTCTCCCGCCGTCGCAGCACGCGACTCCACTGGTAGCACGACGATCTTCTTGCATGGTCGGCGCAGGACGTGCCCGTTGCTCGTAGTGATGTCCACGACTCGTATCTCGTTGTCTTCTCCAGGGTAGGTTCTGGTCACTCTTCCTCTTGGCCAGACGTTCCTCGGCAGGTTTGGGTCGCAGATGATCACCAGGTCACCGACCTTCGGGGCGGTCCCGGTGGCTCTGGGCTCCCGCCGGTGTTGGAGCAAAGGGAGATACTCCTTCACCCATCTCTTCCAAAATTCGTCGGCCAGAAGTTGTGCGCGCTTCCAGAGTTGTCGTGCGGATTGATCCTCTTGAGTGAAGCTGCCCGGTGTTGGCACGTGACTGTTTGGCCCCAGCAGGATGTGGTTCGGGGTCAAGGCCTCGGGTTCTTCTGGCGTCACAGCGACATGCGTGAGCGGCCGCGAATTAATTATGTTCTCGACTTCCACGAGGAGTGTGTGCAGGACCTCGTCACTTGGGTGCTTCTCATGCAGGATGACGCGTAGGGCTTCTTTGACGCTACGCACGAGTCGTTCCCAGGCGCCGCCCATGAAGGGGGAGGCGGGGGGAATGTAACGCCAGTTGATGCGGCGTGCATTGGCCTCTTCTCGCGTTGCTTCCCAAGCTTCTTGCTGGGCTTCTCTCAATTCCTTATCTGCTGCCTTGAAGCACGTCGCGTTGTCTGACCACAGTTCAGTCGGGTGTCCTCTCCTCGCGATGAATCTTCTTAGCGCGGCGATGGCAGAATCCGCACTTAATGATGTCACTACTTCTAGGTGGACGGCCCTTGTCGTGAGGCAAGTGAAGAGGGCGACCCACCTCTTCTCACGGTGTCTTCCCACGGTGACTTCCAGCGGTCCGAAGTAGTCCAGTCCTGTGTAGGAGAAGGGACGCGCGTGATGGGTGAGACGTGCTGGAGGTAGGTTTCCTGTCGAAGGGATCGCGGGCTTCGCTTTTCTCATTTGGCACTGTGGACATCTTCTTATTACGCTCCTCACTGTGGGTCGTATTCTTGTCACCCAGAACCGTTGTCTTATTTCATTCACTGTGGTTTCTACCCCCCCGTGGAGCATCTTCTCGTGTACATGTTGGATGTACATTCTTGTATACTTGTGCTGTCCGTCCAACAGGGCAGGGTTGGCTGTTTCCTCCTGTATACCTGGCGTCGCGGCGATTCTTCCTCGTAGGCGTAGTAATCCATCTTCACCTATGTACACACTCAGAGTGGCAAGGCGGTCCTTTGACGAGGGCGTGTCGCCGTGCATTATTCGCGTCTTTTCATCGGCGTAGCTGTCATCCTGTACTTTCCTTATCCACATCTTCTCCGCTCGTAACAGGTAGCTCGCGTCCAGGCACACTAGTTTTCTTTTTTCTGTTTTCTTGGTTGATGCCGTTCCTTTATTCTTGTCGGTCTTTTTCTTACCGCGGCTCCATGCGGCATCTTTTTCTGCATTCTTTTTAGTCTTTTTGTGTCTTGTTGCAGCTGCTCTGTGTTTCTTGATCCTACACAGATCTATGAATTGTAGCACTCTTCCTGTGGCGCGTATAAGTATCGGCCACTTAGCTATGTTGTCTATGTTCGGCAAGTGTTCGTGTGTCTTTATGTCTTGCGACGCGTGGCATCTTTCTTCCCCAGTTTCTGTGCTGGTGACCTTTACTTCTGTTGGCCAGTCTTCTTCTCGCCGTCTTAGGAACTCAGGACCCTGAAACCATCGGTGCCGCGCTGTGAAGTCGCTCGGCGTTTCTCTCGTGGCGTCGTCTCCAACGTTTTCTTTGGTGGGGACCCAACGCCACTCGTTCACTTTGGTGAGGTCTTCAATCTCAGCCAGGCGATGTGCGACGAACGTCTTGTAGGCACGCGGTTCCGCTCTTATCCACGCGAGGACAGTGCGTGAGTCGCTCCAATAAGTCTTCCTTTCGAACTCCAGGTCGTGTTCTTCGGCCACAGTCTTCGCTAGTCGCGCGCCTATCAGGGCCGCTTGCAGCTCAAGTCGTGGTATAGACGTGGGCTTCAGGGGTGCGACGCGACTCTTGGCTGCTACCAATACGACGTTCACTGACCCATCGACGTGTTGCGTACGTATATAGACCGCTGTTGCATATGCTTCTTCACTCGCGTCGACAAACGTGTGTAATTCTCTCGAAGCCACTGATTGCTGCATGTCGTAACATCGCTGAATGTGAAGTTTTTTTATGGCGCGCAGGTTGTTCAGCCACGTTGTCCAGCGCGGTTGCAGCTCTTCAGGGATTGGTTCATCCCAGCCGGTCCCATATCGCCATGTTTCTTGCATCAGTCTCTTGGCAGGTGTTGTCAGGGGTGATACCAGTCCGAGCGGATCGAACAGCGACATTATCACGCTCAGTGCTTCTCTCTTTGTAGGTGGGCGATTGTTGTACAGCACCTCTGGCGGAGTCTTCTTATCGTTCAAGTGGAAACCGATACAATCTTCTTTCACTTCCCACAGCAGTCCGAGGGTTTTCTCGACGTCGGTGCCACCTATGGGTATTGTAGCGGTTTTGCTGTTCGTGTCGAAGCGACGTAATACGGTCTGTTGGTTCGACACCCAACCTCGCAGAACGAAGCCAGCTTGACGATGAATGTGGTCCACTTCTTTCGATACTTCTATTGCTTCTTCTTCACTCGGGAAGCTTGTGATGTAGTCGTCCATGTAGTGATTTTTCTTTATCTCTTTCACTGCTCTGGGGAATGCTTCTGCGAAGTCTTCTGCGTTCCTATTCTTTATATACAACGCTGTGCACGGTGAGGACGTTGCTCCGAAGATCACTGATGTCATCTGAAACTCCTTCGGCTTCGTTTCTCCTCTGCAGTCTCCTCTCCATAGAAACCTCAGCGCGTCTCTGTCTTCTGGTCTGATCTTGATCTGCATGAACATCTCTTGAATGTCGGCAGAGACCGCGAATGGATGCTGCCGGAACCTCATAATGACTCCGGGTAGTGACTGCAGAAGGTCAGGGCCGGAGAGTAGCATGTCATTCAGGCTCCTCCCGCGTGATCTTGCTGCTGCATCATGTACCAGGCGTATCTTCGGTTTTGAAGGATTGCACACTGCAAAATGTGGCAGGTACCATGTTTTGCCTTTAGGTGCAGGTGTGGTGGCTGGAGCCGCGTATCCCGACGTGAGAAGGTTGTTTATCCTTTCTTCGTACTTTGTTTTCAAGTCTGGGTCGCGATCTAGTCTCTTCTCCAGCGTCCGCAATCTTTTGTAGGCGTCTTCATAATTGTTTGGGATCTGGCACTCGTCTTCTTTCCACAGAAGTGCAGTCTCAAAACGGCCATCGGGCATTCTTCTGCTTTTTTCTTGCAGAATCTTCATTGCTCGTTCTTCTGGATCGTTCTTCTGTTTCTTGTGTTCTATTCCAAGCGCTTCCAGGTCGAAGAACCTCTTCATCATATGTTCCATCGAGTCTTCTTTAGCCGCTATGGTGGTATGTCCGCAGAAGGCTACTGGTTTCTGATAAGACGTACGGTATCCGTGTAGCACCCAGCCCAGTCGCGTTTGAGTTGCGACCGGTTGGTCTTGTCTTCCTGTTCTTATGTCGAGTGCCACTAGAAGTTCCCAGTTGTCCTGTCCTATCAGTATCTTGGGTGAGGCGTCCTTGTAGATCAGCTGGTCTTCGATGTCCCGTAGATGAGTGCAGTCTTGAAGATCTCTCCGTTCTATATTCTGCTTGGTGAACATCAGCCGCTGTACTGTGCGTGCATTGCGCATTGTGTATTCTTCTTCGCTGTATCTTCCCCGTATTTTGATGTCGACTCTCTTGCTATTTTCATGCTTCACTGTCTCGTTCAGGCCCTGCACCCACATCTGATCGCGTGGGCCATCCAAGCCCAGTATCTCTGCCAATCCTTCATCAACGAGAGTGATAGTGCTTCCGTCGTCCATCAAGGCGTAGGTGTCCACTCTTGCTTCATTTTGACCGATGAGTGTTACTGGTGCGATCTTCAGGTAGGCTTGACGGCTTCTGATGCAATCGATGTTCTTCACTAGTTCCACTGCTGATGTCACTTCTTGTGTTGCTGGTGGTGATGGTGATGATGTCCTTCTTGACCTCTTATGGTGTAAGAGGTGATGGTGAGCCATCGCGCAGCCGTCTTGTCCGCACCTCTTTGCTCTGCAGGTACCGCGGTGATGCGTGCTTCGTAGGCATTGGAAGCAGATGCGATGTCTCTTAGCCATTTCCCATCGCTCGTTGACATCTGTGTCTTGAAACTTCTTGCATTCAGGTAAGTGATGACTCTGCTTGCATGCTGGACATTGTTCTTTCTTGGTATCAGTAGCGAAGGTGTGCTCGAATCTTCTTCTTGGATGTTTCTCCTGCGTAGTATTTGTGACGATGTCTTCGGGTTGCGCGTATGCTCCGCACTTGTCAGCCTCTTCATTCAAAAAGCTGGTGAGTTTCTTCAAGTCGGGTACATCTTCTTTGATCTTCGCGGCATAGTCGTACCATTTGCTTCTCATAATCGGCGTAAGCTTCTCGATGGTGATCTTCACTAACTCTGGATTATACAGGTAGTGAATTTTCTTGAGGGCTTCCATAGTAGACACGATGTTAGCCACCTTGTTTGCGAATATACATAGGTCACGTGGACTATCGCTGAGTTTTCCTAGTGCCTTAATCTTCTGCATCTCGTTCATCGCCAGTGCATCCGGTCGTCCAAATCTTCTTTCCAGAGCTTCCATGATAGCTGCTGGATCCGGTTGGCTGATGAGGAGGCTGCTGATTGCTTCCCATGCTACCCCCCTGACGCTTCTTCTTAGTCTTGCTACATTTTCGGTCTTCGAGAATAAAGCTTCAGTTTCGTAGTAGGCGGCGCGGAACGCAAGCCAGCCGTTACATTGTCCATTGAAAACAGGTAACTCCTGTAGGTACTTCGGTGCATCCCTGGTCATCCGTACTGCTTGAGTGAGGGCTGTTGCCAGTGAGGTGACGTCCACGTTCTGTGGCTGACGCGCAGGCCGGGTCTCTTCATGGTCCCCCCGGTGTTCACATTCCTTTTCCTTGTGAACTCCCTGTCCTCGTCCTTTCTGTTCCCCCTCTTCTGGCTTCTTCTCTTCTTCTGGTGGGTCGTTCTTCGTGTGATCCAACCATTCTTGAACTCGACTTGATCGTTCCTCTTCTTCTTCATCTTCTGACGCAGAAGCTGCTTCATCATCGTCGGCGGCGGCGCGCTGTTTTTGTAACCTCAGCTGGGCGAGTGCGAGCGACGCGCGTATTTCTTCTAATTTTAATTCGGCCAATTTTTCTTGCGCTTCTAACTCCGATAATTTTCTTCGACGCGCTTCGGAGCGGTGTGACTTGGCGCGCTTCGACGGCTTCAATGTGTTGGAGTCTTCAGCCCGTTGTGTCGTGACGTTGGTCTCCGTACTTGTTGTTTTCTCTGTTGACGTCGTGTATTCTGTGGCCGTGGTTTCCGTAGTCGCGGTGCCTTCCGACGTTGTCGCAGATTTTTCTTGACGTGCAGAAGCTGGCGGAACTCTCGCGGAGCTCGTAGTACTTCGTGTCGTCATCCCGGTACTTCGCGGAGCGCTAGTAGCGCCCTCTGTGTTGCCGGGTTCTTGATTCGTCGGGCTTGGTCGTTGTTCTGTCAAGTCGGCGACGCTTCCTTTCTTCGATCGCGTAACAGGCATCTTGAATAATTCGTTCGCAAAAATACGTAGATAACCCGCGCTGTTAGTCTTCAAAAATTATCCGGCTTACGAAGGACCATTTGATGTTGTGTATAGATTGCCGAGGGTTAGGGTCTACGTAGTCCCGTATTTGCGAACGAGAAAATAAAAAACACCAGTCTCGATCAAATAGGTAGCGAGGCGGCGAGGCAGATTTTCTTCCTATTTTTCTTCTTTCTTCCTGTTGCTTCCTTTTCCGATGTTGCCCGAGCACTGAATTGCTGACGGCCAATAGGCGCCGTTTTTTATACTATTCCTCGCAATTTTCTAGAACATTCACTGCCTCACCCCCTCTAGCCTTTATTTATTACTTTTTCATACTTTACATACTGTTTGTTATATATTACTATATTTATCTTATAGACTATGATTATTACTTATGAATAATACATGCGTCTTCATCCGGCTCCGCTCGGTTTAGAAATGGCGGCGCTTTTTCGGTGCGGCGCTATAAATACTACCCTGTCCCCCGCTTCACTACTATATATACTCGCCCTAAGTGGCGGCCGCGCGTTATTTTCAATTCGAGCGTCGGAACGGGCGTATGCGCACTCATTTCTACTTTTATTACATAAAAATGTGTTACCTCCTACCTACATTTACCCATTTTATAGTAAAACAACAAATATACGTAACTTTATTTGCATCATAACTGAAGAATATTATTCTTATCTAATTATTCCTATTATTACTATCTATTTACAAACAAGATTATTCGTAAAGTACATTGATTAATATGTAAACGAGGTAAAATAATACAATTTTCATACTATGGTCATGGGTCGCGACGGTCACTACTTGCACCCCTCTCGCCGCAGGTAATCCTTATGATGCTGTCGTGCACACAATTAGTATCAAATACTGCCTGCCACCAATACTCGTATTCTTTGTAAAACAATGTAAGCCCATCTGATAGTAGATAGTTTAGATGGGTTTACTTTCATTTGGTTCTTCTCTGGTTCTTATACCTAGTTGTAAGTGAACCACAACAGCTGAATTAATCGACAATTCAAAACCTTGAATAAATTCTACTACATTTGATCTGTCTGCTTAGCATTCTAGAAATTTATAAGAAGTTATAAACATTTGTCTTATCCTCGGCTAACGTAATAACGAACGCATGTGAGCCGATATGATAGGTGTTATCAAAATTATCAGCGAAAATAGTGATAGAATTACAGAATTGGCAGTGCGCGTAGTGTGACCTTATGTACACACGGCTACACATCAAGCTATTCTGTTTCAGTATAAGCTGACCTCTCATTCTACGAAAAGCCTACACAATTCGAGGTCAGCTTATACTGGAAATGTATAGTTTGATGTGTAGCCATGTGTACTATACAATTTTCCCTGTTAGGGATTATAACAATGTAGGTACACACGGCTACACATCAAGCTATATGTTTCCAGTATATGCTGACCTCTCATTCTACGAAAAACCTACACAATGCGAGTTCAGCTTATACTGGAAATTTATAGCTTGATGTGTAGCCGTGTGTAGGTACTTAACAAGTTTTTTTTTCTTATAATTACTCTATGGATTTCTTCCTGCACGAATACAATCATCATCATAATGATTACAGTAATTTGCGCTTAATATGCATCATGATCTCGTGCTAGATACAGCAGTTTTAAAATGATGATTCATGGAGTACATAAAAGCTTCCTTTGCAATGGGGCCAACGCCCTTCCCTTTGCTGGCAAATCCCTCCTTACATCGCAGTAGATGATTCTGATGAATCTGTGCCAGCCATCGTGTTTCCCGATTTGTACACACTACTGTAGCACTTTCCAAGTTACGATGTGTAGAGAGAGTAGCTATAATGCCTACTATGTATGTGTATAGGTAAGTGCAGATGGCAATTTTTTTATAAATCTCTTGTTCATATAGGTACTTATGTAGAGCTTCTGACGTGTCGAATTCAAATAGTTATATCTATCGGGCTAGTTTTATCTTTAATCTTGGCTCAAAACCTCAACAACTGAATTATAACAATGTCCCTAAAGTCTCAAAGCTATATCTTGGTAAAATCCTTCGTTAATGTAATTTTACGCAATTCAATCTTATCAACATATTGTTCGGTATTCTCCTATTTGCTTTAGAATTATGTTCAGATACATTTTGACTACCAAATATTTTATATATTTACTTAGGTAGGTAGGTTACGTACTGAGGTTTGTACTAACATCGGTATATTATAACAGTAAATCTCTTTGTTCGACGCGTGAAAGTGGACGCAATTCGCAAGATTAGCGTAGGTATTACTCGTGCGCGATAACTTGGGACCTGCTAGGAATGCGACTCCCCGACCGCTTCCCCTGCACTTCCCCGATGGCGCCCGTATTGTACCGTTCGCATCACTATTTTTTACTAGGGTTTTTAGTCTCGTACTGGCCTACGTCACGTAACGACGCGTTCTGGAATTCTTTTAGTTTTCGTTTGTGTTATTGTTTTGTTGTTGTAGTTTTTGTTGTTATAGTAAATGTTGTAAATTTATCGGATACCTCTTCGTCAAGTGATTATAGTGAGACTGAGGACGAAGAACAACCTCTAGAAGGCATAAATCCACTAAATAGTGACGAAGATGAGATAATGTAAATAATAGATAAAATAAATGTATAAACTTAAACATTGTATTTTTATTTTATTCAAATAGTGTAAAAAAGATTAGATAAAAAGCAGCGTCCTCCCTGAGTAACATAATGAATTAGGTTAAAAAAAAACAAAGACGAAGCCGCGGGCGGCTGCTTGTTATGTTTGCTTTTTTGCGGGCGGTACAAACACGCCAATATGACGTCACCGCGCTCAGGTCCCAACTTATCGCGCACGGGTAAAAGGTCTACCAACTGAAGTTTATTTTATAATACTAACCATTGATAAACCGTTATCAAAAGTGTAAAAACCAAAACCTTTTGCGTCAAAACCTAATTGGCTACGCCTTTTATACACGGTGTCCTTTAAATCATTGTTTTCCCCGAACCAACGTTGCTCAGACCATGGTCTAATAACTGTTTATAGCATCACATAAGAGAACAAAAAAAATAAAATCGAGACCTTCTCAAATAAGTCTAACTTTGTTCAAAAACTAACCGTCACATAAAGTTCATGGGTACGCTAGCCGTAGCGTATTACCTACTGCCTACTCCTTAGTACAGTTAGTACCTATTAGCTACCGGCCAGCGCGCTGACTATGTTGTAGGGCGTAACGGTAAAATAGACGTTTTAAGTTTTTTTTTTTTTAACTTTTTCTAATTTTTAAAGACCGATTTCGTTTTGTTTTTGAATTTGATGTTATAATCTGTTATTAGACCATGGTCTGAACAACGTTTGTCCTGGGAAAACAGTGATTTAAAGGACACCGTGTATACCTACTACATAAGAGAAATAATTAAGTTAATTAATATCCAGTGCCTAGTTTGAAATAGAATGTACAAAGGAAACCGGATTCATATCTTCAGCAATATAATATTTAATAACAATAACACAACACGAGGTCTCGAAGATATTGTTCTTGAGAACTCATGTTTACCTCGTTATTTGTGGAGGTTCTTATTATACCTAAAAATTATCTTTAGCTTCGTGTAGATTTAGCTGAAGATTAAGTATTTGTAGGATTATTATGATGAATTAAACGCTTATACTTATAATAAGACACTTGTTTTTCAAAATTAAACACAAAAATATCAATAAAATCGACCACGTGACTGTAAAGCAACGAAGTCTTGTGCTTTACAGTCACGTTGTCGATAAGATAATTTAGTGGGTAGGTAGTACCTACTGAAATAAAAATAACAGAAATACGTAAGTACCTTACCTACCTACTGAAGAAAGAAAATATGTTATTGATTTTATTGTTTTTGTATCTTTTATCTTCAACATAATGATAACACTTGCACGATATTATTTTGATAATGTCTTTGTCGATTGGTAAAAGGTAGTCTTATAGGTACCTATATATACCGAGTAAATCTTTACATAGTATAAAATGAAGTCGCTTTCGCTGTGTTACCTCAGATCTTCCTCAACGGATTTTAATGTAGTTTTCAGCAATGATAGAGTGATTCATTGTTATAGTTTAGTCTATGATATAAAGTGTTTTTATGTAGTACTAGCTGATCAATCCGCAGCTTCGCACGCGTAGCGTAAAAACATTACCCTCCTGCGCAGTTGGGAAAAAAGTAGCTTATGTCACCCGGAGATGTGTAGCTTCCCAACAGTGAAAGAACTTTTTAAATCGGTCCATTAGTTTTGGAGCCTATTCAATACAAACATACACACAAAAATACAAATCTTTCCTCTTTATAATATTAGTATAGATATACCTATATTATTCTATTTTTAATGTTCCTGTGCACTACCTACACATCTTTATCTACTTTACGCAAAGGTTATCTGGAAGAGAATGCTCTTTAGCATTAAGTTCGCCTTTGTACTAGTTTTATAAGTGCAATAAAGTATTTTCAATCAATCAATCAATGCAAGAGGAAGGTTAATATGTATAACTAGCTTCGCACGCGTTGTTTGTCAACAAAAGGTAGCCATAGTAGGTATGTGTTAATCCAGGCTATGATCTACGTACATACCGATTTGAAAGTAACTCTGTCTGTTTGTTACCTATTCACGGCTAATTTGGTACCTATATACCTAGATAGATTATGAATGGACTTGAGACATAGGATACACTTTACGCGACTGCACAGGAGGGTAATGTTGTATTGACAAACCACGCGTACGAAGCCGCGGGCGGGTCAGCTAGTGCAATATTAAACCACTTTAAATAGGTATCTATAGTCAAAAAAGATACTGGCTTAATAAAATAAAATTGTTAAGATCATAAAAAATCTCAACATTAAAATAGTCTGCAGTATAGTTTGACTAGCATCTAAAGCGAAACATGATCTCATTCTGGTGTCGAATCTTTTTGTTATAAATGTATAATTTTATACGGGGGTGACATATTCACTGTGACAAAACCCCTCATTAAAAAAAATAAAGAAAAAAAAACATTAAAATAAGAATAAATTTATTTTAACAACTTTAAGAATACATCGTGAATTTTTTTATATAGCTGGACATTTCACACAGCGCTATCTAGCCCCAAACTAAGCAGAGCTTGTAGGTACTATGGGAACCAGATAACTGATAGAATACTAATATACATTTTTTTAAAATACATACTTTTAAGTAATATATAGAGAAACAACCAGACCCGGAACAAATATCTGTAGATCATGCAAATATTTGTTCCGCGGCGGGAATCGAACCCGCTACCTCCTGCATCTCAGCTGGCTATTCGCCCACTGCACCACGGAGGTCGTCATTACATTGTATCGCAAACGATTATTTAGGTGGAATTTGTTCCTAATAATAAGGAAAGTATATATTTTTTGTAAAATGTTCCCTGTTTATACCTACTTACTTATTATAATGTTTATTCAAATATGTATTAATTACAATTAAATAATTCGACCGGATACATGAAAGTCAGTGACATTCTTGAATACATACTTAGGTAGCCAGTGGTTACCTACATCCTTGCTGTGAGGGCTGAGGTGTACTTCACTCACTCATTCATCACTGAAAAAAAACCATTCGTTCAATTTGATACTTGACAGTTGCGGATTGGTCAGCTAGTTCTTAGATATTTTGATACAATTTGCAATACGCTAATTAGCTAGCTACATGCTAATTGCAGCAGTGACTACCTATCACAACAAACCGACCTTCTTTTCGGATCCGTCATTTATAAAGTCCAAAATAGGATCATAAATGTGCCAATAATACTTACGGCAGAGGACTTCCCATATTTTTTTATTAATTTATATTCTGCCTTTACCTGGCCTTGACCTTAAGTAGAATTATTATAAATGTTTGTACAAACTGAAGATATGAACTGATATCTCTCGGTAGCTAGACAGCGGGAGTTTACAAGTGAAATACATAGGTAATCAAATTATGATGATGAAAATTATGATCCCAAGTGATGTACAAAAATTTACTATTAACAAATTTAAAAACTTAATTAAACAAAATCTTTATAAAAAAGCCTACTATAAAATATCGGATTATTTAGATGATAGAGAAGCTTGGGATTGAAATTGCTCCAACTCGTTCAAAATGTTACAATTTAGACGTAATTTATTTTCTGTATTGTTATGTATTCTAAAAGGATCTTTAAAAAAAACAACCAGCCTTGTTTCTTGCCTTTCTTTCCTGGCTTGGTCGCGAAGGAACAGGCAGTAAAATTGACGTTTCAAAGTGATCCGTGTGATTTTAATGAATAAAAGATTTTGATTTTGATGGAAAAGAAACAACTTGTTGAAACAACAAAAAAATATGACCATCACGGGATGAGCGGTAGATGTAAAACATATAAATTGATGGTTATTGAAAGAATTTATAATTAAACACCGTTTATAATCATCTTAACTTATAAATTTTTTTATTATATTAGGTACCTACATCGTAAGTGTAGATTTATTACAATCTAGCCAAGTAGGCTAATGAGCAATTTTATGCTAACTTAGTTATTTAATATACTAGCTGACCAATCCGCTTCGCACGCGTAGTTATTCAAAAAAACATTACCCTCCTTCTCTGCAGTTGGGTAAAAAGTAGCCTATGCCAACAGTGAAAGAATGTTTTAAATCGGTCCAGTAGTTTCAGAGCCTATTCCAATACAAATAAATCTTTCTTTTGCACTTTTGGCACTTGGCACTTTTCTTACAGTCTCTATTTAACGCGCCGGCGAACACTGAGCGCAACTTCAATTCGGTCACGTCAAAAACTTCGGCCTGAATATCGCTATCCCTGTTTAGTGACGAAGTTTAGCCACGCAGAGCGACAGTGATAGCAATAGAACGATTCTAAATTTGATTAGATTTTGACCGTGTTCCGTAATACCAAAAATGATGACTGAAAACTTGTTGTATTTTTCTCATTGTGTTGTTATTCTGTAACTAGACGATATAATCTATGTTCCCATGACTAGGATACGTAAGATGTTGTTATTTTTAATACGAAACAATTAGGTTGAAAACAGGTCTTTTATGACGTAAAAATATGCAGAATGCGATACGCTTCTATTTCATTTTAGGTAAGTATTTTGATCTAATATATGGTTGGGAACCTAGATAAATACTATTCAAATTAAAATAATACCTTATTAAGGTAGAAATATGATCCAATTAGAAATGATCTTGGTAGTACGTGTTGTATGGGCGATTGTCCCTCCGGTGCCCCCTTAAGGTAACACTTTGTTATTGTGTTCTATATGCACAGCATTGACACTATTGTACACTAAAATAACTCAAAAGGTTTTGTCCTTTCCTCGTCCTTTTTATCTTAACTTATCTTATCATACTAAAAAATACGCGTGATGATCAGTACTTTTGACAATTATTGATACAGGACATCTTACCCTAAAAAAGGACAATAAAACAATAATAATAATAAATCCTACCCTAATTCCCTTCGACGCATGCCCTCGTGACTATTATACGAGTTGTATGGACAATACGAGTTGGTCTTACTTACTCCTAAGGCGCGCCATCTATACTAATATTATAAAGAGGAAAGATTTTTATTTTTGTGTGTATGTTTGTAATGAATAAAATCAAAAACTACAGTGCCGATTTCAAAAATTCTTGCACCATTGGAAAGCTACGTTCACCCTGAGTGACGTAAGCTATATTTATTGCTAGAAAAGATTAGGGATCCTTACTAAAACTTAAGTAACGTAACCCAAGTGTAAAAAAGTGCCCTAAAACGTCTTTAGTCGCATGCGCTGCGGAAACTATTGATGATAGAACAAAAGTATGTTCTACAATATTAAAGGACATATCAATATCTACAAAAACTTCGTAATATTATAAAGAGGAAATATTTGTTTGTTTGTATTGAATAGGCTCCGAAACTTCTGGACCGATTTAAAAAATTATTTCACTGTTGGGAAGCTACACTATTCCCGGGTGACATAGGCTACTTTTTACCCAACTGCGGAGAAGGAGGGTAATGTTTTAATTAAAAAAACTACGCGTGCGATGCTGCGGATTGGTCAGCTAGTTAATAATGTAGATTTAGATGAATGAATCACGACTCTTCGTGGAGATAAATGTTTTTGTCTCTAGCTTTAAATACGGAAGGTGAGGGGGATTTCCTAATGGAGACCGGCAAGGCGTTCCATAATCGGACAGCTTGGACGGAAAAGGAGTTTGCATAGAAACTGCTTCTATGCGTCGGGGTTTCGAGAAGGAGGTTTTCAGAGGATCGGAGTGTTCGGGAATGTGTGCAATGAAGGAACTCGAAGCGTAATGTACCGTTCTTTCACAATAAATTCCTATTTTTTCATAAAAAACGGCGGAAACTTATTTGTACTCCTAATATACTAGTGGCTCGCCCCGAACTGAGATCTCGCGAGTCTCTTTGAACGTCTAAGACGTTCAAAATAGTTCCACGAAAAGAAAACCAAGTCACTTGACCTACAGTTTCATTCAAATTACAGGTAACGGGAGTTCATGTTATTTGGATACTGTTTTTGGGGTAGAAATTGCAGGGGTTCTAGATTTCAGACTTTTCCTTATATTTGTGTCACTAAAGCTACACGCATACCAAATTTCAGAACTGTGGGATCACTGGTGTACCGTGTGAATTTTGTCAAAGTTCAGTTTTTATTATGGCTAATAACTTAAAAACTTTTATTATGGCCAATAACTTACTACAAGGTTTTTATTAGACGCGCCACTTGACCGGATAGTCCCATTTTTTTACCCCTCTTGAATCCCAATATCTCAACAACCCCCCCACATTTTTAGCCCATTTAGCCACACCAAAACTGTGCCATCACTATATACCAAATTTCTCGATGATCGGATAAACGCTTCGAATGTTATCTTCGAACAAACAAACATACATACATACAACGCCGATTCGCCCAAGTTGATTTGGATATCTCGCTTTGCTCGATCAATAAAGTTTCTAAATAAGGACATAGGTTAGTACGAAAGAGGTAACACTCATGTTACCCCTTTTAGACTATGCCGATGTCTGTTTTCTTGACGCCACCGAGGAACTTCTAAATAAACTGGAACGTCTTCAGAATTTGTGTATCCGATTCATATTCGGGTTGCGCAAGTTTGATCACGTCTCCATGTTTAGATCCCAGCTAAAATGGCTTCCCATTCGTCGTCGACGTGATCTTCATGTTGTAACTTTTCTCTTCAACACTCTTTTCAATCCTTTAGCTCCTTTTTACCTCCGTGAGCGCTTCGATTTTCTTGTCCTACCGGAGATGACTTGTAGGTCATCTAAGTCCCTCCTTCTCAAAACCCCTCCTCATTCCTCCAGTCGCATGGCGGTTCCTTCACTGTCCATGGAGTCAACCTGTGGAATTCTCTACCACACTCTATCCGCGCAAGTCCATCACTAAGCACTGTTAAGCTTAGAGTGAAAGAGCATTACCTGTCCTTGTAAGCTTTTAGGTTGTTATGTATAAGTAGGTATATTATTTATATATTGTATAATATATTATGTTTATCTCTAATGTAGGTATAGTATAAAGGTATTATTATTATTTTTTAATATGGTTAAGTGTTGTATTTATTATAGTATATACTATATATTAGTATTCTACTCCAATGTCATTCTCTGTGCACGTACCCACCACTATAATCAAATATCTCTATCTTCAAAGGTTTGCTGGAAGAAAACTCTTATTAGGGTTAAGCTCGCCTTTGTACATGTCCATTTTGTAAGCTATTTTTATCTGTAAATCTATTTGTGTACAATAAAAAAGATTACCATGAACTTGCGACTCGTTGAATCCGAAGTTGATTGCTATGTGGGAATGCAGGCAGTTACTTTAGTTAATTACTCAAGGATCTCTCTACTAACGGAAAAATCTTCGGTATTTTTATCAAGATCGTTCGAGATACCTACTCTAATACACTATAATATAGGTACTTACAAAATATATAAATAATGTTGGTAAAATACAGCTGAATTGAGAATCTCCTTTTTTGAACTCTTAAAAAGATAAGCACCCAGTGGACACACGGCTACACATCAAGCTATACATTTCCAGTATAAGCTGACCTCTTATTCTACGAAAAGCCTACACAATGCGAGGTCAGCTTATACTGGAAAAGTATAGCTTGATGTGTAGCCGTGTGTACAAACCACCAACAAAGTCCGTGTCCTATCAGGCACCGGCAATCGGCATCGTCCTGACACAAATGACACGTCACTCGAAAACCGCTAGTGCCGCTACTTCCCCGAATTTGAACTCGTTTCATTAGCTCTTTTTATATTGTGTTGCAAGCGTTTTGGCAGCCAATGAGGTTATTCACTTCGTTCGGTACAGGGTTACGGATTATTAAAAAAAACCGGCCAAGTGCGAGTCAGACTCGCGCACGAAGGGTTCCGTACCATTATCTATAAAAACGGCAAAAAATCACGTTTGTTGTATGGGAGCCCCCTTAAATATTTGTTTTATCTTAATTTAATTATTTTTTAAAGTGAATATATAACCAAATATTCTGTGAATATTTCAAGCGTCTGTTGCCGTTATCAATATCGAGCTATAACGAGCAAAAAAATCGCGTTTGTTGTATGGGAGCCCCCCTTAAATATTTCTTTTATTCTGTTTTTAGTATGTGTTGTTATAGCGGCAACAGAAATACATCATCTGTGAAAACTTCAACTGTCCAACTGTCACGGTTCATGAGTTACAGCCTGGTGACAGACGGACAGACAGACAGCGGATCCTCAGTAATAGGGTGCCGTTTTACCCTTTAGGTACGGAACCCTAAAAACACCTATGTACTAACTTCAATCGTGAACAATCATTAATAATCGTACATAGGTAAAATGATAAAACTGTGGTAACGTAAAGTATGGATACAATTAACGTTGCTCACAAAGAATTTGTTTAAAATATTTATCCAAACCTAAGCTTATTAATTGCATTTTGAAGACGGTTTATTTAAAGAAGCACTCACTCAAGGATCAATAACCACAGCAGAAGGTGTAGGTTCTTGAACCGAGTTTGATATCACCTTCACGGGGCATGAACACATTGACGTGTTTTGCTATACTTAGGAACATGGCGTATATTTACATAGTGTAGATAGATACCTATACCTACTCTGTGAGGGAAGGCAAAGCAGGTATATCCGATAGAAATTTATTTCTTTATTCCACCGCCGGAAGCGCCGTGCCTTTATTAAAAATAATACCCTTTTAAAATTTTCGTTTTATCTTAGTTTTTCTTCCATAAGACTTAATTAACTAAAGTTACCGACATAGCTCAACGCATTAGCAAACTGAAGTGGCAGTGGACTGGCCATATATGCCGGAGAACCGACAACCGTTGGGGTAAACGAGTTCTTGAGTGGAGACTGCGTCTTGGAAAACGTAGTGTGGGGCGTCCCCCGGCTAGGTGGAGCGATGACATAAGAAAGGTGGCAGACAGAAATTGGATGAGAAGAGCCGAAGACCGGGCTCAGTGGCGCGTATTGGGAGAGGCCTATGTACGTGAATGATACTTTGATTGTTAGCAAATTATTAGTAGGTATAGAAATCAAAATATCATCCACATAAACTTGTGTATTAGCAATATTAGTCTAAAGAACAGAGTGGAAGTTGAAGCAATGGAGATTAATCCATTCAACTAGAACCGACCCCCCCCCACACACAATCTGCAATTTCCCACTTATGAGGTTTCTCATCATTTACTTATAGTAATAGTTCATAGTTATAGTCATAGTCATAGGTAGTCATAGTTCTTATTTATTTTCCGCGATTCGTTCTTGGTAAATTAATTAAAATGTGTCTCGTGAAATTGTGTCATGCAAAAGCTTGATCATACTGTCATCACTAAAAATACAGATTGCAAACAAAAATGATTACACTCGGAACGACTGAATATTGACGGAACAAAAAACTTATAATAAATATAATATTCGACTTATAAGGATCTTAGCATAAATAAAACATCGTTTTAGGTAAAGCAAACGTGACGTAAAGACGTGTTAGTAAGAAGGAAATAATTATTCTAAGCATTAGTCTACACTGTTACGAAGACCTCAAGAATATTAAAACAGGATCTTGATAAACGGCTAAAGATGTTTAGCATTTGAAGCTGGAAATCTACATCCTTATAGAGCTAAAAATAAATGCACAAGTATTTGCAAACATTTATATGTGTCTGATGTTGTAGGGAAGTAGTATTCGGCCCTGGGCTAGGAGAATTTATTGACTTTAAATGAACTGCACTAGGTTATATCCTTTAATTCTGCTCGTTGTACTCTGGTGGTACTCTGCTTGTAGGCAGTCTGCTCAGCCGAGTTGGATTCGTCGACTGACCTCTTGAAGTTGGATCTACCTATCTGGACTATTCATCCTAGACGTGGTACATGGGCGGGTAGGCGAGATATTAATATTCGACTTGTCCATTGATCCTCGTGTTGTTTGTTCTAATTCAGGCCAAACCATTAGCATAATAACTCAAAATATCTAATACAAAAGCCGCGTAAACGAGTATTGTAGATCAAAGGGACAATGTTCTTTTGGAATCCAATTGTGTCGTATGAAGTCTGGAATGTTACCCATTGTTCATTGAACCAGTAGCTGTTGATCATACTGTGGTCTTACGTCCTATGACGTGGGTCATTGTGTATCGCGCCATCTGTGCACTTAGCACCAAATTTGTTTTATGTTAAGTATTTGCATTCGTTTGTTTGATAATGGTCGTACATTGAAGGCCGACAATGAAGATAATGAGTGCCAAGTGCGTACTGCCTTTTAAGTATATCCTGATGTGCTATTTAGTTAGTAATATTGTCAAACAATAATTTTTTTTTACGATAGACGCGGTCTCACGCAATAAAGTGCCCAATGACAAAAGCATGCCCCAGTATTAAATCCTACATAACTATACATTTTGAAATTAATTCAGTCAAATCGGTCACTCAAAATTCCTGCAATAAATATAAGCGGCCAAGTGCGAGTCGGACTCGCCCATGAAGGGTTCCGTAGCAGCAAGTAACATAATATAAAAGTTCTTGTAGTTCGTTGTATTTTTTTTAATATTTAATTTGATTGAATGAAAGGTAAATTGCGGTTTACGATTTATGACGTATTAAAAAAAACTACTTACTAGATCTCGTTCAAACCAATTTTCGGTGGAAGTTTGCATGGTAATGTACATCATTATATTTTTGTTAGTTTTATCATTCTCTTATTTTCGAAGTTACAGGGGGGGGGGGGGGGGCACATTTTTACCACTTTGGAAGTGTCTCTTGCGCAAACTATTCAGTTTAGAAACAAATGGTATTAGAAACCTCAATATTATTTTTGAAGACCTAGCCATAGAGGGGTTTGATGAAAAAAAAATTTTGAGTTTCAGTTCTAGGTATGGGGAACCCCTAAAATTTAGATTATTTTTTGTATTTTTGTGTGAAAATCTTAATGCGGTTCACAGAATACATCTACTTACCATGTTTCAACAATATAGCTCTTATAGTTTCGGAAAAAAGTGGCTGTGACATACGGACGGACAGACAGACAGACAGACAGACACGACGAATCCATAAGGGTTCCGTTTTTTGCCATTCGGCTACGGAATCCTAAAATTGGAGAAAATCAAAATACTGGTTCATAAAAATCGACCTTCGTGGTGCAGTGGGCGAATAGCCGGCTGAGACGCAGGAGGTAGCGGGTTCGATTCCCGCCGCGGAACAAATGTTTGCATGATCTACAGATATTTGTTCCGGGTCTGGTTGTTACTCTATATATTATAAGTATGTATTTACAAAAAAAAATGTATATAAGTAGTATATCAGTTATCTGGTTCCCATAGCACAAGCTCTGCTTAGTTTGGGGCTAGATAGCGCTGTATGAAATCTCCAGCAATATTTATTTATTATTTATAAAAATAAAGTTTGAAAGTAAACGTAGTCGTAGGATCATGTATGACACAAGGAAAAGAAAACTTTCAAAAGTTTTCTAAAATTCAAAGTAAAGCCAATAGAAACATTAATATTGTGCCTAAGTAACTGCTTACTTGCACAAAGTCAGTGTCGGTTACGTAACCGCAAAACCAGGCAATATTGCTCACATAACAACATAACTTGCACGGCCGACCGAATGCAAAGTGACTTTACATAAGTACCTATACCTATGCACCGCTGCTGTCGGGACATAACGGTTTGAAATCGGCATAAACTCCAGCAATCAAGTACTCCAAAGAAATAGAATACTTCTAACGACAGTGAGGAAAACATACACCTTAGTCAAGTCAGAGCCAATTGTCTCTACCTAGTTCTAATGCAATAATACATAATGTACCTACCATGTAAAACGCAATGGCTACGCATAGGGAATGCAATCCCGATCCCGCGAGATCTCGTGTAATTTTTCGGGATCAATCCCGACGCATCATATGACGAGATCCCATTCGAGATTGACGGGATTGGGCGGCAGTGATCAGCGACGCTACACACGTCCACTCGGGGCGCAAGCGGCGCGCTGACTGACAGCCGCGAGCGGCAGGAACGCCAAACAGCGTTAGAAAACTATTCCGACTATTTCCGAATATTAGCGACAGGTGACGATAATTATTTAGTTGGTAAGATTAAAGATTTTTATTTTCTTTCGAGTAATATGTTATTTTAGTTAACCTCACTATCACAAACAAGCAGTTATTAGCTTTTTCAGTCATCCGAATTTAACATTTTTTTTAAACTAGACGGGATCCCGAAAATTCCGTGATCCCGCGGGATCTCGAATTTGCAATCTCGAGTCGGGATTGCATTCCCTAGTTACGCAGCAGTGTGTTCTGTATGGCTCCTACTATTTACAACAAAATTCTGCTCGCTTGCTCTCCAATAACGAATTCAAGAGCAGGTTGAATGATATTCTAGTTAGAAAAGCATACTACACTGTAAAAGAATTTCTTAATGACCAAAATATTATTCAACATTAATTTATATAAATTTATTGTTAATATCTATGATTGTAATTATTATTATTCTTAAATATGCAAATCTTTTGTCATTTATTCATCAACTTTTAATAACTGTTTGCTCTACTGGTTTCATGTGATTCTGAATTGTATTAATCTTATTAAGAAAAAAAATATGAATTATTATGATAAATATTGTGTAATTGTTATGTAGATGTTTGTACGCTTAAATAGCAGAACCTAGAATAGTTTTATATTATAAGTTCAACCATCAATTATGTACCTAGCATCACGAACAATAAAGAATTATGGATTAATATGAAAAAAGGGGTAAAAGTTCCAAACTATTGTTTATTCAATACAATATAATTTATTTCAGAATAAAAATATTACTTCAAAAAAGAAAACCACTACTTAATGCAGCTGGCGGCTTTTAGAACATATACACTGCGGCGTAAAGGGGATGTGATTTTCAATGTGAGCCAAGAGTCGGTCTACATACGAGAAAAATTAAAAATACCGAGATAGGTAGTAAAGAAAATTATAAGAGGAACTAGATAGACAATTCAACTCAAAATTGCAAGCAGCAATAAATAAATATTTCTGAACATTTCACACAGCGCTATCTAGCCCCAAACTAAGCAGAGCTTGTACTATGGGAACCAGATAACTGATAGAATACTTATATACTTTTTTTTTGTAAATACATACTTATAATACATAGAGAAACAACCAGACCCGGAACAAATATCTGTAGATCATGCAAACATTTGTTCCGCAGCGGGAATCGAACCCACTACCTAGCAATGGGTACTTAATTTGAAATAGACAGTAAGAGCACCTAACCTTCAATTCAGAAAATTGAGGCCACGCGTCAATCACACATATTATGCATGTCGATTGATTTGCGTATCGATTCATGTCAAGTGCTACGAATGCTACGATGCAATGCGCATTTAATCACAGCTCCCAATGGCAACCCTATCAGCAATATTCAAGGAAATAATTTGCACAGACTTTTGATTCAAATTATACCTCCCTAATCGTGTTATAGGGTAGGGGGAATAAGATCTGCACTATCGCCTCACATTGAACTGATGTTTCCTGCAGACACACTTTCCCGGCTTCGTTTGTGGCTGCGCAGTGATATATCAAGTGCTACACTGTATCTTCAAATCAAATCAAATATTTTATTTGCAACAACACAATACAAAACTTACTACAAAAATAATACAGTATATCAATAAAAATAAACACAAAAACTTAAAGCTAGTTAGGTACACAAATTGGTTGCAAAAAGGTATCTTCTGAAGACATCCGCGGCATAGGTCATAGGCCACAGGCGACATTATTCGTAGCCAGAGATTGGCAGAGAGGTTCGCAAAGTCCCGTGATAACTCCCACCATCAATCGTAGGTCTTCGCTTCAGCATATTGAAAAATTACTTCGATTCGCATGGCAGACGTCAGATTTTTATATTTAATACTCAGATCCATGAAGTTTTCGCACTAGCTAGCAGCTAGAGGGTAATCCAAATGTTATATACATTTACCTCGTGTATATACGTTTTAATTCCTAGTAGTTTGCATTCCTTAAATCCAAACGTGACGAGGTTGCCAGTGTTGCAAGTCCATCAACGCTTCTTGGAATACTAACCGATGGCTCATGTCTGCCAATTTTCGTTTGTAGCATGGATGTAAATCCTCGAGATTCTACGCTATATCTTCCTTTGCCGTTTGCGTAGATTGAATTATTGACTATCGTTTTGTTTTAGCATGTGTAATGCCATACATTTTTAAAGTGTGGATAAATCCGTTGGTTTTATGATGTGGTGTCGGTTTGTTCTGATTTATCAAGTGCGCGTGCAACTCGATCGGGCTCTCGTGAACCTCCGCCACTTGAGACTTGAACATCGCAAGATAATTACTAATAATGACCTGCGATCATTGGCTTCGGTTTACAGCGCACTTGAATGGCAGGCTATTCATTCGCTCATACCATAGAAAGGTACCTACCTAGTCTACCTACCTAAATGGGTCTGAATTGAGTAAGTTTAGTCGTCTTAATAAAACTTGTCTAGTTTCTAAGTCTTAGTAAATAAATATATCATCAATATAGTAATCTGTGTGTAAGTTGATACCGAAAACCCGAATAGGTTGAACTCGATAATGTTGATTCTATTTAAGTTGTGTTAACTTATAATATTATGTATAAACAACTATTATAATACATTTATTTCTACAAAAATAAAATAGTTAAAACTTAATAGGTTAAACCAACCACTAAAAGAGGTTATTACAACACAACATTATTGTTATATTCGAATCTAAGTAAGTCTAACTAATAATTTAGTAAACGAAGTAGAGTCAACAAAATAAGTCAGAGAAATATGTTTAATCAGGTCAAATTTACGGTAATTTCTCTACGGGATCGAATCAGAAATGAGGAGATACGTAGGAGAACTCAAGTCACCGACATAGCCCGACGGATTAGCACGTTGAAGTGGCAATGGGCAGGACATATAGCGCGCAGAACAGATAGCCGATGGGGCCGGAAAGTTCTCGAATGGAGGCCACGGACCGGCAAGCGCAGCGTAGGACGTCCACCTACAAGATGGGCAGACGACTTTGTAAGAACCGCAGGTCGGCGTTGGATGCAGGCCGCTTCCAACCGCAGTTCCTGGAGATAGATAGATAGATTTTGTGATTCTCAGTATGAATACTACCTAAGTAGGTAATTACTAATGACTCACTTTTCATTATAGATATTTATGGCATTTTAAAATCCAAACAGTGAATAACTATTCTTACAGTGAGATCAGACATATCGTAAAACGTGACACAGAGACGAGAGTGAAGAAATGACTGCACTAGATAACATGTATCAAACAAATACGGTTGTTTAAATGAGTCAATGGATATACAACACAGAAAGTAATTGAGGAGGATGTTCTAATCTGTCTTATGATTTATGAACGGATGTGTAACCAAGTCTCAAAGTAAAAAACGAATAAAATATGATTGCTAAAATTGTCAATCAAGTTTCGGCCGTAGAGTGAAGCAAGTATCAATAGGTTTTCCTTCTCTCTAATTTAAGAAAAATCTAACAAAAGAGCTGTACAAAATGTTCTTGCCTATAAATATCTACGCTTTAGAGTGGTCAGACAGAGTGCAATCGGTGAACGGCACTTCTTAAATAGATTTCACTTTCTATCCTTGTCTTGTTGCCTTGGCTTTTTGCTGCTTAAATGTTAACCGAGTATGTACCTAGGTATTACGGTAAAAAAAGAATACTATCAATATTTAGTCTTCATATATTATGTACTAGTTGACCCGCCGAACTTCGTACCGCCTTGACATACATATAACGCGGGCTGTCAATATACGTCACCCTGGTAGAATTGTCAATTATTGTTGTCCCCGGCCATCATTACTAAACCGATTTTTTTATGAAATCCAGAATAACTGCAATTTCTACCCCAAAAAAGACAAACCAATTAAAATGAACTCCCGTTACCTGTAATTTGAATAATTTGGTTATATACATATATTTACAACCATACTTAACCGTAGACAAAATTACGTTTAGCTGTCATTTGCGTTTTGTTATTCCATGTCAGATGCGTTTTTGTTATACCACGTTTTATAGTGACTTGTATTCTCTTTGACGTTTTATGTCACGTCACACAGGAACGCGGTCGAACGGGATAAAAAGTATCCTATGTCCGTCTCCTGGTTCTAAGCTACCTCCCCACCAATTTTCAGCCAAGTCGGTTCAGCCGTTCTTGAGTTATAAATAGTGTAACTAACACGACTTTCTTTTATATATACATATGTAATATATAGAATATAGATTTAAGTAAGTCAATGTAAAACGCCTTGGCACCGCATATGTTAAGTCATGAATACCTCGCTTATGCTATTGTCAATTTGTCTCATGCATAGATTTTCTTAACAGATAATATTATTATTAGTTTAGATGAAATACATAATTTTTTTATCTAGCCTATGCTGTCCCACTGCTGGGCAAAGGCCTCCCCCTCATCCCTCCACTTTTCTCGATCTTGTACTAAATCCCGGCCCCCATAAAAAGCGTCCAAATCATCGCGCCACCGCTTCTTAGGCCTTCCACGGTGTCGCTTTCCATCCACAGCCTTAGCCCACCTATTTGATTGAATGCGGGAGACATGACTCGCCTAATCCCACTTCAACTTGGCAGCCTCAAATACATAAATAACTATAAATATTGCTGGACATTTCAGACTGCGCTATCTAGCCCCAATCTAAGCAGAGCTTGTACTATGGAAACCAGATAACGGATAGAATACTTATATACTTTTTTTTTGTAAATACATACAATATATAGAATAACATCCAGACCCGGAACAAATATCTGTAGATCATGCAAACACTTTTTCCGCGGCGAGAAACGAACCCGCTACCTCCTGCGTCTCAGCTGACTATTGGCCCACTGCGCCACAGAGGTTGGCATAAGTAGGCATATCTAATTAAAAAATACAGTCGTCGGTTAAGTATAAAATCACACAGCTCTTTGCAGAGCTCTATCTTCCTTTTATTATGTAGGTACATTACACATGTACATTGTGTATGTTCGGAACGAACCACTAGTAAGATGTAGTTAAGTATTTGATAAATATCAGCAACACGATATATGAAATTTATAGAAGCCAGACCCCAAGAGGACCCAGAGAGCTCATAGACTTTTAGAATATATTTTTCCCAAAAGTCCCTAAAAACAATAGAGATGATTTGGATATAGGTAACCTCTGTTAATTTGCGTGCTTAAAAATTGTACAAGGCAAACCACAGTTAAGTCACAGATAACTAAGTATTAATAAAAAAACCGGACAAGTCTGCCTCACGCACCGAGGCCGAGGGTTCCGTAAAAGTTATATATTTTTATTTATTTATTTATTACAATGTTGTACATATAACAGTTGCACAAAGGGCCATAGAGCGTACCACGCTTGGCATCAGACTGTTAGATCGAGTTCCAAACTTCGAGGTCCGTAGACGAACGAAGGTTCATGACGTTGGGATTCGAGTTATGGAGCTCAAATGATCTTGGGCGGGACACTTGGTTAGACGTGGTGATGACAGATGGAGCAGGACAGTGACTGAATGGTGGCCGAGGAGCGGGTAGGACGACCAGCAGCGGGATGGGTGGACGACATCGTAAAGGTCGTGAGCCGTCAGTGGGTGAGACTAGCGCAGGATCGTGGTGGATGGCACAAACTTGGGGAGGCCTATACCCAACAATGGGTGAAGTCAGACTGTGGATGATGATGATGACATATAACATTAATATTATACCCTAAAAATCGTGCAAGGTTTGTCTGGGTACTCACATTTGTCAATATTGTACTCATACATTTTACACATTACGCAAGACAGTACCAACTCACACCACCAAGACAACACAGTACTCAAACCGCTTGTGACTGCTGCTAGGCTTTATTAGCACATATTACGGTACAAAATACATTATTCTAGTTCTATCAATTAACAGCGGCTCATCAACCATAAAATTATATATAGGTATATATATATATCATTTACCTGTGATTTATCTACAAATAAACCTTTTTCTGATTTTTTCCTTAACTTGTGCTGTGAGACTTTCTTGCCAAATGTGATAATATTAGGTCAACGAGAAGTACCCCGTTTTTGATGTATTTACGAACATTATACGCCATAAATAGCCGTATTTTTTTTATTGCGCTGACTTAGAAGTTTATTTTTTTACAGCTCGCAAAGGACCATAGACCTCCATATTTGATATTAATTTCAACTTGATACCTAAGGAGGTAAACGCAAGGGCGTTCCTGAGAAAAAGAGACAGACAGACGACAACGAAGTAATCCTACTTAGAAGGGTTTCTTTTGAGGTACGGAACCCTAAATAGATAAATATTTTGTAATACTTTTTCAAAGAGTAGCGCTAACCTGAATTTGCGTTTGAACGTGAATTGCCGATAACGCTAATGTGATAAGCTGATAGAATTGCTGGGTGTGTGAACTGTAATCTAATATCAAATGAAAAGAAGTACCCAATCTAACCGTTTTTAATAGGATAACACATAATGTATCATCTCGAATGCATGGAAATTAAACAATTATAGATTATTAAACGAGGGGATAAAGCAGTGTCTTGCGTCACGGGCGCTATATTGAATCCCGAACGTTACGAAGGACTCGCGAGCGGAGTGAGGGACTTACTAGGATCCTGAGTGCGGATAGGGATATAAGCGCGCCCAAAATGCAGACAGCTTTATCCACGAGGAGAGTATTCTACTTTTCATACTGGTCCATTCTGTATAGAGGTTCGATTTACGAATAAGTTCTTATTGTGTGTCTCTTTGGTTCAAATTTTAATACAGATGATGTTCCAAATTCAAATCACATTATGCGCGCGAAGGCATAATAAAATTCAGTACAACTTTACTCCCGGCACAGCCGTAGGGATTTATTCACCTGCTTTCAGTGAGGTTTACATGTCATAATTTGATATTGTCGAGCAGGTGGTGTGAAAAGAAAATTTGCGTTCCCAGTTTCTCTTGCTCTATTTTTATTCACTACCTGTGGCTAGTAGTACCTACCATTTTTATATAAATAAGTTTTTGTCATGGAAGTTATATATAATTTAGCATATTATGAATTTGACCACTTCCATTTTTAAATAGAAACAAGGTTTTTCATGGAGATTGCCTCGTTCTATTTTCAAATTTACTTTCGGCCGTAGGGACGGAATCGCATTTTTGAGTTAAAAATTACCTACTTCTAGAGCATGAGTGATCAAACCGTAATTTTCATTTACAATACTAACTAAGACTTCAACCGCATGGATAAGACTGGGTAGAGCTGGGTAGACTTTTTCTTGATTCCACGAAGCCGTGTCTTGTTCGTCCGTAGTTAACGAGCAGTAGACATTTTATGAATCGTCGCGTCGCTACTAATAATACGTTTGTTAGTTTCTTATACAACTTGCTATACTTAGAGAGACATTAAACGGGAAAGAAGGGAAATGGAATATTTTATCTAACTTCCTCACTGGGGTTTACCGATAGTGACATCATTTGACATTATGATCCTAAATCTAGAAGGTCGTGAAATCAATGTACAAACGACTTCAAAAAAGAATGAGGTTCATTAATTAATATTATTTTTTTTTTGAAAGAGAGAGAAAATATTTTTATTATGCCAACCACTAATAACAATAATTATACTATTTCCATTTCTTTATTTTCTCGATGACAGTTCTAATTTGTGTTGGTGAGTTGTAAAGTGTTGTGACCATACATGTGAAACATTCAAATATATTTTTTCAAGGTGGGAACACACAATGGCCCACCGCCATTTTGTGTTTGTTTTAATCTGTCACTCGCAACAAGACGGTCGTGCTAGTCACTACATTTCTGTTCGCGGAGTTTTTTCATATTATCCATACGTTACGTTGTGTATTTTGTGTTCCTCCGTGTTGATTGCTGCCCAGCTGTCAAATCCGGCAGTAGTTTAGTTTCTTACATTTTTTAAAAAAATATCGGGTCTGTTATCGTGTTACGTTTATCGATAGCTCCATCCCTATCAGTTTCTCCGACTCTGGTATAACCTTGTACTTGTGTAAGCGTGATATTTTTATAAAATATTGCATACTTATTGTAAAAAAGACGCTCGTTCAAGTTTTCACAGGAGCTGTCCTCAGCATTTTGCTATGTCAGAGCAAGGTAACACAGCGCTGGTCTTCCGTTGGAACCCTCGTGAGTGCACGGAAGTCTGCTAACATAAATAGCATTTATATAATATAAAGTCTTGTTAGGGTTAAGCTCGCCTTTGTACGTGTCCTCTATTTCTGTACATTTTTATGTTTTTTCTTGTGTACAATAAAGAATAATATTCATATGCTAACATTACATTAACATTGACACATTATTTACATTGACTACCTCCGTGGCGCAATGGGCGAATAACCAGCTGAGACGCAGTAGGTAGCGGGTTCGATTCCCGCCGCGGAACAAATGTTTGCATGATCTACAGATATTAGTTCCGGGTCTGGGTGTTTTTCTATATATGTTAAGTATGTATTTACAAAAAAAAAGTATATAAGTATTCTATCAGTTATCTGGTTCTTATAGTAAAGCTCTGCTTAGTTTGGGGCTGGATAGCGCTGTGTGACATGTCCAGCAATATTTATTTATTAATATATTCAGCAATACATCTTTACCACGTTTCCCGAATTCAATTATTCTTTTTTCGTTGGAAAGGGGGTACCTAAGGGGTGTTCCCATATAAATTTGATCAAGATCTGATTATGGGATGAGAAAATTATGAAGTTCTTCAATTTGCGAAGGAATATGCACAATATTTTGATTTTTAGAAGCCTGTTAAATTTTTGTAAAAAGTGATTTTAGTTAAATAAGTACCTACAGGGAATTTATTTTCATGACTAGAATCATGTTCCGTCCGAGCTTCGTTATTGTTGATCATATACCTACTTCATACTAAAGGTAACAGTAAAACCTACCAGGAAAATACAGTCACTTTAGTCTGTAAAACTCATTAATTTATACATAATATCTTTATATATTAACACTTTTGCATAATTTTAAGTTAATTAATATTTAAACTAATTAAGTTAACGTTCTTTACTTGTTAGATTAGGGTTTAATATATATTTTAAGTTGTTATAAAATATTTTATGTTGTAATATTACTTTTTAACAAAGAATGTCTACTTAAAATAACAGAAACAAATCAGTAGAACTGTTTAAGTATGTTCTGTTTACCTAATAATTTTTTTTTATTCCAAAAAAAAAATTAAGTTATAGGTAAGTAGCAAATGTGTAAAAAAATAAATATTAAAATTATAACATTTACTGTATGTTTCCCAAAGAAATAAAGTATTTGTTACAAATAAAAGTTATTTAACTTAATACCTAGGTAAAGTAAGTATTATACCTATTATTTAATTAATTGCGATACTGGTATGTTTTTGCAAGACAATGGAAGTTTCAATAACGTTTATCAGTATCTTTTCCGCTACATTCTTGCAGCTCGACCTTCACGATCCTTTCCGAATGTATTCAACGATGATTCGAATTCTTGTGATTACACCTTGGAGTTGACTTCAAGTCGCTCGGCATAGTACCTTGTAACTCTCAGTCTGAGAGGTTACAAGCTACTCTTCCGAGCGACGCTGTCGACCAGCTGCAAGTGCCGCGGCTGCACGTGCAGTCGGCAGTTGCAGTCGGTGTCGGCAGCAGCAGCGCTCGGAATATCCGTCATAGAAATACATTCAAACTAGTGCTGCGGCGGCGGACTGCGTACAGCCGCGGCACTTGCAGTTGCCGCAGTTGCAGTCAGCAGCGTCGCTCGGAAAGATTCCTATACAAACGATCAGTGCGCATTCAATAAATAAATGAATAGTAGAAATGTCTAAATATATGTTATCGAATTAGTTACGTCATAATATAGTCGTAACATCAATAAAATTGTACACTTTCATTCATTTTGCAATATGGCTGTATGGTGCTTACAAAGCAGATCGTAGCTCGTACTCTTAACGAGAGTCTAACACAAAGCAATGAAAATATTACCTAAGCAATAAGAATGAGGTAAGAATAAAAGTAGGTATTTCGCTTGCTCAACGGTTGTATGGTCACGTTTTTCAACGACAATAAAAACAACTCTCCAAAAATAGCACAAAGAACTTTGGCATATCCAATCCTGCTAATACCTATTCAACTGTGAGGTTTTTATATTCATATAAAATAATATAACGGCTAGACTTGATCAGCTAAAATCATTTATTCAGAGAAAAGCCGTTGCAAAAGTTCCATAATGAGCTCAACTCGATCACTGCTAGACTATTGTATTATATTATTAGTAATATGTAACTACATATATTGTTTTTGAAACATAACACAATGGTGGCGATTCTGTTGTTTACACTGACTATATAAAATTGTGTAAAATACGAACGGTCTTATTTTGTTTACGCTTAACGCGCCGGCGAACACTGAGCGCAACTTCAATTCGGCCACGTCAAAAACTTCGGCCTGAATATCGCTATCCCTGTTTAGTGACGAAGTTTAGCCACGCAGAGCGACAGTGATAGCAATAGAACGATTCTAAATTTGATTAGATTTTGACCGTGTTCCGTAATACCAAAAATGATGACTGAAAACTTGTTGTATTTTTCTCATTGTGTTGTTATTCTGTAACTAGACGATATAATCTATGTTCCCATGACAAAGATACGTAAGATGTTGTTGTTTTTAATACGAAACAATTAGGTTGAAAACAGGTCTTTTATGACGTAAAAACATGCAGAATTCGATACGCTTCTATTTCATTTTAGGTAAGTATTTTGATCTAATATATGGTTGGGAACCTAGATAAATACTATTCAAATTAAAATAATACCTTATTAAGGTAGAAATATGCTCCAATTGGAAATGATCTTGGTAGTACGTGTTGTATGGGCGATTGTTCCTCCGGTGTCCCCTTAAGATCAAATTAGAATGACATTTAAAGTGACATTTCTAAAATTAAGTATTTTTTACTAAGATGGCGTGTTTGCGGGCTAGTTTTAATCAGCACCAATAAACTAGCCCAAAAACACGCCATCTTAGTAAAAAACACTTAATTTTAGAAATGTCACTTTAAATGTCATTCTAATTTGATCTTTAGCGCAAACATAATAAGACCGTTCATATTTTACACAATTTTATATAGTCAGTGTAAACAACAGAATCGCCACCATCATTGTGTGGAAAATAAACACTTACTAGTGACTGAAACTGCTGAAAACACATCCTACAAGGCACTCTTAAAGTTTTAGAGACATCCTTGACTTCTGGTATCTGCTGAAGAAATACATACAGCATCAACTCTCTTTTGGAAAAACATCAGGTACATCGAGCAAGCTATAGATACACTTCTTCCGTTGTTAGTTTGCGCTGTGTTACAGGAAGTCATCGCCAAAATAAGCACTTTATAATTATTCAATGATTAAAATTATCCAGTGATATTATTTGCATCATTCCTTTGTAGAAATTCATAACATTTAAGAATCTATAGTACCATTAAAAACCTACAAATGACGTCTCTTTAATGTGTTTAATCTTTCACCATTGTACGATGTTGATAAAAAAGCAAGTGATCCGAAACTACACATACCTCGGACGCACGTGCACATTTCAAAACAATATTTCTGTAAACATTGGCGTGTACATCACATGTTTGACAATCTCCTCGAGATCAAAGTGAAAGAAGCTTCTAGAGGCAAACCCTAATAATAATAATAATCCTCCTAGCCGATTTCGGCTACAGAGACTTGACTTTGTGATTATTGGCCTAGGTGTTTAGCCTGTATGTGGCTGATGTACCCTATTTTTGCGCTAAAAGTCCGGTTACAATGAACACAAGTTAAGGCGCCATTAATGTAGTTGTAATTGATATTAGCCGGCGGTCGACTTTTAAGCTGATCTCGTTTTAAGTCTAGTTCTTGCCTCCTTTCTTCTTCAAACTCGTACACTTTGTCCTGAACATGACGCCTCCATTCAGGTCGTTTTTCAGCGAGAGCCTCCCAGCGCGACGGATCGATACAACACCTCTTCATGTGCCTCTTCTGTACGTCTTTGAAACGTAGGAACTGACCTCCGCGTTTCCGCTTACCATGTTCTAGTTCACAGAAGAAAATGCGTTTCGCCCTTCGCTCATCAGACATCCGAGACAGGTGCCCGCACCAACGCAGCTGACGCCGCATCAAATATGCCTCTATGCCACAGACATTAGCCCGTCGTAGAACATCGGTATTACGGACCCGATCCGACCACTTGATGTTAAGAATGTCGCGGAGGCATTTCAGATGGAATCTGTCTAACGTGCGTATGTGTCTGCGATACAGGCACCATGTCTCTGACGAGTACAAGATGTTAGTTAGTACAATAGCCATATACACCTTAATCTTGGTACTCAATTTGATGTTATGGGAGCGAAATACCTGGACTCGTAGTTTACCAAAAGCAGCCATAGCGGAGCCAAGTCTGCTGTTGATCTCCGAGTCAAGGTCGCATTTTGTTGTTATGCTGCTTCCCAGATATCTGAATGTATCGACCTGTTTTATGGGCTTTCCATCGATTTGCAGATTCAGTGGAGCTTGGTTAACAGTGTCCATGGCCATCACCTCTGTCTTTGTAATATTAATTTTGAGGCCAAATCTACAGCACGCAGCGTCAAGCCGAGTCATCAAGTCCTGGAGTCCCTCAGAAGATTCCGCAACGAAACATAGGTCATCAGCATACATCAATTCGGTAATGAGGTCATACGATACCTTTGTGTGCGCTTTTAACCTAGCCAGGTTAAAGATACTGCCATCTGTGCGAAAACGTATGCGGATCCCTTCGGTGTTGGCTTGTAAAGTCTCCCTCACGACAACGAAAAAGTACAGAGCAAAAAGAGTGGGTGCTAATACACAGCCTTGTTTTACACCACAAGTGACAGGGAATTGCTCTGTCTGCTCACCATTGACGGTTACGCAACAAGTCATGTTGTCGTGAAGAAGTCTTATCAAGCGTATAAATTTGTCGGTGCAACCAAGTTTCGAAAGCACAATCCACAAAGCTTCGCGAGGTACACTGTCAAAAGCTTTCTCCAGATCAACAAAACAGAGAAACAGAGGTTGACACTGTTCCCTGCTTTTCTCTTGCAGTTGTCTAAGAGAGAATATGGCCTCGCATGTGCCGCGATTGGGTCTAAACCCAAATTGCGTTTCAGGCAATATACTTTCAGAGAGCTCCATAAGACGATTTAAGAGTACTCTGGCAAAAGTTTTTCCTGGAGTAGACAGAAGTGATATACCCCTATAAGAGTTGCAAACAGATCGATCACCTTTATTTTTATACAAAGAGCAAATTAGTGATACGCCAAAACTAGGAGGAACGAACTCCATTTCCCACATGCGCTGGAAAAATTGCCAAATCTTGTAGTGCAACTCATCTCCGCCATATTTTAATAGTTCTCCTGGTATGTTATCGATGCCGACAGCCTTATTGTTTTTCTGCGCTTTGATGGCGATGATAACTTCCTCAAGAGAAGGAGGCTGATCCAGATCTACGGCTTGTGGTAAGGCAGGAAGTGATGCTAAATAGTTTATGTCAGCAGAACGATCCACATTGAGTAAGCTGTTATAGTGTTCTGCCCAGCGAGTAAGAACTTCTCCTTTGCTTACCAGGAGGGTACCTGAAAGTGATTTCAGTGGTACGTTTACTCGATGTGGACTTCCTACTATCATGTGGCAAACCCTAGTGCGCAGTTTGAAGGCCTCAGACACAATTTTTTTCCGGCACTATACTTAATATACTATCGCCGTTCTAAGCGGCCCGATTTAACGTTGCCAAAATACAGAGAGTAGAGATGGGAACTAGAGTAGAAATAAAAAATCGTATGCCAGAAAAACCGATTCTTGAGACATTTTGATTTGTATTGTATTATATCATTTGTGATTGTACTAAGAGTTTGTTATCGTTTAGTTTAACTTAGGTTAAATTAATATCGAACTAGCTTCGTTATATACATATACATAATTTGTATCGTTTTTCATTCAAGAAAATATTGTCAATAATGATAAGTAGGACAAATTAGAAATTTCTTTGTTGTACTGTTAAAATTTTAATGAAAACCCCTGCATCAACTATAACTATAATCGATGCTTATGTTTAAAACAATAAAAAATAAAATACGTTTAGGTTTTTATAATTCTAAAGTTTAGTAAAAGTTTAGATTTTTTATAATAATCAATTTTGTTTGGTTCCGAAGTGGTTAAAACGATCGTAACTCTACGGCATTGAACCCAATGATGCAACATTGGCATTACCTGAGGTGATTTTTCAACTTTTTCTGTAGGTAGACGTTTGTTCAAAGTTATCACGGCGAGAAAAATGACAGACGTCAAATCGGGCTTGTGATAACGACACAAGTATAAATACCACTAAGTATTGATCAAATGTTGACGTAATGAACGAAAGTAACATCGATCAAAAGAAATCCCCATGTAAACATAAAACTTTCGGAAGATAACCGAATTGTTACCGTATTTTTAACGATTGAAATAGGATGCCCCGTGTATTTGAGTATCTCTCAGAGTTTATAAACTCCAGCTTGTTGCTAATTCCCGTAGTTAGTAACGAATAAGTATATAAAAGGTAGATATAAGATGGAAAGGCGATCTGATAAAGGTTGCTGGGAGCCGTTGGGTGTAGGCCGCACAAGATCGGTCTCTGTAAGTATATGGAGGAGCCCTATATTCAATTATGGACGTCCTATGGTTGATATAATGGTGATTATTAACATTTTTACAAAACTAATTAATATACAAACAAAATGTCGATGTCAACAATAAAGTCCTATCTAGTGTACATAGTGTATAGTTATTATTATTCCAAGTATTTATTTTACAACACGGGCACTAAGCCTGGACCTTTAACATAGGCATTACCGGAGCCGGAGCCAACGAGAAAGAGGCCTGTTTTCATTGGTTTTAAGTAGGTATCTTAAAAATTCATTTATGCAAGATGGAGATGGGACAGATGGTTAAACTATTGCAATAATGGATTATGAGTACAGGCTATTGTCAAAGTAATGCTAATGGAATGGATGCTGGGCTATGGGAGAGATGAGATACCTTATAATAACTATTGTTATTAGCCCACTGTGTCCCACTCCTGGGCAAAGGCCTCCCATTCTTTCCAGACACTTCTTTCAGGCGCTAAGATAGTCCAGTTCGCTCGGAAATTAGTGAGCTCATCTGTCCATTCTTTGGTCTTCCACGACGTCTTCGGGCTGTGTCGGGGTTCCACACAGTGTATAGTTAATTTTATTAATTTATATGTTACGTTATTAATTTTAGGTTACAGTGTTTCTTATTTAGCTGGGGTCGCCCTCATCGAAACCGATGTGGAGAACTCTGTATACTATATAATCATGATGATGGCTATAATCATGACTTTCACAAATCAAATCAAATATATTTATTTCAGTAAACTTAATTTATATACATTTCATGGGTTTGGGGCCCTCTTTTAAGTATAAAATACCTGTGTTAGAGGGTCTCGCTCTTCCGTTAATTCGGTTATTCCGATTAAATATACAATCAACATAAAATAAATATCGATATTAAACAATAAAAAAAATTAAGTTTAATAAAATTACAAGTAAGTTGATGAAGCTTAAGGGGACACCGGAGGGACAATCGCCCATACAACACGTACTACCAAAATCATTTGTAATTGGAGCATATTTCTACCTTATTAAGGTATTATTTTAATTTGAATAGTATTTATCTAGGTTCCCAACTACATATATATTAGATCAAAATACTTACCTAAAATGAAATAGAATCGTATCGCATTCTGCATGTTTTTACGTCATAAAAGACCTGTTTTCAACCTAATTGTTTCGTATTAAAAACAACAACATCTTACGTATCCTAGTCATGGGAACATAGATTATATCGTCTAGTTACAGAATAACAACACAATGAGAAAAATACAACAAGTTTTCAGTCATCATTTTTGGTATTAAGGAACACGGTCAAAATCTAATCAAATTTAGAATCGTTCTATTGCTATCACTGTCGCTCTGCGTGGCTAAACTTCGTCACTAAATAGGGATAGCGATATTCAGGCCGAAGTTTTTGACGTGGCCGAATTGAAGTTGCGCTCAGTGTTCGCTGGCGCGTTAAGTTAAATTCACATCATTTCAAAGCCATGAGTATAGTCATCAGCAACTCACGTGCAAATCAAGGATAAGAAAACCTATTGATTTCCCAGTTCCATCTCAATATCAAATATAATATAATATATATATATCTTGCTTGATAAACTATATCGCGATTAAGATTTTTCTCGTAAACAAGCAGATTTTTCATTTGGTTACTTACCCTCGAAAAGGTTACATTAGAACAACGAATACTCTACCATGACCATCATCACCATCATACAAAGTTTTTTACAAGCTTTTTATTAACTTGCAATGTATGTATGTTGGTCCGCATGGAATCTTGCAACTGAATTTTAAACCCGGTCCCCTCAACCGATTAAGCTGAAATTTGGAATACATATGTAACTTCGTTGACAATGCAATAATATGGTACCATGGAGATGGTCTCATGACGGAGACGGATGCTAGACAACGGAACTTGCGAATGGATACTAGGCTACTAGTGTTTGGGCTCGTTTGAATCTACTCGCGGTGACGATTATGAATTTTATAAAAGCTGGTTTTGAAAAAGTAATTTTTCAACAAAAACTTATTTACGATCTGTTCGAAGCACTTTACCAACGTGCAATTACTGTTTTTGGGTAAAGTTCTGTAAAAACGAATGACGTATTTATAAGTAACTACTTACCTGCTACAATACCGTATTCGCCGACTGCATGATGGGTAAAAGTAATTGATCTTCCATTTCGTCTTTCTTAACTAGACATTTTCTTATCGCGAGATATTACATTATCCTATATAGGTTAACGTCTGCATGAATGCCTTTATAACTTCCGCAGTTCCTTTATGATTCTACTAGCTGACAAATCCGCAGCTTCACACGCGTAGTTTTACAATAAAAACTACCCTCCTTCTGCGCAGTTGGGTAAAAAGTAGCTTGTTGTCACCAGTTGTCACCCGGGGATAGTGTAGCTTCCCAACAGTGAAAGAATTTATTAAATCGGTCCAGTAGTTTTGGAGCCTATTCAATACAAACAAACAAATCTTTCCTCTTTATAATATTAGTATAGAAGTATAGATTACCTAAAGAACTAAGTTTCACAATCTCTAAAACTAACAACGAAAATAATAATTAATATTTTTCATCAACGTGTTTTTAGATAATATCTATATTTTAGTAAACAAACGTTTTCGAAGATCCCTCTACAAGATTTTATTTCAATCTTCAAACACACAGGGGATTAGCAATCAGCGTTGCGGTTTGTATCTCTAAATACTTTAAATAGGTACTTTGTGTACCTACTTTAATAGTAATTAATATTAGAGAAAAAAACTTAAGAGTAAATTTAAAAGGCTATATCTATTATTATTATTAAGAGCCTGTAGTGTCCCACTGCAGAGCAAAGGCCTCCCTTCCTGCTCTCCAGTCTTCTCTATTTTGGGCTATTGTGGACCAATCCTGTAAATGGGCAACAAAAGACCAGATCTGTGCGCCGTAGGTGAGGATGGGGAGAATACACACGTCCATGAGCTTCCGTTTCAGAGATAAAGGAAGTGTACCTTTCATTAGCTGTTTCATTGACCAATATCTAGGGCTTGCATTATCCGTAAGATTTTGGTATCCGAATAATTCGAATAGTAGTGAACTTTACTATTCGGATATCCGGATATTACGAATAATTCGAATAATTTTGGGACAAGCGTTAAAAATGAAAATAATCGTTATTAAAGCTATATCGTTATAAACAATGTTTAAGTTATTTCAACAATCATCATAAAATATAAATCACTTTTGACATTAAGGAAACTCGATAGGTATACTTTAGATCACGTTTTCTGTTAAAAAACTTAAACAATAAATAAGCAACTTGTCAGTCGCGACTTTCTGAATGTTTTATAATGCGACAAATGTTAAAAATAAAGGATAAACCGTGTTTTTAATTCAGATTACTTTTTAGATACATGTACTACAGTTAATTTCATGTCCAAATCGTGATTTTTGGATGAATTTTACTATTCGTTTTATTCAAATTATCCGAATATATTGATCGTCACTATCCGGATAGTAAAATCACACGAATATCCAAATAATACGGATATTCGAATATCCGAATTGCAAGCCCTACCAATATCCCTTCCAAGCGTTCTCGGTTCGTCTTGCAATTTCGAGGTCTTGTCGTCCTTGGAAGGATACCAAATGGCCTAGGTACATATAAAAAATTTAAACCCTTCGAAAGATAATTAAACAACTTGTATTATAGGACAAATCGTTACGCGGTTTACGATATTTGTTGTGATAACATCATAAAGCCATTGTAATGATGAAACACAAATTTATCTTCATCTCAATAAAACAGTAGGTTGTTGCAAACGGTTGTTTTAACAACCGAGTTACTGATACGGGTGTATGAATTAACCTACAACTACAACGTACCTACTACATACAACCGCCACGTATTCAGTTTACTTAGTAGCAATATTGACACGCAACTCATATTTTTTGCTGATGAATCATCATTATCTTTAAGGCGGGGAAGTTTGAAGGGTGACGACTTTTAGGTTTTTTTTAACAACTGTATCTCTACTGAAATGTAAAATATGCACAAAAACCACATATTTTATTAAAATTGAACATATAATCTACCGCTTTGTGAAGATAGAAACGCGAGAAATAATACTTTTCTCTATAAAAAAATCATAAAGTTGACACTATATTGATATTTAAACGGTCGATACTAAGAGGTTTCTTCTTGAAATTATGTCAAATTTATACCAAAAGATAGAGCTTATTATTAACTAAGGAATTGTGAAAGAACAATATGTAATTCAGTTATTATTAATCGCTGTGAAAGAAAACTATCAAAATCTACTCGTACAGGCGCTCGCGCCGGGCGGTCAGTGCCCGTCGAGACGTCTTCGAGGTCGAACACACGCCTTTTGTCTCCCAAAAATTCACCCGCGTTTCAAATTAGTGCAGTGCAGATACGTTTAGATTGGCGGGGCCTGAGGTAGCGTAAAATACCTAAAGTTCCGAAACAAGCCCGCCTTAAATAGGTCGTCTGCTAAACCTAAGACTTTACTTCCATGCGAGAGCGTATGCCAACCTCCATCCCCCATAGCAGTAGAGATGACCCTAAACCCTAAAAGATGGGGTCCGCAAGAGCGGACCAACGCCACCGGGTCGCGGAAGAATGTTCTCTGTTCCCGTGTCCCCGGTATAAAGCGAGCGGAGGAACGCCGTGGAGGTTTAGCCGGTAGGAGTCCGACATACCGCTCCCTGGGTTCAGAACGGTACCCATGAGGACTCCTCCACGTTAAAAAAAAGGAATTTACTTCCAGAGTGACCGATCTTGAGTCTTCTTCTCAGTCGTGACACTCTTGGCAGAGTGGTCGTGGTCGTCACTTCGGGGGTAGTGGCGCGCTGACAATTCTTCGCGGTGCACTCGGGTAGGGGACCGTCAAGTGCTGCTTTGATTTGGTGCGTCTATCTCATTGGCGATCTACCGCGTGGTCGCGTACCCTCAACCTTCCCCTGCACCACACCTCCCCACGCCGCGACACGTGCCCGAAGAACGTGAGTTTGCGAGGTTGCATAGTAGAAGAAAGACGCTGCTTGATGTCGAGTTCTCCGATCTTGAGTGGCATGCGCAAAAGGCTAGGCCAACAAAATTTAAGAAGCCGTCTCTCCGTCTTGCACGGACACCACCCTATATGCTCCTACCGCTCAAGCCCTAAATCTGCTTAACGCCCTAGTTGGTAAATACCCTGAAATTGATTTATTTTTTCAAAACATCATAAAATGTTGAATTCGTGTATGTTCTAAGTTAATTCATACCTATGTATTTTTATAAGTGCATATTGTAACTATTAGCTTGCTGCACGTGTTGGTTCACGCTGTGTTGCTAAACTGCATTTAAATAAAATAAATAAATAAATCGCCATTGAAGAACGCACGTCGCAGCGTTCTGTCTACGCGGCCGGTGTAACACTTAACGTAGCGCGTTCAAATCTATTATATGAAAATCTCGTTCAGAAATGACGAGTACATACACACAAGTCACATACAAGTCTGAAAATGAATTGTGATCTATTTTACATAAAAAACTTTCGTGATTGATTTCAATCATTATTATAAATACGGGATTTATCACGTACCGTCTTATCGGTGTTTCGAGCCGGTGCGAGGCGAGACGTTATTCGGAGCGGATCGCACTCACCCTGATGAAGGTTCACGAATTGAACCGAAACATTGTCGGTCGAAACACCGATAAGACGGTGCGTGATAAATCCCGTATGTATAATAATGATTGTGATATATTTGTTTAATTCTAACATTACCTACTTGACGAGAGCCAGGAGCAGGGAGTGTCCACCGCAGGGAGAACGCTCTGTATCGAGAAATCCCATTTAATTGGATGATACTGAGCCCTAATATCAGCAGTAAGTTCAGTTCGGCGTAAAAAAAAATCTATTTTATTGATGTAATAAACACAATAAAAATGTTTATTTGTTACTCTTTCAAATCGTAATGGCTGAACCGATGTCGATGAAGTTTGATATATACTCCTACGAGTTCGACAATAATAAATAGCCTAGTCTCAATCCAGGTCATAATCTATCTACATAGATTATGACCTGGATTGAGACTAGGCTATTTATTATTGTCGAACCATGCGTGTGTAGCCGCGGGCGGAAGCTAGTAGTAGTAATATATCTCCAAGTATATTGCTCTTTATACGTAGGTAACTAGATGAACTGGTTTAATATTTCTTGGAATTCGATATTCTTGAGAAGCCATGTCACACACGCACCTGAAAGTTTTATGTGGTCGTTCAATAAATACCACTGGAGGTTTTCTACTTAACACGACACACGACAGAGGGGTGTTATATTATACAAATTGTCGTTTCTCCGGTAAATACTGAAACAAAATCTAGATACATATTTTGGTTTTTTTTTCATCATCATCATTTTCAGTATTTTTAGCCATTACTGCTGGGCATAGGCCTCTCTTTGTTTCTGCCATTCTTCCCGATCCTGTGCCAGTCTGAACAACGTACGACCCACGGTCCTATGGATGTCGTCGACTCATCTCGCTGGTGGACGTTTCGATGCCCAGTTCTCGGTCTCCACTCTGTTAGGGCCTTAGTCCACCTGTCGTCACTACGTCTGGCCAAGTGTCCTGCTCCACTTGAGCCCCAATATTCGCTTGCTGACGTCTTGTACTTTAGTCTGCTTGCGAATTTCAGTATTGGGAACTCGATCTAAGAGTGGTAGGTAGGTACCATTTAGTATTGGGAACTGGATCTAAGAGTGGTAGGTAGGTACCATTTAGTGACATAGGTATTGGGCAATTTCTGAACACGCATCGCTAAGTGCGTGCCAACCTGACGTCAGAATGCGGGTCCAAAAAATTGTGTAAATGATCCTTTGAGTACTATTTAGTAGAGTTTTTAAACTTTAAAAAGTCAAAATTTGCGAACCATGCCCGTGGTTCTGTCATTTACAAAAATGTATACGTAGTTTTCGAGAAATAGTCATTTTATTTTGTTATATGTTATTTTTAAATTTAGGTCTTAGGATGAACATGTCCAAAACCAAGATTATGACCAATCTTGCAGGTCCAAAACCTAACATAGTCGTAGGTAACTGCCCAATAGAGGCAGTGGACAACTACATTTATCTTGGACACTGTTTATCCTTTGACTTTTTTCCAGAAACAAGTGATTTCGAGACGAGTCCAGCTAGGATGGTTAGAAGAACTAAAGAGACCTTTAGTAAGTTAGAAGACGTCCTTAAGTCTAAAATCCCTCAATGCCTCAAGACCAGGGTGTTTAACCAATGTGTCCTGCCCATTCTTACTTACGGTTCCGAGACATGGAACCGCTCACAAAGGAATACATGCATAAGATTAGAGTAGCTCAACGGGCAATGGAGCGTGCCATGCTCGGTATATCACTCTTGGACCACATACCCAATGTAGAAATCCGACGTCGCACAAAGGTTGTGGACGTGGGTATGAGGATCGCAGGACTGAAGTGGAGATGGGCTGGACACTTGGCTAGGAGGGATGACGGGCGTTGGACGAAGGCGATTACAGAGTGGTTTCCAAAGGATGCTCGTAGACCAAGAGGCAGACCACCCGCCCGATGGTCGAATGATATTGAAAGTGTAGCTAGGTGTGAATGGATGAGACTCGCAAGGGACCGGAAATAATGGCGTAATAAAGAGGAGGCCTATACCCAACAGTGGGTGCAAACGGGCTGAGATGATGATGATGATGATTTTTCAATTTCCATTTATCTAATACTAGCTGACCCGCCCGCATCTTCGCATGCGTAGTATTTCAATAAAAACATTACCCTCCTTTTGCGCACTCGGGTAAAAAGTATGTCCTTCCCCAGGATAAGTTATGAAAAGGTAACAAACAAACTAACAAATATACAGTTACTTTCGGAGTTACTTGTATATATTATACATACAAACCTTCCTCTTGAATCACTATATCTATTGCTGAAAACTGCATTAAAATTCGTTGAGTAGTTTAAAAGATTTAAGCGAACAGAGAGCGGAAGCGACTTCATATACCATGTAAAGAAGAAGACTTAAGCCTTGTTATTTTTTGTAAATGTGAACAATGAATACCTTGAACAATGAATCCATGTCATCGATAATTTCGTTTGGACCACATAAAATCCGACACCGTGTATGCCTTCTGCCAACATTAGAGCGTCTTTAGGTTGTGTGGTGTATGTAATTTAACGGTAATTTTTTTTAAATATTAAATTAAAATAATATCAATTTTTTTTCTTACAACGGATGAGGATTGAGAAGTTTTATAAGCCCACACGACTCACAAGGAAACTAGGCTATATTTTTCCTTACCGTTGTAATCTTATGTTACCCTCAATAAGATATTAAAACAAGGTCAATGTATGCGCGACATGAAACTGTATTGTCAACAGACGGATGGCATTGTTTCGATGCAATATGCTTTATCTGTGACTCAGGTTAAGTGAGCTAATCGGGCTAATACAACCTGCCAATATATCATTATGATGGTTAAGATTCTTTGTTTAAAATTCTTCCGGAGGCTCCGACCTTTGTTTTTGAATCACTTCTTTTTTGTTGGCCTTGATTTCTAATGAAGCTCACACACGTAACGATTTCTTTCCGCAAGCCCTGTCCCCAAGCCTGGTCCAAGATACTTCTTGAAAACTCTGGATTCCTATGACCTGACTATTCTAGACCTTTTATTATGGTATGGACTGGAGCCGATTATCCATGTTAAAAAGAAAATAAGTATGGAGAAGAAATTTACATGGGATCGGTTCTCTGTTTTAGCGGGAAAGCTATTCAAAAAGAGGGGTGTAAGTTTAGTAGTAGAGTACTAGCTGTTGCCCGCGACTTCGTACGCGTTACACTACTAAATGTGTAGGTAACCTAGAAATAAAGCTAAACTCGCTGTTGCAAATTAACTTGACACTCTATTTTTATCACATTGGATCTGATTCATGGGATAAAAAGTAGCCTATGTATTAATTCTGGTTATAATCTACGTACATAGTAAATTTCAAAATCGATTCAGCCGCTGTGATATTAGTGTGAAGTGTGATAGTGATCTCTATTTGTGTGTTTGACCAGAGACCAGTATGTGGTTTGACCGTATCTCCCAAACTATACGAAAGTTGGTGTTGGCGATATTGTTCTTAGATTAGATTATGGGGGAAAATGTTGCCGTCTGTATGTGTTTAGAATTTATGCGAAAATAAACTTTTGCTGCTAGCGGTAAAAACATGTCTAACAATTTTTTTTGTAATTTTTTTCAGTTTTGTATGCGTTCTCAAATTAGCAGTTGTTAGGAAAACTCACGTATTTTCAGTGGCTCACATGGAAATATGGAAATAACTGTGAATTTGCCTGAAAACTATTTGCAGCTGAATCAGTGATGAATGCGTCATAAATAGTTATGACGTCAAAATGATTCAGTATTTTCTTTGATGTGTATTTGCTATGAAATCCAATCGTAAAAACAACCTACTTTCTCATGCGTTGAAACATAACTTTATTATGGGTTCTGGGTCACAGTTCTCGGCTGTTCCTGTAGCACGTCACATAAATAGTGTATCAAACAAATATTAAACTGTATTTGAAATTTTAATACTTCATTCTTTTGACGTCTTAGGAGAAACAGATCCGAGTGTATTTTCAGCATGTGACGACGTTGCGCGCGCCGATGTAACGCCATAAAGTAAGTTTTTTTGGTCTGAATTTATTTAAGTAGTGCACTGCGCAAACTCTTTGCGCAGTGCACTACTTAAATAAATATGATATGATTATGATTTATCATACTATTTATTCACGCCAAAGAAGTATATTAACTTCTTACGTGCGTACCTACGAGTACATAAGTACACAGATCACACGCTCTTTTTTGTGTTCAAATGTATGGTTTATAGAGATTGGGGTGATTTTAAATATCCTTACATTGTTTATGTAAGTTAGGATTTAATCTTCTTTTCGAGTTAACTATACATTTGGGAGCCTGTATTAATCTACGACACCAGAGTTTGTCAATAGCTCATACATACTTGTAGCACAGACAATAGTTGTTTGTTATACAAGAGTGCAAAGTTGCTTATTAACCGCGTGCTCAATTTTGATGGCCAAGCAAGCGAAGGATTCTAAAATTGAGAGTGAATCAAAAGAGCACGAGGTGAAAAATCTTTGCACTCGAGTGCAACACGTTTCATCCCACCTCAGCGAGATGACTAAATGCAAAAAAAGTAATACACCAAGAAGGTTCCGAGTCTGAGTTTTTAACAAGTTAAAAAAGGTTGTATGATAAATTCGGCACCATAGAGATACAAGTAAATAGGTTTAATGATGTATTGAATTTACAACTAGTGCACACGATGTTCTAAATTCAATTTACTTTATCCTCTAGCGGATAAAAACTGCTTTTGCACTCAGATATCGTTAAGATACTCTTTCCGAGATGGGGGTACGAAAATTCCTTTTCGTTCTGCTCTAAATGAGGGATGCCTGATAATAAGTCTGAATAATATAAGCGGACAACTATTGAGGAAAATATTCGCAGACATAAAGAACAGGAAAGTGATGCATAGTGAATCACGTGGGCAGTGGCTGTGAAGCGATAACGATTGCGTGTAACTCATGACTCGTGACGTCACGAATACGCGACAATATTACGGCAGTTGAATCCGCAATGCCATAGCATAGCTTCAAGAGTAAAAATGCGGATCAAAATTCCGTCTGTTCTGGTCTGGTTCATAATTTTAGACATGGTATTAAAAATCGGGATATCATAACATATCTGCATTCTGTGCATATTGTTGTGGATGGGTAGAACTATTCCTCAACATTTTATGACTGTTTACAAATTTACTATTCATCATCATCATCATATCAGCCGTAAGACGTCCACTGCTGGACAAAGGCCTCCCTCATTGATCTCCAGGAACTGCGGTTGGAAGCGACCTGCATCCAACGCCGACCTGCGGTTCTTACCAAGTTGTCTGCCCATCTTGTAGGTGGACGTCCTACGCTGCGCTTGCCGGTCCGAGGCCTCAACTCGAGAACCTTCCGGCCCCATCGGCCATCTGTTATGCGCGCTATATGGCCTGCCCATTGCCACTTCAACGTGCTAATCCGTCGGGCTATGTCGGTGACTTGAGTTTTCCTACGTATCTCCTCATTTTTGATTCGATCCCGTAGAGAAACCCCGAGCATAGCCCTCTCCATAGCTCGTTGAGCGACTCTGAGCTTATTCATAAGGCCAATAGTGAAGGACCACGTCTCGGTTCCATATGTCATCAATTTACTATTAACAAGGTTTAAATAAGATCTTTAGTTACTCGATTTCAGAGCAAAGCCCATTGTACCTTTATTTATTGTTTATTTCCATTATTGTATTTTTATTTGGTGTGCAATAAAGAGTATTTCATTCATTTCATTCATTCATTCATTCATTTCATTCATTCATTCATTCATTTCATTCATTCATTCATTCATTCAAAGCAATATGAACTACTTATAATGAATTGGCGCGTACTGTAAACGAATTCGTTTAAACAGATTAGCACCATTAACTTCACCATTTAGCCTGTAATATACGATTATGAGAGCAATGTTTGTTTGAATAACTATGTAGGTATCGTAAGTCGAAGATTATAGATTAGTAATTGCAAATTATCATGTCTGGTCGATCAAACGCTTTGATACTTAATTTTAGGGTTCCGTACGTTTCTCAGGAACTCGACGAGGTATCAAGTTGGAGTTAATATCAAAACTATAGTATTTATGGTCCCTTGGAGCTGTAAAAAAATTAAGCTTCAACACAATAAAAAATACGGCCATTTATGCCATATTTTATATTTTGCTCGCAAATAAAACAAAACCTGTAGGGTACTTCCCGTTGACCTAGAATCATGAATTTTGGCTATGCCGAAACAAGCAAGTTCTCGCAGTACCTAATGAAAATATCCGAAAAAGGTTCATTTATATTATAGTTAGCATCACATAAAAAATACGGAACCCTTGGTGCGTGAGTCAGACTAGCACTTGTCCGGTTTTTATTTAATACAGGATTACGGCACAATCCCGCGGCCTTATTACATAAGCCAAATTGCTGTCGTGTCGCTATTGCTAGACAGGCCATCCCTTTCTTACGTACAGTACGTACCTCACGTATGAAAGGGATGGCCTGACTAGCGATAGCATACGACAGCAATTTAGCTTAGGTAATAAGGCCGCCTGTCCACCTGATGATAAACTGTTATCACTGCGTATTACAATATTTGCATTACCTCGCATGTTCAACTAAGATTGGCCTACATGGCATTGCAATGCGCCTGTTACCGACTGAGGCGAGGTAAAAAACCTCGTGTAACTGAAATTTCAAAGAAAATAAAAATAATGGCTCTAATAAGTAGGCCACATAGCACAGCGATTAGCGAATCATATTTATTGACATAGGTACAATAAAATTGTATCAGTAACCCAAATATTACATTAGGAGTAGAATGGTGTCGATTAGCATTCTCTATGTTGTAACTACCGCGCCATCTAGGGATCTATTTTTCTACTTAGCCCACATCACACCCACTGCTGGGGTCTGCCCACCCATCTCGTTATCACGCAATTCTCTCCGGTCCTGCGTCTGCGCACCCATTACCTTCCCACAACTCGCGCGATGTCGTCCGATCATCTTGCTGGTGGTCCGCTAACTGGTATACGCCATTCCCGTGGCCACCACTCAGTCGCTGGCTGCGTCAATCTTCACTTTATCTGATCAACTCTACTACCCGCATTCCGTCATAGAAGCGTTGTGGTCCAAGTCCAACAGCAAGACAATAATGAACTCGTTTTATTTACGGTTTATAAGGAAAAGAGCGCAATGAACTACGAAAATATTATAGTAGGTAGGTTGTTGTTGTCTGAGACTTGCAAGTCAATCACCAATAAAACAGGTACACACGGCTACACATCAAGCCTATGTCTTTCCAGTATAAGCTGACCTCTCATTCTACGAAAAGCCTACACAATACGAGGTCAGCTTATACTGGGACGTATAGCTTGATGTGTAGCCGTGTGTACAATTACATTTGTGTAGAACAAACGTTTAATACAAGTTTAAAATTAGTTAGGTTACCGTTCGCGGATTACTCTATAGCTAAAACAAACCTACCTCCCTCAATATAACTAACATGAGTCTGTGCGATGGAGGGGTGCGTCATTTTAGTTTAGACGTAAATTTATAACTAGTACTAGCAAGTAATAATATTTTAAGTCGATAACATTATGATTATTGACGACCTCCGTGGCGCAATGGGCGAATAACCGGCTGAGACGCAGGAGGTAGCGGGTTCGATTTCCGCTGCGGAACAAATGTTTGCATGATCTACAGATATTTGTTCCGGGTCTGGTTGTTTCTCTATTATTATAAGTATGTATTTACAAAAAAAAAGTATATAAGTATTCTATCAGTTATCCGGTTCCCATAGTACAAGCTATGCTTAGTTTGGGGCTAGATAGCGCTTTGTGAAATGTCCAGCAATATTTATTTATTTATTATTGTTGAGCGGCAATAGGAAAGAAGGAGCATTTTCCTGTATCTGACTGAATCTCTGACTTTTCCTGTTATAATCATAGCTACGGTTTTGTAAACACCCTAATCTATTAATATGCAATCATACCTCCTATTCACCCACGGGACTATCAAGCTACGTGTAAATAAACAGTTGTACTGAAATGTTATGATTTATAGTTTAAATTTCTGTATTTATCAGATTAGTTACATGCATGAAGTGACAACTTCAACTTCGACAAAGAGGTCGCACGAAGAATCCAACTCGGCTGGGCAGCGTTCGGGAAACTTCGCGATATCTTCTCGTCCAAAATTCCCCAGAGCCTGAAGACTAAAGTCTTCAATCAGTGTGTGTTGCCAGTGATGACCTATGGCACTGAAACGTGGTCCTTTACTCATGGCCTCATGACCAAGCTCAAGGTCGCTCAACGAGCTATGGAGAAGGCTATGCTCGGGGTTTCTTTGCGTGACAAAATCCGCAATGAGGAAATCCGCAGAAGAACTAAAGTTGCCGACATAGCTCTCAAAATTAGCAAGTTGAAGTGGCAATGGGCAGGCCACATCGCTTGTAGAACCGATAACCGTTGGGGAAGAAAGGTTCTCGAATGGAGACCACGGACTGGAAGACGCAGCGTAGGCCGGCCCCCCACAAGGTGGACCGACGATCTAGTAAGAATCGCGGGGAGCCGTTGGGCGCAAACGGCTACCAACCGCTCGTTGTGGCGATCTAAGGGGGAGGCCTATGTTCAGCAGTGGACGTCTCCCGGCTGATGATGATGATGAAGTGACAAGCTCGATAAGACCCTGCCCTCCGAACTAGTTTGAGACTGTATCTTGTCGGGCAGTATGTCTTAGGGAATAATATTTTCCTCATCTAAATATTAGGTAGGTAGTCCATTATGTAGTCTGTATTCGTTATTGGTTAAAGATTTGATAGATCACTGGCCAGTCAGTCATTCTTCAGTAAAGCAACCGCCAATCACACGTAATAATATGAAGTAAGCGACAAAAATAAAGATTTACCTATTTTTGGGGGTTCGTTTAGCCTTTAATCAACCTACGATAAACAAACTGCTACACCAAAGTGGAACTTTATGTGGAACGAAACCCGCATTTTAGCAATGATACATGTCAGTGGATACCATTGCAAACCGTGTCACGGCCGGACCTTCAGCTAACTCGCAACACCTATATTATTCACATTGCGCGAGCGAGGTGAACTGCCATTTTACATGCAACATCTTTCAGGCTCATCGATATAATAAGTATTCAATAAACTTAGAAAACTTATGACTGTAACCAACAAACGAGAGGTCAGTATGACAGAGGTGGGCACTTTACGTGTGACCCAATAGGTAATTAGCACTGCTGACCTTCGAGGCGAGGCGAGCGAGTAGCCGATCGAGGTCGTAAGTTCGATCTCCAGATTTGGCTATTTCGGACTAAAGTATCTTGTATGATCTTCAAATAAATATTTAAATTAGCTCAATCAATACAGTAATAAGAAGGGTCTGAAAGTGCTGTCCATTGATATCAGTAAACAGTATATATATATATATATATATATATATTACCCGTGCGCGATAAATTGGGACCTGAGCGCGGTGACGTCATATTGGCGTGTTTGTACCGCCCGCAAAAAAGCGAACATAACAAGCAGCCGCCCGCGGCTTCGTCTTTGTTTTTTTTAACCTAATTTATTATGTTACTCAGGGAGGACGCTGCTTTTTATCTAATCTTTTTTACACTATTTGAATAAAATAAAAATACAATGTTTAAGTTTTTACATTTATTTTATCTATTATTTACATTATCTCATCTTCGTCACTACTTAGTGGATTTATGCCTTTTAGAGGTTGTTCTTCGTCCTCAGTCTCACTATAATCACTTGACGAAGAAAACTACAACAACAAAACAATGACACAAACTATAACAACAAAAACTACAACAACAAAACAATAACACAAACGAAAACTAAAAGAATTCCAGAGCGCGTCGTTACGTGACGTAGGCCAGTACGAGACTAAAAACCCTAGTAAAAAATAGTGATGCGAACGGTACAATACGGGCGCCATCGGGGAAGTGCAGGGGAAGCGGTCGGGGAAGTGCAGGGGAAGCGGTCGGGGAGTCGCATTCCTAGCAGGTCCCAAGTTATCGCGCACGAGTAATACCTAGTCAGGTCATAAATTCGGTCACATGTTTAATATAAAATAATAGAAACAAGTTTATTCATTATGTAACCATTTAAATACCAAAATGAACTTAACAAAACATAGATTCTTATGACACTAAAGTTTATTCAAAATGACCTCCGTGATTTTGAATACAGGCCTTCAATCTGCACGGCCAGTCGTCTATCGCAGCACGAACGAGGTCCATGTCAATATCGGCGGCTGCCTTAATCAAGGATGTCTTGAGTGACTCCAAATTGGGATGAGGCTTTGAGCACGCCTTTTCCTCCAAGTGTTGCCATATCTTGTAATCTAACGGATTCAAATCTGGACTGGAGGAGGGCCAGTTTTCGTGCCGGATGAAGTCGATTTCACGCGCCGCCAGCCAGTCTTGTGTGCTCTTCGCTCTATGAGCTGGCGCCGAATCTTGTTGGAATACCCAGTGCCTGTTATTGAACATGGTATGAGAAACAGGTTCCACAAGGTTCGTCAGGACTGTATTTTGATACACAACTGCATTCGTTTTTACACCTTTCTCACAAAAATGTACCTCTGTTAAGCCCCAATAAGAAGCTCCCAACCATACCATGAGCGAGGATGGAAAATGACCTCGTTGGACACGCGGAATACGCTTGCTCGCTTCTTCACTACTGTGTGCGTACACCTTATCATTTTGTTTGTTGTAGCTCTCTTCTACGGTAAATTTTTTTTCATCCGATAAAAGAATTTACCGATATTTTTTTCCCGCGTACCACTTCCACAAAGCGCGGCATCTCTTCAGTCTCAGGTACATTAGACGAGCATTCAAACGATGTCCTGTTTTCTTCGACATGCCCGAAGCCCTAAGTCTTCATTTAACACCCTTTTTTTTTCATCGTGGTTCTGCTTAACCCCATCTGAAGGGCCAACAGTTTCTGCTTACGTTTGGGATTTCTTTGAATTCGCGCCTTCACAGCTTTTATCACTGCTGGAGTCCTAACAGACCGAGGGCGACCACTTCTTGACCTGTCATCTACACTAGAGTCTTCATTGTATCGTTTGATGGTGCGATAAACGAATCTTTTGGTTATATTCAAATTTTTCAGTATGTCAAAAATTTGAATTGGCGCGTAACCGCAACGATGCAACGCAATAAATGCAACACGGTCTTCTTTAAGCGTCCACTCCATATTTAAAAATGAGTAAAATTCTAAAAAGTATACATTTTTATTTTCATGAACAATTCGAAATTCGAATTCTATAAACTTTTTTGTGGCCAGCATTCTAAAAGAATAGTTTTTACTGTGTGACAATACTTATGACCTGACTAGGTATATATATATATATATATATATATATATATATATATATATATATATATAATGTTGAGATCATATAAACCATATAAATTGTATATTGTTATTGTTGTCAGGTACGGATATATGCCCTATGAAATCAGTGGTGAGGCGCATCGGTCAGCAGTTGTTTACCGCTCTCAGCGGCAAGGGAATCGCCGTGCTGGTCAACCACGGGATTGCTGATGAGAAGGTAAGATTATTTTCATTAATGTAGAAAAGCTTAAAATTATAATCAACTAATAAAAAGCATCGACAGACATGAATCAGAACCAGAAAAAGAAAAATAGGAAACGCATTGGAGAAACGTTAACTAAACAGCAATCAAGCAAAGCAATGCAAGATGGGTCTGATCAACTATAATAAGTAAGACAAATTATTTCGGACGACAAGATATAAATGGTTTAAAAAGAGATCGTTCAGATTATCGATTTATAAACGAAAATTGGACCCGATAATTTATACCAGTCGACATCGGACGTAGGCTTGCAATGTACGCGGATGTCTAAGTCAAATGCGATTGCATCACTTGATGATGTTTTTGAACCCTGATGATGGACGGATGATGGTTGATGGTGGTGTTGATGATTAAGTAAAACTCATGTTTCCAGCTAAAGACGATTTATGGTGATCTGGACAACTTCTGTGCGCTTCCTGAGGGCTGCCAAGCTCAGTATCTGCGAAACCCCATCAGCAACCATGGCTATGTCAAGCCCGGGATGGAGCAGTTCGATACTACCAAGAAGGTTCTTAATTTTATTATGATATACATATGTTTAGAATCTAGAGCAAACTCTGCCGCACAATATATAAAGTAGGTATACCGTTTACCGCAGAGGAATCTAGACTTTAGCTGACGCATACTACATAGATAAATAAGATCCTGATATTGATATAATAGGTTGGAGAAAAAGTATTTTCGCATTATAGTATGTATGAACTTGTAATAAAATCTCTTTGGCTATATTATTTGCATCTGGCTGGTTTTGGTATAATTCAAAGTTTAAATTTTAAAGAAGATAATTCCAAATTCAAATTAGGAAAATGTGTGATTTTTATTTGTTTTTCGTACTGTAAAGATGAGTGAATCTAATGAAGAAATTCGATACATTTTAAAATTTTACTACAAAAAATATATAATATATTAAATACCTACCTACATTGCTAAACATTTTCTAAAAACTCTTTACAATAGTCGAAAAATTTACCCAAAATATAAATCTGTTTTGCTGCTGTTTTGCTCCATCCATACTAATGCCTATTATAAATTCAAAAGGTTTGTTAGTTTTCACGACTAAAGGGCTGGACCGATTTCGAACAAATTTGGTACACAAATAGAGTAATGACCTGGGGGACATAGGCTACTTTTTACCTGACTGTACAAAACGAGGGGTAATGTTTTTATTGAAAAACCACACGTGCAAATCCGCGGGCGCGTCAGCTAGTTACTCCTACATTGTCCTTGTTTTCACAGATCTTCTGTAAGCCATTTTTTTTTATATATATTATAGCCTTGCATTTGACCACGATCGCGCCTGATGGTAAGCGATGATGCAGTCTACGATGGTACACGCTTGCCTAGAAGAAACCTATTCACTCGCGACTTAAAGATACCTAGGTTGTAGCTATCAGGAAACACAGATTCTGGCAAGGCGTTCCACTCTTTGGCGGTGCGCATAATAAAGGTCGAAGAGAACCGCTTTGTGCGAATTTAGCCAATTCTAAATTCCATTGTTTCCAGGAGTTGCGTCACACATTCAACGTGACCACGCTGACGGCCGCTGCGATGCCGGCGCAGGAGGAGGTGCCGGAGTTCACGACGCACACCGTGCCCCTGGCTCAGGACCTGACGAACCTGTCGCGGGTGCTGTTGCAAGCTCTCGCCTATGCGCTTGGTAAATATCTAATGAATAACAATTCTTTATTACACCTGACAAGCAAGACACAACAACAGTCAATAGAAATAAAATACAAATGTAAGTATAATTGGCGGTCTTATCGCTAAACAAAACGATCGCCAGACAACCTTTGAATGGAGAGGATCATTGCTTAACGCGCCGGCGAACCCTGAGCGCAACTTCAATTCGGCCGCGCCAAAAACTTCGGCCTGAATATCGCTATCCCTGTTTAGTGACGAAGTTTGGCCACACAGAGCGACAGTGATAGCAATAGAATGATTCTAAATTTGATTAGATTTTGACCGTGTTCCGTAATACCAAAAATGATGACAGAAAATTTTTTGTATTTTTCTCATTGTGTTGTTATTCTGTAACTAGACGATATAATCTATGTTCCCATGACTAGGATACGTAAGATGTTGTTGTTTTTAATACGAAACAATTAGGTTGAAAACAGGTCTTTTATGACGTACAAACATGCAGAATGCGATACGCTTCTATTTCATTTTAGGTAAGTATTTTGATCTAATATATGGTTGGGAACCTAGATAAATACTATTCAAATTAAAATAATACCTTATTAAGGTAGAAATATGCTCCAATTAGAAATGATCTTGGTAGTACGTGTTGTATGGGCGATTGTCCCTCCGGTGCCCCCTTAATGCAATACTTAGGCTGGTTTTGCATCAGTGACTCCTAGATTTCTTTGTACTGCCGTATTTTACTCGCTGCCCACCCAGATTTTGGCCCTTATATTAGAGAGGTGCACGGGGGTAGATTTTTTGCAGCGTCCAAAGAAAAAAATCTATGCGTCTCCATACAGTTTTGAGTTTAGTTCTAGTATACTCTTACTTATACCGCTTCTGGTATTTAATTGTATTATTTTATGTGCAATAAATGATTTAGCTATCTATATGAGTCTTAGAAACAACCACCCTGGTCATTACGATGTGTCTGGTCTGGGCGCTACCTCATCTACCTCACCTGATGGTAAGTGAAGGTGTGATCGAAGATGGAGCACGCTTCCCTAGAAAGAACCTATTCACTCTGGACTTGAAGACTCCAAGACCCGATGATTTCGATGGCCAGTGTGCACTGAAGTGCTGGTCTGCGGGTTGCTTTTACCGATTAACCGATGGACGCTGCTAAAATGAAACACTTAACATATTAAAATCTCATAAAAAAACAATCTGTTGCACTGTGGTGCAGGCGACGCATGCCTAGTTTTATTGATCGATCGAAGCGAGATCTCTAAATCTACTTGGGCAAATCGGCGTTGTATGTATGTATGTCCGAGGATAACTTTAGAAGCGTTGATCCGATCATCGTGAAATTTAATACATAGGTAGGTAGTGACGGCACAATTTTGGTGTGACTAAATGACCTAAAAATGTTGGGGGGTTGTTGCTATATTGGGGTTCAAGACGGGTAAAAAAAATGAAAATGAGGCTAACTGGTCAAGTGGGACGTCAAATGAAAGGTACACATTAGTACATTTAGACTCCGTTTTTATTTTTCGTAAATTCTTTATAGTTTTTGAGTTTTTGAGCCATAATAAAAACTAAACTTTGACAAAATTCATAGGGTACCTACACCAGTGACCCCACAGTGTTGTAATTTGGTATGCGTGTAGCTTAAGTGATACAAATACAGGCAAAAGTCTGAAATCCAGAATAACTGCAATTTGTACCCCAAGAAAGAGCACCACTTCACATGAACTCCTGTTACCTGTAATATGAATGAAACTGTAGGTCAAGTTATTTGGTTATTTATTTCGTGGCACTATTTTGATAGTCAAAGATTACAAATAATATATTTTGTTTTAATCGGAGACTCGCGAGATCTCAGTTCGGGGCGAACCATTAGTTAAAATGGAAAAACTGCTGATATAAGACATTATCAATTTCTAATCTGTAGTGCACCATACTACGTTACAGTTTCACTAATTTAGTGCCATCCAAAGGTTGCCTGGAAGAGATCTAATATATGTCCACGTATGAATTCCAGGTATCCCACCGACAACCCTGCTCGCTTGCCACTCCGGGATGATGCAGAGCGACGGCCGCAACGCCTCCACCATGCGTCTGCTGTACTATCCTCCCGTACCGCCCGAGGACGAAGGGCCTTGCTGCCAGAGCGACGTGGTGCACTATACGAGATGTGGCGCGCACGCCGACTATGGCACCTTCACGCTGCTCACACAAGACTCTGAAGGAGGACTCGAGGTAATTCAACAAATGAGTTTCAGTTCTAGGATTTTCCATTGGTTTTTAACGCGGGTGTTCTTTCGAGATTGAGAGACCTTATTGCCAGAGTCACGCTGCTCATGCAATTACGTACTTGTTGTGTGAATTCGATAGATAGATAATTTCTTTATTGCACACCATTAATTACAAACATATAAAAGAAAATACACTTTTAAATCATAGGTACAATGGGCGGCCTTATCGCTAAAAGCGATCTCACGATGTTTTTGTTTGAAGAATCACTCGGTAAATATCCGCTGATTTCGGTTAAAATTCTGTTTTAGGTTAAAGACCTTATAAGATTTTTAAAATCATCTCAAAAATTTCAAGCCTAGACGGGACTTGAACCCGCGACCTTTCTCTTGATACGAGAACGCACTACCATCTGTGCAACCAGGCAATTCACGTTTAGGTCGAATTTAGTGAGATAATTCAGAATTACGACTAAAGCGCCGTTACCTCCATCTACAGGAAAACTTATATAGTTCTTTGTACCTGCCCAATGCCAAACGTTGCAGTTCAGTACATTGACAAGAGATGTCGCGTTGCTTATTTCAAATAGTATTTTTATTTATAGTGCTATCCGAACACATGCGGAAAATTCCAAGATTTTTAAAATCATCTCAAAAATTTCAAGCCTAGACGGGACTTGAACCCGCGACCTTTCTCTTGATACGAGAACGCACTACCATCTGTGCAACCAGGCAATTCATTGTTTTTAAAAATCTTGGAATTTTCCGCATGTGTTCGGATAACACTATTAATAAAAATACTATTTAAAGACCTTATAGTCAAACTAAAATGTTCTAGAAATTATCCTGACAAATAAAATTTTCATATTATTACTTTTTTCTATAGGAGTTGTAAATTTTTATGGTCGGAATAACCCCGTTCAGGCTGGTTCCGGGACTACTGTATACGGAGGACTTGAAGTACCTAACTATAACCAATTAGGTCCCTTTGAGTTTTACTTCTGGAATAAATAAAAGAAATATTGCTGGTCATTTCACACAGCGCCAACTAGCCCTAAACTAAGCAAAGCTTGTACTATGGGAACCAGATTGCTGATAGTATACTTATATACTCTTTTCTTGTAAATACATACTTATAATCGTAGAGAAATAACCAGACCTGGAACAATTATCTGTATATATGTCAAATATCTGTCATGGAATTTGTTCCTCGGTGGGAATCGAACCCGAATGATAAGGCGATTGGTGCGTGCCGTTTTACCTTCATATATGTGTGCATTATACGTTTATATTCACGAAAAGTGGCGCGCCACTGCTCGCCCAGAATCCAAAGAAAAATGTAGATAGGCCCGTTCGTGTCCAAAGCTTAACCTACTCTAGGCTAAGCCACCTTTATGAATAGGTAGATCTCCGATCAGTGCTGTTAATCTGAACAATGCATAAAAAAACAATAAACTAATTATACCCAACCTTATATGTAAACTATTAGGGTTCCGTAAAGCAGAAATATGAACGTGAAGACAAGGAAGTAGTAACCTCAATCTTCTCCAAGCGTTTTCCAAAATTCACGATTGATTTCTTTAACTCTTGAATATTCTTAGCACTTAATGCATTTACAACTCTCCGCTACGAAAGTGTGCGCCTTCTCAATCAGCCCGGTGAGACCCGCTTGTGGGAGGCCAGGCTGCCGATTCGCGTTCGTAACGTCAAATCACAAAATACACTAGTGTATCTGACTCGATGGACCAGTATGTACGATCCCAGTATAGCACCGTACATAAGGTATAATCCCCGCAAGTTCATATTGCGATTGGCGGCCATCTTGGTGACGTAGTCGACGTCGCACCGTCATGTCAGTACCGTTCGCAAGGTCAGCTCGCGCTTACGTGCTTACGCGCATCGAGTACTTGTTATAGCTTTTTGTATCCTGTTTTATTGTTTAGTTTTGTTACCTGTGTTACCCATTAAAATGAGTAAGAAATTAATTAACAGTCGTGCTCGTGAAATGTTATATAAAGTGGACAATTATTTTATAAATTTTTAAAAATATTTTGACAACAATTTTTTTGCTATCTGTACTTTTTTGCGACGGATGACGTCACGCAGCTGTTATTGTGACACGGTTCCATCGCAATATCAACTTGCGGGGCTTTTAGTAGTGAGTAATATTCTAGAGTGCCAGAAAAAAACGGTAATAGGTATTTCACGTAAACAGTTCATTCACGATATCAAACACGCTTCGCGGCAGCGTCTTAGTCGCGCGGCGGATTAATGGTGACTAATTGTAAAATAATGAAAACGCTGATCTTAGGGATTCGCAACTATATCGATGTACACACGGCCACACATCAAGCTATCATCCATAAGCATTTCCAGTATAAGCTGACCTGGAGCTATACTGGAAATGTATAGCTTGATGTGTGGCCGTGTGTACATAACCGTACAACATAAAAAATCGTTTTGTTGTCTAATTACATTTGATAGAAGGAAAATCTCGTGTTAAAGGTTGAAATGCACACCAAATACTAGCAGTCTTTAGTAATATCACTTAGCAAAAATAAAAATAACAGAAAAAATTACATACCTATCTGTTACTTCCACATTTTGACTTATACAACAACTTACGTCAAAATGACGGCGAGGACATCTCTAGACGCCAGTTTTACTCGCACTTGTCCTAGTATTTATTATGCACAATTAAGTATGACATTCCCATGCACAATAATTAACAATGGAATGAAATTACATACTATGTAAAAAATATTCCAAACTGAAGTCATCCATTTTGCCTTCTTAGAAACACTTAAGTTATAATTAGTTGAGAATACGTTAAAAAGCCGGCGAACCCCGAGCGCAACTTCAATTCGTCCGCGTCAAAAACTTAAATATCGCTATCCCTGTTTAGTGACGAAGTTTAGCCACGCAGAGCGACAGTGATAGCAATAGAACGATTCTAAATTTGGTTAGATTTTGACCGTGTTCCGTAATAACAAAAATGATGACTTAAAACTTGTTGTATTTTTCTCATTGTGTTGTTATTCTGTAACTAGACGATATAATCTATGTTCCCATGACTAGGATACGTAAGATGTTGTTGTTTTTAATACGAAACAATTAGGTTGAAAACAGGTCTTTTATGACGTAAAAACATGCAGAATGCGATACGCTTCTATTTCATTTTAGGTAAGTATTTTGATCTAATATATGGTTGGGAACCTAGATAAATACTATTCAAATTAAAATAATACCTTATTTAGGTAGAAATATGCTCCAATTAGAAATGATCTTGGTAGTACGTGTTGTATGAGCGATTCCCCTCCGGTCTCCCCTTAAAACTGACGTGAATTTATATCCAAGTGCTACAGATGATGCACTGTGACCTAATAAATTCACTTCTTAGCTGAGAATTGACAAACATAAATTTGAATTTCACTGGAGACAAGATATTTTCAAGATTTAGGGCGACTTGCGAATTGCGCAACGATGCCTAAACGTATTTAGTAACTAAATATGATTTAAGGAGTTGTCAAATTATACAAATAAGTCAAATTTAAACAGTTTTAGTTGCTTAGGGATCGATACGTTAGGGGCTTCATTCTGTTAAAAGGTTTGTAGTAATATTAATGTTATTTAAATATTAGAGTTGGATTGACTCTTCTGTTGGTTTTATTTAATTTATTTAAGCCTCCCTTAAATAAATTAAACAATAAATAAGGTATTTATAAATTTCTAGCTTACCCGCCTACGGCTTCGCGTGGTTTTTCAATAAAAACATTACCCTCCCTTTGCGCATTCGGGTAAAAAGTAGCCTATGTCCCAATCCTGGTCATCATCTATCTATATACCAAATTTCATCGAAATCGGTCCAGCCGTTTAGTCGTGAAAACGTGACAAACAGACAGAGAGACAGATCCACTTTTAAATTTATAATATTAATAGCTGACAAATCCGCAACTTTGCACGCGTAGTTTTTCAATACAAACATTACCCTCCTTCTGCGCAGTTGGTTAAAAAGTAGCCTATGTCATCCGGGGATAGTGTAGCTTCCCAACAGTGAAATCATTTTTTGAATCGGTCCAGTAGTTTCGGAGCCTATTCAATACAAACAAATAAATCTTTCCTCTTTATAATATTAGTATAGACTAGACTCTACTAGGTATAAAAAAGTAGTCTATGTGTTAATCCAGGTTAAAATCTACGTACATACCAAATTTCATCGAAATCAATTCAGTCGTTACTACGTGATTGAGTAACAAACAAACATCCAAACTTTCGCATTTATAGTATTAGTGTGATCTATACATATAATTAATACGGCCGACTTGCGCCATCCTAAACGTATTTAGTCGCTAAATATATTTAGAGATCGTTGTGCAAGCCGGGCTAAGTATATTCTTTTATTTCTTTCCATTAAATCTATATAGGTATTGTGAAAGAAGTTCCTACACAAATAATTATAGTGCATGTGAAATGTTAAAAATAAAACACTGTTCTTCACAGAAGAATGGCTCTTCTGTTCTTCACAGAAGAACGGCTCTTCTGTTCTTCACAGAAGAACGGTTCTTCTGTTCTTCTGTTACACTTGTTTTCTTTTTACACCTCGGCCAATCTTACATTAACCAATGATCCTCTCCATCTAAAGGTTGTCTGGAAGAGATCGACCGCCCATTATGCTTATTTTTATTTGTTTATTTCTATAAATCTTTAGTGTCTAACTTGTAAGGTATAATAAAGAATTTTCATTCGTTCATTCATTCACTGTTTTATTTTCTTCAGGTGAAGTTGAATGGCAGTGAGCAATGGCAGGCCGTTGGTCACCTCCCTGGCGCCATCCTCGTCCAGTCCGGCGAACTCCTCGCTGCCTGGACTGCTGATCTTCTTCCAGCACTTGTAAGTTTTACTATTCATCATCATCATACCAGCCACAGGACGTCCACTGCTGAACATACCCCCCCCCCCCCCCCCCCCCCCCTTCCCCACCCGCATAAATTTCCAGCGCGACCGATCTTGTGCGGCCTGTACCCAACGGCTCCCACCAACCTTTATCAGGTCGTCTTTCCATCTAGTGGTGGTGGTGGGGAGAGGGGGGGGGGGGGGCTCCTACGTTGCGCTTTGCAGTGCGTGGTCTCCACTCTAGTACCTTTCTGCTATGTGCCCCGCCCACTGCCACTTCAACTTGATAATCCTTTGTGCTATGTCGGTGACTTTGGCTCGTTTACCAATCTCCACATTTCTGATTCGATCTCGTAGAGAAATACCAAGCTTAGCCTTCTCCATACATTATAATACTTTTACATTGTTAATGCTCATAGTATTCAAACAAGGAGATTTCCTGCGAGACGCAACAAATACTTTCAACTTTTTATACCAATCCATTGAAACTGTATTCAAGACCTCAATTGTATTTCAAGCTATAGGTTCACCTAAATGACAGGTTTTAGTCAATATTACAATTTATATCTGTAACTACTCAACTTAAATCCTAGAAACACTTAATACTATTTCATGTAACGGTTTCCATTGCATTCCGATTATGAATCGAAAATATGAACACAACTATCATACTTTTCCACAACAACCTCCGTGGTACAGTGGCCGAATAGCCGGCTGAGAGCGGGGGTAGCGGGTTCGAGTCCCGCCGCGGAACAAATGTTTGTATCATCTACAGATATTTGTTCAGAGTCAGGATGTTTTTCTATATGCTTATTATATGTATGTATTTACAAAAAAACAAGTATATAAGTATTATATCAGTTATCTGGTTCACATAGTACACAGCTATGCTACACATTTCCAGTATAAGCTGACCTCTCATTCTACGAAAAGCCTTCACAATGCGAGGTCAGCTTATACTGGAAATTTTATAGCTTGATGTGTAGCCGTGTGTACAAGCTCTGCTTAGCTGGGGGCTAGATAGCGCTTTGTGAAATGTCCAGCCATATTTATATTTATTTATTCGTATTCTAATCTTTTCAACGTTCATTTCAGATGCACCGCGTGGTAGTGCCCACGGGCGCGTACGCTCGCGCTCGCGGCCGTCACTGCGTCGCTTTCTTCTGTCACCCTGACAACGGTGCCATCCTCCCCCCGCTCCCCCTGCGAGTGGCACCCACCCCGACGCCTATACCCTTCACCCCTGTGCATATAACCCTGCACCATCGTATCTTGAACGCAGCTCACCATCTGCAGAAACGCTTCAAGGAAACTTATGCGTGACTGGGGCACAGGAACGCCGCTGGCTCGACGCCACCTTCACTAAAAACACCACAATAGAGCAGATTCGTACTTAATTTAATTGGCATTCTAGAACTAAATTTAAAACGAAATCGCAAATCAAGCATTAGTTTTTAACAGCACTATCATTCAAAATAAAATATGCTTGTGCCTCGACTAATGCTTAAGTACCTAATATAGAGTATGTGTATCAAGAACCTTCTGGAAATGGTGCCTATGTTCGCACAAGAGACTAAACTGCACCATAAAAAAGGTCCGTCACGAGACGCTCGACAGATGTGATACATCTAATTAAAATTGTTATTGAAAGAATTTATAATTAAGGAAAACCGAGAATATCTTATCTTATCATACGCGTGACGGCAAACCATTCTTTAACCGCACTTTTGACAACTATTGATACACAAAGGATCACTTTGAAACGCCAATTTTACTGCATGTTCCTTCGCGACCAAGCCAGGAAAGACAGGCAAGAAACAAGGCTGGTTGTTTTTTGAATGATCCTTTTAAAATACATAACAATACAGAAAATAAATTACGTCTAAATTGTAATATTTTGAACGAGTTGGAGCAAAATCAATCCCAAGCTTCTCTATCATCTAAATAATCCGATATTTTATAGTAGGCTTTTTGATAAAGATTTTGTTTAATTGCGTTTTTAAATTTGTTAATTGTCAATTTTTGTACATCACTTGGGAGTTTGTTATAAAAGCGAACACCTTGCCCTTTAAACGATTTACTAACTTTATGACATCTTACTCCCAAGGCGAGTACATTCTATATACATATATTATATTCCAATACGCCTATTGGTCGCATGCCGTCACGGCGTGATGGCATACGAGTCGTTCTTACCCCCAATGCGCGCCAATAGACGTTTCAAATCAAAATCCTTTCAATGCGACATAATAGGTACTATAGAAAAACGTCAAGTAAGTTTTAACAGAAGACGCCTTCTGAATCGACTGAACTAACTGACGCAAGAACTAAATCAAAACATTTAATCTATTTCATACATAGTGATTGGCTCTCCTAGGATTGTATGAGCTCTGCTATGCTTTGTCTAGATCTCGTTTTAGGCACTTGTCTCACCGCCGCCGCGCCGGCGAGTAAGCTATTAGCTATCAACTATTTTCTCGCTCAAGAAACGAACAAAATATATAGATTCCGTGTCAGTAAAAGAGACACGTATATCGCTAGCAGTTCATACTGCCGGCGAGAACTCGCTCTCCACTATTTTGGCCCAGCGAGACAACTATAAGAACTACACAGTCGCATCTCGCTGCTCGCTTACCCTCCGTCGTCCGAGACACGTTCTCGGAGACCCGGATGACGACACTTCCGCTAATGCGGGTGAGTCATCCACATTAGACAGAGTATACACTCCACAAATACACCGACCTCGCCGGCGAGGTCGACGAGTCCCTTTAGTCGCCGCCTACACGAGGTACAAGCACGTACCCGGGCGTTTCTCTCTTATCCCCGTCCCGGCAACAGCTCAAGCCGAGGTTCGTACCTAAGTGGTGCCCTTGCGCTAGTTGCCTCATCAAAAATAAAATTATAGGGCTGAGCGCCTTCTACGCTCGCCAAAAGCTCGGTTAAGCTGCAACGGCCTCAGAGGCCAACAGCGAGATAAGTCCATTCGAAAAAAAAAAAAAAAAAAATCTCTGCTCGCCAACTCGTTTCTCGCTCATCGCTGGCGCTGATACAAGTGCCTTAGACGTGACGAAAATAATTTCAATACTTTATGACGGTAGTTGTTACTAGAAGTAACCATTATGTGCTGGATGATATTATTTATTTGCGTATAGATGAACTGTTATGTACTTATTACTCCTTTGTATTACCGGGAAGGTGTAGATAATTTAATTTAAGTAGCAGATGATACAATATTTCCTGATGTGTCATTTTCCGATTTACTCATTGAGTCAAGTTACGAACATAATTAACTGTTAAACAAGAATGGGCGTCGAGAAGTGGTCACTTATGATTCAGAAACGATAAAGTATTGTACCGTATCTTACATAGGAATTGTATTAGCTAGTTTAAATACTTAGTTCCTCGAACAGCAAACTTAAAGTACTTAAAACATTACTTACATACTTTTTAAACGTCTACTTAGTTATATTCTTGCCTACTGTTTACCAAGATGGTGACGTATTCCAAAAAAACGAGTGGGGTTTAGACCACACGACTGAAGTAAAACTTCTTTTTCAAAATATTAATTTATAAAATTGTACAATTACAAAATTGTTGACACGTCTGTAGGTCGATCAGTCTATGCTCGTTCTGGACAGACGCAACTCGCACTCGCACATTAACGTTTAAAAATATACGAAACGTAGTTCTCCCTCTTTCTATCTTCACTAACTTGTATCTCCCTCTCAACTTCCGTTCGCACTTTTCGTAACGCATTCACCAGCTTGCTCCCCAAGTCAAGTGTTCATAAAGAAGTTTTACTTCAAAAAAAAAAGCTGATTTTAACAAGCGCAAACGTATTTTGACTACTTGTTAGAACGCAGCTGTAAAATCCTTGTGAAGTCCCTTTAGAATATTATATTGTTTAAGAATATTCGCTTGACTTTTATGTACTTTTGTCTACTTAACGGTTTTTATGTAACTTAGCAATTAGCGATGGATGATTAGATACCAATAAATAGTATTTTCTTTTTAATATTATTATAGCTGTTTGGTTATGTTCTTGCTTCTGCATTATATTAGCGTAATTTTTATATTTTTACTTTATTTATAGGATAGTTATTACCCGTGCGCGATAAGTTGGGACCTGAGCGCGGTGACGTCATATTGGCGTGTTTGTCCCGCCCGCAAAAAAGCGAACATAACAAGCAGCCGCCCGCGGCTTCGTCTTTGTTTTTTTTAACCTAATTTATTATCTCATCTTCGTCACTACTTAGTGGACAGGTAAACAAAACTGTTTGTTCCGTTTTTCGTTTTCAAAAAACTCTTAACACTTTTAGCACGAGGTTTCTTTCTCCGCTATGCAAAGGTTTACCCTTCATAATGATAAGAAAAACACTTAACAAGAACTATAACAACAAAAACTACAACAACAAAACAATAACACAAACGAAAACTAAAAGAATTCTAGAGCGCGTCGTTACGTGACGTAGGCCAGTACGAGACTAAAAACCCTAGTAAAAAATAGTGATGCGAACGGTACAGTCGTCAAAGCGGTCGGGGAGTCGCATTCCTAGCAGGTCCCAAGTTATCGCGCACGAGTAATAACTATCCTTTTCACGACTACTTATTGCATTTTTTTAAGTAAATCGTGTAGAATTTTGATAGCTCAATTTATCGTGTATTTAATTATACAACAATGTGTTCGAACATCGACTTACATTTGGTTAGTTAGTCAATGTACCCTTAAGTACCTACTTAACTAATTTGGCCTAGTGTAGTTATCCCTGTACTTAAATCCAACCGTCATACAGGGTGTTTGGTAATATACTAACGATATTCATGTGACATGTTTCTCAAAACAAAAAAAGACTACTCGAAAAAACTACTAGTTATATCATCAAATTTTAAAGAAAATCGACTAAGTTTAGGTGATTAATTCGATATAAAACTTACTGCCTACTCTTGCAATCGACATCCACAAATAAAGGCCGATTTATATCTCTTTCGGAAATGGCTATGGGTTTTGGGTTAGAAAGGGACAACAAGAGATATCTCGAGACGTCACCAATACAGTATATGTAGTTAGATGGCAAGCATTATGCAATAGCACAACATAAGTTTAATAAAGTGTTTGTTAAAATAAATAAATAAAAATAAATTTCAAATTTCTGTGGTAAACATTTCACAAATTTATTTATTATGCTGATTAAAATAAGCCCTTTCATTTTTGTGCGTATATTATCAAACATCCTATATTTTCATTCGTCACTCGTCGCCGCTAGCGTGCGAGACGAATGACGAGTACGCGTGTTTTCTTATTCCCGACACCAGGACTGGTCATTGTTTGGCCGATTATTCCTACAATGACTAAGCATTTATTTCCTCCAACATTGTTACGTGATTTATTTTGTTACTTAGTAAGTGATGTAAGCTTCTTTTCAGGCGAAACTTTACTATTTAAGGTGCTTAAATAAACATATATTTACTTATCTTAACGTTTGTTTTTTTTTATAAACTAGTGACCGAGCGATTTAAGTGACTACAGCGCACACGCAAAATGTTTTTTTTTATAGATTATAGGCTTGCGTTTGACCACGATCTCGCCTGATGGTAAGCGATGATGCAGTCTACGATGGTACACGCTTGCCTCGAAGAAACCTATTCACTCGCGACTTACAGATACCCAGGCTGTAGCTACCAGGAAACACACTCTGGCAAGGCGTTCCACTCTTTGGCGGTGCGCATAATAAAGGTCGAAGAGAACCGCTTTGTGCGAATGGGAGGTATTTCTACCATATAGCGGTGGCGCACCGCAGAGCGTCTGGTTGTCCGTTGATAAAATGGAGATGGTGGGATCAGGTTGAAAAGTTCCGCCGCACTCTCCCCGAAATGTACTCGATAAAAAACCGAGAGGCTAGCAACCTTTCGTCGATGCTCCAGGCTGTGGATTGATTCCAATGCTTCAAGCTGGTACTTCGCTGTGTCTGCTATTCTAAAATTTATTCTAAGAATTAAAGTACCTACTATCTGAAGAACAGATAAAATATCACAGAAATGCATTAGGCCAGACACATACAGTCGGAATTCTGTTTCGGAATATCGAATCGGTATTTCGAAGGCAGCAAATCAAAGTCAAAATCTTTCATTCATTAAAATCAGATGGATTACTTTGAAAACTCAATTTTACTGCCTGTTCCTTCGCGACCAAGGCTGGTTGTTTTTTTAATGATCAAGATCATTTTAGAATACATAACAATACAGAAAATAAATTACGTCTAAATTGTAACATTTTGAACGAGTTGGAGCAATTTCAATCCCAAGCTTCTCTATCAACTAATTAATCCGATATTTTATAATAGACCTTTTTTATAAAGATTTTGTTGAAATACGTTTTTAAATTTGTTAATTGTCAATATTTGTACATCACCTTGCCCTTTAAACGATTTACTAACTTTATGGAGTCTACAAGGGGCAGCAGCGAGTTTATCTTTATTTCTAGTATTAAAATTATGATTATCACTATTTTTCTTAAACAAATTAATATTTTTGTGAACATAAATCAGATTTCATACATGTATTGTCGAGGGAATGACATAATATTTATTTCTTTAAACTTATTGCGTAATCCTTACACTGGCTTACTGTCCTTAGGTATCTGTTAAAAGCAATAGCTACCAGCACGATCCTAAAACGTAGGTTATAATTCTGAGACATGCGCATCTTGCTATTATTTCGTGATTTTGCCCCACATGCCATGAAGAAACTTTTTAAGGGTGATGTCACAGATTATTATAAGGGTAATGTTTTTTTTATTAAACTTTTCTGCCTTTGATCTAGATTAATAATCTGTGTTTATCCAATAATAGAAGTAACGCCAAATATGAAGATATTTTAATCGTTTACATTAAATCGGTTAGATTTTAGAGTCGTGTGTTATTGATATGACGATCTCCGTGGCGCAGTGGGCGAATAGCCGGCTAATGTTGTGACGGAACTAATGTTTGCACGACCTACAGAGATTTGTTTCAGGTCTGAATGTTTCTCTATTTATTATTAATTTATTATTTATTAGTAATTCAACAGCGTAATACAAAATATAGTACACATTTTTTTAAGTCTTATAGTAAGGCCAGAAATAGGATTACTTAATTTAACACATTTTAAATAACAATAAACAACAGTGTCAAATTTGTTGAAAGATCCCTAAAACCAACAATAACCAAAGATGAATTATATTCATAACTATGAAATGGGCCTATGGTCCACACCAACATGATCATTCACTATGCAGGCACATATGTCTACGTAATAAATAACATATTGATGTGGCTGTGTGTGTTTGTGTGTGTAAGTGTGCGTATGTTTGTGTAAGAACATGTGTGAGTGGATGTATTTATTTTGCAATTATTATAAAAAATGTATTTACAAAAAAAATGATAGCGCTGTGTGAAATGTTCAGCAATATACATATATGTATATTAGGTACGCCGTTGTAAAAACAACCTACCTGCATACAATTAACCTTAACTTATTTTACTAATCATTTTATTATTCTGATTTAGAATACGGGGGGCACACTGATAGTTTTTAGAATAGGCCTGTAAGAAAAGCAGCCGATGACTAAATTATTTAAATTTCGAAATAGAAACTCTTTGAGACTGTAGATGATAGAAGAGTGACATATCAACAGATTCAGGCATTGCTATGAGTCAAGTACAAACAGTCTTAGGTACATAAACATTTAGGCGTCAGAAAGGTTTGTAGGTACTAGATGGATACCTCATAATTTGACGGAAGATAAAAAACGCCGTCGTTTGGACTGATGTTTCAAAAGTACGGAGGTGACTCGAATGCTGTATATGACATTGTCACAGATCAAGACAATCTGCGCAATGGATGTTTCCATTCGAAGATCAAGAAGTAAAGAAGAGCAGAAGTCAAGGGAAAAATATGATACCCTCATTCTTTGGACGGAGGGGTTATTTCGCAACAATTGTCCTAGAAGATAAAAGGACTATTATAGCAGATTGGTATGTCAGTCATTGTTTACCAGTTATCTCGGAAAATGTTAGATAGCAGCGCCCAAGAAGCAGGATCCTCCTCCACCAGGACAACGCTCCAGCTTTCTCCGCCAGACGGACTATCGAATATTTGTCTATCGAAGGTATGGAGTTAGTGAGTCATCCTCCTTACAGTCCCGACCTGGCACCTTGTCACTTTTATGTATTTCCAAAAATAAAAGATAAACTTTATAAGTAATTTGTTTTATAAACCCTGAAGATGCCGTGGCTGCGTTTGAGAAAGGCGTGGAAGAAATCCCTAAAGAAGAGTGGGCCCACTGCTTCAGTCAATGGTTCCATCGCATGCGACAGTGCTTAGAAAGGAACGGAGACTACTTCGAAAAGCAATAAAAATATAAACAGGCTTCTATATCTTTCAATTTTTTATTTTCTAAAAACTTTCAATGTAACCCACGTACCTACTATCAGTATAAGCAGATCCAAGATTTTAATAATTTCAATGTCTTCTATTACGAAAAAACTTATGGAACTAAGTTATCTGCTGATAACTGTGTACTTTTTTAGAGTAGAAAAACGCGGTAGAAACACGTCACTTATTCGAGAAGTAGATTGTATGTAGATTATTATAGAAATAGCATAGGTACATACTACTTAAATACTTTATATCATATACTAAACTATACCAATATCAAATAAAAATACATACATAACAATAGAAGAAGTGATAAGGAACTATTAAGTTGCTCATTTTTGGTCGGTTTGACCGAGAAGGTGCCTATAGATTTTCAATCTGAATGCTTCCACTGAAGTAGCCTCGAAATAATTTGGTGGCATATTATTCCAGAGACGAGTAGCGGTTATGGTGTAAGAGTCAGAGTAAGTAGCCGTGTTATGCTGTGGAGTAATCAATTGGAAACGACGAGACGAAGGCTTTGAATTTGCGCAAGACAAAAAGCGGCCAAGCAGCATCAAAGATAAAAGCTCCTAAATTCTCACAAGAACTTTCTTTTCTAACACCGTATCCAAACGATGACGAAGAACGGCGTTCAAACCTATCACCTATGCCAACAATAACGAAGAAACACAACTTGAGTCACTGCATGATTTAGGTTATCCAGATAACAATGTAGTATCAAGCGATGCACAAAGTGAACAATCCATACAATCCTCAGGATCATCACGAATTATCCATAAGAAATCGAGCTTCGCAACTTCACAAGCTTCATAAGGCCCAACTGCAGCCGGCGTTCTACAAGATTACTTAACAAGGACGGCCGAAATCAGAAACCAGAGCGATCCTCTTCTCGATTTTTTCATAAATATGGCAAAAACAGTAAAGATTTTTCCTTTAGAAGACCAAGTTCACATTAAAGCTCAATTATTTAAAATGGTTAACAACGTAGAGATGAGGCTTGCGACTACTCCAATAGATCGTGTTTCTAACCATTCGACATCTGGTTCTAACGTGAGAATAGTTTCAAATGTAATGCTTAGTCCGGCACCGGCGCGTCCTCCTACACCCAGTAATGATGCGATGATTTCTAGACCATATACAAGTAATACTCGACATATTATGTCCCTGCCGTCTACAGTGGTTTCTGCTATGAACGAAACTCTTCACATTCTGCCTCTGGAACCTTCGACAGTGTATTCTCGGTCATCAACACCCAACGAAAGGCCAATAATGTCTCCACCTGACACTAGCCAATCCATTTTAGAAGATGAAAATAATGTGACACTCGGCCAATATTTATGTTTTAAATAAGTGCCTACCTAACTACCTACTATGTAACCAATTTTTAATTTTAATAAATAATTACCTTACACACACAGCAAGCCTTTCTTCTGGTAGTATAGCCTCCCTGTATGCTGTATTCTGTCTTAATAAATGTGGTTTCAGGATGTCAACAAGAGTATTAAATTTATCTTGAGTCATGCGAAAATATTGGAAGAATTTGGCATCATCATTTAGCAAATCAGGAAACAGTGTGTGATATTCTCCATGTTGCGATCTTTTCTTGAAAATATCGTGTACCCAGATATTACGTTTCCTTTTTCTAGAGTTCTTAGCTTTTTCTTCCTCTTCTTCAGCTAACAAACAAGCAATTACGATAGTTTCTTCTTCGTTTTCTTCCATTATCTCACAAACAACAGTCAACACGTACCACTCGCCACTAAAATCCGTTAGAAAGTGACGTCGGCAATCCGATCACTAGAGGTTACGTCAGAAATTTCGATCGGTGCCGATACAGTGTACGCATAGTACAAAACTGATCCGTTTGATGCGATGCGTGCGCTACGTACGATACCGATAGGTGGACGCTTACCTTTAGGAATTTTTAGGGTTTTCATTATAAATTACTTTTTATTTATAAAATAAAATAATATAATAAAACTATTTTTAACCCCTCGTTAAAATATGATTCATTTTCTCTCTCAAGTCAACTAGTCGAAAATAACAAGGACAAGATTATTGGATACAGGTAACTAACTTTACCGACAAGTATCGGCATGTAAACGGAGCCTGGTGGAAGGTAACACTTCGCTTTAGGGTTTCTTTACACCGCAAAAAATAATTGGAATCCTATTACCTACGACACAGCGACGACGTGGGGGCCTTCGTATGGCGAAGGAAATAGTACTTATCTAAAAGGTATTGGACAAAAAACAACCTCTCACCAAAACGCGTAGTGTTTTTTAACTGGGACAGTAAAGGGAAATTCGAAACCATAGCAGATACAGAGAAACTGTATGAGGAACCATTTAGTCTTTTTTAAGGTTCCGTACCCAAAGGGTAAAACGGCACCCTATTACTAAGGCTCCACTGTCTGTATGTCCGTCAGGCTGTATATCATGAACCGTGATAGTTAGACAGTTGAAATTTTCACAGATTGTGTATTTCTGTTTTGCCGCTTTATCAACAAATAATAAAATAAACTCGTCCATGAACGGTAACGTAGCAGCAAGTAACAATATAAAAGTTCTTGTAGTTCGTTGTAACTTTTTTTTATATTTGAGTTGTACTGAATGAAAGGTAAATTGCGGTTTACGTTTTATGACGTATTAAAAATAACTACTTACTAGATCTCGTTCAAACCAATTTTCGGAGGAAGTTTGCATGGTACATCATAAATTTTTTTTTAGTTTTATCATTCTCTTATTTTAAAAGTTACAGGGGGGGGGGACACATATTACCACTTTGGAAGTATTCGCGCAAACTATTCTGTTTAAAAAAAAAATATATTAGAAACCTCAATACCATTTTTGAAGACCTATCCATAGATATGTATGACATAGATACGTATCACGATACGTAGACACGTATGGGTTTGATGAAAAAAACATTTTTGTGTTTCAGTTCTAAGTATGAACCCCAAAATTTATTGTTTTTTTCCTATTTTTGTTTGAAAATCTTAATGCGATTCACAGAATACATCTACTTACCAAGTTTCAACAGTATAGTTCATATAGTTTGTAAAAGTGGCTGTGACATACGAACGGACAGACAGACAGACATGACGAACCCATAAGGGTTCCGTTTTTTGCCATTTAACTACGGAACCCTAAAAACACGAACTGTATAGAGTTCGTTTCACATGTAAAATTAATTCTATTGTGAAATGAACTCTTTAGGGAACTAATAACAGTATGTAGCATAAACGAAAATATATGTAACTTATAGCATAGACAACACTACCGCTTAGGCAATAGCACTCCTGTCGTGGAACAAACTTTACTGCCTTCCATCACGGGTAAAAGATTCTGTTTATGTATGTATAAGTAAATCTCCCAGAGCGCACCTGTAGGTAAATCTATCTCTTATTGCCCACCCTAAAGAAAACTCTGTTGGGGGGAAAAATCGGGATACGCATTCGGGCGACGCGACGACGTCAACGCGTACGCAACTATTTTAATTTCGCCGCGGATCGCGATGCCTAATTTAGAGTATTTATTTTGGCGTAGTTCGCGTGTGGTCGGCATAACTTAATTTTGGCGGGAAAACTCACAGCAGTTGCTGACGGCCGGTCGGTGCAGCCACAGCTGACGACGTAATCGGAATACACAAAAGTTTATAAAGAAAAGGTGGAAGGTGGCGTGTGGACTTGGATAATGGTAAGTCCGCTTTGCATTAAACAGTGAGTTTTTTGAAGGAGCTGTGTGGTCAAAATATTAACAGTTACAGATATAGGGTTCAGTTACAGAAATGCTTAATAGCCACATATATATTTATATATAACGACCTCCGTGGCGCAGTGGGCGAATAGCCGGCTGAGACGCAAGAGGGTTCGATTCCCGCCGTAACAAATGTTTGCATGATCTACAGATATTTGTTCCGGGTCTGAATGTGTGTCTAAATATTATACTAGCTGACCTGCCTCCGGCTTCGCACGCATGGTTTGTCAGTAAAAACATTAACCTCCTTCTGCGCAGTTGGGTAAAAAGTAACCTATGTTACTCAGGGTGAATGTACCTTTCCAATGGTGAAATAATTTTTGAAATCGGTTCAGTAGTTTTTGAGTTTATTCTTTACAAATATACACACACAAAAATACAAATATTTCCTCTTTATAATATTAGTATAGATATATAAGTATGTATTTACAAAAAAAAAGTATATAAGTATTCTATCAGTTATCTGTTTCCCATAATACAAGCTCTGCTTAGTTTGGGGCTAGATAGCGCTGTGTGAAATGTCCAGGAATATTTATTTATTTATATATATATATATATATATATGTATATATAATTTTTATTTATATATATAATATTTATTTATATATTTACAGATAACAGATAACTGATAGAATACTTATATACAAAAACCCTCGGCAAATGCGAGACTGACTCGTGCATCGAGTCAAATCAACGATTTTCGGATATATTCCTTTATTTATGCTGTGAGAGAGTCTATGTTTAAATTTATTTGCGAGTGTAAAAAATGCTGTATTTTTTTACTGCTTTGACTTAGAAGTTTGGATTTTTTTACGGCTCCAAGGTTTTTTACGGATCGTAGACATCAGTCAGTATTTGATATGGATTACAACTTAATACGCGTTCCTGAGAAAAAAGATCTTGACTTATAGACAGACAGACGGACAACGAAGTGATCCTTTAAGAGTAAGAATAAGAATGAAGTTTATTTCACCAAAAAGAACATGCAACTTACATACTAAATTTAAAACTAAAAACAAACAAAAGCCAATAACAGTACATCATAGTAATAAAATCAGATACTTATATCATAATTAAATGTAGGTCATAATGTAGGCAGAACCACAGACCAGTATAAGCAAAAATCTATAAATAAAAAATGATTACTTATACTAATATGTGGTAGGACATAATGTAGGTAGGTACGTGGATAGTACTTTCCTATGTCGAGAGAAGCTCCATCCACGCACCCACGGAAACGTAAATTCTAAAACGATAAGTACCTACCCAGAAGTGAAAATAATTTCAAAAAAGTAGATAAGTATTGATTGGGTGAACACTCGGATTCCCTGTGCCGTGAGCAGCTAGTTTCTTCCAGGGGTAATAAAAAATACTAAAAAGGATTACTAGAGTTCCTTTATTCAACCCACTTCAAAAAGGCTCTCAATTCGGCTGTATGTTTGTTACTAGATGTTTCCGCCAATTTTAACCTATTTCTATGATTCTTTTTTTATTCTACAGGACGTACCTCCAGGGTGGTCCCATATAAGTTTGGTACGGATCTGATGATAGAGTACAAAGTAGAAATCGAAACCTCGTCAACAGATGACGCATCGAGATCTAATAATTGTTTTGGAAATTACAAGGGAATATCTATTTGGGGAGCTGTCAGTTTAACTGATCTGGATCATGGGATTTGAAGATACGTACATTGACTTCGACAATACTTTGAAAGACATAGACCTTCATAACGACAAACAGTTCGTGTACCGCATTGGGGGTATTGTATTGATGAGCACTGGATGTCAACTGTCAGTTGATCAGACCTTGTGCTTTGAAGATACCTCACAGAATTTCTAAACGACAAACAATTGTCGACCTCGGTAGCGCAGTGGGCGAATAGCCGGCTGAGACGCAGGAAGTAGCGGGTTCGATTCCCGTCGCGGAACAAATGTTTGCATGACCTACAGAAATTTGTTCCCAGTCTGTATTTAAAAAAAATTATATAAGTATCCTATCAGTTGTCTGGTTCCCATAGTACAAGTTCTGCTTAGTTTGGGGCTAGATAGCGCTGTGTGAAATGTCCAGCAATATTTATTTAATTCATGTATAACAGAAGAGATCACAGGCAAGTTAACACGTGCTCTATTTCTGAGTTTTCAGTGTAAATATTCCAGGTAACTTTGAAGTTGTTAGATACAGACGTTAGATTTTTGTAAAAAGTAAATTAATGTTATTACACTAGCTGACCCTTTTTTTACCATGGGAAATTGCTTTATGCATGTCCTCCGACTCAGGGAGAGCTGAAGGGGTCTGTTTGACTCCCCGTAGATTAACAACCAATGGCATACCGACTAAAAACCTACCGATATTCCTTCATTCACCTCAGAGCCAGTGCATCATCAAACCGCCCATCAAGTGAATGAGTCGATGCTGCACTAGCACTTGACAGGGTGACGGGGTTAGGGTTGGAATACTAGCTGACCCGCCGAACTTCGTACCGTCTTGACATGCATATGACGCGGGCTGCCAATATACGTCAATCGGCCATCATTAGTTGCATGTATGTATGAGAAAATTATTTTTCTTCATAATTTCTTTTTGCGTGATTTTTTTGGTATTTTAATAGTGATTTTGCTATTCGGAGTGGAGACAAATCCAACAAATCAAAGATCATCAACTTTATATTAATTTGATAAGAAGTCGGATAGATTTTGGTAGTTATTTATATGACAACAGTGCCAATGCACATACCTATAAAGTAGATAAAATCCAAAACCAGGCTCTCAGAATTATAGGTGGATTTATAAAGACAACGCCAATTCATGTCATGGAGAGTGAGGTCTGTGTACCTCCATTATTTCTAAGAAGTTTTGTCTTAAAGCAAAATCATGGACAAATGGTTTGACTTTAAATTATTTAAACTCAATTAATACTCATTTTAGTAATAGATACTGGGTAAATAAGAAGAGATTTTTATTAATGAATACATATAACTCTGTTAAAGATGAAAAAATTGCATCTTCAAATCGTCTTGAAATGTATTTACTAAGTTTATGGCCGTCTAATATTAATAATATTCAAAATGTAATTCTAAATAATCTAGAATGTGTGCAAAGTGCTACAAGAAATTATGATCATAATCTATTAAAACATGAGATACTCTGTGAATTAGATGAAAAATATAGGAATTGGTTTAAAATATTTACAGATGGGTCAAAATGCACTAGCGCATCTCGTGCAGCCTTTATGATTCTATTGGGAAACTTGGAGAATGCTATAAAAATGCATCCACGGTATCTATTATGACGATGGAGCTATTTGCTATATCGGAGGCACTGAACTACATAAAACGCTGTGTTGACCCTTATTTGAACATAGTGATTTTCTGCGATAGTAAAAGTGCCTTGCAACACATTTCTCGTTGCACATCGGGAAATCGAGGTATATTAGTGGCGTATAACATTATTCGAAAACTGGAAGATTTTAATCAACACAAAGTTAAAATTGTATTGCAGTGGATTCCTTCACACATTGGACTGTCTGGCAAAATCAGCTGTTGTAGATGGATCAGAAATATATATTTTACCATCATATCGACGATGAGGTACCAATATCTCCTATCTCAAAAATGTCAACTTTACAGGAGACGAAAAAAACGTCTCATTTTTTTATTTTATCAAATGTTACGGTTTTATCCATTTAAATATTCTGATTATTGGAATAGAAATATGGTGTGCTATTTGTTTTTATTCTAATACTACCATTTACAGAGTTAGAAGAATATAGAAGGTATTGGTTTCATCTAAATTAAATCATGGAAATTTTAAGGGATGATAGGAGGTATTAGTAAAAGTAAAATGACATCAAAATTTTAGTTTTATTTATTAATTACCTGAGTATTGTCTCTTATATACTAGCAAATATTAGTCTCACTTAAAATTCTGATAGAAAAATTATAAATTAAATTATATAATTAATTATATATAATAAATTAAAACATTTCAAAAACAAAAAATTGCACTTCTGACAAATAACATAATTTTTTAAAAAAATAACAGTAAGAGAACACTTTAATCTTAATAGTAAAACAATCACATATTTTTTTCCAAAGTTTGGCAATCGGAATTATACCCGTAGATATTATTTTTATTTGTAAAACTAAAAACCACTAAGCAAAACTTATCCATTTCGTCGCAAAATTATTATCCATTTGGAACCTTAGTCGCATAGAATAATCTAACTTGTCAAGCTTCTTAACAATAACATTCTAACTTCATACTTAGCTTTACAACAACCAAAATAAAAGTTTAAACATAACCTACATAGTTTTGTAACAATCATAATAGATATTCAAACATTTAAACTGAAGTTAAATAATCACATTTCTTTGGTAATGTTAGGGCAATAGGTAGGTTAAAGGTAGATACTTAGAAAACTATAATCAACAATCAGTCATAACTTTTAAGTAGAGTATGGCAGAGAATCATAAAAATTGTGACAATCACTAGGCAAAACTGATTTTAGCTGTTGCAGATGGTTGAACTTGGTAGTAGAGATTGGTATCTTATTGAAACGAAGTTGAGGATAATTTACCTCACCAAGTAGCTTTGGTCTCTGTGGGAGATCAGTCCATTCTCCATCATAGCTTAGTTTCACTTTTAAAGTCATGTCTGGGCTATAAAGAATTGTTCTTATGTCAACGACTTGCGGATCGCCAGCTCTCCTTCCAGGTCGGATGCTTTTGTAAACCCATGTCTCAGGGCTTGCATAGTTTTTAAAAAAACTGAAATCGGCTTGGATTGTTTCGTATGGTTCCTTTCTCGCTTCTTTTGTTATAGTAACATAGTCAGTGAATTTCCCTATTTTTTAGTTTCCTTTCTATTGAACTGTGAACAGAGTCACATTCCATTTGTGTGTGTCCTGGTTCCAGAAACTTTTGGGTAATGACAACGCCATGCTTTTTGGACAATTTTTATTGACTTTTATTTGAAAGCAATACCTTCTATCTCAATATATGTATGTACGTAAAAGAAAAAATAAACAATCTCAAAACTATTTGAAAGCAATACCTTCTATCTTAAATTAGCTATAAGAAAAAACAAATAATCTTATATAAAATGCTACCTTTTACTTTCCTTGAGCATGCAACGAAGGAAGCCCTGTTAAGTAACTCTGGCGCCAATTGTAATAATAAAATTTGTCATTGTGCATAACTAAAACAAACAGCATCGTGTTAGAAATGGTTTAGGTACAAACTACCTCCATTTCAAAGTTCCTTTTTTATAACACGAGGCTGTTTGTTTTAGATACTTATTAACGTTTACTTACTTTCTATTAATCCATTTGTAGGTACACAACGTATTAAACACTGTTTTCAAAGTCTTTTGTCATAAAATCGCACGCCACCACAAGTACGAGTAGGTATAAACACACCAAACCGTCCGAATAGCAACAACACAACACTCGCACTAGCAGCGAGCGGTGACCGCCCCACCCCGCCGCCGCGTCTTCGGCCGGTACTCAATTTGATTTGCTCTCATTCATTCTCTGCAAGCCAAAAGCCAATAGATGTGGCCGCGTTCTTCAATCAGTTGCTCATTACGAAATAAACTGTCAAGTCAAGACGCCAGATAGGAGAATAGATGTTAGATAGGAGGTTTTCGCAGCAATATTTTTTAGAAAATTTCAACTCACTAACATAGTAGATATTTCTACTTAAAGTTAGAAGGTATTCGCAGCAAAATCAGCGTCTCATAACTTAGAAGTTATTTCTATTAGTGTTTAATGGGATAAATAGTCAAATATCATGTTAGGAGGTTTTGCCAGTACACGCGAAATTGCATTTTACGTCGATTGACATCAAGAAACAGAAAATCGAAAAAAAGGTAGTTAGGAGGTATTGGTACTTCATCGTCGATATTCTGAATTACTACCGAAATATAATAGAATATGCTATGATCACTGGCGGGAATATTTTGACGAACGCTCTAAAACTAAAGGCATTTGGTATAAAATTATACAAAGTCAACCTCCTCGTTGGCCGTGGGTTTATGGGAAATATAAGTAGGAAACAAATTGTTACCGCACACAGGCTTCGTTCCGAACTTGTGCTGCTCAAGAAGTTCACATACTTAATGAGAAAGGTGTCTTCGCCTAATTGTGAAGAATGTGATACACCAGAAGATGTGCACCATATTTTGATGGAGTGTGTCCGGAACCAAGCTGAAAGACGTATGCTTCTTGTTGAGTTGGGTATAACTATTGTCAATGTTGGAATTTTTCACAGCATCTTATCGTGTCCTAACTCAACAGAAGCCAAATTGATTTATAGTTTTGTTGATTCGGTAGGTACGTAGAATGTATGCAGGTGCGTACTTGACGATAGGTACATCGAAGGGTGCACGCTTGCATCTGTTTTGCGCACTGTGTAAACTAAGTTATGTTTATTTCAACTAGGGATTTGTTTTTTTTTAAGATTGTTAAATATATGATTTTGATCATCAAAATCGGTGAAGCCGTTCTTGAGTTATAAATGGTGTAACTAACAAAACTTTGTTTTATATATATAAATTGAGTTACATAATCCTAAAAAAGTTTCCTTTATAAACTTAGCCATCTTTTTACATTTCAATGAACTTCAATGGCAATGCAGTTTGTTTCGCATTTATTCCTCCTTCCTTGCTAACGAGAACCTATGCAAAAATCTTATAAAGTTGGATTGCTAATATTTGCTAGGCAAAATACACTTTTGGAGATTCGGTACCTAACCTACCTTACTTATCTTTGACTTATGTATGTCGCTGATAATAATAATTGTGGTCCGCTTTTTGATGTAGAGCTTATGCATTTAGTAATCGACATTTCAATTCTGTTTTGTACCTGGAGATGGAACCAACCTACGGCCCACAAAGATGTTATGTGGTAACTTTAGATAAATATAAACAAGAAACTCCCTTGGTGACATTATATAAAATGTTGCATTGCTTCAATCTTTTTTCTTTTCGACCGTCGACATAACCATTCCATCCCTAAACGAAAGCATTGAAACTGCTCAAGACAGGGAGGTACCTCCTACGTTAGTCTCTATTTTAGATGCAAAGATCTTCTGGCAAAGCTTTGATGAACTTTGATTTTACGTGCACCCATGGGTCTCAGAATTGGGACGACTAAATTTAGTCCAACTTAACCCCACAAAGACTCAAGTCTGTGCGTTCACCTTTAAAAAAGCCCCCTTTTTGACAGCTTCTTTATTCCAGGACATTCGCCTCGGCATGGCCAACAACCTCTCAATCCTGGGCGTCGACATCTCTAGCGAAGTGCAGTTTAGGAGTCACTTGAAGCGCAAAGCTTCTCTTGCCTCCAAGAAACGTTGTACCTACCAAACAGATCGAAGCGGTTCTTCTAGGCGGGACAGCATCTGGTGCTCTACAAAGCACAAATCCCGCCCCACATGGAGTACTGTTCTCACATCTGGAACGGTGCACCGAAATACCAACTGCAGCCCCTAGACTTACAGCCCCAACGCAGAGCCGTTCATATCGTCAACGATTCAGTAGTATCTAAGGATCTGGAGCCGCTGAGTCTGCGCCGTGACACCGGAGCGCTCAGCGTTTTCTATAAAATTTGTGAAGGCGAATGTTCTGAAGAGATGTTCAATTTAAGCCCTGCTTCCCACTTCTACCATCGAACCTCCCGCAACCGGCAACGAGCTCAGCTTGTAACGTGTACAATTTCACGACACGCTATATGTTTAATTTAACATAACACTACACTGATAAAACACTACATACCACGACATCTAGCGACATGGCGGCGTACTAACTGCACAAACACTAGATACCACCCACAAATTATAGATGCGTGTAAGTCTCACACGGCGCGTTTCACCCGCTCGTTTCTTCCACGCACCTGCAAGATGTGGAATGACCTTCCTCCGGAGGTTTTTCCGGTGGTCTTCAACATGAACGCCTTCAAGAGAGATGTGAATAGGGTATTAAGTGGTAGGTAACGCGACTGCAGTACCACGAGTGCTGCAGGAGTTTATAGGCGGCGGTGACCACTTAACATCAGGAGGCCCGTCAGCTTGTATGTCTACAAGTTTAATATAAAAAACCCTTCCATGTTTGCACACGTTCTTTCACGTGAAGTACGCGTGTTCTTGGGTGCTTTTAAAGTATCAGTTGCAGGATTACACTTCCTATTATCGCTTATCAGAGCTATTCTGTTTTCTTTGGTGGTTCCGTAGATAGTATAAATAGGTAATATTAGTTTCGATGGTACTCAAGCAATCGGACAAGAATGGCGATAATGGTGTTTGATAAATTGATAATATACACACAAAAATTAATGGGGTTATTTTGATGAGCATAAAAATAAACTTGTGAAATGTTTACCATAGAAATGTGAAATTTATTTTGGCATGTAAAAACAAACACTTTATTAAACATATGTTGTGCTATTGCGTAATGCAACCACAGATACTGTATTGGTGACGTCTTGAAATATCTCTTGTTGTCCCTTTCTAACCCAAAACACGCAGCCATTTCCGAAAGAGATATCAAATAGGCCTTTATTTATAGATGTCGATTGCGAGAGTAGGCAGCGAGTTTTATATTGAATTAATCACCTAAACATAATCGATTTTCTGTAAAAATTTGATAATATAACGGAGTTTATTTTTCAAGAAGTCTTTTTTTATGTTTTGAGAAACCGTCAATTTGAATATCGTCGAAATATGGGTTAATTTTATGGGGCAATTCGGTTGATAGAGATAAAGCATTTAAAATACTAAAAAATTGTGTTAGAGCTATTTGTAATGCATTGAGTATGGATAGCTGCAAGCCATTATTTAGTCGGTTTCGTATTCTTCCATTGGCATGTATTACTCGTGCGCGATAACTTGGGACCTGCTAGGAATGCGAATCCCCGACCGCTTCCCCTGCACTTCCCCGATGGCGCCCGTATTGTACCGTTCGCATCACTATTTTTTACTAGGGTTTTTAGTCTCGTACTGGCCTACCTACGTCACGTAACGACGCGCTCTGGAATTCTTTTAGTTTTCGTTTGTGTTATTGTTTTGTTGTCGTAGTTTTTGTTGTTATAGTTTGTGTCATTGTTTTGTTGTTGTAGTTTTTGTTGTTATAGTTCTTGTTAAGTGTTTTTGTTATCATTAGATTAGATTAGATTAGATAATTTCTTTATTGCACACCATTAAATACAAACATATAAAAGAAAATACAATTTCAAATCATAGGTACAATGGGCGGCCTTATCGCTAAAAGCGATCTCTTCCAGGCAACCTTTGGATGGACAGAATCTATATGAACAAATAAGGACGGCGGCATAAGATTTTTTTAGAATCAGTTTTTTTTTTTTTTTTTTAAACAAGCATATATTACAATTTATAAAAAATATAGTTAATATAAAATAAAATGCTTAATTATATTAAATAATATTATCATAAAATTAATAAATATTAATATTAAGATACATAAAATATATATATATATATATATTTATATATATATTTATATATATATATTGTCATACCTACATACATAAATTATAAAAATGTATAAATAAATAAATAGCCTAGTGAGCAATGGATGACAGAAAGTGTTGTCTGACCATGTTTTTAAAGATAGGGAGAGATTTTGCATGACGAATTGAGACAGGTAGGGCATTCCAGAGTCTGGTAGCCTGCAGAGTAAAAGAGGTACTATAAAATACTGACGTATGGTGGGGAGTTTTTAATTGAAGGGTTTCAGAGGAACGTAAGGATCGAGAGTTGGCAAGGTGAAGAAAGTCAAAGCGTTCTTTGAGGTAGGACGGAGTAGAAGGGATGAAAAGGATGCTGTAAAGGAGGGAAAGGATATGCGCATTCTGGCGAAGGCGGATGGGTAACCACTTAAGTCTGTGGCGATACTCAGAAATGTGGTCGAACTTGCGCAAGCCAAATATGAATCTAATAGAGAAATTCTGGAGACGCTCAAGCTTGTTGAGTTGGTCTTCAGTTAAATCAAGATAGCTGGCGTCAGCGTAATCGAGAATGGGATGCAGCAATGTCTGTGCAAGTGCAATTTTGGTGGAAGTCGGAAGGAAGTTTCGCAGCCGTTTAAGAGAGGCAGCTGCAGCAAAGGTCTTTCGGCTTACCGCTGCTAGTTGTGGTCCCCAAGATAACTGACGATCCATGAGTACCCCCAGATTCTTGACTACCTTGCTAACTTCTATTGATGTACCGTCAAATTTCACTTCAGGTAAATCAAGCCAATCGATTTGTGTAATCATCCGCAAGCTTCCTTATTATGAAGGGTAAACCTTTGCATAGCGGAGAAAGAAACCTCGTGCTAAAAGAGTTTTTTGAAAACGAAAAACGGAACAAACAGTTTTGTTTACCTGTTGACCAGGCAGTAAAACGAACATGACGAAGATGAGATAATGTAAATAATAGATAAAATAAATGTATAAACTTAAACATTGTATTTTTATTTTATTCAAATAGTGTAAAAAAGATTAGATAAAAAGCAGCGTCCTCCCTGAGTAACATAATAAATTAGGTTAAAAAAAACAAAGACGAAGCCGCGGGCGGCTGCTTGTTATGTTCGCTTTTTTGCGGGCGGTACAAACACGCCAATATGACGTCACCGCGCTCAGGTCCCAACTTATCGCGCACGGGTAATATGTACATAAAGGATATATGCATATTTTTAAAGCCTGACTACTTCCGGAAACATTCAGATGTTCACACAAGGAATACGAGCCATAAGGACAGACTGTACGTACCTCCTTGTCGATTAGAACTTGTTAAGTGCAATGTTTATTATGCCTTTAAATGTGTTTATGTGGAAACTAAGGAAATGGTTACCTAATGGAGCAATGCATTTACGACATTAATGAATATTTAAATTATAAATTATATAGATATATTGACATTTCTTTATTGTTTATTTAATTTTGTTTTGCTATTGTTACTTTTAGACTAAAATTATATTTGACATTTTGATTATTATTCATTTTACATTGGAAATTTTGCACGCCTTGACGAGGCAGAATGTAAAGGCATTCTTGCAAATAAATGATTATGAATTATCTGTTACATAGTATAAAATGAAGTCGCTTCCGCTGTCTGTTCGCTTATATATACTACTCATATAACTACTTATAAACTACTCAACAAATTTTAATGCAGTTTTCAGCAATAGTTTAGTTTATATGTATGTATAATACATACATAGTAACTGCGAATGTAACTGTTTGTTTGTTACCTTTTCATAACTGAACGGCTGAACGGATCGTAATGAAATTTGGCAAGGAGATTATATCCTGGGGAAGGAATTTTTTTTACTAGGCTACTTTTTTACCCGAGCGCGCAAAAGGAGGGTAATGTTTTTATTGAAATACCACAGACAGACACAGACACAGACAGAATAACAGATTATATATTTTAGACAATCTAACATTCACGTTCACTTTGCATGATCGTGATAGTCATGACACGTTTTCAGACTGCGGATTAGACGTCCTCTTATCGTTATCAAGCTATCGCCAGCCATCAGGTACCTCCCCACCGAGATTGGTGTCTGGGTATCATTCGCTAAATATATATTGCTATCTATAACATAATCGAACCTTTGAGGATTTTGCGTTTTATTTTCAAGATAAAAGTTTCCATGAGCTAAAAGTGAATGAATGAATGTGTTACTTCTTTTCAGAGTTCCGGACGAAAATGTTAAAAACGGAACCCTTTCGACGCGACTTTGTCCGTCCGTCCGCCTGTTACAATACAGCTGATTATCTTAGCAACTACCTATCGGCTTGAAATTTTGAATAAATAATACAGATATTCCTCTATGGGAGTTTATATTTCAAAATTGGGTGACTAGGGCGAGTGGGGTATCATATCAGTGATTGATTTACACATTCCAAAACCATTTTATTTGGTAAAGTTTTGGAGTTATGATGAAAAATGACGAAAAATACCGTAGTTTTAGGAAAAGCGAAAAGTCTTAAAAAACCGGCCAAGTGCGAGTCGGATCTTGCACGAAGTGTTCCTTACCATTATCTATAAAAACGGTAAAAAATCACGTTTGGTGTGTATGGGAGCCCTTAATATTTATTTTATTCTGTTTTTAGTATTTGTTGTTATAGCGCCAACAAAAATACATCATCTCTGAAAATTTAAACTATCTAACTATCACGTTTCGTGAGATACAGCCGTAGCCGGGTGGCTGATCTCATGGTATCATCACAATATCACGATTCATGGTGACAAACGGACAGACAGACAGCGAAGTCTTAGTAATAGGGTCCCGTTTTACCCTTTCGGTACGGAACCCTAAAATCTGTTAATGTTTAAATAATTATTTTTTCTATGATAATTTGTTCACTTCATGGTCGGAATCACCCCGTTCATGCTTAAAATACTAGTTATTTTAAGCACAGAGTATGTACAGGGTGCGGGACAGCCTGTATTTATGTTAAAAAGTGTTAAAGTATGTATATGTATATCCGCATTTTTACTAGCATTTACATTCAATGATGAAATACTGCTTCACGTGTGTGATGTACCGATAAGAGCAAACCGGATTGAACCAGAAGGTCTGGTGACCGGTGCCCTCACTGATACGACTGGTCCAATATAGAATAGTGTTGAAAACACTTGCCTATCTACTCTCCGACCTGGATATAACTGAAGATACTTACTTACAGATTTGCTGAAGCTTAGAACACAATTCTCGAAACTTAAGCAATAAGTTTAACAAGTAACTTTTTAACAAAAATATAGCCGACTTCACATAACCAAACCAACCAAACTACTCTACCAATTTTGATTAAATTTCCATGGGATAAATCTAAAAGCATATCCTTTAAAAAAAACTATTTTTCCAAATCGGTTGATATCTAACGGAGTTACAAGCTAACAAACATAACATAAAAATTAAACAAATTTAAGACTCATATGCCGTGGGGCGCCGGCAATAGAATGTTGCCCCTCCGCTCTTGCCCGTGGATGCAGTAGGAGTCTGCTAAGGGATACCTCCGAAAGATGGGCAGCAGCGTCTTTTCGTGTTTTCAATACCTATACTGCGCTCGCCAACCCGCCTGCCAAGCGTGGCGAGTATGGCAACAACCCCCTTATGGATATAGTGCAACATAAAACCAGGCCCCGAGTCCCCGGCGGCCCCGCTAATCCTGGCTACGGTAGCAGTCACGGTAACGGCGGGGCCAGGCAACCTTTGGATGGACAGAATCTATATGAACAAATAAGGACGGCGGCATAAGATTTTTTTAGAATCAGTTTTTTTTTTTTTTTTTTAAACAAGCATATATTACAATTTATAAAAAATATAGTTAATATAAAATAAAATGCTTAATTATATTAAATAATATTATCATAAAATTAATAAATATTAATATTAAGATACATAAAATATATATATATATATATATTTATATATATATATTGTCATACCTACATACATAAATTATAAAAATGTATAAATAAATAAATAGCCTAGTGAGCAATGGATGACAGAAAGTGTTGTCTGACCATGTTTTTAAAGATAGGGAGAGATTTTGCATGACGAATTGAGACAGGTAGGGCATTCCAGAGTCTGGTAGCCTGCAGAGTAAAAGAGGTACTATAAAATACTGACGTATGGTGGGGAGTTTTTAATTGAAGGGTTTCAGAGGAACGTAAGGATCGAGAGTTGGCAAGGTGAAGAAAGTCAAAGCGTTCTTTGAGGTAGGACGGAGTAGAAGGGATGAAAAGGATGCTGTAAAGGAGGGAAAGGATATGCGCATTCTGGCGAAGGCGGATGGGTAACCACTTAAGTCTGTGGCGATACTCAGAAATGTGGTCGAACTTGCGCAAGCCAAATATGAATCTAATAGAGAAATTCTGGAGACGCTCAAGCTTGTTGAGTTGGTCTTCAGTTAAATCAAGATAGCTGGCGTCAGCGTAATCGAGAATGGGATGCAGCAATGTCTGTGCAAGTGCAATTTTGGTGGAAGTCGGAAGGAAGTTTCGCAGCCGTTTAAGAGAGGCAGCTGCAGCAAAGGTCTTTCGGCTTACCGCTGCTAGTTGTGGTCCCCAAGATAACTGACGATCCATGAGTACCCCCAGATTCTTGACTACCTTGCTAACTTCTATTGATGTACCGTCAAATTTCACTTCAGGTAAATCAAGCCAATCGATTTGTGTAATCATCCGCAAGCTTCCTTATTATGAAGGGTAAACCTTTGCATAGCGGAGAAAGAAACCTCGTGCTAAAAGAGTTTTTTGAAAACGAAAAACGGAACAAACAGTTTTGTTTACCTGTTGACCAGGCAGTAAAACGAACATGACGAAGATGAGATAATGTAAATAATAGATAAAATAAATGTATAAACTTAAACATTGTATTTTTATTTTATTCAAATAGTGTAAAAAAGATTAGATAAAAAGCAGCGTCCTCCCTGAGTAACATAATAAATTAGGTTAAAAAAAACAAAGACGAAGCCGCGGGCGGCTGCTTGTTATGTTCGCTTTTTTGCGGGCGGTACAAACACGCCAATATGACGTCACCGCGCTCAGGTCCCAACTTATCGCGCACGGGTAATATGTACATAAAGGATATATGCATATTTTTAAAGCCTGACTACTTCCGGAAACATTCAGATGTTCACACAAGGAATACGAGCCATAAGGACAGACTGTACGTACCTCCTTGTCGATTAGAACTTGTTAAGTGCAATGTTTATTATGCCTTTAAATGTGTTTATGTGGAAACTAAGGAAATGGTTACCTAATGGAGCAATGCATTTACGACATTAATGAATATTTAAATTATAAATTATATAGATATATTGACATTTCTTTATTGTTTATTTAATTTTGTTTTGCTATTGTTACTTTTAGACTAAAATTATATTTGACATTTTGATTATTATTCATTTTACATTGGAAATTTTGCACGCCTTGACGAGGCAGAATGTAAAGGCATTCTTGCAAATAAATGATTATGAATTATCTGTTACATAGTATAAAATGAAGTCGCTTCCGCTGTCTGTTCGCTTATATATACTACTCATATAACTACTTATAAACTACTCAACAAATTTTAATGCAGTTTTCAGCAATAGTTTAGTTTATATGTATGTATAATACATACATAGTAACTGCGAATGTAACTGTTTGTTTGTTACCTTTTCATAACTGAACGGCTGAACGGATCGTAATGAAATTTGGCAAGGAGATTATATCCTGGGGAAGGAATTTTTTTTACTAGGCTACTTTTTTACCCGAGCGCGCAAAAGGAGGGTAATGTTTTTATTGAAATACCACGCATGCGAAGCCGCGGGCGGGTCAGCTAGTAATAAATAAATAATATTTTTTTTAATCCAAAAAACTTTATAATTGAGTCGAACTAAACTGTATTTTACTGGTTGGGTACATTGACCGGGCCAGGTTATTGACTGGGAGGGGCCATTGAATGAGCAGGGTCGTTGAGGTTCGTAGTAACTTTTAGTAATCTGTGGCGTCGTACAATACGCTAGTTCTCTAACATTTCATCTAGCAGCATTTTGTCTATTTTCTTAACAGATTATATATTTTAGACAATCTAACATTCACGTTCACTTTGCATGATCGTGATAGTCATGACACGTTTTCAGACTGCGGATTAGACGTCCTCTTATCGTTATCAAGCTATCGCCAGCCATCAGGTACCTCCCCACCGAGATTGGTGTCTGGGTATCATTCGCTAAATATATATTGCTATCTATAACATAATCGAACCTTTGAGGATTTTGCGTTTTATTTTCAAGATAAAAGTTTCCATGAGCTAAAAGTGAATGAATGAATGTGTTACTTCTTTTCAGAGTTCCGGACGAAAATGTTAAAAACGGAACCCTTTCGACGCGACTTTGTCCGTCCGTCCGCCTGTTACAATACAGCTGATTATCTTAGCAACTACCTATCGGCTTGAAATTTTGAATAAATAATACAGATATTCCTCTATGGGAGTTTATATTTCAAAATTGGGTGACTAGGGCGAGTGGGGTATCATATCAGTGATTGATTTACACATTCCAAAACCATTTTATTTGGTAAAGTTTTGGAGTTATGATGAAAAATGACGAAAAATACCGTAGTTTTAGGAAAAGCGAAAAGTCTTAAAAAACCGGCCAAGTGCGAGTCGGATCTTGCACGAAGTGTTCCTTACCATTATCTATAAAAACGGTAAAAAATCACGTTTGGTGTGTATGGGAGCCCTTAATATTTATTTTATTCTGTTTTTAGTATTTGTTGTTATAGCGCCAACAAAAATACATCATCTCTGAAAATTTAAACTATCTAACTATCACGTTTCGTGAGATACAGCCGTAGCCGGGTGGCTGATCTCATGGTATCATCACAATATCACGATTCATGGTGACAAACGGACAGACAGACAGCGAAGTCTTAGTAATAGGGTCCCGTTTTACCCTTTCGGTACGGAACCCTAAAATCTGTTAATGTTTAAATAATTATTTTTTCTATGATAATTTGTTCACTTCATGGTCGGAATCACCCCGTTCATGCTTAAAATACTAGTTATTTTAAGCACAGAGTATGTACAGGGTGCGGGACAGCCTGTATTTATGTTAAAAAGTGTTAAAGTATGTATATGTATATCCGCATTTTTACTAGCATTTACATTCAATGATGAAATACTGCTTCACGTGTGTGATGTACCGATAAGAGCAAACCGGATTGAACCAGAAGGTCTGGTGACCGGTGCCCTCACTGATACGACTGGTCCAATATAGAATAGTGTTGAAAACACTTGCCTATCTACTCTCCGACCTGGATATAACTGAAGATACTTACTTACAGATTTGCTGAAGCTTAGAACACAATTCTCGAAACTTAAGCAATAAGTTTAACAAGTAACTTTTTAACAAAAATATAGCCGACTTCACATAACCAAACCAACCAAACTACTCTACCAATTTTGATTAAATTTCCATGGGATAAATCTAAAAGTATATCCTTTAAAAAAAACTATTTTTCCAAATCGGTTGATATCTAACGGAGTTACAAGCTAACAAACATAACATAAAAATTAAACAAATTTAAGACTCATATGCCGTGGGGCGCCGGCAATAGAATGTTGCCCCTCCGCTCTTGCCCGTGGATGCAGTAGGAGTCTGCTAAGGGATACCTCCGAAAGATGGGCAGCAGCGTCTTTTCGTGTTTTCAATACCTATACTGCGCTCGCCAACCCGCCTGCCAAGCGTGGCGAGTATGGCAACAACCCCCTTATGGATATAGTGCAACATAAAACCAGGCCCCGAGTCCCCGGCGGCCCCGCTAATCCTGGCTACGGTAGCAGTCACGGTAACGGCGGGGCCAGGGGTGCTAAGAATCCCCGGGAGACGATCGGCTACCAAACACTACGACGACCACTGGCCCTGGTAACACACAACATCCGCACTTTGAGGACAGACGAAAAGATTGTTGAGCTGGAAGAAGAAATTAGTAGATTACACTGGGACATTTTGGGGTTATCAGAAGTCCGTAGTGAGGGCGAGGACACGATATCCCTTAAGTCTGGTAACCTACTATACTACCGGGAGGGCGACCAACAGTCCCAAGGTGGTGTTGGGTTTCTCGTTCACAAGTCACTCATCAACAACATTATCACCATCGACAGTGTGTCGAGCAGGGTCGCGTACCTGACACTCAGAATATCTAAGCGATATTCGCTGAAGGTCGTTCAGGTATATGCGCCGACCTCTTCACACCCAGATGAAGAAGTAGAGTCTATGTATGAGGACATCAGTAGAGCCATACATACGAACAAAACTCACTTTATTGTTGTTATGGGGGACTTCAATGCAAAGCTAGGCATGAGAAGCGATGATGAGTTGAGAGTGGGGCAATTTGGATATGGGCAACGGAACCCCAGGGGACAGAGGCTTGCCGATTTTCTGGAGAAAGAAGGACTCTTTATGATGAATTCTTTTTTCCAGAAGCCGCCTCACAGGAAATGAACCTGGATGAGTCCCAACGGTTCCACGAGAAATGAGATTGATTTCATCTTGACCAACAAGAAACGGATATTCAATGATGTCTCTGTGATTCACAGGGTAAAAACCGGCAGTGATCACCGAATTGTTAGAGCCACATTGAATATGAACGTTAAACTTGAAAGGTCCCGTTTGATGAAATCTACGCTCCGACCCACTCGCGCACATATCCAAAACCTCGAGAGCTTTCAACTCGAACTTGCAAATCGCTTTGACTGTCTAGAAGTAGATGCATCAGTGGACGAGATCAATAACAGGTTCGTAGAAACCGTCCATACGGTGGGGTCCCAGTTCTTTAAGACCCCCCGTACCAATAGACCTCAGAAACTCTCTGATGACACCCTTAACCTCATGGCTGAACGACGTTCTTTGCAACTGCAGTCTCCCGATGATGCTCAGTCACATAGGCAGCTCAATAGAAAGATTTGGAAATCCTTGCGGCACGATATTCGTACCTTTAATACATCTCGTATTAAAGATACGATAGAGCGGAATAAAGGCTCCAAACTGTTCGCGAGAGATAATTCTATTGGGCAGAGCCGCATGACGAAGCTGAAGAGGGAAGATGGCAGCATAACGTCAAGTAAAGCGGAAGTGTTAAGGGAAGTCGAAAGGTTCTATGGACGGCTCTACGATTCGGTCACTAAACCTGTTTGCAGTGCGGCCAACGACCCAAGAGCCAAACTGACCCGACATTATACCGAAGATATTCCGGACATCAGCCTGTATGAGATCAGGATGGCCTTGAAGCAGCTTAAGAACGACAAGGCGCCGGGTGAGGACGTAATCACTTCAGAGCTTCTGAAAGCGGGTGGATCACCGGTACTTAAAGTCCTTCAGAAGCTTTTTAATTCCGCCTTGCTTGAAGGTACGACGCCAAAAGCATGGAACGGGGGCGTGGTGGTTCTGTTCTTCAAGAAAGGTGACAACGCCTTGCTTAAGAATTACAGACCCATCTCGCTTTTGAGCCATGTTTATAAGCTGTTTTCGAGGGTCATCGCGAACCGTCTCGAACGCAGGTTTGATGACTTCCAGCCTCCCGAACAAGCCGGGTTCCGTAAAGGCTACAGTACCATAGACCACATACATACGCTGCGGCAAGTCATACAGAAGACCGAAGAGTATAACTTGCCGCTATGTCTCGCGTTTGTGGACTATGAGAAAGCCTTCGATTCGATCGAAACATGGGCAGTGCTTGAGTCTCTCCAACGATGCCGTATTGACTATCGGTACATCGAAGTGTTGAAGTGTTTGTATAAAAACGCCACTATGTCAGTCCGAGTACACGAACAGAGCTCGAAGGCGATTCCCTTAAAAAGAGGCGTAAGACAGGGAGATGTCATCTCTCCGAAACTGTTTACGACCGCATTGGAAGATGCCTTCAAGCTTCTGGAATGGAAAGGACTGGGCATCAATATTAACGGCGAATACATCACTCACCTTCGGTTTGCCGACGATATTGTAGTCATGGCAAAGTCGATGGAAGAGCTCAGCACGATGCTCGAAGGCCTCAATCGAGTCTCCCAACAGGTAGGACTTAAAATGAACATGGACAAGACGAAAATCATGTCGAATGTCCATGTCGTCCCTGTCCCAGTTATGGTTGAGAACTCGGCTCTTGAAGTTGTCGACGCGTATGTATACCTAGGACAAACAGTCCAATTAGGTAGGTCCAACTTCGAGAAAGAGGTCAATCGTCGAATCCAACTCGGATGGGCAGCGTTTGGGAAACTTCGCAACGTCTTTTCGTCCAACATACCTCAGTGCCTTAAGACGAAAGTCTACAATCAGTGTGTGTTACCAGTGATGACATATGGAACCGAGACGTGGTCCTTCACTATTGGCCTTATGAATAAGCTCAGAGTCGCTCAACGAGCTATGGAGAGGGCTATGCTCGGGGTTTCTCTACGGGATCGAATCAGAAATGAGGAGATACGTAGGAGAACTCAAGTCACCGACATAGCCCGACGGATTAGCACGTTGAAGTGGCAATGGGCAGGCCATATAGCGCGCAGAACAGATGGCCGATGGGGCCGAAAGGTTCTCGAGTGGAGGCCACGGACCGGCAAGCGCAGCGTAGGACGTCCACCCACAAGATGGGCAGACGACTTGGTAAGAACAGCAGGTCGGCGTTGGATGCAGGCCGCTTCCAACCGCAGTTCCTGGAGATCAATGAGGGAGGCCTTTGTCCAGCAATGGACGTCCTACGGCTGATATGATAAAGACTCATATGGTTTTCTCATCGACACCATTGTCAGAACTGGACCAAATGGAAATCGGACCACACGGAAAGCACCAGCTTTCAAATAAAAAGAGAACCATCAAAATCGGTCAAAACAATCAAAATCACCCAGTCGAAAGTTCTGAGGTAACAGACATAAAAAAATACAGTCGAATTTTGAAGCTCCTCCTTTTTTGAAGTCTGTTAAAAACTGAAACCCGACTACGTAATATCTATGTCGATGGTAACCTATGTCACCTGGGCCCTAATAACGAATCGATTGACACCTCGTTCATCAAATTCGGATGAGTAGTTTAGACGCTACGGTGGAATGCTAAAAAAATAATCCTTCCTTTTTGCTTTGCCGTGGTCGAGTAAAAATGTAACCTATATCACACGAACTAAAGTTTTCTGTGGGGCCACCTGCCCTAACGCAGGTGACACCAAGGGCGGATCCAGGGGGTCATGGGGGTCATGACGCCCCCCCCCCCCCCCTGGGCTGGGTCCAGGACCTAGGTGGACCACTAATTGAAATTTTGAAACATATTTTTATATATTTTTGTCACAATATAGATTGTATGTAAGTACATTCAATATTTAATTAATTTAATATAATATTTTGATTTGAAAATTTGATTTTGTTATTTATATATAGATATTTTTAAGTACAGTATGTAAGTACATTTATAAAATACCTACTTTTTACTTGTATCTTTGATTCATCATCATCATCATCAGCCGGAGACGTCGACTGCTGAACATAGGCCTCCCCTTTAGATCGCCACAACGAGCGGTTGGTAGCCGTTTGCGCCCAACGGCTCCTCGCGATTCTTACTAGATCGTCGGTCCACCTTGTGGGGGGCAGGCCTACGCTGCGTCTTACAGTCCGTGGTCTCCACTCGAGAACCTTTCTTCCCCAACGGTTATCGGTTCTACGAGCGATGTGGCCTGCCCATTGCCACTTCAACTTGTTAATTTTGAGAGCTATGTCGGCAACTTTAGTTCTTCTGCGGATTTCCTCATTGAGGATTTTGTCACGCAAAGAAACCCCGAGCATAGCCTTCTCCATAGCTCGTTGAGCGACCTTGAGCTTGGTCATGAGGCCATGAGTAAAGGACCACGTTTCAGTGCCATAGGTCATCACTGGCAACACACACTGGTTGAAGACTTTAGTCTTTAAGCTCTGGGGAATTTTGGACGAGAAGATATCGCGAAGTTTCCCGAACGCTGCCCAGCCGAGTTGGATTCTTCGTGCGACCTCTTTGTCGAAGTTGGACTTACCTAATTGGACAGTTTGTCCTAGGTATACATATTCGTCGACAACTTCGAGAGTATCGCCCCCAACAACTACCGGTACGGGTGCAACATGGATATTTGACATGGTTTTCGTCTTATCCATGTTCATTTTAAGACCCACCAGTTGGGAGACCCTACTGAGGTCGTTGAGCATGGTACCGAGTTCCTCGAGCGATTCGGCCGATTCGATTCGGAGTGATATCTTTGATTATAAAAATTAAATTATAACTTCTTGTGACTTGACCACAACTATGTGACACCCCCCCCCCCCCCCCCCCCCCCGGCACCAAAGCTGGATCCGCTCTTGGGTGACACCAATGACATACCCTGGCTATCCTAAAATACTCCTAAACTCTACAAAGTAAAATCTACATAAGTCACAAAACATATTTTTTACGTTTTTAAGCCTTTAGAGAAAATGTTGAATACAGGACTCTGCCATGCTTTTTGCGCATGAAAACCTTAGACACAGCCTATAGGATAAACAAGAGTACCTACCTACTTCTGTAAAGGGATTACGTGTTTGCGTATCTAACTCCCTCAAAATAGATGCGACAAGCTGATGTATCATCAAAAACTTGCATCATTCTGCACTTGGAAATAACATTTAGTATATCGCACACAATATATCACATACCTAAATAAGCTGATACAGGGTGTCTTAGGCATGGTCAAGCGGAAGCAGGGCCAACCAATTCATTAAGAATTTATTTAGTTGGGCGGCTGATATACATCAATATTAATAATAAATATTGCTGGACATTTCACACAGCGCTATCTAGCCCCAAACTAAGCAGAGCTTGTACTCTGGGAACCAGATAACTGATAGAATATTTATATGTATACATTTTTTTTGTAAATACATACTTATAATATACTAGCTGACCAATCCGCAGCTTCGCACGCGTAGTTTATCAATAAAAACATTACCCTCCTTCTGCGCAGTTGGGTAAAAAGTAGCCTATGTCACCCGGGGATAGTGTAGCTTCCCAACAATGAAATAATTTTTTTAATCAGCCCGCTAGTTTCAGAGCTTATTCAATACAAACAAACAAACAAATCTTTCCTCTTTATAATATTAGTATAGATAAAGAAACCACCAGACCCGGAACAAATATCTGTAAATCATGCAAACATTTGTTCCGCGGCGGGAATCGAACCCGCTACCTCCTGCGTCTCAGCCGGCTATTCGCCCACTGCACCACGGATGTCGTCATATATTTGTTTACTTATTAGAACAGTCAGTAGTACATTAAATACATAATACAAAATACATAAAATGCCATGAAGGTTTTAAAAAGGTACCTAGAAAAATATATCTTTTGTAAAACATTTTTTTCGATGTGGCAATTTGAATGATAACCTATGTTTTAATTTATTTTATTATTTTGGAACGACATCAGTTATCCATTGTGTACAGACATCGTGTGAACAATATTACTGAATGTACAATCCACACCGTCATCCACATCTTACTTAACTAGTGTTTCGCCCCGAACTGAGATCTCTCGAGAATGTACAAGCCACACCGTCATCCACAGATTACTTAACTAGTGTTTCGCCCCGAACTAAGATCTCGCGAGAATGTACAATCCACACCGTCATCCACATCTTACTTAACTAGTGGTTCGCCCCGAACTGAGATCTCGCGAGAATGTACAATCCACACCGTCATCCACATCTTACTTAACTAGTGTTTCGCCCCGAACTGAGATCTCTCGAGAATGTACAATCCACACCGTCATCCGCAGATTACTTACCTAGTGGTTCGCCCCGAACTGAGATCTCGCGAGAATGTACAATCCACACCGTCATCCACGGATTACTTACCTAGTGGTTCGCCCCGAACTGAGATCTCGCGAGAATGTACAATCCACACCGTCATCCACGGATTACTTAACTAGTGGCTCGCCCCGACCTGATCTCTCGCAAGTCTCAGATTAAAACAAAAAAATATTATTTGTTATCTTTGATTATCAAAATAGTGCCACGAAATAGATTACTTGACCTACAGTTTCATTCAAATTAAAAGTAACGGAAGTTCATGTAATGTGATATTCTTTTTTGGGGTACAAGTTGCAGTTATTTTGGATTTCAGACTTTTGCCTATATTTGTATCACATAAGCTATACGCATACCAAATCACAGCACTGTGAGATCACTGGTGTACCCTGTGAATTTTGTCAAAGTTCAGTTTTTATTATGGCTAATAACTCGAAAACTAAAAGTATTTTACTAAAAATAAAAACGGAGTCTAAATTTACTAATGAAGACCTTTCATTTGACATCCAACTTGACCTAATAGTCTCATTTTAATTTTTTTTACCCTTCCTGAACCAATACCAATATCTCAACAACCCCCCAATAAATTTTGCTCATTTAAGCTCCGCGCAGACAGAGTGCGTTCTGCGTTCGTCCATTCTGCGTTCTGCGTTCTGCGTTCTAGCTCACACAGGAGCCGTTCAAGACATTTCCGTTCTATTTCGCGACTCTCTGCACGTGAAACATGTCTCTCGAAAGTTCATCTTCCGAAGATGAAGCCTTGCTTTTGTGGAGTCTAGAGGAGTCAAAAAAAAGAAGAAAATATTGGGTACACCCTATCAACACGAAACGAGATAATATGGGAGATTTTAGTATTCTTATCCCTGAGCTGCTTCAAGATGAAGAGAGATTTTATATTTATTTTCGAATGTCAATAAATAGCTTCAATGAGTTACATGACTATGTAAAATCTGAAATAGAAAAACAAGATACCAATTGGAGAAAAGCTATATCTACAAAAGAAAGGCTGGCAGTATTTTTAAGGTATGCAGTGTTTATTTTTCTTAAGTAGCAAAAAAAACATAACAGTATAAAATTGGTACAAAAATTACAAATCAGTTAATGAGCGTGCCATTGCCTCATAGAACTCGGTGCATTTTGTGAAGTTGAATCCGACAGTGTTTGAGGAGCACTGGTTTGAAATGTAGTGTTGGGTAGAAGCACCTGAGAAGGTATTCCGTCGGACTCAGATGATGCCTGCAACGACGGGCTGGATTGAAAAGCACCGACAAAATCTGTTCTACTTGCAACTGATGGTGGTGCCATTTGAGTACCACTGGAACTTTCACTTTCCTTTTCTAGTTCGTATCAGGCAAACAAAGTCGCTATTTCTAATTTAATCATACTCTGTGTTCTATTCGGGAATTTCTTGAAAGATTGGGCATAGCTCAAAAAAAATGATCCGCTTCATCAAACTTAATCTTTTGCTCATTTTTTTTACGAAGGTAATCTAATACTGTATTAGTTGGCTCATCATTATTTTTTGCCCTCCTCTTTCTTACTACAGACCGAGGATTTTCTGCCAGTGTAGTTTCAGAATTTTGCGACTAATTACGAGAAAAATTTTAGTCAGCTTCTGTGCTCGAATCCTGGTTCTCTTGTCTTCTTGAATTCGGGTTGTCTTCTGTGGTATTTGTTTGAGAATCAGAGTTCACGTTCAGTTTGTCTATTTTTATTGAAATCATCTAAAAATCTCAGCAATTCAGCCCATGGCCAATTTTTATACTTTTTGTATGCTTGACCCGAGGAAACCGCAATACTTTTCTTATGCTTGGCGCAGTTATCCTTCAGCGCTTTCCACTTCGAACTCCAGTAAACACCTATAAAAAAATATACGTTTCAGATACCTTGCGACAGGAGACAGCTACAAAACCATTGGTCAATCATACCGTATGGGATTTACAACTGTTGGTACAATAGTCAAAGAAGTGAGTCAGGCGATTTGGAAAGTTTTACAGCCCATTTATATGCCTTTCCCTACAGAAGCAACATGGAAGCAATCTGAAATTGGATTTAATGAGAAATTGAGATTTCCAAACTGTATTGGTAGTATAGACGGAAAGCATGTCGCCATAAAGTGTCCATCTAATACTGGAACGTTACATTTCTGCTATAAGCAAAAGTGTTCCATAGTTTTGCTCGCTATAGTTGATCCAAACTACAAATTTATTTTTATTGACGTGGGTAGCTATGGAAAAGAAAGTGATAGTACAATTTTTCAAAGGTCTCCTTTCTATAAAAAGCTTGTTAACAATCAACTGAACATTCCTGGACCAAAGCCCTTACCGGGCAGACATAATCCAATGCCTCATGATTTTATAGGTGATGGCGGTTTTAAACTAGAAACATTTTTAATGAGACCTTTCGCTATTGATGTCGAGGATCAAAGAAAGCGAATTTTTAATCAAAGGCTTAGTAGTGCAAGACGTATAGTTGAGAGTACCTTCGCTATTTTGTCTCAAAAATGGAGATCAATTCTAAAAACATTTGAATTAGACGTAGACACTACGGTACATGTAGTTAAGGCAGCATGTTGCTTGCATAATTATCTCTAAGAAAAAGGTGAACTACAAATCAATGACGAAGATAGTGTGCAAAATGGTCATGCCTTCAGATCATTAGTGCCAACAAATAGCAGAACCAACTTAGCTGCATATGCAGTTCGCGAAGAGTTCATTTCCTATTTTAACTAACCCCGCGCCGATTTGTAGTTCACCTTTTCTATCTAATAAATTAGATGACACGAAGAAAAAAAAATAAAAAAATTCATTACCTACCCTCAACTCGAAAAAAATATTATAACATACAACTTACATAAAAATAAATAAATACAGCTAAGTTTTTTTCGAGAATCACCCCTTACCTGTTTTTTTACCTTTGTATTTCTTAGTAAATAAATATTAAAATAAAATAAAATGTTTTTTACTCACCATCTTCAACGCCCATTTCCGTAGCTATTTCAATCCACGCCCCTTTTATTTTGGGACGATTTTTGTAGTCCCTATGGCTTAGATCGTACAAAAACTGCCTTCCGCTCACCAATTCAAACAATTTTTCTATATCGACGCTCGGACCAGCCATAGCGAGAACGCGAGTTCTTTGTATTTCTGAGCAGAGAACGCGAGAACGCAAGCGTTCCGAATGACCGCCGCGGTCTGACTGCGTTCTGTGTGCGCGGGCGCTATAGATCCTTCGCATTACAAAGAACGCTGAACGCAGAACGCTCTCTGTCTGCGCGGAGCCTTAGTCACACCAAAATTGTGCCATCGCTACCTATGTATCAAATTTCACGATCGGATCAACGCTACGAAAGTTATCCTCGGATAAACCAACATACATACATACAACGCCGATTTGCCCAAGTTGATAAAGAGATCTCGCTTCGCTCGATCAATTATGAAATTCATAATTCCCTCAAGTCTATGTTGCAGATTTACATTTAAATGCTAATCATAGAGTATATTGTATGGGGAAAATAATATTTCTTAACTCTCTGTCCGATCGCACTTGACGGATACCCCTTATATAGTCCTTCATTAAATTTAGCGCTATCAGAGGCGAGTAGACGACAAACAGCAAGCGATAAGGAACCGGTATAAAGCAGATCACCAGCCGGCCGCAGGGGGCCGCCGGCACACGCACACACGCAAACCTACTTACACATTGATAACACTATCAGCTTCAAACCTGACAAAGTAAAGAATGACGAGGGGTTTTGTTCACGAGGATTACTGGTCTGTTTATCGTGGTTATATACGAGTATTTGCGATGCTTTTGAAGAGGATCAGCCGTTTGACGTCAGGCCATCAGCTAGTTTTGCACATCATATGTCTCTCCAGATAATATTTGAATCATTCGAACGAAACGTTATCTATATTCTAATACCTGTGCAACTTCATAGAAGAAAAAAAAAACATTTATTCATTCCACCGCAAGAAACAAAGGAAACAAAAAATAGTAGATTATTAACCAAGGGGATAAAACAGTGTCTTCTGTCGCGGGTGACGATTTAAATCACGAGCGTAACGAAGGACTCGATGTTTACTCCCGAGCGTAGCGAGGGTGTTAAAAACATAAATCACGAGCGAAGCCAGGAATTTAAGACGAGTCCTGAGTGTAGCGAGGGATTTAAGTTCACCCAAGACTAAGACAGCTTTATCACCGAGGAAAATACTCTACTTTTCGTACCATTTGCGAAAAAATTAACACAATAATAATATGAAATTATTATTACGTTTATGTATTTGTTGAAGAAAACCAAAACGCGGCAAATTCCTAGACTAATATTTTTTGTCGGAAAAGCAAAGGCATCAAGCTCATACGGCCTCGTCGGTTTTCGTAATTTTATTTAATATTTAACATAACTGCATAATAAATGCGTATTCCTTTTTCAAAAAGATGTATAATGCTTTATATACAAACTTAATGGTGTAAACACAGATGTAGTGCAGTATAAATTTCGGTAAGTATTCCAAATTTAAATCACATTCTCCCCCTAGAGGATGAATGAAATTCAGTACAATGTTCTTTCCCTGTTTTTAACAGATTAAAAATGACTATTGTTATGTTCGCTTTTTGTGGCATAGAATGTCACTTTATTGAGCAAGTGGTACGAAAACACCATTACTTAATACTAAAATTGCAACTAGTTAGTTGCAAGTTGAAATACGTTCTCAAGTTGCAAGTTTTGTACCGATCAATCGGAGCGCTTTCTGTCTTTGAAGGGAATGCGAATCCATTAGCCACGAGTGCTTCAACAGTAGTTTTACAATGCCTGAAGCCGATAGTAATAATAGATTTAAAACACATCCAGCGACCAAAAAGATAAAACTATAAATTATTTGGCTTGGATACCTATATAATCTGTGGTCTGTGGCTACATTAGGTAGACGCATGCATATCATTGAACAACGAATGTACTACATGTAGCGCTATACTTATCAATAGATATAATGTCCCAGAATAATCTCAATATTTTATAAGCACTGTTCCCTTATCAAGTCTAGACATTGATACAGTAATCTAAAGCCCTATAGATTGATCTAAAAGTAAGATCTTAGAAACGTGAAATATGTTGAGTTTAATTCCAGCACATCATAGTATTAAATGGATGGAAGGTCAATCGTTCTAAAGCAGTCGTGTAATAATGTCCAAACATTGCATTGTTTCCTTGCTATGATACTTAGGTCTTCCTAGATTGTTCCTTTGACTTCCCTCAGTACCCGGATGTAAAGTAGGTGTTATTCACGTATAGTAGCTACCTAGGGCAGTGATTCCTAAAAGGTGGTCCCCGGAACCCTGGGGTTCCGTGGATGGGTCACAGGGGTTCCGCGGTCTGTCCGAGAGTTAAAGTTGGATTGTACTTAAAGATGAATACCCAGCTATCGTTGAGAAAGCTGTCCTGGCTCTGATTAAGTTTGTGAAGACTTACCGATGCGAGATTGGTTTGCGTTCAATTGTCAGACATAAAGCCTAATTTTACGGCTATTATAAGAAATAATGTGAAAAAATTTAATTCTTTACAATAAATTATTACCTAGGTACATTGTATTTCTTTGTTACAATATATTATTTGCAATACTTATAACAATTATTTTCATTTATAATTTGTTCATTCTTCGAGTTTAACATGATTATATTCAAACTACAAGGTAAACACTTTAGTAATCAAAATAGCCAGCTAGGGTTCCGCCAAAAAAATATGATCAATTAAGGTTCCATGGCCAAATAAAATTGGGAACCTCTGACCTAGGGTAATACCTGCTTTTACACCTAGGTGTTCCAAATGGTTCAGCCGCCGTGTACAACACCGTAATCAAGACAAAAACTTCTAAACTAATCCATCAGGCACTACAACCCTACGAAAAAGTATTGGCGTAATCTTTGACGGGTTAATTAAGTGAAAGTATCTCTACCTATCTACCTATCTCTACCTTCCTCTATAGGGAAAGGATATTGGCATTCAAGCATGGTCGAAATATCCATTATGGACGACCACTTAAAACACAATTGCATAATATTTCCTCTTCAAACCCTACAATTTATCTACAAAGATACGTTCAAAACAACGAAGCTGGAAGGCTGAAGTAATGAGTTGGTAAACAGAACCAGTAAGAGGTCGCTTCGCACCGACACGATATCAGTCACCTATTGAACCGCGGTCTATCGTACCGGTAATAACTGGACAGCGGCCGAGCCAAGCGGCTTCTGATAAGCAAACACGAGCCAGACTAACTGACCGGCATGCCTCATCTAAACAACAAAATCACCAGAACAAACACTAAATTTTACCTATTTCACTAATCACACCAAAAAACGCTAAACAATCCTTCTGGAATACAAATGTTGTGTAGTTATGAAATGAAACGGCGAAATTACATGTAGAATGTTCGCAGGGGACGTGTTCTTATCAGCGCGATGCCGCGTTGTCACACCGAGACGTCTCATAAGTAGGCGAGCAGAGCTCGGAGTATCATTGTCCGTCGCGACCGCGGGGTGACCACAACTAAGCCATATTAATATATTTCAAAGCAATCAGTTTTCAAATGTTGGTGTTTCCGCATTGGAGGCCGGAGTTGCCGAATGGGGGATGTAGGGTGCAAACATGGATGCCGGCTGAACGATTCGCTCCGTATTTGGCCAGGCCCGTGTCGTTGCCATGGCTACCACCGCAGGTGCGAATTTAACATTTTCTAGTTTTGCATCATAGCCCCCTAGTGGATAACCTGAAGGATATCCAACATGCGGGTTGAGGTCGTAAGCCTGTTTCATATTTCATTTTAACTGGATTTTTTGTCATCGTAGAAAACCTGTCGGTTGTAGACAAAGGTATTTCCCAAAACTCTCCAATACTAAAATGTTTTTATACTTATTTAAATGCTTTATCATGATTCGTGATATTTTTACAGTTCATCGACCTATCTTTACGTCTCTATTTGCAACTGTTTATTTGCGCTTGGAGAGCATGATGCTCTCGAAGCGCAAATAAACAGTTGCATCTTATCAATTGCATCATACTAACAACAGCTTTCCTTGCAGTTGGAAGACGATGATTCATCAGGTGGTTCATCCCCTGAGAGGAGTGAGGACCCCGAGGGGGTTTGCGGGTGGCGCGGGTGCGGGGCGAGGTTCCAGAGCGTGGCACGCCTGTCGGCGCACGTCGCACGCACACATGCGCACGCGCATGCTGATGGACTGTTTTACTGCGGCTGGAGGGGGTGCGCTAGGCCGCAGAGAGGATTTAATGCGAGGTATGTAGTTATTGGATAAGTGTTTCAATTGAATCGTTTTTAATGTGAAATTATAGGTAGAGGTTTCCCCCGAAAACATGCGATTAGATGTGATACAGAGCGAGCGGTAATCTCGAGTGTTTAAATTAGATAAAAATAGTTAACTTATTTGACAACTAGCATTATTTTTGCAGATTATTTTTTAATGCGCAAATCTGAGTTTTTGCATTTTTAATAAATATTTTTCTTTTTTCTATAGATATAAAATGCTAGTGCACGTGCGCACACACACAAACGAGCGGCCGCATACATGCAACCAATGCCACAAGAGTTTTTCCAGAGCTGAGAACTTGAAGATTCACTTGCGCTCACATTCTGGCGAGAAACCATATGTTTGTCCTTATGAGGTAAATAAATCAATATTTCTAGATATTTCACACAGCGCTTTCTAGCCCCAAAGTAAGCAGAGCTTGTACTATGGGAACCAGGTAATTGATAGAATACTTAAATACATTTTTTTTTGTAAATACATACTTATAGTATAATAAATATTTGATGAAATCATATAAAAATTCCAAGGCCGCCTGGGGATCTAAAGAAGACATTATGAGTATTTCATATTTTAAATAGGGGTCATTTAATATTTTGTAGTTATGAATTTTAGGGAGAAAGGATATTTTTCACATTTTCTGACTATAAAATAAAATCATATCGAAAATTTGCTTAGTACACACGGCTACACATCAAGTTATAAATGTCTAGTATAAGCTGACCTCGCATTGTGTAGGTTTTTCGTAGAATGAGAGATCAACTTATACTGGAAATATATAGCTTGATGTGTAGCCGTGTGTACATATAATTTCGAATGCAAAAAAAAATTATCTAATTAAGAAACGGAACAATCTATGAAAGATATCTTTGTTACTTGCAAAATTCTGTACGGTTTTTTTTGTAATTCTTGTCTAACAGTAGTTTCTTGATCAACAGGGTTGCGGCAAAGCCTATTCAAACTCCAGCGACCGCTTCAAGCACACGCGAACACACGCCGTCGAGAAACCCTACTGCTGCAAAGTACCTGGCTGCAACAAGAGATACACAGACCCGTCCAGCTTGCGTAAACACGTCAAAACCTACAAGCATTTCACCACCGAACAAACCAGAAGACAATCCTCGGATTCGGACACTTTCTCCCAGAAAGAATACAGTGAGCGCTTATTCAACACTTCACCAATCAACGCACGAATGGTCTACCCGCCTAGTTTATCGCCAGTCGCCGTTGAAACTCCAGTCAGATACGCTCCTAATGAACAAGTCACATACATACGACCAAAACCAATGTACCCTGTCAGAGTACCGACAGACGAAATGTCCCATATAGAGTACAGTCAGACGTACGAACACGCGTACAGAAACTACTACTCTAACATTAGTTATCCAGTATTGAGGCCGTCGATCGATGAGAAAGTATTTACACATAAGGAAAGGCTTGAAGAGATGTCCTTTATAAACGCAGGACGTCCAGATGAAGATATGCCTTTGAATTTAATATGTAACAAGAGGTTGGAGTGCAGGCCTATTGAGGAACTAGTCAGACGCACAGATTTGCCTTTAGATTTAAGTACTAAAAGTTAGTTTTAATAAATAAGTGTAATATATTTTCACAAGCTTTCATTTAATTTATAGAAGCGAAGCACATAATCAAACGCTACAGCTTCAAAATATGACTTAGGAAACCGCTGAATCAATCAACATTGCCCGTAAATAAATGAATACATAAAATGATGCTGGACATTTCCAACGGCGCTATCCAGCCTCAAACAAAGCTGAGTTTGTACTATGGGCACCAGATAATGTGATAGAATATTTGTAAATTAATACATACATATAATATAAAGAAAAACACTCAGACTCGTAATAAATATCTGTAGATAATGCAAACATTTATTCCGCGGCCGGAATTGAACCCTAAACCTCTTGTGTCGCAGCCGGCTCTTTGCCCACTGCGCCACGTAGGTCGTCAAAAGATATATTATTATTTGCCTTTGCTGCAAAGACAAATAATATATGTGAAGGACGTAGCGTTCGTAGAAATTCAGTACTGGAGCCTACTCCATCAAATCAAATATATCGGAATTTCTTTTTAATTTTTCGATACATACGAACTCGTAAAACTGACATAGCTAAGAATCACCCCCGCTAAACCAGCTTTTTATTATATAAAAACCATGTCCATTTGGGAACTACGATGCCACAAACAGACATAGCAGTTAAAAAAAACCCGGCCAAGTGCGATCTATAAAAACGGAAAAAAAATCACGTTTTTTGTATGGGAGCCCCCCCCCCCCCCCCCCCCCGGCCCCCTCCCCTAAATATATATTTTATTCTGTTTTTAGTATTTGTTTTAGTATAGCGGCCAAAGAAATACATCATCTGTGAAAATTTCAACTATCTAACTAGGTATCACGGTTCATGAGATACAGCCTGGACAGACAGACAGCGGAGCCTTAGTAATAGGGTGCCGTTTTACCCTTTGGGTACGGAACCCTAATAAAATATTGTAACGGAAATAGTTTTTGGTAATATTATGTAAGTCAAGGTGTCCTTGGCAGCAGCCTCATTTTAATAGCTCAGACTATGACTAATTAAAACAAAGCTCCTCAAATATTAGCACTAATGTGTACCATTCATCGCACTCAGCACATCTTTATCAATGATCAAACAGTCGTGACAAGACGATTAACTTCCTATCCGACTGACAAATACAATGAGACAAAGCTGGGGCAATTCACCAAGTATATTGAGGAATAAAATGTTGCACAACTTTGCACAATATTTAAGTAGCCGAGACGTTAAGAAATGTTGTGGTTTGCCACTGGTTCTTAAAACTTAAATAACTAGTGGTTCGCCCCGAACTTAGATCTCGCGAGTCTCCCAAAACAAAAAAAAATATACATTATCTTTGACTAATAAAATAGCGCAACGAAATATACTTACTTGACCTACAATTTTGTACATTCAGTGGAAACCATGTCAACATATATGTTAGAATGTTAGTATGAACAAGACTGTTAAAAACAAAAATACAAGTAAATTTACATAAATCCTTATTTATTGTATGATAAAACCACTTATACAAACATTCTCAGAGAAAAAGGAAACAATAAAAGTTACGTACATAATCTTGAAACAGTTCTACGCTCCAACGAGTTTGGACATTCCTTCGGCGATGGTATTCAGTGCGGAGAGGTCCTTGCGCGCTGTGTCTAGGAGGTGAGCCATACCACGTTGCTGGAGAGTCAGGAATTGCTTCACATCTTCCTGTGAACCTGTGAAAACCATATAGTAAGGTAATTAATTTTTCAATGTTTCAATAATTTATTCAAAATTTTATGAATGAAAAAAATTAAATTAAAAATGTGGTGTGGCTGTGTCATGTACACGGCCGTGTGTTGTACGTGAATACGTGTACGTAACAGATAATATTTTCTATATAAAATATAAATTACGCTATTTTATGTATGATATAAGTTGTATGTCATATAAGTGCACATGTTTGAACACTAAGAAGTCCTAAATGGAAATCTCGAAACTCAGCAAAATGACCTCAAAATGGCGGCGCTTCACAGTCCTCACTTAGCGTAACGAATTATTTGATCCTTTAGCTATGCAGCGGTATAATTAAATTTTGGAATTCAGCGATGTAGCTGCAACAGCAAACTGTATCCCCCATTTTGTTTCGATTATCATTCGTTGTTTGAATTGCCTCCCACTATGGAAGCAATTTTAAAAACGGTAAGATCTTGCTTTCCAGGCTACTTTATAAGATTTTTCGTCGTCAGGGATTTTTAATTAAATGGGTACTTCCTTCCACAAAGGGACAAAAAGGGGGTTACTGAATATCTCAGCCTTTTGAGATAATTGGTGTCATAAAATTTGGTGAAGATGTGATGAGGATCTTCGGCGTCTTGAGCAGAATAGCTCTTCAAAATGCAGCAAATTGCTTATTTTTTTTATATCTCGTTCTAAATAACTTTAGTGATATATTAATTGTTGCAAATAGTTTGTGCTCTACGGTCTACTGTTCGCAGAACAGTCGTTTTACATATATTTTTAGTGACATTATGTGTTGCGTCGTCGCACGCGACGTTTCAACGGATCGACGGACGAGAGACGAAGCGGGGGGAGAGTGCGACGACGGACAGTCTTCCACTGCTAGAGTGGCAATCTAGACGAAATCCACACTGAGACGCTGCGCTGCGATGGCGTGCGTCGCCCTCTTGCGTTGCGTATCAACGCATGTGTGGCATATAACGCGTTGATCCGTTGCGACGACGCAACGCACTAATGAGGCCTCTCTCTTACCTGGGTCGAGATGGTATCTTTCTACAGAGGCGCCGGCACTCGCGCTTCGCTGCAGACGGACGGCGCACAGCAGCTCATTCAGACGACCCTGAGAAACGAATGTAATTAGAAATAAATAGGAATAGCAAAACTATAGTTCAAAGGTACGATGACTCAATGCTTAATACATTTATTGCTAATACACGTAAGTACCGTTAAACTAGATGCAAGATTTGGTTTTTCACGACCTTATTATCATTGTTTTCCGCATTTTTACCTAGTATTTTTTATTAACTAATGATAAAATATAAAATACTAGCTGACTCGCCCCGACTTCGCACGTATTTATCATAATAAAATATAGTGTAGTACTCAGGGCAGGGTATAATGTTGTTCTGTATCTAGCTACATACAAATACCTCTTTATAGTATTTTAAGTATAGACTGTGGAAATCGTGCAAAAATAATGTAGCTTTCGAACTGCATTGCAATTAAATAAGTAGGTTGTTTTACTGAACTTGATGAACTGTGATTTTTTTAAAAAATATCACAATGTACATTACAGTACATTGTGTCTTAAAGGCAAGTTTAAAACAATGAGGCAACTAGGCCTTTTTGCATATTAATGTTTATGCCTACTTGCTTACCGATGACTGTCCAAAGAAGCATGAAAGATAAAAATATCTTGGTAAAGTTTTAAGTAGTTTGTATTGTCCTATATCAGAATAAAAGGCCGCAGAGAGGATTAGGATTTAATGCGAGGTATGTATTTATTGGATAAGTGTTTCAATTGAATCGCTTTTAATGTGAAATTATAGGTAGAGGTCCCCCCCCCCCCCCCCCCCGAACACATATGCGATTAGATGTGATAGAGAGCGAGCGGTAATCTCGAGTGTTTGAATTAGATAAAAATAGTTAATAAGAAGAAAATTCAGCTTACAAGGATTGATACCTTTAACTAACTCCAAGATATGTGTCAGTCTCTTCAATACTATTGGTAAGTAGTTTCGTAACAAAGTTTTAAAAACATCTAAAACCTGTTTACACCAGCTTATCTAAAGGCGTTTGGGCAATCTTATCTTTAGTCATAAAGATAATTAGTCAAGCGCGTGTCGGACCACGCACAGTGAAGGATTCCGTAGTCAGTACGGCTGTATCTTGTATCAATAAAATCACAAGGCTCACTTTGAAACGTCAATTTTACTGTCTGTTCCTTCGCGACCAAGCCAAGAAAGAAAGGAAAGAAACAAGGCTGGTTGTTTTATTTAATGATCCCTTTAGAATGCATTTTAACAATAAAGAAAATAAATTACGTCTAAATTGTACCATTTTTGAACGAGTTGGAGCAATTTCAATCCCAAGCTTCTTTATCATCTAAATAATCCGATATTTTATAGAAGGCTTTTTTATAAAGATTTTGCTTAATTACGTTTTTAAATTTGTTAATTGACAATTTTTGTACGTCACTTAGGAGTTTGTTATACAAGCGATTTACCTTGCTCTTTAAACGCCTTTTTAACTTTATGGAGTCTACAAGGGGCAACAGCGACTTTATCCTTATTTCTAGTATTAAAATTATGATTATCGTTATGTTTCTTAAACAAATTAATATTTTTGTGTACATACATCAGATTTTCATAGATGTATTGACGAAGGAATGTCATAATATTTATTTCTTTAAACTTATTGCGTAATGATTCTCTGGGGCCCATATTGTAAATTGCACGAACAGTTTTTCTGCACAAAAACGGTGTTTATATCTGCAGCACTCCCCCGCAGCAGTATACCGTATGACATAATGCTGTGGAAGTAGCTGAAGTAAACTAGTCTAGCTGTGTCTACGTCTGTAAAAAGACGGATCTTTTTGACTGCGTATGCCACAGAGCTAAGTCTCTTCGACAACTTATCAATGTGAGGGCCCCATTGAAGCTTATTATCTAGGGTTATACCTAAGAATACGGTGGTGTCCACAAGAGCCAACTCCTCGTCTTTGATTTTTATATCTGCTTTAACTTGTGTAACATTAGCTTGTATGCACTGTTTACAACAAGCCCAACTACAGACATAAATTGTTCGTCTATATTAAAACTAGTAGTCTACTCAGTTTGATAATTCTTCTTTCAACTACAGTATATGTGTGTGTATTGTGGATACTTTTTAGGTATACATAACGTGTCCATTTTTTTTTTGACAGAGCGGGACGCTTGCGGAATTAAACAAAATAACTTATTTTGCTAGGTATCTATTATAAAAGAAAAGGAAAAACGATATATATTAGGTATATTAATATGAAATTTTGATATAACATTGCGGTTGAAGAAATTGGTTTTGTATGTGTCGGTGGAGCAAATTAGTTTTAAAATGTCGGCTGTAGTTTATAAGTAGGAATGGATCTTATCACATGATTTGTCGATGTTAGTCTTGGTAATTAAAATGGCTTTCAGAACGGGGACACTTAGTCCCTTTGTAACAGAGGGACATTTTTGCTCTGGTTGGGGACAACGGGACAGACAGCCTGAAAGCGGGACTGTCCCACCCAAAGCGGGACGAATGGTGTATACCTAACGTGACCATTCGTCCCGAAGAATAGCGGTTTTAAGGGGGGGGGGGGGGGGGGGGGGGGGATTGCCTTTCAAGCTTTATCAACGTCAACAGGCTCAATATCAACAAAGTGTTGAGGAAACCTTACAGAGACCTATTTAACTATACCCTACTACATACGTCAGTAAAACAAAACTCAAACCCAACTGAGAGGTACCCCAAAAAAACTATTTTGCATTTCATAACGTACTAAAACGACGTTACTATAACATCATGCCAAATTTCTGCTTTAGAGCACTAATAGTCTACGAGTATCCTACTAATATTATAAACGCGAAAGTTTGTATATATGGATGTTTGTTTCTCTTTCACGCCGGAACTGCTGAACCGATTCCGATGAAATTTGATAAGTACGTAGATCATAACCTGGATTAACACATAGGCTACTTTTTATTGGCAAACCACGCGTGCGAAGCCGCTGGCAACAGCTACTTTATAATGAATATAATTTATAATTATAATTTACAGCTAATTTATGTTCACAAAAATATAAATTTGTTTAAGAAAAATAGTGATAATCATAATTTTAATACTAGAAATAAAGATAAACTCGCTGTTACCCCTTGTAGACTCCATAAAGTGTTCATAAAGTGACTAAAATTAAAATTATTCTTTCAACAAAATCCGTTTTATCACATTGACGAGTTTATGAGCTGTTCCTTCTCTGATTTGTAGGTGCGAGTGTGTCTCTAAGCTGTACCTGCTTATGTAGATGTACCTATGTTTTAGTTTAATTTAGTTAGTAGTTTGACATTTATCTAAATTATTGTGTTTTTTACTATGTACCGACCCTATGTATCTTGACTTGCCAATGTTATGCAATGTAACTTTATGGTTTAATAAATGAATAATAAAAAGTTAGTAAATCGTTTAAAGGGCAAGGTGTTCGCTTTTATAACAAACTCCCAAGTGATGTACAAAAATTGACAATTAACAAATTTAAAAACGCAATTAAACAAAATCTTTATAAAAAAGCCTACTATAAAATATCGGATTATTTAGATGAGAAAGAAGCTTGGGATTGAAATTGCTCCAACTCGTTCAAAATGTTACAACTTAGACGTAATTTATTTTCTGTATTGTTAAAATGCATTCTAAAGGGATCATTAAATAAAACAACCTGCCTTGTTTCTTTCCTTTCTTTCTTGGGTTGGTCGCGAAGGAACAGACAGTAAAATTGACGTTTCAAAGTGAGCCTTGTGATTTTAATGAATAAATGATTTTGACTTTGACTTTGGACAATTGTCATCGCCGGTAGTTTTCCATATAGTACAAAGTATTTCGCATGTTTTCCTGTCTGATCTTATAATACCTGTATCCAGTTACATCAGGTTTAAGAGGTATTAAACTAGATTATGTGACTTTAGATAAGTGCTATGTGCTTGTGTTGTATGGTACTGTACAAGTACTATTTATTGATACTTTAAGATACATTGTATTATAAGATGATCGATATAGTACTGTTATCTCTTATCGATATAGTACTGTTTATACTTATAGTAGAATATCCGGCTGGGACGCCGGAGATAGCGGGTTCGATTCAAATGTTTGCATGATCTACAGATATTTGTTCCGGGTCTGGATATTTTTCTATACATCTATACTAATATTATAAAGAGGAAAGATTTGTTTGTTTGTTTGTATTGAATAAGCACCGAAACTACTGGACCGATTTGAAAAATTCTTTCACTGTTGGGAAGCTACACTATCCCCGGCTGACATAGGCTACTTTTTACCCAACTGCGCGGAAGGAGGGTAATGTTTTTATTGAAAAACTACGAGTGCAAAGCTGCGGATATTGTCAGCTAGTATATTATAAGTATGTATTTACAAAAAAGTATATGTATCATTACAGCTTTCAGTTATCGGGTTCCCATAGAACAAGCTCTGCTTAGTTTGGGACTAGATAGCGCTGTGTGAAATATCCAGCTATATTTATTTATTTATACCTATAGATAACAATACTGACGTGGTATCATGAAGTTTGAATGTTTCAAGATGTAACTTTTTCACTACTTTTTTTTTGTTTATGTAAAGTACACAATTCCCAGCTAGGTTTTTTTTTTTTATTAACTAAATAGAACTTCGTTTGACCACAATCTCACCTGATGGTAAGCGATGATGTGGTCTAAGATGAAGCACGAAAATCTAGAAGAAACCTATTCACTCTTACCTTAAAGAGGCCCGGATTGTATGCTTTAGGAAAAACAGACGGCAAAGCGTTCCATACCTCAGCTGTACGCATCAAGAACGTAGAACCAAATCGGTGTGTGCGAATGGGTGGTATATCAACTAGGTACGGATGGTACTGAGCCGTGCGCCTGCTTCTCCTTTGATGGAAAGGAGATGGCGGAATCAGATCGTAAAGTTCCTGGGCACATTCCCCGAAATGTATCAGAAATGTAGTCTACACAGAACTGCTCTAGACTTGCCATGCTGTGTACACATGCTTTGCGATGGGATCGAGCTCTAAAAGTTGATAATTGTTTTTGTATCTGTTTGATTTAATTCTTTTTTGTGTGTAATTATAAATTAATTAAATAAATCAAAAATGTTCGACTTCTTAAAACGGAAAATTACATGAGAATTCAACTAAGGCAATTTCAGTCAGAATCTTTATTCTCATTTAAAAACATTATCATTTACAATGAGAAAGAATTAAAAACTTAACAACATTATATGTCGTCTCAAATCAACATTACACACGTTATTAGATTAGTAGGTAGTATGTGTTTAAATAAAAGTTAATAGATTTATATAAACTGCGAAGTTAGGTAATAGGTATACCGCGTGTCACCGCATTTACGACATTATTTAAAATCACGGGTAGGACTGAAGGCTAGTATTGTTGTAAAATAGTTTTATTTCAAATTCATTACCTTATTTTTTTTTAATTTTTAATCTACCTTAATTTCAAGTCATAAAATATCAATGAAACAGCCTGTATAAAATAGGTAAACAAATCATATTCATTCATCATGTAAGTAGGTACCTGATAAACTGACTAAGCGGCATCGGCGCAAAGACACCGCTGATTTACGTAAAAAATTGTTTATTTGAAATATCGATTACTGGATAAATAGTCAAGCTACCCGTATTAAACCAATCTCTAAAATCAGTTAATACGATTCTGAACGTGTGTTTTAAATTAATGTCGTGAATGCGGTGACAGACTGTATAGCGTCCAAGTAAGTTATCTCAAGTCATTTCAATCGAAAACCTATGTGTCAATATTATTTTTTTATAAAATCTATTAAAAAATGATCGAGGACATAGCTCGTGCCGTAATATCTAATCGCCGTATTATCAACATTATCTCCAGACAACACGTACTAAACTAGTGGTCCTTCACTAACTAACGACTCTTCGTGGAGATAAATGTTTTTGTCTCTAGCTTTAAATAGGGAAGGTGAGGGGGATTTCCTAATGGAGGCCGGCAAGGCGTTCCATAATCGGACAGCTTGGACGGAAAAGGAGTTTGCATAGAAACTGGTTATATGCGTCGGGGTTTTGAGAAGGAGGTTTTCAGAGGGTCGGAGTGTTCGGGAATGTGGGCAATGAAGGAACCCGAAGCGTAATGTACCGTTCTTTCACAATAAATTCCTATTTTTTCATAAAAAACGGCGGAAACTTATTTGTACTCCTAATATACTAGTGGTTCGCCCCGAACTGAGGTCTCGCGAGTCTCCCATAAAAACAAAATAAATATTATTGGTAGGACGATTTGCGCAACGATGCCTAAACGTATTTAGTGGCTAAATAAATAAATATTGCTGGAGATTTCACACAGTGCTATCTAGCCCCAAACTAAGCAGAGCTTGTACTATGGAAACCAGATAACTGATAGAATACTTATATACTTTTTTTTTGTAAATACATACTTGTAATACATTGAAAAACATCAAGACCCGGAACAAATATATGTAGATCATGCACACTTTTGTTCCGCGGCGGGAATCGAACCCGCTACCTCCTGTGCCTCAGCTGGCTATTCGCCCACTGCGCCACGGAGGTCGTCAAATATGATTTAAGGAGTTGTCATCATACAAATACGTCAAATTTAAACATGTTTAGTCGCTAAATTAGTTTAGGGATCGTTGTGCAAGCCGGCCTTAATCTTTGACTAATAAAATAGTGCTGCACAACCAACTAACTTGACCTACAGTTCATTCAAATTACAAGTAACGGAAGTTTATGTAAATTGGTTACTATTTTTGAGGGTAGAAATTGCAGTTATTCTGGATTTTAGACTTTTGCCTATATTTGTGTCACTAAATGTTTAAAGACAATGGGTAAGTCCTAAACTTGAAGAAAACCCACTTTATCCATATCTGTCTATCGGGGCGTCCCTCCAGGGAGCTTACGGTTCTCGCGGGAAATACACAAAAATAGAGCAAATGGAGAGCACCACGTTTCTGGGTTTCGAGCTCGACAGGACGCTCACTTGGGAATCCCATATTGATAAGGTATGTGGAAAACTGGGTGGCGCATGCTATGCGTTAGGGCGACTGTCTCGTTCCTTGTCTGGTCACGTGGTTCACTCCTGTTACTGTCCATTCGCTCCTTCAATACGGGGTGGAACTGTGGGCGTGCTTTCCGCATGCAGTAACGAGCCGTGAGAGCAAGGGTCAGAATACCGCAGGGTACCTCCGTGAGACCGTATTTTCAAGAACTTGAAATATTGACGCTCCCGTCTATCGTCATATTCCAGGTGGCTGTCTTTGTGCGGTCTAACCTAGAACTGTTCAACAAGAACAAGGATAGGCATCCGTACAACACTCGGCGAGCTGACAGGCTTGCTACCGTGTCCCGTACCTTGGCCAAGTCGGATAAGCTAACGCATGTATGGGACCGACAGTATATAACAGACTAGCGATGTGCCGAGTACGGTTAGACTCGAGTCAGACTCGATTCCTGCTTTGGAACTCGCCTACTCGAATACCAATTTATTACGATTCGAGTACGCCGGACTCGATTCCCTTACTCGAGTCAGGAAGAATCGATTCGTACTCGCTAACTCGATTCTATTTATGCGAGTCCAACTGACTCGAGTCTCGTATTCGAGTTTGGTTTACCCGCTCGTACTCGGAAACTGTTCACATAAGCAATGAAGTGGCGCGGGCCTAATAAAATACAAACAAGTTTGAACCTGCAACTTTTTGTTTAGATTAATTTTACTTTGTGTCAGTTAGCAGTTATTGTGAGTACGGAGTACTACTGAGTGAATTTATTTAACCTTTAAACTCGAGAAGCGCACACATATGTGCTCAGCCCGCGCGAGTACACTACCTACTTAAAATTACCGATAGATATTAACCCTATCCCGTTCTTGGTTTCATTTTTCCTTTTTGTTCTAAAATCGGACTCTAGTTCTGGACTAGAATTTCTAGACTCGAATTCGGGACTCGAATTTCTAGTTCAATATTCGAATACCAAACATAGAATTCGAGACTAGACTTGAATCAAGGAATCGAGTCATGATTCGAATACCGTATAAACTGGACTCGAGTCGACTCGATCCACCAAAACAGCGACTCTGCACATCACTATAACAGACTACCCTGTACTGTAACTGAGGCAACCAGTTGCTATACATTTAAACTCAAACTGAAGCGCTGGCTCCTGAGTAACACCTTCTACAGTTATGAGTTTATTGACAGGACGAATTAATACTATAATTTTATTGGACTATTGTATATTGACTATTTTTTTTATTGTATAAGGACTATTTTTTTTATTGTATAATGACTATTTTTTTATTGTATAATGACTATTTTTTTTATTGTATAATGACTATTTTTTTATTGTATAATGACTATTTTTTTTATTGTATAATGACTATTTTTTTTATTGTATAATGACTATTTTTTTATTGTATAATGACTATTTTTTTTATTGTATAATGACTATTTTTTTATTGTATAATGACTATTTTTTTATTGTATAATGTCTATTTTTTTTATTGTATAATGACTATTTTTATTTGACTTGTGTAATTCTAGATTAATATCCAATTTTGTTTGTTTCTTATTAGTTTAAATAACTTTTTTATCATTTTATTTTTTGGTTATACTCAATATTGTAAGAATTATATTCAATGTGTACAGTGTGTACCGAATTACTGATACGAGGTACCATTATAAATTATGACTTGTATTATTCTTACCAAATAAATGATTATGATTAAAGCAACGTGCATACTAAATTACAGCTCTGTGGGGTCACTGGTGCGCAATGTGAATTCGTCAACGTTCAGTTTTTATTATGGCTAATGACTTAAAAACCAAAGGATTAAACTAAAAATAAAAACGGGTTCGAAATGTACTAATGAAGAACTTTCATTAGTCGTCCCATTAGACCTAATAGTCTCATTTTGATTTTTTTTTTACCCTTCTTGAACCTCAATATCTCAACAACGCCCTAACAGTTTTAGCTCATTTAGTCACACCAGGATTGTGCCAACACTACCTACGTAAATATCTAATCGCACGATGATCGGATCAACGCTTCGAAAGCTATCCTCGGACAAACAAACATACATACATACATACATACAACGGCGATTTGCCCAAGTATTGATTTGGAGATCTCGCTTCGATCGATCAATAAGATAAGGTAACTCTTTGTTGTGATTACCCCACAGAAACAATATAACACTAAAATAAAATTAAGTAGGCAATACAACGGGCGACCTTATCGGTAAAAGCGATCTATTCCAGGCAACCTTTGGATGGAAAGAAATTAATGACGTTATACGGAGTGCGGTTTCAACACTACTTTGTACTATTAGTTCTAAATAAATGAATTTAAATAACGATTGAAATAAATCACGAAAGTTTTCTTAGTAAGATTAATAGTGGTTTTATTATGTAACTTACATTATAAAGAGGAGGTGCGGACAGCTGCGACGCTAGTTCATGCATTCTCGCCCTCGCGGCCTCTTCCTCCGGAGATAGCGCTGCACCAACGCGTCCCATCACTTCTTGGTGCGCTACCACCTGGAATACATTAAATAAATAATGCAGGACATTACACACAACGCTATCTAGCCCCAAACTAAGCAAAACTTGTACTATGTATAAAAAAAATTGGTTATCTGTAAAGTCGGTATAATTTTACGTGATAACAAGTGAAAGAGAGATAGATGCGTCACAAACCGACCGCTTAGGCCGATCGTGCCTCTCTATCACTTGTTCCGCGCTCTCGCTTGCACGCTCGACTCAGGCGGAACGTGACACTTTTTCGTGCGTGCAGCCGGCGTTCATCGATCTAAAAGCCGTTATCACGTCAAAAAAACACAATTACATCCACAGAAGGTAAGTTTAGTACAACGAGCGATAAAAGGCGCGCACATAGACGCTCGCATACGAGGATCTCGGATCTAGTCAGTTGAACGCCGACCGCGAGTCCCGCGCTTTCGCGAGACGTAAATCATGTTTTGTGTGACATAATTTGTTAGCTTATATTTTTTTTAAGACAAAACGGGTCTTTTCGCAGACAGATTTATATCAAAATAATAATTTTGACTAACCTCGCTCAGTCTCTCGTGACCACGGCCGATATAACTTGGCCGAAACGTCGAGGTTTGTCAAAATTATGATTTTGATATAAATCTGTGCGCGAAAAGACCCGTTTTGTCAAAAAAAATATGAGTATAGTTCGCAAAAATTTAAAAAAGTGTTAGGGTTGACGGTATTAGTTTTTCAGAAATGTAATGGTCTAAGTTTTAGCGTACTAGCCCTCGTACCTGTAAAAGAGTGTGTCGCAATTGATGTAACCGCGCGGCGAGCTGAGTGAGGCGCGCGGCTGAAGATGCCCGCCGCGTTCGTAACTCGCCCAGTTCTTCGGAAGTGCGTTTCAACCATTCTGATTGTAGCCGCGCCTGCTCTGCTTGGCATTTTGCCCTGAATTTTATCTGTCAAAACATTGTAGAAAATTTACTTTTGTCATTCATCATCGCTTACCATCAGGCGAGATCGTGGTCAAACGCATGTACAAAAAAAAATTCTTTGTTGATAGTACTTAAAGATATTATCTGCCGTTTAGCGCTTGCAAAGTTTTGAAAGATCATATTCATAAACCAATTATCGCGTAGTGGGGATTGTGATGACGTTCTATGGTTTGTTTCCCACCACTAGTGAGGATTATGAGACATGAATTAAAACAATTTGTTACTATGCTCATAACGCCTACCGCTTCAACGCTGATCACGCGGTGAGGAGATAACAACTTTTTTGTTTCATAATCCCCACTGGAGGGGCAGAGCGGTTTTTGTTTGTTTTCAAAGGCCTTTATTAACAGAAACTCATAAATAACAAAATATATCTAAACACAGTCTATTACCCGTGCGCGATAAGTTGGGACCTGAGCGCGGTAACGTCATATTGGCGTGTTTGTACCGCCCGCAAAAAAGCGAACATAACAAGCAGCCGCCCGCGGCTTCGTCTTTGTTTTTTTTAACCTAATTTATTATGTTACTCAGGGAAGACGCTGCTTTTTATATAATCTTTTTTACACTATTTGAATAAAATAAAAATACAATGTTTAAGTTTATACATTTATTTTATCTATTATTTACATTATCTCATCTTCGTCACTACTTAGTGGATTTATGCCTTCTAGAGGTTGTTCTTCATCCTCAGTTTCACTATAATCACTTGACGAAGAGGTATCCGATAAATTTACAATTAATTGCGATTCACTCGTCTCTTGTAAGAGGTCATCGTCCCAATACTTTTGTCGAAGCCTGTCCACATGGTTGACTTCTTTTTTTTCAGTCACTCTCACTTATGCTGGTAATTGCATCTCTCGTTAATTTTTCTATTTCCCTTTCTGACTGGTTGATATTTTTATCGGCTACTCTTTGCTTGACCAAATTCCAAATGTATTCTATTGGATTGAGGTCACACATGTATGGTGGTAGACGAACTACAACAACAAAACAATGACACAAACTACAACAACAAAACAATGACACAAACTACAACAACAAAACAATAACACAAACGAAAACTAAAAGAGTTCCAGAGCGCGTCGTTACGTGACGTAGGCCAGTACGAGACTAATAACCCTAGTAAAAAATAGTGATGCGAACGGTACAATACGGGCGCCATCGGGGAAGTGCAGGGGAAGCGGTCCGGGAGCCGCATTCCTAGCAGGTCTCAAGTTATCGCGCACGAGTAATATTTGCCAATTAACCGCAAAGGAGTACCAAAAAAGTAAGTAAGTTCCCTTTGAACTCTCCGGAGACAAAAGTACATTTTTTAACCTAAATTTATACAACCTGTTTTGATATGCACGACCATGATATAAAACACACATCCGGAATCGTATTAACTGATTTTAGAGGTGGGTTTAATACATAGCTTGAATGTTTATTCAGTAATCGATACATTTCGGTTACATTAGATACTTACTCATATGATGAAAGAATGAATATGGTTTGGTTACCGAAAGAATATACAATTATGTGCAATAAAATACAGAAGAAACAATTGAATCATCTAAAGCCCGGTTACATATTTCTAAACGACTTCAATAAAGGAGGAGGTTCTCAATTCAACTGTATTTTTTTTTATGTTTGTTACCTCAGAACTTTCGACTGGGTAAACCGATTTTGATGATTCTTTGTCCCATTTCAATTTGGTCCAGTTCTGATAATGGCATCTATGATAAAACCATATAAGTCTTAAATTTGCATTAAGTATGTATGCGCGCGACAAATGAACGAATAACTCAATATCACGCCAAAACCGATTTCGATGATTCTTTTTTTAACCGACTTCAAAAAAGGAGGAGGTTCTCAATTCGAATGTATATTTTATTATGTTTGTTACCTCAGAAATCCGTCATTTATCAACCGATTTGGAAAATACGGTTATTATTTGAAAGGATATACTTTCATATTGGTCCCATAGAACTATATCGATTGATATCTTTCTAGCCGATTTCAAAACGAGAAAGTTCTCAATTAGTCTGTATTTTTTTTAATATTCACGCATAAATTTTTACAGGGTGGACCAGTTTTGTTGATTCTTTATTTTATTGATAGGTTATACTCGAAGCTGGTTCTGAAAGTTGATACCTCATCCGTAAATTAAGCCTAGTAAAGTATAAGATCATGAATAAATTTGAGAATAGAATGAGGCTCATTGCATTCATAATATACTAAAATTAAGTACAACCTGCATGACAAATCCTTATTTCTATTTCAAAATGGGAGGCCACATTCATAAAATAAATTAGATAAATACATAAATATTGCTGGACATTTAACACAGCGCTATCTAGCCCCAAACTAAGCATATAGCTTGTATTTTAGGAACCATATAACAGATAGAATGCTTATATACTTATTTTTTGTAAATACATACTTCTATACTTGTAGGAGATCTCAAGCGCGGCTCAGTCGTGGAATGATATACGAGAGATAAGATGATTTTATTGCGCTTAACTTTACAACTGACGATGCTAATGATTACGAGTGGCTCGACCGCTAGCCGATTCTGCACTGACTAGGTAAATCTCGCGTCGCCTCGCGGAGGCGGCACTCGACCTACATAGTCAAAATTGCTGGCTGAGCTAAAGATGTTCGTGTATCGAACAATACTAATATTATAAAGAGGAAAGATTTGTATTTTTGTGTGTGTATGTTTGTAATGAATAAACTCGAAAACTACTGGTCCGATTTCAAAAATACTTTCACCATTATAATGCTACATTACCCCTGAGTAACATAGGCTACTTTTTACCCAACTGTTCAGAAGGAGGGTAATGTTTTTATTGAAAAACTACGCGTGCGAAGCAGCGGATTGGTCAGCTAGTATAATATATAGAAAAACAACCAGACCCGGAACAAATATCATTATATCATGCAAACATTTGTTCCTCGGTGGTAAACGAACGCGCTACCTCCTGCGTCCCAGCCGGCTATTCGCCCACTGCGCCACGGAGGTTGTCACGATTGTATCGCGTTGTTAACTCATCAAGAAATTTAAATTGGCAGCGCTGGTCGCTAAAAACTAACCTCTGAAAAGCCTATCATAGGCACGGGAATGTAGTTATCTGGATCAGGGTTGTCAGCTTGCGCTTGCTTCCACAGCCTCATGTCCATACCTGCAAGATGGTCAAACTATATTATTGCACCGCGAGCTGCGCAGGCGCACTACAAGCCGTCATCGCGACCGATCTGATCATCATCGTGATCGATCCCTCTATAAATATATGGGGGAGGCCTGTGTTTATCAGTGGACGTCCTATGCCTGATATGATGAAGAAATAATATTTTCATCCCCCCATCTCGGAAAGAGTATTTCTGCTCTTCGATATCTGAGTGCAAAAGCAGTTTTTATCCGCTAGAGGATAAAGTAAATTGGATTTAGAACGTCGTGTGCACTAAGTTTGTGAATTCAAAACATCATTAAACCTATTTACTTCTACCTCCATGGTGCCGAATTTATCATACAACCTTTTTTAATTTGTTAAAAACTCAGACTCGGAACCTTCTTGGTGTATTACTTTTGTTTGCATTTAGTCATTTCCTCGCTGAGGTGGGATGAAACGTGTTGCACTCGAGTGCAAAGATTTTTCACCTCGTGCTCCTTTGATTCCCTCGCTAACTGATTCTAATTTTAGAATCCTTCGTCGCTTGCTCGGTCATCAAAATTGAGCACGCGATTAAAAATCAACTTTGCACTATTGTATAACAAATAACTATTATACCATTCCCCCTCTAAAAAGCTTATATGTGAATGTTTTTACTACATTCACTGGAAACCGTGAAGAAAAAGCACTTTTAATCACAATTTTGGTGTTTGAATTTAGAACACACTAATATATTCAACCTCCGTATCAATGCTATACAACCTCCTTGCGCTTCGAAAGTTGACCATCCTAATAATAATAATAAGAAAAATACTCTTATTTTTAGTAATTGTTCCAATTTTAACAAGCATTTTAATTAATTTAACCTTCCATTTTTCTTCATTAAATGTCTATTTTCGCTCAAATCTTTCTTTTTCTTGTAGTCATAGTCTTGAACTCTTGAATAAAATGGATTTATATCGAGCGCTGTAAATCACTCGCGTCGCTCAGGAATATTTATGGCCCTCGCTGTAAATCCGTCCTTTAATCACTAATTGCATAATATACTATTTTTACAAGCTTTTTATTAATTTGCAATGTATGTATGTTTGTCCGGGTGGAATCTTGAAACTGATTTAAAACCCATTCCCCTCAACCGATTGAGCTGAAATTTGGAATAAATATGTAACTTCGGTGACAATGCAATAATATGGTACCATGGAGGTGGTCTCATGATGAAGATGGATGCTAGACGACGGAACTTCTGAATGGATTATAGTAGGCTGCTAGTGTTTCGGCTCATTTGAATCTGCTTGCGGTTCCGATTATGAATTTAAAAAAAGTAATTATTCATCAAAACAACTTATTTAATAATGTTTTATTGTGTCGCTTGCGCCTGTCTCACCAGGTGGAGGGGTAGAGAGGTACTGCTGCAGCGCGTGCTGCGCAGGCGCACTGCACGCCGTCACCGCGACGCAGCCCGCGCCCGCGAGTGCGTTGCGCGCGGCGCCATTGTTTAAGAAATTACTCAGCTCGCCGGCCGCTACGTGAGAGTTGCCCGCGTTTTTATCTACTACATATATCATCACCTGAAAATACAACATGCTTCTGTAACGCTCACAAACAACAATAGGAGTAGGAACTACTAAAAAACACAAATAATCTGTATATGTACATATATAAATAAATAAATAAATATTGCTGAACATTTCACACAGCGCTATCTAGCCCCAAACTAAGCAGAGATGGTTATGGTAACCAGATAACTGATAGAATACATATATACATTTTTTTGTAAATACATACTTTTAATATAAAGAGAAACAAATATCTGTAGATCATGCAAACATTTGTTCCGCGGCGGGAATCGAACCCGCTACCTCCTGCGTCTCAGCCGGTTATTCGCCCACTGCACCACGGAGGTCATCAATATATATAAAACAAAATCAGGTTAGACACCATTTATAGCTTCAGAACGGCTAAACCGATTTTGATGATCTTTGATTTGTTGGATTTGTCTCCGCCCCAAATAGCAGGATAACAATAAAAATATAGGGACAATTCACGCAAAAAAAATTATGAAGAAAATTCGTTTTCTCATACATAGATGCAGCTAATGATGGCCGATTGACGATTCTACCGGGGACGGGCTGTCAATGTATATAACATTGACAGCCCGCGTCATAATTCATGTCAAAGCGGTACGATGTTTGCCGGGACAGCTAGTCTATACTAATAGTATAACGAGGAAAGATTTGTTTGTTTGTATTGAATAGGCTCCGAAACTACTCGAACGATTAAAAAATTCTTTCACTGTTGGGAAGCTACACTATCCCCGGGTGACATAGGCAACTTTTTACCCAACTGCGCAGAAGGAGGGTAATGTTTGTATTGAATATCTACGCGTGCGAAGCTGCGGATTGGTCAGCTAGTATATTATAACTAGCTACGAATAAATGCAGATAAATATATTATTTTAGGTAAGTAAATAATAGTAACTATTACTCGTGCGCGATAACTTGGGACCTGCTAGGAATGCGACTCCCCGACCGCTTCCCCTGCACTTCCCCGATGGCGCCCGTATTGTACCGTTCGCGTCACTATTTTTTACTAGGGTTTTTAGTCTCGTACTGGCCTATGTCACGTAACGACGCGCTCTGGAATTCTTTTAGTTTTCGTTTGTGTTATTGTTTTGTTGTTGTAGTTTTTGTTGTTATAGTTTGTGTCATTGTTTTGTTGTTGTAGTTTTTGTTGTTATAGTTCTTGTTAAGTGTTTTTGTTATCATTATGAAGGGTAAACCTTTGCATAGCGGAGAAAGAAACCTCGTGCTAAAAGTGTTAGAGTTTTTTGAAAACGAAAAACGGAACAAACAGTTTTGTTTACCTGTCCACTAAGTAGTGACGAAGATGAGATAATGTAAATAATAGATAAAATAAATGTATAAACTTAAACATTGTATTTTTATTTTATTCAAATAGTGTAAAAAAGATTATATAAAAAGCAGCGTCCTCCCTGAGTAACATAATAAATTAGGTTAAATAAAACAAAGACGAAGCCGCGGGCGGCTGCTTGTTATGTTCGATTTTTTGCGGGCGGTACAAACACGCCAATATGACGTCACCGCGCTCAGGTCCCAACTTATCGCGCACGGGTAATACGTTAGGATAATGTGAGTTGAAGTACTCATGTAGGTAAATTTAACTATAAGCAATATTATAATTGGCTAATATTACTTTTTTATTTGATATTGTTTTTAATTTACCTATTGCTACCGTTTTAAGCCAATACATTGTATCTTAAGTTACAGTGTTTTGCCTTAACAGGGCTCAATCGTTTTCCTTTGATCTGTTCCGTACAACTGTAATTTTTTTTTTAATGTTACCTACACTGAGAAAATACGATTTAAAAAACACTGTATTCACGAAATCTACAAGGTTCAAAATGCCAAAACACGGTAATCAAATAGAACGTGCATTGCCAAAACAAATTGTAGCGCGAAAAAGATACAGTGTTCAAAAATCCAAACTATCTAGATATATTATTGATTGATTGAAAAATTCTTTATTGCACACAATACATAAATCTGTACATAGGCGAAGTTAATGCTAGCAAGCATTCTCTTCCAGTTAAATCAAATCAAATCAAATCAAATATTTTATTTTGCAACACACGTTATACAAAAATAACAACAAGAATAAAACAGTATAGCAATAAAAACAACATAAAAACTTAAAACTAGGTACACAAATTGGTTGCAAAAAAAGGTCTCAACTCAGCGTGTGCAGGACGTTAGAACCTGCGCTGGTCTTCCGTTGAGACCTTAACCGTTAACCTTTGCGTAGTTGAAAAAATATTTTTGTAGGTAGTGCATGACATAATGTAGCAGAAAAAAATTTATAATACAACATAAGAATAAGATATATTGAGAATACGAACGAAACATCAAATATATATAGAGTATTTTCAATAAACGTACTTTCAAATATTACATCTCAATAAACACTAGTTGAAAAATAATAGATAAACTAATAAATAGGTAGTTACAATAAACCTAAATAAACTCATATGATATAAATATAACAGAGTGGATAAATGACAGAGCATCTACAGGACACCACTCATTTTGTAGGCCTCGTTCATGAGAGTGAGGTAGTGCTTGCACACTTTGGATCTGAAAACCTCAATAGATGAAACATGCCGAATCTCGTGCGGAATACTATTCCATAGTCGGATAGCAGTAATGGTGAAAGAGTTAGAATAGCACGTTGTGTTGTGTTGAGGTGTTATTAACTGGAGAAGTTGTGTGGAACGTACAAGACGGTCTGCAGCATACAGGGTAGAAAACCGCTCTTTGAGGTAGTTAGGTGAGGTATTACGTTTATTTTTTTAAAATATCGCATTAAAAGTCATATGAATAGGTAGATAATTGCAATACCTTGAAAATAATACCGAACACTACATACTTTAGTAATGAAATCAAAGAACAATCGAATAAAACCCAAATAAAGTTCATATTTAATTTGCGCGTTTACTCAAAACTCAAATGTCACTTTTTTAACTAACAGTGTATTGGCTTTACACGGTAGATTGGTGGAGCAAGCATAATTAGTCCACCTGTTGTTAAATTGTAACCATCGCCTATAACAAAGTATTGCTTCATAGGTCACGCACCTTAGAAACGTGCCCTACGATGCACCGCTTTCGTCCAATTCGAGACATGCAGATGTAAAACCTCATGTGTCTGTTATTTCAACGGCAACCATTACCGCATAACAAGCATAATAGCTACAAAGCGATAAGACCGCCCATTGTACATGTTGCTTTGTAAATTTATTGTACAAATTCAAAAATCTAATGTATGTTCACAAAAATACTAATTTGTTTAACGCGCCGGCGAACCCTGAGCGCAACTTCAATTCGGCCGCGTCAAAAACTTCGGCCTGAATATCGCTATCCCTGTTTAGTTACGAAGTTTGGCCACGCAGAGCGACAGTGATAGCAATAGAACGATTCTAAATTTGATTAGATTTTGACTGTGTTCCGTAATACCAAAAATGATGACAGAAAACTTGTTGTATTTTTCTCATTGTGTTGTTATTCTGTAACTAGACGATATAATCTATGTTCCCATGACTAGGATACGTAAAATGTTGTTGTTTTTAATACGAAACAATTAGGTTGAAAACAGGTCTTTTATGACGTAAAAACATGCAGAATGCGATAGGCTTCTATTTTATTTTAGGTAAGTATTTTGATCTAATATATGGTTGGGAACCTAGATAAATACTATTCATATTAAAATAATACCTTATTAAGGTAGAAATATGCTCCAATTAGAAATAATCTTGGTAGTACGTGTTGTATGGGCGATTGTCCCTCCGGTCTCCCCTTAAGAAAAATAGCAATAATCATAATTTAAATACTAGAAATAAAGACAAACTCGCTGCTGCCACTTGTAGACTCCATAAAGTTAGTAAATCGTTTAAAGGGCAAGGTGTACGCTTTTATAACAAACTCCCAAGTGATGTACAAAAATTGACAATTAACAAATTTAAAAAAGTAATTACACAAAATCTTTATAAAAAAGCCTACTATAAAATATCGGATTATATAGATGTTACAGAAGCTTGGAATTGAAATTAATCCAACTCGTTCAAAAATGTTACAGTTTAGACGTAATTTATTTTCTTTATTGTTATGAATTCTAAAAGGATCATTAAAAAAAACCACCAGCCTTATTTTCTTGCCTTTCTATCTTGGCTTGGTCGCAAAAGAACAGGCAATAAAATTGACGTTTCAAAGTGATCCTTGTGATTTTAATGAATAAAAGATTTTGACTTTGAATAGAAATTACAAAATACAACAGAAATTATGCATAATCGGCGATGGTTCTTAGATAGGCGATATAGTATGTTAACTCGCCAGAAGGAGCTGTTATAAAGATTTTTTGGTGAAGAGATCTCAACTGTTTTATTACAGTATTTTTTACATGTTGGGATTTTTTTCATTTATACTTGCAGAAATCGACGACCTCCGTGACATAGTGGGTGAACAGCCGGCTGAGACACAGTAGGTTGCGGATTCAATTCCCGCCGCGGTACAAATGTTTGCATGATCTACAGATATTCCGGATCTAGGTGTTTTTCTGTACATTGTCAGTATGTATTTACAAAAAGTATATAAATAATATATCAGTCATCTGGTTCCCATAGCACAAGCTTTGCTTAGTTTGGGGCTAGATAGCGCAGTGTGAAGTGTCATTTTACTCAGAAAAGGACGTTAAAGGATCGGCGCTCTTTGCTGCAGATGTTGCTTTTACACGACGTTTGCAGTAATAGAATTGATAGCACCGAATTAGCGTCTCTCGTTCTTCAATTCAAAACTCCTTTTAAACGTACTAGACACACAACCTGTTTAGGCCATATTTAAATAATAATATGTGGGTAGGAGCACAGTGACTTTCTGTCCTTGTCTTTCCTCTATCTGGTGTCTCCTATCTCCCTTTCCCTCATAACCAAAGGCGAGTCGTATAAGGGTGGTTAAAAACGATACCTGTGTCGAAAAGTGCTCTGTGCCATAACAAGTAATTAACGAAACTGCTATTAAATAAGACCAGAAAAGTATTGTGTTGTGTACCTCGCGAGGCGAAGAAAGTAAACTACTGGAAGAAAAGAATTGGCGATATTTGACCAAGTTTCTGGAAACTAAGGTTGGTCCTGATTTAATCCCCCCTTTATCTCAATCCAGACAGTCACTGTGTCCGTATTAAAATAATAGCAACTAGGTATCCGACTGGATCATTCAGAGCCAGCGCGCAATCGCAACCCTCTTTCATGTTCCTTTCAGTCGCACCAACTATGCCCAAAACTCTGTCGTCTGTCACACGCTAGATAGCTATAGTTTGACCGAAACCGCTGTACCGCTCCTTAGGAAAGTGCGGCGAGGTGGGGACCGAGGAAAAAAGAGCAAGCGTAGATACACATGAGATCGATATTGTCGGATAGATCTTACAATATCGTAAACAATATGTTTACCTAGTCAGGTCATAAATTCTGTCACATGTTTAATATAAAATAATTGAAACAAGTTTATTCATTATGTAACCATTTATATACCAAAATGAACTTAACAAAACATAGATTCTTATGACACTAAAGTTTATTCAAAATGACCTCCGTGATTTTGAATACAGGCCTTCAATCTGCGCGGCCAGTCGTCTATCGCAGCACGAACGAGGTCCATGTCAATATCGGCGGCTGCCTTAATCAAGGATGTCTTGAGTGACTCCAAATTGGGATGAGGCTTTGAGCACGCCTTTTCCTCCAAGTGTTGCCATATCTTGTAATCTAACGGATTCAAATCTGGACTGGAGGAGGGCCAGTCTTCGTGCCGGATGAAGTCGATTTCACGCGCCAGTCTTGTGTGCTCTTCGCTCTATGAGCTGGCGCCGAATCTTGTTGGAATACCCAGTGCCTGTTATTGAACATGGTATGAGAAACAGATTCCACAAGGTTCGTCAGGACTGTATTTTGATATACAACTGCATTCGTTTTTACACCTTTCTCACAAAAATGTACATCTGTTGAGCCCCAATAAGAAACTCCCGACCATACCATGAGCGAGGATGGAAAATGACCTCGTTGGACACGCGGAATACGGTTGCTCGCTTCTTCACTACTGTGTGCGTACACCTTATCACTATGTTTGTTGTAGCTCTCTTCTACGGTAAAAATTTTTTCATCCGAAAAATGAATTACCCGATATTTTTTTCCCGCGTACCGCTTCAACAAAGCGCGGCATCTCTTCAGTCTCAGGTCCATTAGACGAGCATTCAAACGATATCCTGTTTTTCTTCGATATGCCCGAAGCCCTAAGTCTTCATTTAACACCCTTTTCACCGTGGTTCTGCTTAACCCCATCTGAAGGACCAACAGTTTCTGCTTACGTTTGGGATTTCTTTGAATTCGCGCCTTCACAGCTTTTATTACTGCTGGAGTCCTAACAGACCGAGGGCGACCACTTCTTGACCTGTCATCTACACTAGAGTCTTCATTGTATCGTTTGATGGTGCGATAAACGAATCTTTTGGTTATATTCAAATTTTTCAGTATGTCAAAAATTTGAATTGGCGCGTAACCGCAACGATGCAACGCAATAACTGCAACACGGTCTTCTTTAAGCGTCCACTCCATATGTAAAAATGAGTAAAATTCTAAAAAGTATACATTTTTATTTTCATGAACAACACGAAATTCGAATCCTATAAACTTTTTTGTGGCCAGCATTCTAAAAGAAAAGTTTTTACTGTGTGACAATACTTATGACCTGACTAGGTATATTATATAACGATATATTTATATTTTTATAAGTAACTAAATTGCCTACAGATATTCTAACATAGATGCAGCTTCAACTTCATCTTCCGTTTCGCTATCGGAACTTGAATCAGAGTCGTTCTGCAAATTTATTATTAATGGACCAATAATAATATCAAATCTACTATCGCGATCCCAGTAATTGTTTTCATTTTTTTGGACATGATGACGACCTTGACATCACGAGATAGCGCTCGACCCATCTTTGGATATTTATCTCATGTGCGTCTGACGATGGATCGGAGCGGCCGATACTTGCGCCCGTCTAGCCGCGCGCATACCTCAGGCGCGGTACAGCGGTTTCGGTCAAACTATACAACAAGGTTTTTTCATCAATAGACATCTTTTCTAATAGCAACGCATCATTTAAGAAACAAATTATATCTGTTCGTAATCATATAAAGCGCGTTCCATACAATATTCAGAAACTCACAGATATGGCTACTATTTGGGAATCCACTTGAAGGATATCAGGATCTACAGCACAAGTCTACTCGACTTAGTGCAGCTCCTGTTTGAAATTATGATGTTTGTACAAGGCGTTATTTAAATTATAAATCTTTGTAAATCATATTATTTAAAATTGTTAAATAAGTGCTTGAAATTATTATTATTTTGACAAACACACTACATTCCCTCCCTCACCCCCTCTCTTTCGTTCTTTAAATGCGTATTACCCGTGCGCGATAAGTTGGAACCTGAGCGCGGTGACGTCATATTGGCGTGTTTGTACCGCCCGCAAAAAAGCGAACATAACAAGCAGCCGCCCGCGGCTTCGTCTTTGTTTTTTTTTAACCTAATTTATTATGTTACTCAGGGAAGACGCTGCTTTTTATCTAATCTTTTTTACACTATTTGAATAAAATAAAAATACAATGTTTAAGTTTATACATTTATTTTATCTATTATTTACATTATCTCATCTTCGTCACTACTTAGTGGATTTAGAGGTTGTTCTTCGTCCTCAGTCTCACTATAATCACTTGACGAAGAGGTATGCGATAAATTTACAATTAATTGCGATTCATTCGTCTCTTGTAAGAGGTCATCGTCCCAATACTTTTGTCGAAGCCTGTCCACATGGTTGACTTCTTTTTTCCAGACAACAAAACAATAACACAAACGAAAACTAAAAGAATTCCAGAGCGCGTCGTTACGTGACGTAGGCCAGTACGAGGCTAAAAACCCTAGTAAAAAATAGTGATGCGAACGGTACAATACGGGCGCCATCGGGGAAGTGCAGGGGAAGCGGTCGGGGAGACGCATTCCTAGCAGGCCCCAAGTTATCGCGCACGAGTAATACCTACTAAATTCCTTGAAAATTAATTAATATATTGTGTTTTTAATCATTTTCTCCAGTGTGGTGTCTAGGTGAATAATATCTTAAAAGTTATTGTCTTCAAAATGAAATGTGTTATTGGCATTAAGCATTAGCTTTATGAGTTTGTTTACATTGATATCAAGTGCTGTTGATAATAGAATGAATAAATAAATTTAAAAAAAAAATGCGATTTATTTCCATAAATATTATATCAAGTACCGTTTTGTGCGAGGCGAGACGTAGTTCGGAGCGGATAGCACTCAGCCTGATGAAGGTTCACGAATTGAACCGAAACATTGTCGGTCGGAACACCGATAAAACGGCACGTGATAAATCCCGTATTTAAAATAATGATCACATGAACATACCTGACTTTTGGTATCAGCTACAGCTTTTACAGAGTCAATAGTGACTGCTAGGTTTGGTTTATTGCCGAGAAGACCTTGCAGAGACGTTACAAGCACCTGTTGATTGTTTCTGTAAAACAATAATAAAATGTAACTATGGATGACTAGCTTCCGCCAGCGGCTTCGCACGCGTGGTTCGTCAACAAAAAGTAGCTCATGTGTTAATCCAAGTTATAATCTACGTACATACCAAATTTAATCGAAATAGATTCAGCCGTTACGACGTGAAAGAGTAACAAACATCCATACAAGTTTGTATGGATGTATGACATACATCCATACAAACTTTCACGTTTATAATATTAGTGGGATGGGATATAGTGGCTTCTCTTTCTTCACAATAGATGGACATACAGTTGCAGCCCAGCGAGTATTTTATATTTTCTACTAACTACCGCCCGCGCCACGCACGCGTGGTTTGACAATAAAACATTACCCTCCTTCTACGCAATCGGTAAAAAAGGAGCCAATGTTCCCATCCCTGTCATAATCTATCTGATTACCAAATTTCATCAAAATCGGTCAAGCCGTATAGTCGAGAAGACGTAACAATCAGACAGACAGAGAGACAAAGTTACTTTCGAATTAATAATACATATTAATATTCCTACTATATTACACACATAATAAGCTGAAAGAAGTAAGGGAACGTTCCCATACTACCTGATCCATTTTTTAGAATTCCCCCCCCCCCCCCCCTCAATGACCATTCGCAGTATATGCCAAGACCCCCTCCCCCCGCACCCTCTAGTTTTCAGGTAGTAATTCATAAATATGTTTTTAAATCATTTTTTGCAGACAAAATCTTAATAAAAAAAAACATATTTGTCTTTACTAATACAAGAGCATTGGCAAGAGTGCGCGCATACCTATAATTACAAGTTTAAAAAGCTCTAAGCGCTGCGTGCCATATTTGAATATAGCTCGAAAAAGCGCGACATTTCCCTAGAGAATATAGACGACGTGACGAAAACCTAAGCCCCCTCTCCCATCCCTGTGAACAAGCGTGGTTGAAGAAATCCCCCCCCCCCCCCCCCCCACCCCACCCACCCACCCCTCCCCTTGAACGGGTCACGTAGTATAGGGACGTTCCCTAAGTAGGTACAATAAGTACTAAATAAAGCTAGGTAAGTATCACAGTAGGCTTATTCTAAGAAACATTAGCAGTTAGGTAAAAGGTGGTGGTAAATAGGTCGAGGGCTCAGTTACGCTGGTTTAAGTGTGGAGCGATTGCCAAATAACCGACCACGGCGACCGCACTACGCAAATTGTATTAAAAAATAATGTGTCGTATGTCCTTATCTCTTTTGTTCTGTTTGGTTTTAGTTGTACAAGTGTTTTGTATAAGAGTTTCATTAAATTTAATTGTCTATTGAAATTGAGAACTGAAAATTATGAAACACCCATATTAACGTGTTCTGTTTTAGTTGTGCAAGTGTTTTGTGTTACATTAAACAAAATAAAATAGTAAATTTAAATTGAGAACTGAAATTATGGAACGCCCAAAGTTGTATGTTCTGTTTAAGTCTTTGTAAATTTAAATTAAGAACTGAAATTATAAACGCCCAAAATTGTGTGTTCTGTTTAAGTTGTTTAAGTGTTTTGTGTTACATTAAACAAAATAAAATAGTAAATTTAAATTGAGAACTGAATGAACTGAAACACCTAAAGTGGATACTTTGGACCCCCAGAGATATCAATTTTTTAGGTAACTTTTGAGTATTATTTTAAAATTAAAACTAACTTGATCTCCTGTTCAGTCTTGTTGAATATCAAAGTGACGTGTCCATCCTTCTCCTCCTTGCCGCCGAGTTTGGAGTATCCGACTGCTTTGAACCGGCAAAGCGGGTTCTGTTCGTTTAATTCTAAGGCGGGCGCGTTTCTGTTGTAATAGGCTTGACCTGTAACGCAATAGTTTAAAAAACTTTATATACTAATCCTTACTAATTTAATAAATTGTAAAGTAACTGTATCTCTTAAACAAGTCTATGTATGATGGCTATAGAAAAGCGGTATCTTCTAATACCAGCTTAATAGGAGATACCTGACCCTATGTAAGGGAACTTACTCATACCACAGACCAATATAATTTAAATAGACTGACAGTCTCAAACAAGATAATGTAACTCGATATTTGATTACCTGCTAGGACGCGAGATGTCGCTAAGTGTTACAAATCGTTAAATATATGCCAACCTTTAGCTTACTACCGCTCATAATGGTACGAAGAAATATAGATGGCGCTATTTGCAATTACACGTGCGCGATAATATTATTGCGACGTTGTGACCTTTACGTTGTGCGAGGTTGCCGCTCTTCAGTTTCGTTAAAACTTTAGTCTCTAGCAATTTTTAGAGATTTGCGCACATTTTCTCAGAATTGCCAGAACATGAAAGTTTCCGTCAAAATAGGGATTTTTTTAGGAAAGGAAAGGATAGATATCTTTTATTCATTACATACGTCTATGATCGTACCATTATCACTTAAATACGGAAATACCTACATATTTGTAAAATAAGAATACATATTTATAGTGATGTACAGATAAGTAGAACACTTTTTGAAAGAAAATAAAATTAATTTGTAAATACCCGGCAAATGCATACCTACTACAAGATAATACGTTCTATTAATTTGAACTGGAAACATAACTACTAAAATAATGAACTCAATACGTACACAATGTGTACATACATTATGTACAACAAAATATCGACTCACTAGTCGCGATTTATGAGAAGTGAGGTTTGGCAACACAGCATTTAACAAAATTAGGTACAAAAAGCGTGACTTTACTTGCTTCCCGGCTGTCAATGTCAGTCAGTTCACGGTTCTCTATCGTTCCCTTGTTTCGGACTTTGTGTTAATTTTGTGTTAAACGCCATCTAGGTAAAAACGATGTGCTACCTTCCCACGCCATCTATGATTAAGCATATGACAGTGGTAAATCATCAATCCTACTAGTATTATAAACGCGAAAGTTTGTATGTATAAATAAATAAATAAATATTGCTGGACATTTCACACAGCGTTATCTAGCCCCAAACTAAGCAGAGCTTGTATTATGGGAACCAGATAACTGATAGAATACTTATATACATTTTTTTTTGTAAATACATACTTATAATATATAGGGAAACAACCAGACCTGGAACAAATATTTGTAGATGATGCAAACATTTGTTCCGCGGCGGGAATCGAAACCGCTACCTCCTGCGTCTCAGCCGGCTATTCGCCCACTGCACCACGGAGGTAGTCATGGTATGGATGTTTGTTATTCTTTCACGCCGGAACGGCTGAACCGATTGCGATGAAATTTGGTATGTACGTATCATAACCTGGATTGACACATAGGCTACTTTTTATTGGCAAACCACGCGTGCGAAGCCGCGGATTGGTCAGCTAGTATAAAATAAAATCGTTAAAGTTTCCAGGCTATGAGACAGCGCCATCTACAAATATTCCGAAACTTTTAGCTTTTTGCGGGCTACGATTTCTTATATGGACATTGACAGTCTATTAATATTACTAGTCTCTGCTCATACTATGTGACCCATTTATTTAATTTTTTACCTCCGCTCCACCCTCACCGGTGGTGATAATGATTACCGAGGGTGGGGTGAGGTAAAAAAATACTGAAGTAAACCCGCAGGGGATCCCTTGTAGTAGGTATATGCCAACCCTCGCCCCCCCCCCCCCCCCCTCCCTCACGCTCTAGTTTTCACGTAGTAATTCATAAATATGGTTTTAAATCATTTTTTGCAAACAGAAAGTTAAAAAATAATTATTTGACTCATATTTGTCTTTATTAATAAGGCGCTTGCAGCGTGACGCCAAGAATGCGTGCACGCCTATAGTTACAATTGTAAAATGCTGCGCGCCATATCTGAATATAACTCGAAGAAGCGCGATATTTCCCTACAGGATATTGACTACGTGACGAAAACACTAAGCCCCCTCCCCCGCCTCTGTGACCAAGAGTGGTATTGACCCCCCCACCCGTACCCTCCTAAACGGGTCACGTGGTATGGGTACGTTCCCAAAACCATTTATAAGTTACCGAAATAAACATTCTTTTTTAGTTTTAGGGTTACGTACCTCAATAGGTAAAAAAACCTTCCAAGTGCGAGTCGGACTCGCGCACGAAGGGTTCCGTATCATTATCTATAAAAACGGCAAAAAAAATCATGTCTGTAGTATGGGAGCTCCACTTAAATATTTAGTTTATTCAATAGCACAATTTTATTTATTTACCTTATTTGAGGTTGGTGCCGATTAAGCTACTTAGTCCTCTAAATTGTATGAATTGCATACAATTTAGTCTAAATGCAACTCATAGGACTATCTTAGGCGTCAACTATTTATGTATGGGGACACCCTTTAATTTTCAACTTTTATTATTTTTTGGAATTTTCCTTTATTTGTGCTGCCTTGCTTGCTTGCTTTTTGCTACATACCTTGCTTTTTGCCCAATTTCGTGATTCTAGGTCAACGGGAACTACCATATAAGTTTTTGTCCCAAAACCGGTTGACTAAGAATTGACAATTTTGGTTAAAAGCAATGTCTTACAGCACAAGTAAAGGGAAAATTCTGAAAAATAAAAAAGCTGAAAATAAGGTAAATTTTGGTACTTACAAGTTTTTGCGAAAATCTAAATTTGCCCATATCTTTTTATCGTGTTGACTCAGGACCTTGATTTTTATATACCTAATAGGGACTATAGACCTCAGTATCTGGTATAAATTTCAACTTGCTAGGATTACCCGTACCTGAGAAAATCGGTGGTGACACACGGACAGACAGACGGACAGACGGACAAGAGAGTGATCTTTTATGGGTTCTTGTTTAGGGTTCCGTACCTCAAAAGATCACTCTCTTGTCCGTCTGTCTCTCCGTGTGTCACCACCGATTTCCTCAGGAACGCCTCGGAACACGCAGCAGTTAAAGACAGCTGCAACTAATGCTTCTGACGCGTTGGCCGGGCCATGAGGCTGTTGTTGGTAGTATCAAAGCAATATCATCCCTCAGAGCCTAGATATAAGGTGTAATATAGCATACCAGTGCCCCACTGGGCTTGCAGCAGGTTCGATTTGGCGAGCACCTGGTCACGTTCGTCTCCGAACATGCAGCAGTTGAAGACAGCTGCAACTAAAGCTTCTGACGCGTTGGCCGGGCCCTGAGGCTGTTGTTGCTAGTATCAAAGCAATATCAACTCTCAGGGCCTAGATATAAGGTGTAATATAGCATACCAGTGCCCCACTGGGCTTGCAGCAGGTTCCATTTGGCGAGCACCTGGTCACGTTCGTCTCCGAACACGCAGCAGTTGAAGACAGCTGCAACTAAAGCTTCTGACGCGTTGGCCGGGCCCTGAGGCTGTTGTTGCTAGTATCAAAGCAATATCAACTCTTAGAGCCTAGATATAAGGTGTAATATAGCATACCAGTGCCCCACTGGGCTTGCAGCAGGTTCCATTTGGCGAGCACCTGGTCACGTTCGTCTCCGAACACGCAGCAGTTGAACACAGCTGCAACTAAAGCTTCTGACGCGTTGGCCGGGCCCTGAGGCTGTTGTTGCTAGTATCAAAGCAATATCAACTCTCGGAGCCTAGATATAAGGTGTAATATAGCATACCAGTGCCCTACTGGGCTTGCAGCAGGTTCCATTTGGCGAGCACCTGGTCACGTTCGTCTCCGAACACACAGCAGTTGAAGACAGCTGCAACTAATGCTTCTGACGCGTTGGCCGGGCCCTGAGGCTGTTGTTGCTAGTATCAAAGCAACATCATCTCTCAGAGCCTAGATATAAGATGTAATATAGCATACCAGTGCCCCACTGGGCTTGCAGCAGGTTCCATTTGGCGAGCACCTGGTCACGTTCGTTTCCGAACACGCAGCAGTTGAAGACAGCTGCAACTAAAGCTTCTGACGCGTTGGCCGGGCCCTGAGGCTGTTGTTGCTAGTATCAAAGCAATATCAACTCTCAGAGCCTAGATATAAGGTGTAATATAGCATACCAGTGCCCCACTGGGCTTGCAGCAGGTTCCATTTGGCGAGCAGCTGGTCACGTTCGTCTCCGAACACGCAGCAGTTGAAGACAGCTGCAACTAAAGCTTCTGACGCGTTGGCCGGGCCCTGAGGCTGTTGTTGCTAGTATCAAAGCAATATCAACTCTCAGAGCCTATATATAAGGTGTAATATAGCATACCAGTGCCCCACTGGGCTTGCAGCAGGTTCCATTTGGCGAGCACCTGGTCACGTTCGTCTCCGAACACGCAGCAGTTGAAGACAGCTGCAACTAATGCTTCTGACGCGTTGGCCGGTCCCTGAGGCTGTTGTTGCTAGTATCAAAGCAATATCAACTCTCAGAGCCTAGATATAAGGTGTAATATAGCATACCAGTGCCCCACTGGGCTTGCAGCAGGTTCCATTTGGCGAGCACCTGGTCACGTTCGTCTCCGAACACGCAGCAGTTGAAGACAGCTGCAACTAATGCTTCTGACGCGTTGGCCGGGCCTTGAGGCTGCTGTTGCTGCTGCTGTTGCTGTAACGTATTATTTCATATTTTAACTCTCATATGGGAACATGGAGCGCACGCACAAGCGGACGTCCGCAGCGTGGGCGTGCCCCGCCGAAACTGAGGTCACATTTGGAACGCGCTATGATTGGTTGTTTCAATACTTCACGCTTATTCCAGTAATAACATTAGGAAGAAGAGATTTTGTATATAGCTAATAAGAATTTTTAAATAAATGTTAAAGTTACAGTTAAAGTTAGTGTTTAACTTTTAACCTAACTTCAGAACCCTAGTAGGAACAAACAGTATACTAGTGAACAGTGGTTAGGCAGGCAGAGTAGGCCATCGTATCACCACATTATACAGAGTGTTTTTTTAATTGTAACAGTACGGCAGCACCCATAACCAGAAGAGATACAGGTGCAGTTTCTTTTAAAACATCAGCTCGTTTTCGAAGAAAAACATTTTGGCATTAAATTTTTTTTGGTCAAGTATGAGTAGCGCCTTAAAATGAATCAAGTTGGTAAAACTTTTTTTTGATGCCGATCTGTGCAGTCCTTTGTAAGGATCATTTTATTGTATCGGATGAAAAAAATCTGAACAGCGGAAGTTAGTCAAATTTGATAAAAAGTATTCTCATTCAACAGGACAAACAAAATTCCTTCTACAAACATTTTATTACATTCTAATTGCACATTAAAGAAGTATTAATACTGTAGCGATTAAGAAGCTTAGGAACTCCATGCTCTCATGAGCAATTCAAAAACATTTCGTTTTTCAGAACAATTTTGAATTTCGAACATGGTTCTTGCACCTGTCGGACTTTTATATCAGTCATTGCATCATCTTATTTGTCCTATCATGGCATTGTCAAATACGCAAAAAGTAGACTTAATTGAAGCATACTTCCTCAATCGCGGTCTACCAGGGTGACGTATATTGATAGCCCGCGTTATATGCATGTAAAGGCGGTACGAAGTTCAGCCGGTCAATTAGTTATTTAATATATTCTCTAACAAAAAGTACTTACAGGAACTAGGTAAATAGTAAATATACCGGTCCCGCCGCGCCGCTAGTAACGAGTTTTTGATTTTACCATTATAGTTAGAAATATAATTAAGAGTGTATACGCTGAGGCTATACAGAGTGTTTTTTTTTAACTGGGACAGTACGGCAGCACCCATAACCAGAGGAGATACAGGTGCAGTTTCTTTTAAAACATCAGCTCGTTTTCGAAGAAAAACATTTTGCCATTAAATTTTTTTTGGTCAAGTGTGAGTAGCGCCTTAAAATGAATCAAGTTGGTAATTTTTTTTTGATGCCGATCGATGCAGTCCTTATCGATGCAGTAAGGACCATTTTATTGTATCTTAGTAATAATACTTCTTTAATGTGCAATTAGAATCTAATAAAATGTTTTTTGGAAGAATTTTGCTTTGTCCTGTTGTGTGAGAATACAATTTATCAAATTTGACTAACTTCCGCTCTCAGATTTTTTTCATCTGATACAATAAAATGATCCTTACAAAGGACTGCATCGATCGGCATCAAAAAAAAATTACCAACTTGATTCATTTTAAGGCGCTACTCACGCTTGACCAAAAAAAATTATTGCCAAAATGTTTTTCTTCAAAAACGAGCTGATGTTTTAAAAGAAACTGCACCTGTATCTCCTCTGGTTATGGGTGCTGCCGTACTGTCCCAGTTAAAAAAAGCACTCTATATATAGATTTATCAGTTTCAATTTAAAAAAATATGTTCTCTCACCCACTCACAGGTCTTATAGGCTACCCTAGTGTTGCCCCGTACCTGAATTATCGATAATCCTTTTCACACGTGCCTATCACCAGCAAACCAAGGTTTTATTACCCACTGCCGCCGCCGTCAGCGAGTTTTTCGTACTAATTTAGTAGCATTTTCGTACTAACTTAGTAGCATTTCTTGCCTAATTGTTCACAGATTTGCTTGGTAAGACTATCCTATAAGTTAGTAGTTTTTGTATTTAACACATGGATATTACTGATATACCTAATCAGGTCATAAGTATTGTCACACAGTAAAAACTTTTCTTTTAGAATGTTGGCCACAAAAAAGTTTATAGAATTCGAATTACGAATTGTTCATGAAATTAAAAATGTATACTTTTTAGAATTTTACTCATTTTTAAATATGAAGTGGACGCTTAAAGAAGACCGTGTTGCAGTTATTGCGTTGCATCATTGCGGTTACGCGCCACTTCAAATTTTTGACATACTGAAAAATTTGAATATAACCAAAAGATTCGTTTATCGCACCATCAAACGATACAATGAAGACTCTAGTGTAGATGACAGGTCGAGAAGTGGTCGCCCTCGGTCTGTTAGGACTCCAGCAGTGATAAAAGCTGTGAAGGCGCGAATTCAAAGAAATCCCAAACGTAAGCAGAAACTGTTGGCCCTTCAGATGGGGTTAAGCAGAACCACGGTGAAAAGGGTGTTAAATGAAGACTTAGGGCTTCGGGCATATCGAAGAAAAACAGGATATCGTTTGAATGCTCGTCTAATGGACCTATCTCAGACTGAAGAGATGCCGCGCTTTGTTGAAGCGGTACGCAGGAAAAAAATATCGGGAAATTATTTTTTCGGATGAAAAAATTTTTACCGTAGAAGACAGCTACAACAAACAAAATGATAAGGTGTACGCACACAGTAGTGAAGAAGCGAGCAACCATATTCCGCGTGTCCAACGAGGTCATTTTCCATCCTCGCTCATGGTATGGTTGGGAGTTTCTTATTTGGGCTTAACAGAGGTACATTTTTGTGAGAAGATGTAAAAACGAATGCAGTTGTGTATCAAAATACATTCCTGACGAACCTTGTGGAACCTGTTTCTCATACCATGTTCAATAACAGGCACTGGGTATTCCAACAAGATTCGGCGCCAGCTCATAGAGCGAAGAGCACACAAGACTGGCTGGCGGCGCGTGAAATCGACTTCATCCGGCACGAAGACTGGCCCTCCTCCAGTCCAGATTTGAATCCATTAGATTACAAGATATGGCAACACTTGGAGGAAAAGGCGTGCTCAAAGCCTCATCCCAATTTAGAGTCACTCAAGACATCCTTGATTAAGGCAGCCGCCGATATTGACATGAACCTCGTTCGTGCTGCGATAGACGACTGGCCGCGCAGATTGAAGGCCTATATTCAAAATCACGGAGGTCATTTTGAATAAACTTTAGTATCATAAGAATCTATGTTTTGTTAAGTTCATTTTGGTATATAAATGTTTACATAATGAATTTGGGAAACAGTTTCCCCTGTCCCAACAGATCAGTCCAGACAGATCTATAACATTCATACATGAGCCAAAGCAGACTATGCAAGTGTCCATATATTATAAATTCAAAAGTGACTCTGTCTTTCTGTCTGTTTGTTATGTTTTCACGACTAAACGGCTGGACCGATTTCGATAAAATTTTGTATACAGATGACCGGAAATGGGACATAGGGTACTTTTTACCCGACTGAGCACGACTGTAGGCGCTAATTATCAATAACAAATACAACTAACCTGCGGTTGTCCAAACTGACTAGTCTGTCCAAGTCCAGCACCAAAGCCCCCAAATCCGGTTGTAGCTGGCTTAGTCCCAAACGCACCACCTAGCGTATTCCCCGCACCAAAATTTGTAGTTCCAAAAGTACTTGTGCCACCAAGAGTGTTTGCGCCAAACGCTGGTGCGGTGGTGCCAAACGCTGGTGCAGTGGTGCCAAATGCTGGTGCTGTGGTGCCAAATGATGGTGCTGTTGTACCAAATGCTGATGTGTTCGCACCAAACCCTGTGCCTGTTCCAAATGTGCTTGTACCAAAACCAGCACCAAATCCTGTAATACCAATTTACCAAAATGAAAACTATAAAGGCTTGGAATTATTTTTTTGTTTACCCAAATAGATCTTCATTCGACCAGAATCTCACCTGGTGGTAAACAATGATGTGCTCTAATAATTGAATTGATATACAGGTTGGAACGACATAACATCATAATGTCCTCAAGCTTTTTGTGTTTTAGTTAAAACCTATTAATAAAAATTGCTGGACATTTCACACAGTGCTATCTAGCCCCAAACTTAGTAGAGCTTGTACTGTGGGAACCAGATAACTGAGAGAATACTTATATACATTTTTTTTAAATACATACTTATAATACATAGATAAACATCCAGACCCGGAACAAATATATGTAGAACATGCAAACATTTGTTCCGCTTAGATAAGTCACAAAAGTGTATTCTTTTATCCCACGTTATATCTTTATATAAACTACATATATAATAAATTCCAGTGTGCGCGTGTCCATAATTCTTCTGCTCCTAAAATTACCTAATTAATAAGTACTTACGTTGTAATAAATAAATATAATAAGGACGAATTACTTTTACATGTATTTAAATAAATAAATAAAAGGCATTTATTTACACACACACCTATTAAGCTAACTGAAGTAGGTAGGTACAATAATTACTAAATAAAGCTAGGTAGGTACAACAGTAGGCTTAATTCTAAGTAAAATTAGTACATTATTGTAGGTAGCACCAAGGTAGAGGGTGGTGGTAAATAGGTCGAGGGCTCAGCTACGCTATTCTTTTTATCTGGATGGATCTGGTGGTAAGTAGGTGTTGTAGAGAACCAGAAAATTGACAGATAAAGTTTCGGGTATTCAACTAGTATATAGGTAAAAAATGAAGTGCATTTTACCTGTGGTAGGCTTAGCAGCAGTGTTTCCAAACCCCGTACCGCCAAAAAGTGAAGGTGCTGTTGTTGCAGGTGTAGCACCCAATCCACCAAAAGGAGTGGCTGTAATAAAAGACATCTTAATTTCTAACTGACCTGACCGGCTTCAGACTTAAGACAGGGCTTCCCAAACTTATTTGTACTGAGACACCCTTGAGAATTAGCCATTTTTTTACGACGCCACTCAACCCAGCCCCCCCCCCCCTCTCCCTTCCTTCCAAGGGCCAAAAATACCCACCAGTTTCAACACTAGCCTAATCAGTTCACTAGGTTATCAGAAAAACTCTATTTGGGCATTTATAATTTTTATTACAAAATAAGAACAAAACCAAAACAAAAGCATAAAAATGGAAAGAGATATTTGTTTAACTGTTGGCTGGCTGCTCATGAGAAGGATGTGTTGCTTTTTTGAGCATAGCTTCTCAAAACGGGTTCCAGTTTGGAAATTCACTCTCATTTCTTTCTCTACATCTATTTTTGACCTGTTCTTTTTTACTGCAACTGCAGAAAAGCCTGTATCGAACAAGTACGATGTCACAAATGGTAATAGAACCTTTAATGCTGCAGTGCTGCTGGCACGATATTCATGAGAAACTGAGCTCCAAAATTCACTCACTCGACTCGGTCGCATCGACACACGATACTCCTGGGACAATTCTGCGACGTCACAACTTCGGGAAGCCCTGGTCTAAGATATTAGCCAAACCCAGACATATACATGTTTTTCAAACTTTCGGGATCACTATACATAATTATTGATTAAAACGGGTATTTATCGCGAGCCGATCTCTGTGACCCTGAACATCTGGAGAGTGAGCTGACCCATGTTCAGGAGATTCTAAAATTCAACGGATATGCAAGTAGACGGCAACCAAGACGCACGAACAGAGAAAAACCAATGGAGGCCTGTAGAAAGCCAACGTTTTTGCCTTACTTAAAAGGGGTGATGGATAAAATTGAAAATGTGTTGAAGAGGTTTTCAATCAAGTCGGTCTTCACTCCTCTCTCAAAGATGGCCAAGCATTTACGGACTCCAAAGGATGTTATACCTCTGCAGATGCTTGGTGTTTATAAGATAGACTATTGCTGTGGCCACTCTTATCGGGCAAACCAAACGTATCATAGCCGAGCATGTCAAAGAGCATATCGCAGCTGTCAAAAATCGCCAGGTAAACAAGTCGGCGATAGCAGAGCATCTGGTAGACTCGGGACCTAATCATTAAATTGAACTTCATGATCTTAAGGTTCTCTCTAGTGAACGCCATTATTACAAGAGAATAGTTCGTGAAGCGATTGAAATCAAGAAATTTCCAAATTTCAATCGGGAAGATGGCTATAGACTCTCAGCATCCTGGAACCCGGTGATTGCTAGGTGTGCGCGTCGTGATCGGTCGTCTCAGTGCATAGATACGGTTATTGTAGTGTGTCGTAATATGAACGAGAACATTTCTAATTCTGAAGACAAAGTGAGGGTATCATTATTATAAATACTGGATTTATCACGTACCGTCTTATCGGTGTACCGACAATGTTTCGGTTCAATTCGTGAACCTTCATCAGGGTGAGTGCGATCCGCTCCGAATAACGTCTCGGGCTGGAATTTCCTTTAGGAAAGTTGTGCTAGGACTTTTTGTTTTTTCATGTGATATACATAAAAAAAGCCTACATGTGAAGTGGCAACTTGCGCAACCTTATAGTTTTTGAGATATTAATTTTTGAAAATCCGTGATCGATTGCGAAATTCGCTCGGAAATCAGTGTCCGACCTTTCAGTTTGCGTTCTATCGATTATTGCGACATTACATTGACATGACAGTGACAGATAATACGGTTTTTATCTTAGATTTTACATTTTTATTGGTGGAAATTTCGAATTTGGCAATGACAGCGACATAAGCTTTACATTTTTATTGGCGGGAATTTCGACATTCTTTTACAAAGTTTACATTAGATTCGTTCACTTGGATTCGTGGATTTGGTACACTACACTTACCTACCTTATTATTTTTGATTTCTTATTTTGCGTGATAATATGGCGTCTTTTGGGCACTCCAACATGAGTAGGTTAGGTTCAAAAAGAGACAGAATCAACACGGAGCACCCCGACCCCTCGTGCTCTTGTGCGTGACACCCCTAGAGTATAAATAAAGAGCGCGGGAGCCAGAAGCTCGCGGGAGGTCCTGAGTGAAGCAAGTCATACGAGGACAAGTGAGGCGAACGGGGGAGGTGGCGAACGGGGGAGGTGGCGAGCGAAGCGAGCCGGCGACCTCCGTAGCGGAACGAAGGTCGAGTGTGACTTGCTTTAATCAGGGGCGACCTTAAGAGCTTCTGGCGGGAGCCCACCCAGTGTCCGGGGGGTTGGAAGAAAAAGTGGTCTATGAAAACGTGGGGAGCAACGTTTTCATAGACCACTTTTTCCTACAAACCCCTGGACTCTGCCTTTTTTCAATATAAAAAAATTGTTTTTTTCATACTTAACCTCAAAATATTTTTTTTAATTTTCTCAAAAAATTATAGGTTTTCGCAAGTCCTCACACACTAGGGGGGGGGGGGTTCCAAGCCCCCCCACCCTCCTCACCCCATCCCTCTATCAAATCGTTCCTAAAGGAAAATAAGGAAAGCCCTTCCACGTCTCGCCTCGCACTGCGCGCCGCTGCCCTCTGCGCGCGAGTGGACAGGCGGGGTGGTGGGGATTGGTTCAAGTCAACGAAAGCACAGCGCGTTGATCGGCTGTGTCATCATCATTATCATCACTGCTGCTCTCTTTGGTAGTTCTTGGTACAGGCAAACACACAACACTAACTATGTCTCTACCAGGGTTACTCACTCTTCTGTCACTTGCATCATGAAGACAGGGCCTGGCGGTAGAACCCATCCTCTATCTCTGTTAAAGTTCAGCACACGAGTTATTTCAATCGCCTCTCGGATCTTGCGAGGAATGAAGAACTTCTCTCTCGCTAAAACCCAGGCCTTGTCAAAACGTATGTAGTGCGTCGAATCAGAATCTAGGGAATGCTCCACCACTGCAGAACTGTTTGAGTTGACATTCTTCATTGCACGTATGTGTTCAGTCAACCTAGTAACCTAGTTGGTCGAAACACCAATAAGACAGTACGTGATAAATCCCGTATTTATATTAATGATTGAAATCAATCACGAAAGTTTTCTAAGTAAAAAAGTGAGAGTAGTTGCTGCAGCTACCCACACTTCCCGACAGTAGCTCCAAGTACTCCAGTCAGCCCGAGACCATGACTGTTGCAACACAAACGGTTGCAAATGTGGGGATAAGAAATAAAAAGGTACATATGCGATAAATACCCGTTTTAATCAATTATTATATACATTTTTATTTTTTAATATTTAGAATCAAACTGAATTTTAGCCTTTTATCTTTACCATAAAAGTCATCTTTACCATGAAAGAAAAATGGTAATATTGGAGTGCTTCCTTGTTATTGAATACAGTAAAATTTTATTCTACCAGATATGTCATCTTCATCTGCCACAAACTTATCAGAGCTGATGGATTGCACATGTTACATGTTTAGCAAATAAACATGTATTTCATCTTTTAGATGTATTTGTGCACATATTACCTCAGCAAGTTGGATACTAACAACACAAGAGTGTCCACAACACATAAGCATGATAGTATTTTATGAAATGTCTTATGAAGATCATACAATTAAATTACCAGAATATAATTAAAACGTCAATCTTTATTAAGAAGAGGGTAAGTAAAGGACTTTTACCTGCAGGTGCTGCAGCTGCTCCAAATCCGCCAAAACCTGTTGGGTTTGTGGCACCGAAACCAGTTGATGGTGTAGTTCCAAACCCTGTAGAAGTTGTTGTTCCAAATCCAAAACCTGCAGTAGATGTTGTAGCCGTATTCGTACCACCGAATGAAAATGAAGCTGTAAAATGTAAATAATAAATTTAACGAAAGTAAATAAAAAAAGTGGTCAAAATAATGGCTTTACTTACGTTTAGCGGCCGCAGCACCAAATGCTGGCTGGGTTTGAGTATTGGAGCCAAATGTGAAAGACATGATAAAAGTAGCCTTTTTTTTTAACAACTCATAACATTAAAATTACTTGTAAATTAGACTAACCAACTCAAAATTAGCAAAAGTATGAGAGAAATCACAAAATCATGAAAGCAAAGCCGTCGCAGAATATTTCAAATAATTTCAAAGACTGACATTGATATTTGTTATTTTATGTGACATTGACTTGCCGGAGTTCCACAAGGTAATGAGCTCTTGAGGCTTGAGTTGAGGGCTTTTCATTTTCGATTAAAAAAAAACTAGTTCCAACTAGCGTAATAGATAGCGCTGTCTTAAGATGCAGCGCCAAAAAATATAATATAAAATATGCAAAAATCTCAAAGACACATTACCAAAATGTGTAAAACAATCTCACTTCGCCAGCTAAAAAAACACAAACGTTGGATTTTTGAAGTGAATACTTCCTAGGCGCGTTGACATGGGAAAAAACCATTGAACTCGCGACACCGTTACCGACACCTCTGTATTTCTATATCTATATCTTATCTGTAGTGTAGTCTGTTCAAGTTTTCGCTTCTATCGGCACTCCCGGAGTGCAACTAATTTTTTTTGACGTGATAACGTCTTATAAATCGATGAACGCCGGTTGCACGCACGAAAAAGTGTCACGTTCCGCCTGAGCCGACGTGCAAGCAAGGGCGTGGAACAAGCGATAGAGAGGCACGATCGGCCTAAGCGTTCGGCTTGTGACGCATCTGTCTCTCTTCCACTCGTTATCACGTAAAATTATAGTCCGTAAACCGACTTTACAGACAACTATTTTTTTTTAGTTCGAGTGCTTGAGAAAAGTCACCCTGGGTGCATTCCGAAACACGACATAATCACTGCTAACGTTCACGTAGCTATTTTGCCTACTGTTTCAGTTACCGCGCTGGCTGATGACAGTTGAGTGCTGTCAAGGATTCGGAACGCTGATGAACGCGGTCGCAGTCAGTGTTCCTATTTAATTTCGGGCGCATTCCGAATCGCGGTAAAACGATATCATCGCGCTAACAAGCGTTCCGAGTCACCGCGAACGCAACAACGATTTTTGCGCCATTTTGCGCTAACAGCATCCATGCTCTAAATCGAAATCCCTGTGAGCCTGCCTGTCAAAAGTGACGTGACAACTGGTTCGTTGGTTGCTTGTGAGTAATAGTGGTCTGTAGTTGGTTGGTTTTATTGTTGATAAGAAATTATATTGGAACACGACTGTGAGCGCACTCATGAGCGTTCCGAATCCTTAACAGTACTCAACTGTCATCAGCGCGATAACTGAATTGGTACGCAAAATATCTACGTGAACGCTATCAGCGATTTTGTCATGTTTCGGAATGCACCCGAACAACAATAAAACCAACAAAACAACCACTGTCAAGTCACTTTTGACAGGGAGGCTCACGGTGATTTAGGTTTGAAGTAGAGGTGTAAAAGTAGGTACCTATCGAAAAAAGGCATACCCGTATGTATTCGTTACTTTATCAATTAGTACTCGTTACTTTCGTATCGTTACGTTATTCGTTACTTCTGATACCTCATAACATGCTATGTTAAGTTAGAGCAACGAATCGAGTCGTATTGCGTACGCGTACAGTATGAAGTCACGGCGTTGCAACATTCGTAATTTGTAGAAAACATACTTAAACAACATACCAATCTGCGAAGGTGCATTTATTCACTTTTCTGTATTTTGAACCAGACTTGTGTTTTCTAAATTTAATTTGATTTATTAGGTAAAGTGTAGAGCTACAAGTGAACTGTTGAAGAAATCTACTATTGCAATGCGATTTACTATTATGAAAATTATAACCTTGAGCTTATTAATACTATTATTATTATTTATTATTAATACAATAAGCGTCGATTTGGATTATAATGAAAAAACACCAAATAGGTGTCGAAAATTATTTCTTGACAATAAAATTTAAACAACATTGTTACAACCAAACACACTTGGACGACGAATTTCCAAATTATACTTTACTTATTAAACAAACATCGTACTTTGCAACGTACATTTTTAAAATCACCGAATGAATTTCAATACTCGCATCAACGGTACTTGCGTGAACTTGCGTGAAACAGTGTAGGTACCCCTAAGAAAAATGCGCGTTTGTTACTCGGTACTAGATGGCGCACCAGTTACTCAGTACCGAATATATACGATTTGCTACAACAGCTCTAGTTTGAAGCATGGACGTTGTTAACGCAAAATGGCAGATGTAATGACGTCATCTATGACGATTCACGGGACATCGCATCGTTGTCGCGCCCACGGTGAGTCGGAACGCTTGTTAGCGCGAAGATATCGATTTTAGCGTGTTTCGGAATGCACCCTCTATATACTACTTTTATCAGGTTTTTAGAAGTGAAAACTTCCTAGGGCGCGTTGGGCATTTTTGAGATGGGAAAAACCATTGAACTCGCGAAACCGTTACCGACACCTGTGTATATAATTTGATTTTTTTTTAGTTTGTGGAGGGGCATAAGACAACTTTCTCAGTAAATTTTTATGTTTAAGCGACATCCATCATGATCATTTTGCAACATCTAAATTTTTTTGAAGTGAAACCTTTAGGTGCTTTGGGTATTTTTTGAGATGGGTAAAAACCATTGAACTCGTGGCACTGTTACCATTACCGACACCGTTCCTGACGATTCGAAAAATACACACGTAATTGTTCAAGTTTTCATTTCTGTCGGCACTCCTGGAGTGCCACTTTTTTTTTTTTTTAGTAAAACTTCTTTTCTCGTGTTGTTAAAAGTGCGAACGGAAGATGAGAGGGAGATATAAGTTAGTGAAAATAAAAAGAGAGAGTTACGTTTCGTAAATTTTTAAACGTTAATGTGCGAGTTGCGTCTGTCCAGAATGAACATAGACTGATCGACCTACAGACATGTGGATAATTTTGTAATTGAACAATTTTATAAGTTAATATTTTGAAAAAGAAGTCCTACTTCAGTCGTGTTGTTTAAAGCACACTCTTTTTTTTACTTTTCAGGCTCCTAATTAATATGTACATACTTAAAGTGCAGATTAAAGTAGTTATACTTCGGCCGTTCAGAGAATGCGTTCCTGACACCTATCAGTCATATAAAGCGCTGACATAACCTTGTAATAGCGCAGTTTAGATTTAGAAAAATATTGTTTACCATGTTATTTGACACTCAGTTTGGCACAAAATTATAACATTAATTGATTATTGATATAATGATGTTGTTTTAATGCTCATCAATTGTTAAAACGGTAAACAACCAGCAATAATATTTTTATCGTAACTGCAACGCCATTACAAAGTTACGTCGTCAGTTCAATCGCGACGTGTCAGGAACGCATTCTCTGAACGGCCGTAGTATATAGCCACGCCATGTATATAGCAAGTACTATTTATTGGTTGTTGTGAGGTATCATACTCACTGAACTGAAGTAGTTGACTTTTTGTCGATTTTTAGGATTTTTGTCTGTCTGTCCATCTGAAAGTTTGTCTCGAATAGACTCCGAAAAGGCTCAACAGATTTAAATATAAATTTAACATTGAAACAGGAATTTCAAATTGAATTTTTGTGTATGTGCTATTTTGATATCCTCCAGGATTCCGAAGTTATAATAATAAATATTTTTCATACCACACGTGCAAAGCCACAGGTCAGCAAGTCAAAAATAAAACAAAAAACTCCCAATCAATACATTTATTTACTATTATTTAAAATCTACCTCTCCCAGTAAAATTTATGGTAAGTATAAACATGATTTTTACTGGTGGCTTATGGCAGCATACTTAAACACTTCACTGACAAAATGTAATAAAAAATTCCATTCAGAAATAAATGCTTACACCATTATTACACAATGTTATATTTAGTAAGTATCCAATTTATTATCAAGAACATTGATCAGCAAAATGAGATAAAATTATTTTTTAAGCAATAAACAAATTATAGATGTCTTCGCCTCCTAGAGTATCCGTTATTTCTTAGCTCCAGGAGGCTGTAGTTGTTGGCCTCTCTCCTTACCTCGGAGTCGTATTCCAATTGCCCTTTCAATCTTCCCAAGCACAATGTTATTTGGTATACCACGGCCGGCTTCATAGTCATTGACAATCTGTGGTTTTTCACAAATCTTTGTGGCCAAATCCTTTTGGCTCATGCCTTTGGATTGCCTTCCTTGCATTATCAGTTTCCCAAGATCAAGAGGTACTTTATCATGCTTCAATTCTTCAGTCTCTCTATCAAGTTTTGCAGTATTTTTTGTGGTTACATGTTGTTTGTTGGTCCCAGCGCCGTATTTCTGCTGTGTGTCCACTGGAACACCTTGACGACGTGCAGCATTTACGGCTTGTTCAGTTTTTAATGCGGACGCCTTTGGGGGCTTCTTGCGAAGAATAGTGACTGTATCCCAATCAGACATGTTTATAGAAAAGAAATAGCACGAGATTCTCAAAATATCTAATGAATGTTCTAGATGGCCCGTAATGTTCGCTCAAAGTTACTAATTTCGTCACTCGTGGATGGATGGAATAGATTGACAAAAATTTTCAATCAAATACAAAATGTCAAAATGACAGACATAACCTCAGATGAAAAAACTAGCACAGATCCTAAAATAATATAAAATGCGTTTTAGTTTAAGCTGCAGGTAAGGGCCTCTGGTGAGTAGCCCATCTCCCTGGCTTCAACACGCGGAGACTACAATCTTCGGGTTCAGCTCTTTGGGGCCTTTGTATTATTTTTTTGTTAGCAATCTTCGTTGGGGACGTAACCAATAATCGGTGAAGTCGGAGAGCCCAGGAGCTCTCGGGGTAGTGGACGCCACGGTCCTTGGTGGTCTGGTGGTCGCGCATGTAGCGGGGCAATTCCCCTGAAGGTATTCGTGTCGACTTGGCAGCGTGGTCATACATCCGACGCACCAACATGACAACGAACTCTTGTACCTATGCTCTGGGTTTTGCACGTCGTGTCGCAGGCGATTACATCGTTTCGGACTTAGCGTCCGGCTCCAGTGCACATCCGAAGAGCAATATTTTGCTGCTGATTATTTGCTTGTTTGTAGTTATACTGGAGTGGCGGACGTAGGAATGTCTTGTAGACTCCAATCTTCGTCCGCAACGGCAGCTTCGACTGGAGGACTGGACGAAGCATTGCCCTGGCAGCGCGTGTGTCTGTTGGAGAACGTGGTCAACTTGGGACACCATTCGCAACGACCTGTTGATGGTCACTCCTAGGTATCGGACAGAAGTCTGCCACTCAACATCCTGTCCGTTGAGTGAAAGCGGGTGTAACACGGTCCATCGACGCGAGACGAGGATTGTGGCTGTCTTGCCCACGTTAAACGAACGCCATGGGCCATTTTCAACCACGTCGTAGGAAGTCCAACAGATGCTGCATGCGTTGGGTGGCTATTTGGGGGTACTTCGCAGAAGCGAAATATGCGCTGTCGTTGGCAAAAAGCGAGAGCATGGCTGCGCGAGGCCGACGGATGCCAATGAGACACTTGCTTGACATGACATTGACTGACATTGACATATTTGTCAGTCTCAATCATGTCATGTCCCACACCCTGTCATTCAGAGTCAAATTGACCCACTGTATTCCACCCCATATGAGGCATTAGTATTCAGACCCAACATAATTTTAGATTTTAGTATTGTTAAAGGCTCTCATTATGCTTGCCAAATATTTAATGAACAGATGGCTAGGAATTTTAGTGGTTGGCATCCTATTTATACAGATGCCTCTTAAACTTAATGACTCTAGCCCTGTAGGTGCAGCTGTCTGGATTCCGTCTGGGAAAATTATTCTTAGTTTTAAATGCCCATCAGTTACTTCTGTATTTACTGGTGAGTCAATAGCTCTTTTAGAAGCTATTATGTAAATTAAAGCCCACAATCTCCAAAACTCTTTCAACTACTTACTTTTATTAATACTACATATATAATACTTTTTTCTGACTCTAAAAGTTCCCTTCAATCCATTCTCCAATCCTTTTCGTTCCAAATCCAGATTTCCTGTCATTCTTAAAATTTGTGAAGCTCTGTTTGACTGTCATAAACTTGGAATTAACATAGTTCTGACTTAGATCCCTGGTCATTCCGGTATCCCTGGCAATGAGTCAGTGGACTCATGTGCAAAGCAGGCCATTCAGACAGGGGCTCATGACCACCTTCAAATATACTCGCACGACTTTTGTTCAGTCCCTAGTTCCCACCTAACTATTTCCTGGTCCCGTATGTGGCTTGATTGGAGGTCTTTGAAAGGAAGACATTACGGTGAAATTCAACCCGAAATTCCAACAAAACCATGGTTTTTTAAATATCGCAAAGCCAGCAAAACGACTACGTCAACCATTTGTCGCCTCCGTTTAGGACGTACGCCGGTTCTCTTATCCAAAATAAGAGTAGAGACCATTCACTATGTGATTGTGGTTTGGATGAAGGTAATGTAGAGCACCTACTTTTCTCATGCCCTAGGCTGCGGCCATCTCTGTATCATGTTTTTCCTCTTGAAATCCCTCGTCCTTTCTCTTCCAAAACTATATTACGTGTTCTCCCCTTGCATAGCCCTTCTATGTAAATGTATTAATGTAAATAAAATAAAACTGTAAATATGTTAACCCACTAATTCTATGTTTAGATGTTCTGTATTTGTACATATACATATTGATTTGTGTTTTGCATGTCCTTAATTGTGCTGTCTCTGCTTTTTAGGTATAAATAAATCATCTTGTAGTCTAAATTCTGGTTGAGTCTCCCTTTGTAAACACTGGCCAACCATTTCAATACTCGGAACTCCATCAGTTCAGTTCAGTTCTTGATTGTGGCATCTGTGACTAGGGAGTGTCACAATTCCGCCAATGTCGATGTCGCGATATTTTCATAAACTTAATAAGAGCTAATGTAGGTCAAGAATATGACCGGTATTCTAAATTTGGAAAAAAACCTTTGATAATTCTAATAGAAAAGAGACAACACAACATATAAAACAGCACAATATTAGTTGTTAGTACTATTATAGATAATGTGGGTTAGTGAGCTAATAAGTAATATATACATTTACAACCTAATGTTGTTATCTTTTATAAATTTACATAACATATAATTAATTAAAGGAGAGAAGGTAAGGGTTAATAAACATTTAAAGGAGGTAGGACGAGGGATTTTAGGAGGAAGGATTTCATAGAGGGAACGCCGCAATCGGTGACAGTCGAAGAATATGTGGTCCACGTTTCCTTCGTCCAGGCCACATTCACATAGGGAGTGGTTCCTAATCCTAAGTTTGGCCAAAAATACAGGGGTACACGAGTGGCCAAGTCGAAGACGACAAATTGTGGAGGTGGTAATCTTACTAGCCTTCCGGAATTTAAAAAACCAAGGAGTTCGAGGAATATCGGGTTGGATATCTGCATAATGTTTACCCTTATCTTTTTTGGAACGATTCCAAACTTCAGTCCACGATTGTTCCAGTTGTAATTTGGGAAGAAGGCATAAGTCATGTGAGAATGATTTGAAATGCTCAAGGGAACCTATCTGAGCAGCATCTTTTGCGAAAGAGTCAGCTGACTCATTACCAGGAATTCCAGAGTGACCTGGAATCCAGGAAAGAACAACGTTTATCCCAAGGTTGTGACATTCAAAAAGGGATTGCCTAATTTGAAGAATAATAGGGAAACGAGATACAGAACGGAAAGGGTTGGATATAATAGATTGCAGACAGCTTTTAGAATCAGAAAATATAATAGAGTTGTTTAATTGGTGGGATTTAATGAAATGGCTTCTAGAAGCGCAACAGCTTCGCCAGAAAACACTGATGTCGAGGAGGGACATTTAAAACTAAGGGAGATTTTGGTGAATGGAATCCACACAGCTGCTCCCACGACACTGTCTGTAGATAGTTTTGAAGCATCAGTGAAGATGGAGTGCCACCCATTAAATTTAGCATCCAGGTGTTCATAAAATTTTTCTCGGGCATTGGAAGATTCCTTATCTATACCAAAGGACAGGAGGATATTAGGCTGAAATGTTAAAGCTTCATAAGAAGTGAGATAAAGTGGATGAGTTGGGAACTGAATTACTGGGTTAGGAAGTTGGGAAAATTGTTTGAAACTACGGAGGAGACAGGGGATTTTATCAGGATTGTAATTATCAAATAAGTTAAGCAGGCGAGACAATTTTGGAAGAAGTGGGTGATTACAGTTTTGTGCTAATTTGAAAAAGAACCTATCAGATAGGAACTGTCTACGCAAATACAATGGAGGCTCACCACACTCAACCTGCATAGCATTGATCGGGGATGACTTCATGGCTCCAAGAATTATACGCAAGCATTTTGAATGAATTTTGTCTAACTTGTCTAAACCAGATTTATTACAAAGATTCAAAAGGAATGTTCCATAATCAAAATGACTCCGAATTATGGCGTTGTATAGAAGCTTTTGAGAATATGGATGAGAACCCCACCAGACACTCGAAAGGGAGCGAAGGATGTTAATGTTCTTTTCGCATTTTTGAGAGGTCATAACAAAATGTGGGACGCCCTTCATTTTTGAGTCCAATGTAATAAGTACCTAAAAATTTTGCACTATTAGATTGAGGGATAATCTCTTGGTCAATGAATAATTGAATAGATGGGGAAATTCTTTTTCTGGAAAATATTACAACATTACTTTTGGGAGCAGAAATAAATAAGCCGTGCTCAAGTAACCAGTCGCTAAGGTAGGACAATGTAGAATTCAGTTGGTTACTTGCCTCTTCTGTTGACACGGATGTGATATAAAGTGACAGATTGTCAGCATATTGTAAAACCTCAAAAAGAATTCACAGATTGCTAAAGGTCATAGGTGTAGAGGCTGTAAAGAAGTGGGCTCAGGACAGAACCCTGAGGTAGTCCTTTCCAAACCGTCTTAGGAGGGAGGAGACCTTGGTGGGATTTAATAACAACAGACCTTTCCATCAATAGGTTGCATATAAAACGAACCAGCTTTTCAGGTATTCTCAGCTGAACGAGCTTACTCCTGAGAACCGGAAGCAGAACGTTGTCATAAGCTGATGCGATGTCTAAAAATACAGCAACTAGAAATTTATTTTCTTTGAACGCGATGTGGATGTCTGTTGTTAAGAGACTAAGGCTGTCCATGGTACTCATGCCCTTTCTAAAGCCAAATTGGGAATTAGCAAGTAGTGAACGATTCTCAACCAACCACTCAAGACGGTGTTTAATCATGTGCTCCATAACCTTAGCCATGACAAAGGACAAAGCTATTGGTCTACGACCATTAGGGTCAGATGGATCCTTTCCAGTTTTCAGTACCGGGATGATAATTTGAGTTTTCCATTGATCAGAAATTAAGCCGGTTTCAAAGAAGGAATTAATAAGAAGTAAGTAATATTTTTTTGTGTTTTCAGAAGTTTTCGTGAGAAAGGAGTAAGGGATACCATCGATACCGGGGGAAGAGTCAGTCAGTCCGTCAAGTGCAAGGGTCAATTCATTGAAACAGAAGGGGCGATCAAAACAATTTTCAGAAGGGATCGACGAATGGATCGAGGGGAAGGAGGAAATAGATGGGACTGAAGGAGGGGCGAGTTTGTCCGAAAAGGCCTCGAGCCACGATGAAGGATCATTAGCTGAAATATTTTCGACATGATCCTCTGAATCGTTTGATCTGGTTCCAGATGATATATGATGGTGTTCTAGGCGAGAGGTTTTCGCAAAACCCAATCCATCCCTGTTTTTTCTTTTTAGAGACCAACTTTCTGAGTTTCGCTGAGGATTTTTTATAGACTAAAAAGTTTTCTATAGACATAGATACCTTGTAACTTTTTCAGCTTCTCTCCGTTCCGATACAGCTGTTGTGCACTCAGAATCCCACCACGGGGTAGAGATTCTAAAATCTTTGGAGGGCTTTTTAAGGGGAATGTGGAGATCAGCGCATGTAGTAATATTATTAACAAAGGAGTTATATGCTGCAAGGGAGTCATTATGTTGAATGTGAGTGGAAGAATCTATTTTAAGATCAAGTGAAGATGAATAAGCTGACCAATCAGCTCCAGAAAGTTTGTATTTAAGAGAAGGACTAGGGTTACGGAAAGGGTTCGAAAAATTAGCATAGATAGAAATTAAGATAGGGAAATGGTCACTTCCATAAGTCGAAGGAAAAATTTTCCATAAAGTCAAAGAGAAAAGAGATGGAGAGCAAAGTGAGAGATCGACAGCGCTTTTCGGATTTTGAGAAGGAAGTGCTCTCCGAGTATGTGATCCATCATTGAGTAGGCACAAGTTGACTTCATCAAAGATCTCCAATAGGGAAAGACCAAACATATCAGAGTGGCTATGACCCCAGGATAGTGTTATGGCCATTAAAATCACCCATGAGAACCATGGGGGAAGGAACAGATGATAAGAGGAGAAGGAGATCGGGAATCAAAAAGGAGTTGGGATGAGGAATATATACAGATACAAAGGAAATATTAAGGGATCTGATACCAACAATGTTGATATCAGAAGGATGGGAAGGGAGAGTGATTTGGGAAAAGGGAAGGCAGCGCCTTACTAACAAGGCGCTGCCGGCATGCCCGTCAGCCCTGTCGTCCCGCAGACAGGAGTAACCTGAAATCCGATAACGGGTTCCAGGCTTCAGCCATGTCTCCGAGACGGCAATGACTGACGGGCGGAATTTTGAAATTAAGAGGACCAGTTCATGTTTTTTTGCACGCATGCTCTGGCTGTTCCACTGCAGAGCGACTACTGGATCCATTATTACCAGATAGTGAGACTAATTGAGTAAGTTTAGAGGCAACGTTGGACGGTAGGGGATGAGGGTTCATTAGTAAAATGTTTATTATTAAAGTTATTAATGTTTCTAACATATTTTCGTTAGGAGAAACTCCTAATGGTTCGTTATTACCAATGGCACAACCATTGGGCATAGCTGATGTTGGGTCTGTGACAATCTCTCGGTGGGCAGCCTTGTCATAAAACAGAATGTAATGAATGTAAAGACAGAATGTAGAAGACAAAATGAAGGTAATGTAGAGCACCTACTTTTCTCATGCCCTAGGCTGCGGCCATCTCTGTATGATGTCTTTCCTCCTGAAATCCCACGTCCTTTCTCTTCCAAAACTATATTATCCCTCGTGTTCTCCCCTTTCATAGCCCTTCTATGTAAATGTATTAATGTAAATAAAATAAAACTGTAAATATGTTAACCCACTAATTCTATGTTTAGATGTTCTGTATTTGTACATATACATATTGATTTGTGTTTTGCATGTCCTTAATTGTGCTGTCTCTGCTTTTTAGGTATAAATAAATCACCTTGTAGTCTAAATTCTGGTTGAGTCTCCCTTTGTAAACACTGGCCAACCATTTCAATACTCGGAACTCCTTCAGCTTCAGCTTTTTTAACCTGTCAACTTGACATTGGCATAATTGTGGCAACAACTACCACAGAGGCCATACAACCAATAGTGAATAGTGAATAAGTGAATATTATATTATTCACATCCAGCCTTGCCATATATACGGATTTGTCCGTATTTGTACGAATTTTGGAAGCCCAATACGGATGATTTAGACATACGGATTTTTAAACGGATTTATGCTACAGGCAGATTAAACTTTACACAGACTCTTTTAGGGCAGATGCAGTCGATGAAGAGGACAACTGACAGAGTACAACTATTTTAACAGTAGGTACCAAACGAAGCGCACAGTTAAAAGAATTCCAAGAATTTATGAACTTAAAACCGCATAAGATGTTACACCCGAGTCAGACACGATGGCTGTCAGTGCGTGGTACGGTTTCCCGACGTTTGGAACAATACCAGGCGCTAATACTGTACATACTTCACTGATGCTGCATATACGGATCGTTTAAGAGCAGCAGAAAACATATTACATATGTTGAAGAATCCCTACAATAAGCTGTACCTAGAGTTTTTAGAGTTTTCTTTGAAAATATTCAATGATTTGAACCAACTGATGCAGTCTGAACGCCCACAAGTTCACAAACTTCATAAGAATGTTTGTGACGCGTATAGGAATCTTCTGGACTGTTACATACTTGACTCTTATTTGACCCAAACTGAAATACAGAATACTGAGTATGCTAATCCTCGAAACTTCAAGCCAATAGAAGACATTTACCTTGGAGCAAAAGTGGCTATTTCGCTAACGTCAAACAGTACGGAGCTTAATCCAAATGACGTGAAAGCATTTAAACTACGATGTCTCGACTTTTGCATAGAAGGAGCAAAGCAGATAAAAACCCGGTATAAGTTTGATGATAATATTCTAAAACAACTGGATTTTCTAAGTCCAGACGACGTGCAATCACGCAGAATACATTCATTGGTTGATGTAGCTCTACTGTTTCCCAATTTAATTGAAGGTGAAAATTTACAAGCCCTAGACACAGAATGGCGACATCTACGGAACAACACAGAGTTGCACTCCACGGATTCTGAAGACATGGAAGAATTTTGGGTAAAGATAATGACAGCTCGTAATCCCAATGATGACATATATTACCCGATTTTGACTATATTCAACTCAGCATTGATGAGTTTGCCACACTCGAGTGCGGCGGTAGAGCGAATTTTCTCCGCCGTAAATCTTTTAAAGACAAAACAAAGAAATAAATTAGGCACAGATACGATAACAGGCTTGTTACATACTAAGCAACTTTTAGGTAAATCACCCTGTTATGATTTAAATATCGTTGTAAATATGTTAAAGATGATAAATAAAGATATGTATAATTAAAATAATTATTAGTTGTTTCATTTTTATACGGAATTTCACTCAGAACTGTAATACGGATTTTGTACGGACTTTTGGAACGAAAATACGGCATTCATGCCTTATCCATATGGCAACACTGTTCACATTATGTTATAGTGAATAGTGAATCATGTCATGTGTGTTTGTTTTGATTTGAGCGTTCACAGAACATAACCTATTATTTGAACAAAATAAAACAATTGAAAGGGACTAAATATTTTGATTCATTACGAAATGAGCAAAATGGAAGTAGAATCCGATTCTGAAGAGGAAATTCTAGTGTATGCTGAATTCGAAGATAATGTAAATATAAACAAATACAGAAGTGTCCATGTTCTAGGAGTAAATGACAAAAGCCCTATTATTCAAATGGATGATACTTTTTTTATAGGTACGGAAACACTTTATCATCCTAACACTAACATATAACAGTTCACCCATAATAGTCAGACTAACCATTTACCGAATAGGTATTGTACTGAAACACCTACATACTACATTGAATCACGGTGTTTGTTGTAGGTAAGCATGAAAGTTCTCTCGGGACCTACATGTTCTTTGAAGAAGATCCATCACCACACTGTACAGACCCTTTGTTCGATAAGTTACCTGAAAAAAATTTGAAGTTTGTTTGCAAGACGAGGAAACACCTGAATATGGAACATGCTTATGTTACTCCAAAAGAAGGCAAAGGTACTAAACTATACTTTTAACTGTGTAGCAAGTTTACAGTCAGTGGTACAAATTATAATTATAGTGTGACCATTAGTGCTGTGCACTCCCTGAGGTATGCGCGGCGAGGTGGGAGGCAAAGAAAAAACTGCATGAGTTCACATGAGATCAATACATGTCGGACATATCTTACGATATCAGTTTGCATTTCTAAGGCAAGACTTGTGGCGGGACGATGGTCGGAGGCTATCTATCTGTAATATATTATACTTACTTAGTTGATTAAAATGTAACTTAAATATACTCATATTTTATTAAAAATATGCAGGTGATAAATAAGAACTAAACTTATAATTCAAAGGACTTGTTTTATTGAACATTTTTTATATTTACAAACAATTATATATTCTGACGAAAGTTATTCTGACATAGATTCTGTTTCAACTTTGTTTCAACTTCATCTTCCATTTCATATCACGAGATAACGCACGACCCATCTTTGAATATTTATCTCATGTGCGTCTGACATAGACAGTCCGATACAAATAACACTACCTGCCGCCACGAGCGTTGACAGAGCGCAGCAGCCGATTCGCCCCCCCGTCTCGCCGCGCGCATACCTCAGGGAGTGCACAGCACTAATGGTCACACTATAGATAAGTCTTAACCAAGTCCTATGATATAAATTTGCTTAATTTTGGACTTGGATAAGTTTTAATGACAATGTCCACTGCTAACCCAGTTAACATAATGCGGAGTCGAGGCCCTTTTGCTGCTCTTTAGCACACAAAATATTTCATGTTGATGTTTGTGTTTGTCGTTATGTGTACCTACTGTATATCTTTGATCTGTTATCTGTTTCAAATGTAATAGAGTGCTATGTGGCAAGTAGACAATCTAACGCATAGCAGTGTCCTGAGAGAACACTGAAACGTTTTCAAGTCACACAAAAATGTAAAGAGGTTTCTGCCGGGTAGAGAATGCATCAACCATACCCCGGGTGTTACCAGTGTCAATAGGCGACGGTGACCGCTTACCATCAGGGGCTCAATTCTACTAAACCAATCGCTTCACTATGACAATGGTATCGTCGTTACCATTTGGTATTCTAATAACACAATCTTTGTCAAAAAGTGCCGCCCGTTGTTATGACAACACCATTGAAAATTTGGCAGCTTATGATAGGAACAATAATCAATGATTATTTATCATTATTTTGACAAAGTTTGTGTTAGTAGAATACCAAAAGGTATCTATAGTGGGCATTTTGCAACGAGACCATGGTCATAGTGAAGCGATTGTTATAGTAGAATTGGGCCCCAGGTGTGCTGTAATCCTGTTTCCCCACAAATAACAAAAAAAAAACGCATATTATTTCAGATCAACTACCAGATGGTGAAAAATCTCTGGAGGAGGATGTAAAACCTGTTACCTTCAACTCGCTTCAGCAAGCCATTGATGCATTTGGAACATATTTCAATAAAGAATCCAAAGAAAATCCTGATGTTAAAGAGTGATGTATGCAGAATCTATAGGTAAATAGGTAGGTTGAATTAAATTGGTTTTTTTTAATCTAGGACTGGTTTACATATGAGCTGGTAAATTAAAGTGCTTTAAAAGTAGTTGTAAATGTACATAGAGAATCCTATGAAGCTGACATCACCGTAAAACAAAAAGCTCTTAAAAAAATTATTTAAAAAATTATACATAAAAGATTAGTTTTTTTAGAAGACAAAATAACAGAGTTACTTTCGAATTCATAATATTAGCGACAAAGATTCCCGAGCATTACTAATCCACGTTAAGTACTGTTTTTTCTATTAACGATAAAATAAAGGAATATGAAGAAATAAAGCACAGGATATAATAATAAATCTTTATTTTAAGCACAATAGAAAAAGAACAAGATTTTAAACTTAATTCTTGGCCCACCTTAGCGACTAACATACATATTATAATACTAGTGGACCCCCCGAACTTCGTATCGGCTTGACATGCATAGGTATAACGCGGGCTGTCAATGTAAGTCACCCTGGTAGAATTGTCAATTGTTGTCCCCGGCCATCATTATGTATGAGAAAATGAATGACTTCCACAAATAATTCATTACCAAAATTATCCAAATCGCTCCACCCGTTCTCGAGTTTTAGCGAGACTAACGAACAGCAATTAATTTTTATATGTATAGACAATATATCTGGGATAACTCCTACCGAAGCATCTGTTTCAAACGATATTCATTTTTTTTACATCCTCTTTGACGATATTTGCAGCACGCATTCTGTCAATTCTATGTCAAACGTCATAAGGTTACATTATAAAAGCGCTAAGGTTAGATTTTAAATAATTTTATATGGTGGTTAAGTATTCTTAAATTTTCTATTTTGCGCGCAATTTTCTTAATTTTTTCTTACATAGGAACCTTCTCCAGACAATAAAAATTACAACAAAAAAAGAATTTGCCAAATTGGTCCAGGCGTTGTTGAGTTATGCGCTTACCAACACATTTTGCGATTCATTTTTATATTATAGATTACTTAACACTATTTTTTTCATGTATGGCAGGCAGAAAACAATGATGGCCTTTAGGTACCCGGCAGTGGTTGATTCCGTGCTGAGTTGATGATAAAAACTTGGGCTGAATTGACTCCGTAAAAACCGCCTAAAAATATACTTATCTGCTTAGTAAATTGGAACCGGAAGTTGCGACAATATCCGACGACCTTTCCGACCGGAGGGCTCCAAACAAACAAATGATAAATTATTCTACGATAAAATAATAACAACATGTTATATGAATTTGTAGGCACAGACGTATAAATAAATTGTTTTGTGTTCGTAGGTAAGACTATAAATTAATTACTTAGTTGATTGAGCGAAGCGAGATCTCCAAATCAACTTGGGCATATCGGCGTTGTATATACATATGTGCACACGGCTACACATCAAGCTATAAATTTCCAGTATAAGCTGACCTCGCATTGTGTAGGCTTTTCGTAGAATGATAGGTCAGCTTATACTGGAACTGCATAGCGTCATGTGTAGCCGTGTGTACGTTTGTTTGTCCGAGGATAACTTTCGAACCGTTGATCAGATCATCGTGAAATGTGGTATATAGATAGTTAGTGGTGGCACAATTTTGGTGTGACTAAATGAGCTAAAAATAGGGGGGGGGGGGGGGGGGGTGTTAAGATAGTGAGTCTTGATTAGTACATTTCGACTCCGTTTTTATATTTAGTAAAGTCCTTAGACTTGGACTAATACTACGACAAGTAGGTAGGTATATTCATTTTTACACTTCAAGCAATCTTCCATTATTCAAAGATCCTCTCCATCCAAAGAGAGTCTGGAAGAGATCGCTTTCTTTAGCGATAAGACTGTCCATTATCCTTACATTTATTTGTTTATATTATTTTTCTCTGATTTTGTGTACACACGGCTAAACATCAAGCTATACATATCAAGAATAAGCTGACCTCTCATTCTACGCAAAGCCCACACAATGCGAGGTCAGCTTATACTGGAAATGTATAGCTTGATGTGTAGCCGTGTGTAGTTATAGCTTGTAACTGTCAGTATAATAAAGAATTTTAATTAACTCATGCAACGAAATATGAGTGCTAATGCTAAGCAATGACGTTTTAAAAGGTGCTAAGGGTTTTTAAAATAAGATTCAAATTTCCGTGTACAAAAATCCTTAGGATGTTATGCTGAAGCCATGTCTAAAGGCGGTCTAAAACTCCGATATCAGAGTTGGACATTAGCTCAAACAAACTTACTTTTCCCTATCTTATTAATAGTATGTATTACTCATTATAGTATACACTGCCGGCCAAAAGTTTGAGACCACTGTAAAAATCTTTGTCACCAACAAAATATTTCAAAGTACACATATGATAATGAGCTAATTTGAACACCTGCGTATTCTATTATTATTAAAGAATTTCTAAGAGTCATTATTTATGTTGTTGTTTAAGTTATCATCCTAAAAAGGTCTATTGTTTCAAAACATCAATGAGCGCCGCGCAAGGACCAGGTGGTAGAGTCATTGTAATATTTTTATGATCTGCTCATTACTTATTGTTGTGGGTTTGTTTCGCGTTAACCGATATCAGGGATTATGTTAGCTTCCTAAAACATATTTAGTACCTAAGTTTTTATGGAGTAAATTATTTTCTACCTTATTAGTCTGAGCTCGTCGTTGTTACAGTGAAGACATCTTAAAATGGGAAAAGTTCGCGAAATTAGCAGTGAAACTCGCTCTGCCATAGTTGTTTTATACGGCGAAGGCAAATCTGAACGTGCGATTGCCTCTCAACTTAAGTTGTCGAAGACTTGTGTTCATAACACAATAACCCGATACAAGGAGACTGGCAGTAATCAAGATCGTTCGCGTTCGGGAAGGCCGAGAACTACCACTTCTCGCGAGGATCACTTCATCGTCACTACCAGCAAGCGGAATAGACGCCTAACAGCACCAGAAATCCGCGTAGAAGTGAACAAATCCCGATCAGAACCTGTATCATTGACTACAGTAAAAAGACGTTTGAGAGATGCTAAGTTATTTGGTCGCGTCGCCGTTCGAAAACCACTACTAAGGCCACAAAACAAAAATAAACGGATGCAGTGGGCCCTTACCCATCGAGACTGGACTGAAGAAGACTTTAAACAAGTTCTTTGGTCAGATGAATCCAAATTTGAAATATTTGGTTCAAAACGACGAATTTTTGTTCGACGTAACGTCTAGGAAAAGATGATGCCAGACTGTGTGGTGCCAACAGTCAAGCATGGTGGTGGTTCCATTATGGTCTGGGGATGCTTCTCGGGCCATGGAACCGGAGATTTGGTACGAGTCGAAGGAATCATGAAGGAAGGAGCAATATAAACGAATACTACAGCAAAATGCCATTCCGTCTGGTTCAAGAATAATTGGAGATGGATTTTTTTTCCAACAAGATAATGACCCAAAACATAGTTCAAAATTATGCAGGGGTTATTTAGAACACAAAGAAACAGAAGGGGTTTTAAAAAACATGGTGTGGCCCCCTCAGAGTCCGGATCTCAACCCGATTGAGCTTTTGTGGGAAGAGCTTGATAGAAATGTGCGCAGTTGTTGTCCCACTTCGCAAGAAGACATGTGGAAGGCTTTACAAGAAAGCTGGAACAATATATCACAAGATACAATCGACAAATTGATTGCTCGTATGCCAAGAATAGTGAAAGTAGTAATAAAATGCAAGGGAGGGATTTTCGACGAAAAATCTGTATAAAATATGAGCGACATTTTTAAAGTAAATGGTTTTTTTGTTTTCTTCATAATGTATGTGTATTAGGGAATAAGTATTTTAATTCATAATTAAACCTCTTGCTTTGTATTTTGAGTTTTATTTCATTTTCCTACTTTGATGTAGGTGGTCTCAAACTTTTGGCCGGCAGTGTACATGTACCCACTCCTTACTATCAAGAAGTGATAGTAAGGAGTCCTGTGCCACAGTGGTCCAATCTGCTCGGAACTCGTCCTTCGATCTCGTTCTTCGTAGTCGCGATGTTTTACCGTATTCTATTCTCCCAATCATCCCATGTAATATTACTTAACAACTATTTAATAGTCTGACAGACCATAACTTTGTGGCTAATGTGATGCAATACCTTCTATTCGATTTTATGTTTCGGGTATTTCACGGATTTGAACTATTTATAATCTATTAGTCGTTTAAAAGATCTTGCTCGACCAATCCTGCGGCATAGCTGTAAATCTCAACAGTGATTGGTTGAAAGTTGATGAATGAATATACGTGGTTTATGCAGGGGTTCCCGCTGAATACAAGTAATACACTAAACGGGGAAAACCCCTCTGCAACAATTCATTCTCGAGTTCAGCATGTTTACTCAGTTGGTGTGTGCCGGTTGAGCTACAGCAGTGGTGTCGAAAAAATCTCATTTCTTAGTATTATTATCTTCAAAGCAGTTATTAATTTTTAACATAAGTAGCTTGTTTCGTTTATAAAAAATGGTGAAAAAAGAAGATACATCTATTAGTAACTCTTCTAAATTAGGTAGGTGTGATTTATTATTTACTGGAATTTCCATGTTTATCTATTAGCAGTTAAAACTATAGGATATACTCTTATGGAGTACTAATCTATATCGTAGTATGATTGGGTGCCCTCTTAGATTTTCCCGATATGATTTTGGATCAAATCGCGGGAAACACCTGGATTTGAGACGCCCAGGATAAAGGAGGCTAGCAGAAAATAAGTGAGGCCTATACCCAGCAGTGGGTGATTCCGGACTGAAATCATGATGATGATGGTTATAGATAAATATGGATGATTCTAGTCGGTCTGCTATAATTTTTTACATTATTTTCAGATATATCCGTTAAAGAAAAAACTGCGTGTCGTAAAAAGAAACAAAAGAAGAATATGGAAAAAGCCCTGTTGCAAGTGAACAAAAACCACGTGAAAATACATAAAGAAGACAGAAAAAAGAACAATTCGATCCTGTATTCCGTTCTTGAAGAGATCATCAAGAAAATGCGATCATGTGACAAACTATTTGATAGTTTGAAACCAAAGTTGGAATACTTGGGAAGCTATTTCGATGGTCTTCGCGTCGGACGTCCGACGGAGTATGACATCAATATTGTGCTTACCTTTTACGTAAATTACGACAAAATAGCGTTGGTTTCAAATAAAAAGAAAGGTGCTTACACCAGCGTTATAATGCCGTCCGAGTTTCGGAGACTATCGAAAATCCCGGCCACGGCGACTAAAGGCTTCAAGGAAACAGAGATGTGGTGCGATGCTTCTCATCGTCTATCAATGCAACGATTCAGATCCTGGATGCAGAAAGTTGTTGACACAGCCTTGAAAACACTTCCCGTTGAGAGCGGAATGAAGATTCTGAAAGTTAACAGTAAATCGTTCCAAATAACTTCGAAAACATCGGGTCCCGCTTTCACTCTCACTATTATTGAGAATAGCGATAATGTTATTGATATAGATCTCGTTCCAACGTTAGCGTTTAACCTTCCGAAAGTTCCGGACAAAACGAAAATAGATTTCGACAGAGTCAGAGTTACAAATATAAAACAGTACTTTGTTGTACCTAAACCTACAGACGATGACTTCAGCTGGAGATTAGCTTTCCCCTATCAAGAAAAATACTACATTTTTAACAAGCATAATATGAAAAGTGCTATTAAAATACTAAAGCTATTGAGAGATGCTCAAGGATTTCATAAACTGGCAAGTTATTACATAAAGACCTTATTTTTGTGGGAAGCTATCGAGAAAACTGATAGCTTTTGGAAAACGAACTCTTTATCGTTTTTAGTAATTTATATGCTGAAGAAACTAAAGGCATGCTTGTCTAATAAAATAATAAAAAACTTTTGGTGCCCGGATCACAACCTGCTAGAGGCCATTCAAGGGGAAACGTGTCTAAATTGGAGTAATAGACTTTCCCATATAATTAATAATATTGAATATAATAGAAAGAGTGATCCGTCTGTGATACTTCAATACCTTACAACTAGAACTGAGCGCATACCACGTTAAAACATACCTAATTGAAAGTATTAGCTAAATAGAGGTACCTATGTTAACTACCCATCTAGCTACCTAGTAGCTGATTACTGATTAAAACGGGTATTTATCGCGTATGTACTTTTTTAGGGTTCCGTACCCAAAGGGTAAAACAACACCCTTTTACTAAGGCTCCGCTGTCTGTCCGATTGTCACCAGGCTGTATCTCATGATCCGTGATAGTTAGACAGTTGGAATTTTCACAGATGATGTATTTCTGTTGCCGCTATAACAGCAAATACTAAAAGCAGAATAAAATAAATATTTAAGGGGGGCTTCCATACAACACATTACAATACAAGTTTTTTGCTCGTTTTAGCTCGATGTTGATAATGGCAACAGGTAGACGCTTGAAATATTCACAGATTATTTAGTTATATATTCACTTTAAAAATTAATAATTAAACAAAAAAGTAAAAGTCAAAATCTTTTATTCATTAAAATAACAAGGATCACTTTGAAACGTCATTTTTACTGCCTGTTCCTTCGCGACCAAGCCAGGAAAGAAAGGCAAGAAAACAAGGCTGGTTGTTTTTTTAATGATCCTTTTAGAATACATAACAATAAAGAAAATAAATTACGTCTAAACTCGAAAAAATTTGAACGAGTTGGAGCAATTTCAATCCCAAGCTTCTCTATCATCTACATAATCCGATATTTTATAGTAGGCTTTTTTATAAAGATTTTGTTTAATAACGTTTTTAATTTTGTTATTTGTCAATTTTTGTACATCACTTGGGAGTTTGTTATAAAAGCGAACACCTTGCCCTTTAAACGATTTACTAACTTTAAGGAGTCTACAAGGGGCAACAGCGAATTTATCGTTATTTCTAGTATTAAAATTATGATAATCGCTGTTTTTCTTAAACAAATTAATATTTTTGTGAACATACATTAGATTTTCATAGATGTATTGACAAGGGAATGTCATAATATTTATTTCTTTTAAACTTATTGCGTAATGATTCTCTGGGGCCCATATTATAAATTGCACGAACAGCCCTCTTCTGCAGCACAAAAACGGTGTTTATATCTGCAGCACTCCCCCGCAACAGTATGCCGTATGACATAATGCTGTGGAAGTAGCTGAAGTAAACTAGTCTAGCTGTGTCTACGTCTGTAAAAAGACGGATCTTTTTGACTGCGTCTGCCGCAGAACTAAGTCTCTTCGACAACTTATCAATGTGAGGGCCCCATTGAAGCTTATTATCTAGGGTTATACCTAAGAATACGGTGGTTTCCACAAGAGCCAACTCCTCGTCTTTGATTTTTATATCTGCTTTAACTTGTGTAACATTAGGTAGTATAAATCTCATAAGGAATGAAGTATGAAATTAAAATATTTATTTCAAATAATATATTGTGAACAAGAAGAGAGAGGTTAGAACACATTAGAGTTACTCAGAGAGCAATGGAGCGTGCCATGTTAGGCATCTCGCTGTTGGACCATATACCCAACATCGAAATACGACGCAGAACCAAAGTCGTGGATGTGGGTAGAAGGATCAACCAGCTGAAGTGGAGATGGGCTGGACACTTGGCAAGGAGGAAAGATGGACGAGGGCAGCAACCGAGTGGTGGCCGCAAGAAGGGCGCAGACCAGTTGGCAGACCGCCAGCCAGAGAGTTGCGGGAAGGCAATGGATGCGCTCGGCACAGAACCGGATAGAGTGGCGTGATACAGAGGAGGCCTATACCCAGCAGTGGGTGATTGTAAGCTGAGATGATGATGAATATATTGTTAGTAGCTTTAAGTTACTTTTCTAATGTTTGCTAACTGACCTTGATGTAAGTAAATACCTATTATCTAAATAAGTTTACATTTATTTAAAACTAAATATTTTCCGGCAGCGGCTTTTCACACGTTTGTCAACAAAAAGTAGCCTAGTACACACGGCTACACATCAAGCTATACATTTCCAGTATAAGCTGACCTCTCATTCTACGTAAAGCCTATACAATGCGAGGTCAGCTTATACTGGAATGGATAGCTTGATGTGTAGCCGTGTGTACATACCAAATCTCATTGAAATCGGTTCAGCCGTTACGACGTGATTGAGTAACAAACAAACATTCAAACTTTCGCATTTATATTAATAGTGTGATTTGTGTATGCCCGCTTTTCAAGATTCAAGATATTTGCACGCGTAGGTACAGGTAAATTATACAAGACAGATGGAGTTATCAAAGGACCCTTTATTTTAAATACTAGTTAGGTACTACTCTACAGTAAAAAATACAGCCTTTTACCAAATTTAAACTAGCAATAAGATGCCTAATGGATGATAAAAATTTGAAATATCTCTGTCGTACTTTCGTAATTAACTTCATATGATAATATCTTATGAAGTTAATTAGTATATACCTAGGTACCTAACATATACGTTTACCCAGGACTTGGTTCGGTTATTGTCATAAATTTTAACAACGCCTCAGAGCAAGAAATAACACATTATTACATTGTTATTCCTTGCTCTGAGAATTCAGTGCCAATTATCGAAAATCAATTATCGTCGTCTGCCCGGTCGGGAAAGCATAGTCAAAGTCATTAAACCAAAAAGTTTTTATTTTTAGAACTCATTGGTTAAACCTGAGCGCCTTCTACACCCAATCTAACGCGAATTTCATCGAAATCAGTCCAGCCGCTTAGCCGTGAGAACGTAACAAACAGAGAGACAGTTACTTTCGAATTTATAATAATAAGCATTTTCGATTTTATTAAATACTAGCTTCCGCCTGCGGCTTCGCACGCATGTTTTATCAATAAAAAGTACCCTATGTGTTTATCCAGGTTATAATGTACGTAGATACCACATTAACCCTTTATTTTCCTCACGGACAAATAACGAGTTACGATAATGAACCTTGTGAACTTCCACCATCCACAAGACTCATATCAGTACCGATAGACGAAAGACTAATCGGCAACTTTTTCATATTCTCATATTTGAGCAGTATGTTTTTCGCACCATTCTTGTCTCGATGAATACCTTTACGACATACACTACAGTGCACGTAACGGTGTGGACACTTGGATACGCTCAATTTTTGCTGGATGCGATCTCGATCATGGCAATAGCTACAGTTTTTAGTAGTATACGCCTCGTTTATCACATATACCGACAGATTCCTCCTCTGTTTTATAATCTTGATCACATCGTGGTGTCTGAACTTACGATGACCCTTGAACGTTCCCTTGTTCATGAAATCGAAACCGGCACCGTAGACCACTAGTGTGTCGGGCTCTTTTCCGAAATACTCGTCGACTATTTTGTGCAACATCTTCTGATCATTGATGTATTTGTCAAACTTTAAGCGTTGCACTCTTCTCTGCTCGTATATTCTCTGTTTTTCGTCGAACCATTTTAGTTGAAATCTCGTATACGGTTCGGCGTTTTGAGATTTTCGCGTCAATTCTATCCCAATCTCTTGTTCGGTCGACTCTCTGTCAGCTTTTATACGCTCTTCAATGTCTTTCAAGAAGCGCAATCTTTTCCGAGCTCGGTGACACTCTTTTGATTCGTACACCACGCGTTCCTTTTTCAAGACTTTGTACGAAAAGTCGCCTCCGTTACGAGTGCATGTAACTATCGGTGTTTTGGCCCCAGGATCCACGGCTATGACTTTGGAATAGTTTCGTTTACTACCAACGGCGGCGGTGTTCTCTAATGATTCTTCGCACTTTTTAGCCTTCTTTGATTTAAACTTTTGACCCTTTTGTACAATGCGATTCATAGATAGACACACGCTCACTCCATCTGTGGAGAAGCTATACCCAAACTTTCGGGGTAATATGAAGTGTCGGTTCCAATACATGGTAGTGTTCTCAGAAAACACAGGCCAAACAGAAGGTGTTTTATTTGGATCAACTCTTCGTAGTAATTCATGCATACATCTTGAATCGTATGTTATAAATTTTAATCCATGTGAATATATCGGGAAAACGTTGAATGATAACTTGCCTTGATCGTACAACTCGTGCTGAATCCTCAAGAATAGTGGAATGAATCTCCAAAAGTTTTTCTTTAATTCTTTAGAATTGATTTTATTCTCAGTAAACCACTCTCCGATTCTATTAGATTTACACACCCCGTTATAGTACGCATCATAAGTTGAAGAGTGTACTTCAGATTTGTCCATATCTGTACCAAATTTATGATACATGTATCTTTTGAGTCTTTTAAAAGCATGTGTTTGTATATTTGTCTCGAGAATCGTGCTGTACTGTTTTGCAATCTGCATAATTGTAAATGATCTCGATCGACCATCGTAAAATGTATTATTTCTTCGCAACGATATATATGTAGAGATTACATTGTCTGGATCGGTTAATTTGTGCTTTACTCCCTTCAATGCATATGTAAACTGTAATGCATCAAATTTAGGCAACAGAAGATGAAAATCATCACGAGTGCTGTAGTGTTTATAGAAAAAGTTTACCAGATACGATAGCTCTATTGATAATCTGGACATTTCTCGTACATCATCACGTATAGCGCAAACAATTGCTTCTTTACAATCGTTCAACGGGCACAACACAGAGGTTAGACCCTTCTTAACTGTGTAGACTGAAACTTCCTGATCAGAATCTAGACCAATTTCGCGTACACGACGTTTTCTATTTAAACATTTGGCACTGGAAGAACGTTGATGATCGTCTTTACCGCAAGACGGACAAGGCATCTTTTAGATTCACATTGATAAAAGTGAGAGGATTAAAACTTTTATTTTTCACATGTATTTTTCTTTTTTTTCAAAATATGTCATCGCACTTCTTCCTAAAATTCTGAAAAGGTCACAGAACATATGCAACCTTATTATTTTATAAGAAATTTAGCAAGTTATACCTTTACCTATACTATTCATATTACCTATGTAGTTTTATAAAATGAATTAAAGGATTAAAGTTTGAAAAAAAAACAAGGTTTGAGTTTTGTTAAGTTTGTTAAGGTTCATTATCGTGTGAATAAATATGTATATTATACTACACATTGCCAATTAAAGGGTTAAAATCTATTCGGTAGTTTTTGAGAGTAACAACATTCATAGTGGGATGGAATGGATGGGACCAATTTGCGTTCTAATTTCAAAAACTCCGCCAGAATTATTAGTTGCAATGTTCAGACCGGAAATTAATTACGCCCACAGAATAAAAAAGACCGGCATGATGCAACGCTCTTCAACGAGGTATAATAATGAAACCGCACCAATCCAAAGTCACGTAGAAAAAAAAATCATCCGCCATTTTGTTTTGTATCGCCATTTCGTTTCTTTCATGAGATGGAAAATTGGTGAAGAAAGTGAGACAGAAATAAAATAAATAAATCTTCAGATCTCGTGAAATAAACATCGCCTTACAAGATTTTAAAACAACTTTTAGGAATATCAAAACCAGGTGCGTAAGAATGCTGAACAATGTTTAGAATGTTGTCCTCAGTATAGTAGTTTTGAGATCCCTTCTGCTAGAGCTGTTGAAAGAGTACAATGGCGTCCGTTTGCCGTACAAAGCGCGTATAGACAGTCCGTCATCCTTTTCTTGCACATATCGGCTATTCAGGAGACACTGCTTACATCAACGAATGATCTTTTTACGAGTAGAGTAGACTGATAAGAAGTATGCCCTGTTACCTTCGCACGCTGTGTTGTGGTTGTGGAGATCTGCGTTTAGCCGCGCTTTTACAATGATCATGGAAATGAATGGAGTATGTATCTGTCGCTAGGATTTGAACAAAGTGGATTACGCACGAGTTTCATAGAACCTACTTCAATATTGCAGATGTATTTGTGGTGTGGACGATCAGGAAGAGGTTCTTGAGTGCCGTTTACCAGAATGTTCACTACAAACGCTGTGCAGGCCGGCTCGGTGCCGACTCTTCAGTATCAGGAGCATCCTACACAGAAATCCCAAGGGAAAAATATAGAAAATGTACAGCAAAAGAATACCCAACAAACACAACAATCACAACAACAACAGGTGTGTATCATAAAACTTTAATGAGCATCCTGTTCTCTAGAATTAGGGCTAAAGTATGATTTTTACAGGAATTCCCTACATTCTGTTACACTACAAATGTAAATATGATTGGAAAGATTGGGACTGCAGCCACAAGTGGATCGGGTGCAGTAAATATAACACAATTGACTACAAGCGATGACAAGACGTGTTACATAGCCCAACCATTTTCCTACAACTATGCCCTGGTCAATCAGATGCAGATTGCGCCCAACGGATTACAGAACACCATTTCCAGTATCAGTTTCAAGTGTGATGTCTGTGGACTTATGTTTGGTCACCTTACTCTGCTAAATGCTCACAAAAGAATACATGCACAAGATACAGGTATGTTACATTAATTAAATTCCTCTATAGACAATGTAGGTAATATACTGCAAATAACTTAACAGCCTAGTTAAAAATTACATGTAGTTACAACTGAACATACAATACAAAATAACATAATATTTTTTAATGTTAGGCCGTGTTACCAAAAAGTTTTGATGTTAAATTTTAAAAGAGCATCAGCACAGATTGTTCTGTTTTGAAATAGGGCTTACCAACATGGACTGAGTAGCCCATGCTTAACAATAACAAAGAAAAACTTCATGCAACATGCTTGACTTTTTAATATAAACTACATGTATTAACAGCAAGAAGTATTTACATATTAATAAATAATACTACAAAAACAGTTGAGCTATTCAAAGACTGTTGCGAACAATCTCTTTCCTAAATATTGTATCTCTTAACTAAAACACCTTATTACATAAACCATGTGTTAATGTATATGCTTGGTTGGATTGGAGTTCTAGAACATTTCTTAAAAATAAACATTTGGATAATATTGGATTTGTAAACAGCCAACTAATTCTGAGGAACTGCTCTGCGTATAATCTGTGTTTATTTCCAATATTCAGGTGAAAAATCCATCATTTCATACAAACTGCACTGTCTAATGACACTGCAATGTTTAAGATTTTCAACTTCATTAGTGTAATTAAATGAACACAGGAAAAAAATAGAGGATTAATAATAATTAAAAAAAAATGGTAACTGACGGTCTATGAAGTTTCTGAGTTCAAACCTGTGTTACAAAAGTTAGTGGCCTCACCTATAGTCAGGTCACATGAAGTATTATAATGATTTACGGCATGGAGCTATGATTATTCTGTGTTGGTGTGGATTACAAGTTAGGTCATTCATCATTATTTGTGAATTGGTAACCGACTGTTTACCTGTAAACCCAGTACTATTCACTCTCCAGCCTGCATACAGTTATTGCTTACACAGCCTTACTAAACTTATAATGTGCATTGATTTCAGATGGCAACATTACCGTGGTGGCAACCGGAGTAGGCGGGGGCAATGATGTGTCTATGAACCCTCATATACAAATCCTTTCCACTGATCAGAATGACCAGCAACAGCATCATGTGCAACTTCAAGACAGTAAGTATAATATCTGTTAGTGTAACACTAACTGCACAAACAATATGTATTAATCTGTAACCTAAATAAATAAAATTGTATGGCTATTGAAGAGCGGGGTCTTCTAACGCAAGTATATAGTATACTTAAAAGAAGATCCCAATAACCTTGTTAAAAGTTCTATATTTTACAGAAATATAAACATTTTTTTTTATTAAGGTAGTGCTCTTCTTATTAGCCTCAACTGCAAATGAAGTTTTGTTAGAATGCATAATAAGCAATCAGACTTCCACAGGATAATAGAAACAGCTTATAAAATATTTGTAGTAAATCTATAACAATTATTATATTGATAGATCTTTTTTTGCTTTTATCTGCAATCAGTTTTACAAGATTTTGCAAATTGTTTGGGGGTTATGTGTCAGGCGGAGTACACTCCTATATATCTCTCTCTAGTAGGCACTCTTCTTCCTTCCAGTCTCCGAGTAGCATTAGATCTTTTCTTTTCAGTCGCTTCTTATATGAAGGCTTTATGAGTTGTTGTGCCAGCTTTACCTGCAATTCAATGGTTACCTGTTGTAGTACCTGAAGTTTGAATATAATATATTATGGTACATCTGAGAGTTTTTTACTAACTATACCTAGCTCAAAAATAACTTGGCAAATGTTCTGATGGCTTCAAAGGTCTGATATAAGTTTAATGTTTATCTTAATTTTTCAGCAAAACCCCTCATACTAGATAAGGTCCAAAAATGTATTACCTGTGGTAATCCTATCACCAGTAACCCGAAAAGGAAAGGCCCCAAGTTAATACGTTGCGAAAATTGTATAGCACAGGATTCAGTAGATCAGCAAAGGAATAATCAAAGTAAGTGTATCCATTGAAATTTTTATCATTTAATAATCATGTCTATAATTTATATTGAGTATGTTCCCCCATTAGATGGAAAGACGACCTGATAAAGAATAAAGTTTGCTGGGAGCCGTTGGACGCAGGCCACATAAGATTGGTTGCTCTGGAAATCGATAGGGAAGGTCTATGTGCATCAGTGGAAGTCCTACGGCAGATTTGATTATGATGATTGTCTATGTAATGTTGCATTTTGGAGGATCTATTATGTAATCCTGTCATTTTCTATATTAACCCGTTTTCGCATCTCTGTTTGTAATTATTTGTATTAATTGTGTAATTAATTGTTAATTTATTATGAGTTTGTATGTTATGCATGTTCATTGGTGGTGGAACTCAAGTGGAAGTGGGTAGGACACTTGGCTAGACGAGGTGATGGCAGGTGGACTAAATCTTTGACCGAATGGTGGCCAAGAACAGACCTAAGAAGTACAGGGCGTCCGCGGCGCGGTGGATCGACGACATAAAGAAAGTCGCGGGCAACTCCTGGATGCGCGCAGCACAGGACCGGGAAGGGTGGTGTTTACAAAGGGAGGCCTACACCCAGCAGTGGGTACTTATTGGCTGTGGATGATGATGATGTTCATTATGTAGTCTAGCCCATACATTAATTTATTAAAATTTGTATAATTTTCTTTGCAGTGGGTAGTCAAATATTTGTAGCTGAAGAAAATGTGAAGTTTGAAGTAGGCACTGTGAATTCAGTGCATAACGTCCAGCCTACATCTGACCCGCTAGCCGTCCAATCACAGGCGAATCAGCAGCAAACACAGCAGGCTGTCAAAACATGTAAGATTTTTGGTTCTATTTTGATTTACCGGCAAGCTTTTGCCTCTTTGATCGCAGTATAAGGTAATGATCTGTCTCGAGTCTTACTTTAGGCGGGGTCAGGCATGTGGCGTTCAATGTCAAGTAAATGCATCCTGTGAGATGACTGGACTGTTTTTAATGTTGCACGCCCCGCCCAGAACGCACCTTCATTTAGGGCTAAAGCAGCGTAGTGTTGTGTCGGGCGTGGCACGGACGTCTATCACTGTATTCTCGCCGCTGCAGGTTACGTGCGGTACCAGAATTAAGATTGTTTCTTAATTATAAATTCAGAATATACTTTTCACAAATTTATTAAAACTTCAAACAATTTACAACTATTCCTACTGTCTACGAAAATTCGATTAAGAAAAGTTATTCTAGTATGTTTCCTCGATACAGGCCTAGCCTAGTGAGAAAAGAGACAGGTAGCTCTATAAATGTTTATCCTGCTCTACGAAAATGTACTTTGTTATTCTTAATGTTACTATCTAAAAGACCCTCTAGCTGGAACATCTCTTTTTATGAAAAAACTAACCTGTGGATAACGTCGTGGTGGACTACAGTACAATACCCTCATACATGATATACTAACACAGACATATGCTACATTTCACCGCATTTACGACATTAATTTAAATGACGGATAGGGCTGATGGCTAGTATTGTTGTGTAATAGTTTTTTTTATATTAATTATCATGATTTTTTTTTAATTGTCATTCTACCTTAATTTCAAGTCCTAAAATATGAATGAAACAGCCTGTATAAAATAGGTAAACAAATCATATTTATTCATCATGGTTTAGATGCCTATTAAACTGACTAAGCGGTATGGAAATGTATCGATTACTGGATAAATATTCAAGCTACCGGTATTAAACCAATCTCTAAAACGACGTTCGTTCGTTCGTTAATACGACTCTGCATATGTGTTTTTTAAATTAATATCGTAAATGCGAAATGACAGACTGTACATTTTAGTTGTTTGTTATTCCTTAATAAATAAAATAAAAATGAATAATTATGTACTTACCTAAGTTAAACTATACCTTTTTTCTGCATTTTGTAGTATTACTATTTATTACTACATTTTGTAGTAATAAATAATAAATTATACATTACTACAAAATGCACATACTTAACTTAGCTTAACATTTTCAAAGTTGCCTAAGTAAAGCCTTAAAATAAAATAAAGTAATGTAGCCTCGACTCTCATCTCTTCACCTGGCTGTACCACATACAACACTCTAGAATACGGCACTAACCAACCTTTGATTGCTTAATAACATTACTATTATTGTGAATCATCTTTCAACAGTACCGAGCGGCCACCATCCTGTCAAGAAAAGAAACCTAGCATCTGTAACGAAATGTCAGAACTGCAATGGCTCCGGCATCATATTCGTTGGTGGAATTAAAAATAAACTAAACCAAAGTAATGCAGAGAAACCGTTCCACTGTAATATCTGTGGCGGTTCGTTCTCAAGATACTCATCTCTCTGGTCACACAAAAAGTTGCACTCCGGAGAGAAGAACTTTAAATGTGGTATTTGTGGTATCGCGTTTGCTAAAGCTGTGTACCTGAAGAATCATTCACGAATACATACGGGAGAGAAACCATACAGGTATGTTCATTCATTAATCTGTTTCAAGACGTTTAAAAGTTAGCCGGTAGCATCGTAAGAAACTTGGTATAATTCACGCAAGAAATATGTGTATAAATAAAAAAAATATATATATTGCTGGACATTTCACACAGCGCTATCTATCCCCAAACTAGCTTACTTCCATAGCCGACAAAGCCCAACTAATGCGCTGAAGTGGTATCAGGAAAGCTACCCAGACCGCGATTGAGGAAGTATGCTTCAATTAAGTCTACTTTTTGCGTATTTGACAATGCCATGATAGGACAAATAAGATGATGCAATGAGTGGATATAAAAGTCCGGCAGGTTCCGGCAAGTCCGGCATTTGACGTCCCGCTTGATCTAAGTCTCATTTTCATTTTTTTTTTTTTTTTTAATTAAAAAAAATGAAATTGAGACTGTTAGATCAAGCGGGACGTCAAATGAAAGGTCTCCATTAGTATATTTCGACCCCGTTTTTATTTTTAGTTAAGTCCTTGCAGTTTTTGAGTTAATAGCCATAATAAAAACAGAACTTGTCGAAATTCACAGGGTACACTAGTGACCCCACAGTGCTGTAATTTGGTATGCGTGCAGCTTTAGTGACACAAATATAGGGAAAAGTCTGAAATTCAGAATAACTGCAATTTGTACCCCAAAAAAGAGTAACCAAATAACATAAACTATATCTACCGAGTTCTGCCTTATTTTTGTGTATGTTTAACATCTATACTGTTTAATTTCAAGTATTTCCTCTGTCGTAAAATGTAATTGTCTGTCTATAAACTTCGGTTACCTGTAATTTGAATGAAACTGTAGGAGTTGATTGGTTATTTATTTCGTGGCATTATTTTGATAGTCAAAGATTATGAATATTTTTTTTTTGTTTTTATTGGAGACTCGCGAGATCTTAGTTCGGGGCAAACCACTAGTTAAAATGGACTAAGTTTCTATGAAAAATTATAGAAAAAACCACTCTTATTGGTTGGTCCCGTCTGGCACAACTCTTCGTATACTATATAGGAGTTTAATAAGTAAACATTTTCACTCGATTTTAAGGTTTCATTATTGCATACAAAATACATTTGACATCAGACTTTTCTCAGGGTGAAACTTTTCCTCCAGCAAACCTTTGAGAATAGAGATAACTGATTAGTATTGACTTATAGCTGATTTGTTAAGAGCGACTACTTTATTGAATCTTTAAATAGTAGAATCAACTTATCTACTAAATGCAGCGGAACAAATCAAATACATTTATTTGTAACAACACCAATAGTACAACAGAACAAACACACACGGGAGACATAACACAAAGAACAAAGAAACAATAACTAAAATATTAAAATTAAATAAAAATGCAAAATATTGCAGTGTGTGTGTCTCATCGTACTCACTGCATGTCTCACAAAAAGGCTCTAACTAAGCATGTGCTGGGTTGCACTTGCTACCCAGCGCTGGTCTTCCGTTATCTTCCGTTTTCCAAATGTTTGCATGATCTACAGATATATGTTCCGGGTCTGGATATTTTTCTATCTATACAAATATTATAAAGAGGAAAGATTTGAAAGAAAGAAAAAACATTTATTTGTGACGGTACAAAACATACACAGCACACAAGTAAGATACACACAATAGAACAAATTCATACACACAAAAACAGCAATACCCAACAAATGTGTGTCTCACAATTACCTATATATAAATGACCGACGTTACAAAAAGGCGTCCAACTCAGCATTTGTTGTGCTTTTGGCACAACGCTGGTCTTCCGTTGGAACCATTTAAAAATAGGATAGGATTTGTTTGTTTGTATTGAATAGGCTCCGAAACTACTGGACCGATTTAATAAATTCTTTCACTGTTGGGAAGCTACACTATCCTAGGGTGACATAGGCTACTTTTTACCCAACTGCGCAGAAGGAGGGTAATGTTTTTATTGAAAAACTACGCGTGCGAAGTTGCGTATTGGTCAGCTAGTATATTATAAGTATGTATTTACAAAAAAAAAGTATATAAGTATTCTATCAGATATCTGGTTCCCATAGTACAAGCTCTGCCTAGTTTGGGGCTAGATAGCGCTGTGGGAAATGTCCAACAATATTTATGTATTAAATGCATTTGTTCGTCGTACCGTGACACTAAAATACTTTAATATTATAGCATTTGAAAGATCCAATAAACAATTTTTCTTTTGTATAGGTGCAACACGTGCGGTATGCAGTTCTCCCAATCACCACACTTGAAGAACCACGAAAGGACTCATTCAGGCGAAAAACCCTATGTTTGTGAAGTAAGTTACACTATTACGTACGTTGATGATGGGCGAATAGTCGACAGAGACGCAAGAAGTTGCGCCTTCAATTCCCGCTGTTAAGGTCGAACCGCACTTCAGCGGCGCGGCGCTGCAGACTTGGCTCCGAGAGAATACTTTGTCGCGTCGCGCAAGAGTCGCGCTGCGCCGCGCCTTTGCCGCTCATGCGGTATAGCTCGCGGCGTGGCGCGACAAAATATTCTACTAAGTTCAAATATCGGGCTTCAAAATTTTCAACAATTCATAAAGATTTTCTATTGGCATTCTTAAATAAGTATGAAAACGATCGGAGTCTTGCAAAAGTCTTGGGAAAAGAGTGTAGTATTCTCCCTCTTCAAAGCGAGAACTCTGGGATATCCTCTTCGCACAGTAAAGATACTACAATCGCTTTTTCCATACTTGCGTCCATCTTCAATGAAATCTTAGCACGTCTGGCATTTTGCGCCGTACCGCACCGTGCCGCTGCCGCGATAGTGCGTTTAGGAGAGGCAGCGCCGCGCCGCGCCGCTAAAGTGCGGTTCGACCTTTAGACTAATATTAGCATAAACTGTAAATATTTGTTTTGGGTGTGTTGGTACGCACGGCTATACATCAAGCTATACATTTCCAGTATAAGCTGACCTAGAAATGTGTTGGCTTTCCGTACAATGAGCAGTCAGCTTGTATTGGAAACGTATAGGTTGATGTGTACCATAGTACTCCTAAATAATCCATACTAATATTAAAAATTCGAAAGTAACTCATAAATACCATTTCACAACTAAACGACGACCGATTTAGATGGAATTTGGCAAATAGATTATGACAGGGATTACTTTTTACCTGACTGCGCAAAAAGAGGGTAATGACTTTTTATTGACAAACTCGCGGCGAGTCAGCTAGTATAATATAATTAATCAGGCCGTTCTCCGGAACTATTGAATTAATTTTGAAAATATTCTTACTTTCACTAATAGAAAGCTACACTTTACCTGAGTGCTATAGATAGGCTATATTTTGTTTTGATAACAATCCATGATAAACCAGGGTGGATCAGCTAGTTTTAAATATATATATAGGGTGTTTGATAATATACGCACAAAATGAAATGGGTTATTTTGATGAGCATAATAAATAAATTTGTGAAAAGTATGCCATAGAAATGTGAAATTTATTTTGGCGTATAAAACAAACACTTTAATAAACTTATGTTGTGCTATTGCATAATGCTTGCCATCTAACCACAGATACTGTATTGGTGACGTCTCGAGATATCTCTTGTTGTCCCTTTCTAATCCAAAACCCGCAGCCATTTCCGAAAGAGATATCAAATCGACCTTTATTTTTGTATGTCGATTGCAAAAGTAGGCGGTAAGTTTTATATCGAATTAATCACCTAAACTTACGCGATTTTTTTAAAATTTGATAATATAACTAGTAGTTTTTTTTCATGTTTTGATAAACCGTCACTTGAATATCGTCAGTATATTACAATTTCTTTACGCACGCTAGACTTGGGGAGTAAGCTGGTTAACGCGCCGGCGAACACTGAGCGCAACTTCAATTCGGCCACGTCAATTACTTCGGCCTGAATATCGCTATCCCTGTTTAGTGACGAAGTTTAGCCACGCAGAGCGACAGTGATAGCAATAGAACGATTCTAAATTTGATTAGATTTTGACCGTGTTCCGTAATACCAAAAATGATGACTGAAAACTTGTTGTATTTTTCTCATTGTGTTGTTATTCTGTAACTAGACGATATAATCTATGTTCCCATGACTAGGATACGTAAGATGTTGTTATTTTTAATACGAAACAATTAGGTTGAAAACAGGTCTTTTATGACGTAAAAATATGCAGAATGCGATACGCTTCTATTTCATTTTAGGTAAGTATTTTGATCTAATATATGGTTGGGAACCTAGATAAATACTATTCAAATTAAAATAATACCTTATTAAGGTAGAAATATGATCCAATTAGAAATGATCTTGGTAGTACGTGTTGTATGGGCGATTGTCCCTCCGGTGCCCCCTTAAGCTGGTGAAGTTGAGAGGGAGATATAAGTTAGTGAAACTAGAAAGAGAGTTAAGTTTCGTATATTACTGTAGGGGCAAGAGAGGTGCGAGCATATATTTTCTTTCTCTCATAGCCAGTTGATTTGTCGCGTATCTCCTATCCCAAATTAGCCTAAGTTATACAAACTGCAAAAACAAAACACTCCTTCATGCTTTATAATAGAGTTCATTGTGCTATAGATAAAAAAAGGTATTTACGACGTTTCGTATTTTGAATCTACCAGCTTCGATTTATGAAAAAGTTCAGCTATTCCACAACAGATGGCAGTACCATGTAATTATCTAGTTTGTACGAACGTCCAAGAAATCGATAATTTGTTATGTTGTTTATAAACTGAAGCAATGAGTGGCATTGGTATGCACCAAGTTTCACTTTATAGGGATTGAAACTTGGTGCTAATGAAGTATTTTGATACCTGCCAACCCCAACCTATTGGATTTCCAATAGCGTACTAAGAGTTACTTAAAAGAATTGCCACTAAGTCTGGTTTGCACAACCATCCTTAAATATATTTAGCAACTAAACATGTTTAAATTTGTCGTATTTGTGTGATTTGACAACTCTCTAAATCATATTTAGCCACTAAATACGTTTGGACATCGTTGCGCACGAAGATCTAGATGAAACCTATTCACTCTAGTTAATTTAAGTGATAAGGTTTCTGGTTAATAATTAATTATTTTTTCATCCCCCCCCCCCCCTCGCCCCCTCCCTCCCATCTCGAAAAGAATATTTTTGCTCTTCGATATCTGAGTGCAAAAGCAGTTTTTATCCGCTAGAGGATATAGTAAATTGAAATTAGAACATACTGTGCACTAAAAGTTTGTGAATTCAAAACATCATTAAACCTATTTACTTCCATGCCATGTAATACTACAGTATTTACGCTTCGTATATGGCTTCCATGGTGCCGAATTTATCATACAACCTTTTTTAATTTGTTAAAAACTCAGACTCGGAACCTTCTTGGTGTATTACTTCTGTTTGCATTTAGTCATTTCCTCGCTGAGGTGGGATGAAAAGTTACGTGTTGCACTCGAGTGCAAAGATTTTTCACCTCGTGCTCCTTTGATTCCCTCGCTGACACTCAGGATTCTAATTTTGAATTTTAGAATCCTTCGCTTGCTCGGTCATCAAAATTGGGCACGCGGTTAAAAAGCAACTTTGCACTCTTGTATAACAAATAACTATTAATTTTTCAGTTATCTACCACAAAACGTATCGTAGTAATTTTCTCACATTTATTGCGGATTGCGGCCTTGTCTGAAAACATGTGGTTTTCATACAGTTTGTTTTCAATAGGTATGTGACAAGGGGTTCGCGAGACATGCGACGTTATGGAACCACCGGCGCATACACACGGGAGAGAAGCCTTACAAGTAAGTACCTATACAATCTAATAGGATTGCATTACCCTGCCATTGCAATGTTAAGGGCCAACTAAAATCCATACTAAGGCCATGTTCAATTATGTATTCCCCCCCCCCCCCCCCCCCCCCCCCCCAATATAACACGCTATAATGTTTTTCTACGTAAGTGACCACTTTTACCTAAAAACTCACAATAATTTTGCGCAAGTTACAGGAAACTCGTATAAATATCTCTGTTATTGTTTCAATCGCGTTCGCGGTAATAATAAATATAACAAGTTACGTCTGTGGTGCAATTGGTAAGCGCATTCTCGCATCAAGAGAAGGGTTGCGGGTTGCAAAAATTTGGGGTAGAAATTGCAGTTATTCTGGATTTCAGACTTTTCCCTATATTTGTGTTACTAAGCTACACACATACCAAATTTCAGCACTGTGGGGTCACTGGTGTACCCTGAGAATTTTGTTCTGTTTTTAATATGGCTAATACCTCAAAAACAACAAGGCTTAAACAAAAAATAAAAACAGGGTCAAAATGTACCAATGAAGATCTTTCATTAGACAGCCCACTTGACCTTAAGTCTAATTTTGATTATTTTTTTATCCCTCTTAAATCCTAATATTTCCAACCCCCACACATTTTTAGCTCATTTAGTCACACACCAGGATTGTGCCATCACTATCACCTATGTATATACCAAATTTCACGAAAAGTTATCCTCGGACAAACATACATACAACGCAGATTTGCCCAAGTTGATTTGGAGATGTCGTTTCGGTCGATCAATCACCTCTCTGTAATACATTGTAATTTATTTCATGCAATATATAATATGTAGGTTTGAACCGTTTCAATAGGTTTAGGTTTAATTGAGGGAACGCCACGTAAGTATAATTCAAGAGAAACTGGCATTGTATCTGCTGACCGCACAGGCACTATATGAATTAACTGTTTGTTTTAACCATACCTTACTACTTATAATAAAGAAACGCGTCGATGAAATTGCATAGTATTGAGTTTAATAGTTTTATTTCAATACAGATGCGAAACGTGCGGTTCAGCGTTCAGTCAAGCCGCACATCTCAAGAACCACGCCAAAGTGCATTCTGGCGAGAAGCCCTTCAAGTGTGACATTTGTACGGCCGCCTTCGCCGACCGATTCGCGCTCAAACGACACAGGGGAATCCACGATAAATACGGTAAGCGAAACAACACGAATACTCATACATCATGCCGTGGGGTGCCGGTAGTAGAATGTTACCCCTCCTCTCATGCCCGTGGATGCAGTAAGAGCCTGCTAAGGGATACCTCCGGAAGATGGGCAGCAGCGTCTTTCCGTGTATCAACATCCCGTACTGCGCTCGCAACCCGCCTGCCAAGCGTGGTGAGTATGGCAACTACCCATCATGGAGATCCATGGAGGCCTGAGTTCAGTAGTGGACGTTTTACGGCTGAAATGATGATGATGACTCATACCTACCACCACAATGTAGCATGCCAAACTGCTACAGATGCACTGTTTCTACTAGAACTAGACGCTCGCGCTCCTACCAGACGACGACATAATATATAAAGAGGAAAGATTTGTTTGTATGTTTGTATTGAATATGCGCTGAAACTACTGGACCGATTTAAAAAAGTATTTCACTGTTGGGAAGCTACACTATCCCCGGGTGACATAGGCTACTTTTACCCAACTGCGCAGGAGGGTAATGTTTTTATTGAAAAACTACGCGTGCTAAGCTGCGGATTGGTCAGCTAGTCAGTACATAATTGTATTGAAAAGAGAAACAAACATGTTGTTTCTCTTTCTGTTTCATTGTTTGGCCCCGTCTGCCACGAGTCTTGGCGTATACTATAAATAACTTTTGTGGCGACCCGCATTTTACTCAACTTTTAGTACAAGCTTTAATAAATTACCACATATCGTCCACACATTGATGTATTGGATCAAGCACATTGGTACAAACCAGGCAAATGTAGAGCTGTGACATTAACCAAATGAGCAGTTTTTCATTATGGATATCCGGGTAATTTTGATGCCCAGTCTCTAACACGCTAAAAAACTCTGACTAAAAAGCTGTTTTTACATCATCGCTTACCATCAGATGATATTGAGATCTATTTGTGATAAAAAAAAAAATATGAAGTTCCGCTGAAAAAAATAAGCAAATTAGCCTGAGAATTTTTTTTATAAAATCCATCGTATTATTTCTATCAGAACCTTTACTAATCAAAGTTTTATAAATTATTTGTCTCTGTTTGTCCGGGCTTATCTCAGGACGGACTCAACAGATTACGGTGGAAATATCCGTTGAAGGTAATGTATTTACTAGGTAGCGAAATAAACAAATCAAATTAATATATAATTTTGAAAATAATTTGCATTGCTAAACGCAAATATTTCAAATACTGATATTTTTCGTTCTACAGCAGGTGTTGCTGGTTCTCCATCATTTTAACGCGCATTTAGCTTTAAATAATGGTGCACAGAATGAACACCATAATATTCAGTACATTCAGTTTTGGCGGTGGACCATCATCTATTTATTTTGATGCAGTTGAAAACCTATTTAAGTACATTTGTTAACTTGTTTCATTGCGGTTTTACGAATTCCTTTTTAATGTATTCAGTCATTATTATAAATACGGGATATTATCACGTACCGTTTTATCGGTGTTTCGACCGACAATGTTTTGGTCCAATTCGTGAACCTTCATCAGGGTCAATCACGAAAGTTTTCTATGTATTAAGCTTAGAAAAAACAAACTGATCAGTTTTTGACCTGCATCGAATACTGTAGTTTGTATCGGTCCTGCTATTTAATTCCTCTTGATGTACCAAATCCATCCACAATTTCAATAAACCTATAAATTTAAAAATTATTGGAATGCTGATTTGTCTGTCCATCTGTAAAATTAAAACACTGACATATCCATAGGTACTATCCAATCCAACTAATATTTTAAATTTAAAAGTAACTTCCTAACGAAATCGGTCCAGCCGTCGTGAAAACATAACAAAACAAACAGATATATAGATATACTCATTCATCCAAACCGTAGGGACACATATAGATCATTTGGTTACGTCAATAATACTATCTAAGATTTTTATTTGAATGCAACATACAATGAGTTACAGTTAGCATTCTAGATGTATGTACCCTGTAAGGGCGTGGCAAGGTATGCTTTAATAAAAACTTAATAGCTTGGTAACAATGTTAAAAGTAGTAGGTAGATACATATATACAATTTTTTACTAGTCTAAGATAAATTTCGTAACTTTATTACTTGATTTACTAATTATTGATTAAAACGGTCATAACAGTCATGGTCTCGGGCTGACGTCAGCCCGAGACCATGACTGTTGCAACACAGCCGAAACGTCGGGATAACAAATAAAAAAGGTACATACGCGATAAATACCCGTTTTAATCAATAATTATGTACAGTGATCGCGAAAGTTTGAAAAATACTATTGATTTACTAAATTAGGATGTAGGTAATAGAAACGTTTGAATTTAACTTTTCCTATAGGTAGTTACATAAATACTGTTTTTATTTATAATATCTTATCTTCTAAAAGTAATGTATTTTATTATTAAAATTATTATTATTTTTTATTTAAGCTTTTTAATGAACGTTATGTCATTTAATTAGTTTTTAATTGAGACTGGGACTTTATTATAAAGTTTTATTGACATATTAGGGACCTTATTTTATAAATTTCAAGTGTGGGCATCGGAAGCACTAAATTTCCATGTCTATGCGGATTTTTATCAAGTTAGGAGAAGTTTATAATGTTTTCATACAAATATAGCTGGGCAATGTTAACACCTTATTGCGTTGGCGTATGTTAATTATTTCTGCATGATATATAACTGTCCAGCTCGACGCTGTTGCTGCATATGCTAATAAGCTATGTGTAGGCGAATGCATGCGGTTTCTATGTACGCATTTGTTTTGAGAATAGATAACGCGTATACAAATTGAGACAGTTTTGTTTTATTTTTTTCAATATGTCCTTTCCACGTAAGATGTGTATCGATGTTTATGCCCAAAAGGTTATAATCCTTAACTTCTTTGATGTACCTAAAGGGTTCTTGAAGTTAAATTTAGGGGTTTTTCTTGATAAGGCATAAATTACATTATTTTAGGCTTTTTTGTATTTACTTATAAGTTATGTGTTTCCATCCAGCATTTTATATTATAAAAAGAGTGTTTTATTTAATTTAAAGAGTTAGCATTAGGTGTGCGTTTATAGAGAAGGGAGACATCATCTGAAGAGCAAAGAGAATGCAATGGAAGTTAATAGCTTTTGGTAGGTCGTTAATACATATATATATATATATATATATATTAAGGAAACACTAAATAATTACATAGGCTTTATCTATCTCATAATATCTGTTTGTTATGTACCGTTATGTGTTATGTACTAAACGGCTAAACTGATTTCGATAAAATTTGGTATATAGTTAAATTATAACCTGGATGTATATGCTACTTTTTTTGACAAACCACGCGTGCGAAGCCGGGGGTTCACGGCTTGTGTAGTATAAAGCAAATTAGTTATAAAATGTTCTATTTTTGTTAAAAGGTCAAACAGCTCCGCTGCCGTCGAGGGTGCAGCAGGACCAGCAAGCGACGCCGCAGGCCGACGCGCAGCCCGCCGTCGAAGTCGAGATTCACGGCGATCAAGGACTCTGAGGGCAAACTGAAACAAATGCTGACAGTTCCAGACAAGTCGTACCTAACACTAAGGCTACTTACGTTTTCTACAAGCCAAGAAAAGGCGCCGTGTCTCCCTCGTTAGACACTGAGCGTTCGCGTTATCTCAAACGAAATGACATGAAACACATTTATTTGATACCACTTACAAAGGAAACGATGGGGAGAAAAGAGATAAAAGAGGACACTGCCATAAAAAAATACTTAGCAAATTACAAAGTGAGGAGAGGAATATGCCTGCATGTTCCGGGATGCATAAAAGTGGCAAATTAAACGGTTTACCTTAATGAGGGTCACACCTGTACAGTTATGCGTAATAAATAAAATACAAGAACTCTGGTGTAAATAGTAGTGGTAACTGAACTTAGTGGTCGTTTGAACCATTGATCCTGCTAGTGTTTAGCAGTAGTGGTATAATATTATGTTAGACTGGAATTATTGTCCATTTAAATTAATTAATGCACTAGCAAATGTAAGTAGAAGTATAAATAAATGAATTTGTGATATTTACATCTATTCCTTATTTGATCAAAGTTCGTTTATATCAAATAAGTTTGTTCCTTTAACAACACCGTCAGAAATTGTGTCGGAATCATGACTGACTGCTTCTTGTGGGCAGGTTGTTTTTTTATGTGTATTATTTATACTTTTATTCATAAAAAATAGTATTTGATACTATAATTATTTTCTAACAGGTTGGAAAAATCTAAATATGTTGTCACTTGTAACCATCAAATATGTAGGTTTATAACTAATCAAAATTTTAAAGGAGTTTATTATTGAGTCGGTTTAAAAAGAATAATAATATCATAATTGGCTGTGTACTGTATGTTATATATTTGAGAAACACAAATAGGTATTATTGATGGTTTTTCCAAACAATGTTTTGTAAATAATGTATTGATTTTAAGATTTACGTCACCAATTTGTCTACTGCATAAATATTGTACATAGATTCATGTTGTTATGATTATTTTAAAGGGATGGTCTTACTAAGGCTTTTTGCATAGTTTTTCATGTACTTACTGTTAAACTTCAGTAAGTGCATGTCTTCCAATAGGTACCCTTTATAAGTAAGAACTTTTCAAATATATTATGATAAAATAGAGTAAAGTTTAGAATGATACTACATATTCATTTGTTTTAATTAAACTAAAACTGCATATTTACTCTACAACTGCTACAAATATATGTTTTCCCAGCTTACCTTGAGAATATAAATATTCACCTAATTTTTGAAATACAAATTCAAGTAAAATTAAGTTCCTACAAAATTGCCTACACCCATCTAAATCCAAGCCTTTCTGAATCGATGTTCTGTTAGCAATTGCAATGTGATGTCAGCACAGGAAACTTGACGATAATATAGTGCTTGGTTTTATAGTGGCATACATAAGCTCTGTAACCTTGAACTTGACGTGGCAAGAGATAACATAATCTAGCCACTCATACCTACATTCACAAAGAATGTTTGTGATCTCAACATTACAGATTGAATCTAATCATTTATGCTGCGTGCGATACTAGCCCTGCCCGAAAAGTACAAATAAGGTTAGGTGGAAACAATATACCTTCATTACACAAAAAGTATTTTATTAGGTAATGAATGAAACAAAAAAAATCTGTTTTAACAATTTATTGTTATCAGAAATAACTTAGCGGCAACCAAAACATGCGAAAATGTAAGGTTATATTGGAATTATGGTACTTATTTGCTAATAATAACTTATTCGTAGACCCAGTTCTCGTTAGCCGGAGTCCAGCCGACGATTTCCTTTTCAGTGAACCACAGGGCAATCTCTTTGTTGGCGGATTCAACGCTGTCGGAACCGTGAGTGATGTTGCGGCCAACTTGAATGCAGAGATCACCGCGGATCGTGCCAGGCGCAGAATCGGCAGGATTGGTGGCACCGAGCATAACACGGCCGGTCTTCACGGCGTTGAGTCCTTCCCATACCATCGGAACAACGGGACCGGAGCTCATGTACTTCACTAGACCAGGGAAGAAAGGCCTGGATGACAAGTCAGCGTAGTGTTGCTGAAGCAGTTGTTCCGACGCCCAGACTTGTTTGAGAGCCACAAGTTTGAAGCCTTTCTTCTCAAATCGCTGGATGATCTCGCCGACAAGCCCGCGCTGGACGCCGTCGGGCTTTATCATGATGAAAGTTCTTTCGCGAGGCTCCGCCATTATGAGATTAGAAAACGTGCTACCGGCACGTCTGTAGTAGGTTAAAAGAAAGAACAAAGTGGCCAATGCGGTGGCAATCATTCAAAATGAGGTTGATTGAAAAAAACCCACAGCCACAGATTAGAAACGAATGAATGAATAGTATAGCCTAACAGTCGAACTGCAGCTGTTTTCAGTGCGGTCAACATAGGTAAACTTTAATGTTGCCAAGTTTAGAACATCTATTTTGCAGTGATGTAAAAAATAATCGACTACAACTTGACAACAAACATATAAATAATCGCCGCGACGCAAAATACGGGCGTTACAAGTTTACCGCCTATATATGTTGTGTGTGTGTGTGATGGACCGATTTGGACGCGGTTTTTTAGTTGTGTTAGTATTATCATTTTTTATGATTAGGTATTTCTATTATAACTATACAGCTAATTATTGATTAAAACGGGTATTTATCGCGTATGTACCTTTTTTATTTGTTATCCCGACGTTTCGGCTGTGTTGCAACAGTCATGGTCTTGGGCTGACTGGAGTACTTGGAGCTACCGTCGGGAAGTGTGGGTAGCTGCAGCATCTACCCTCACTTAGTCTTCAGAATTAGAAATGTCCTCATTCATATTTCGACACACTACACTAACCGTATCTACGCACCTGAGTCGACCGATTACGACGCGCACACCTAGCAATCACCGGGTTCCAAGACGCTAAGAGTCTATAGCCATCTTCCCGATTGAAATTTGGAAATTTCTTGATTTCAATCGCTTCACGAACTATTCTCTTGTAATAATGGCGTTCACTGGAGAGAACCTTAGGATCATGAAGTTCAATCCAATGATTCGGTCCCGAGTCTACCAGATGCTCTGCTATCGCCGACTTGTTTACCTGGCGATTTTTGACAGCTGCAATATGCTCTTTAACACGCTCGGCTATGGTACGTTTGGTTTTCCCGATGTAACAGCGGCCACAGCTACACTCTATCTTATAAACACCAGGACTTGATTAAAAAACCTCTTCAACACATTTCCAATTTGAAAAATACTACTATACAGCTAATTTTAACTTGTCAGTATTTTAATTTTCTTATTTATTAGTTATAACGATTTGGTTTCTAGTAAACTGTTAAGTTATTTCTAAGTTAATAAATGAATGAAAAATAAAAATAGCACATCTCTGGTGGAAAAGCAGCCATAACGTACCACGTGCAAGTCACCTCCACAGGTAGGTATGGCATGCCATGGGTAGGGTACCACGACACCTAGACGGGAAACTAATATTTGCAGGTAATGCAAACATTTGTTCCGCAGCGGTAATCAAACCCGCGCTTCATGAATCCCAGCTGCTGGCTACTCATCGAACGTTTGTACTGACAATGCGATAACACACAAACCAACGAAGTACCTGTAAGTAGGTAGGTATACCTATAAAATTGAGTGGTATATAATTGGATTTCATGCATTACCTAGGTACTATAATTTTTACTAGTTTTTCTACGGTTTCGTGAGCATTGCATAAATATAATGTTGTTATGGTGATTATCAATCAAATAAACAACTCAATCTTGAATTAGCTATACAGGCTTACAAATAATGAAAATAAAAATCTTATCTTGAAACAAAATTTACGAGCATTGTTCATTGTGAAATTCATAAACATTTAAGGCATATACCTTTACCTAGGTAAAGTGGGGTGGAGACTTGATTACTGACCGTTCATCCGTGGGATTAAAAAACTGAATTCTTTGGAAGTAGCATGTACTGCTTACAATATATCAAAATCACTTTGGGAATATGCTGGGTATGATAAAATAGTACCTACTCTCAAATTAAATAGGTACAGATTTATCCAATCCATATTATGTATTAATAATATACCTAATTAATTTTTTAGATATCAAGCGTTGTATCTTTGCATTCGGGATATATATCGGATAGTGACATAGCACGGTTGTTGAATGCTAAAAGATATTTACCTGATGACAAAGATTTACCAAAACCTTTTTTGGTTAAGATGAATGGTATGTATGCATCATCTGAGACCTCACATTTTTGTAAAAAACGAAGAAGTTAATATTGTAGCGTTACTTAAATACCTACTGTACGGATACAAAAAAATTGTTTTCTAGAAAATGATGCGACGTACATACTCTCCAAGCTGCCTGACAACGAACTTTTGAAACTGTTAAATAAATTCCCAAAAAGAAATGAATATACCATGGATGACCTAATCAAAGTATCAGAAGATTTCAAAAATAATCAAAAAGAAGATCTTGAAGAAGCTCGAGAAGGTAGTTAGGGTACTAGAAAAGGGAAAATATGTCTTAATTTTTAAATTTAATCGGATTTTATTTCAATAGCTAATTTAAATTTGTTTCAGCACAAAATGAACCTCAACCAGTATTTAGACTTGAACATAAAGAAGTGGACCCATATAAAATTAATAAAGATGCAGATCCAAAGTATAACGCCCTCATAAAACTCAACAATATGCTTTTCAGTCATCCACATGATGACATATCTGCAGAAAATGATGAAAAGAAAGAAATTCTTTTCGATATTTTGGTGGCCCAGCTTAAGAAGCTTTGTTGCAAGAGAAATAAAATGATGAAGTTTAAGAACATAATTAGTAAAAATAATGAAAGGCAAATAAAAAATCCGACTGAATTCATATTCTTGGTTATGAATGACGAAATAAAAACTAACTCGAGCGATGAACTCATACCCGTAGATCCTGATAGTTTGTCAAAGAATAGTAGTGTTTTGTTGCTTGGACCGATAATAACGTCACTATCTGATGTGGAAGTTAAGCTTGTCGTAAGTCAATACTATTGTGGTTTCATTCGATGGGAAGAAAAGTCTAGGTTTGTAATTAATGACAACAAAGCTCCTAATTTGTACTGAATGTTATTAACTTTCGTGGGCTCATTAGGTCTACGTAAATTAATCTAGATGATCTACGTCAGGTTTGATACTATTTTATGAATATTATTTTAATTTTTCAGATAAGCCGTATTTCCAAAGAACTATCAAAACCAGAATATTTACCCCTCTTGAATAAAATCTCCGAAGGAAATCTTGGGCAGACGAATTCAGATATACTGAAAAGCGTAATTTCTGGCCCAGCAACTAGACGATACATAAAACCACACAGATGCAACCATCAATCAAAACTAGCTAAAGTTTACGGTGGTCCAAAGTGGATAATCTGTACTGGTTATCTAAACCTAAACACTCCCAGTTTATACGATTAAAATGACTATGTAGGTATTATAAGAAGAGAAGCTTTGTTTCAAAACTTTTAGTGTAGTTTTCCCCAGCATCATTAAATTTAGCTAAGAACAGGTTTTAAGACATTTAATCTCGAAATTAATTTATCAAAAAACATTGACTTTATGAATACGGACACACAGATTATAAAATACTTCTTCGGTGAAGGAGTTTGCTTTTTTGCGAGGCATTATTATTATAATAGTGGTCTGTGGTTACGTACGCCGCGCGAAGAGCCGGAGAAATAAGTTTTTTGGTTTATTTTTATGTATTCATGTATACATAATTGTTGAATGAAGACGCGATGTAACAGATTTTGCCATTGCTATATCCATAAAAATAAGATGATGGCAGATAACAAATTTAGATGCCAATGGTTAAACAAAGACCCTCTGTATGTTAATTACCACGATGAAGAATGGGGTAAGCCGGAGTTCAGAAATCATAACCTATTTGAAATGATTTGCTTGGAAGGTCAACAAGCCGGCCTTTCTTGGTTTACAGTTTTGAAGAAAAGAGATAATTACAGACAATATTTCTTTTATTTTAATCCAAGCAAAATTTCTGAATTGACTAGAGATGACGTTGGAAATTTAATAGGCAACTCTGAAATTATAAGACATAGAGGTAAAATTGAATCAATTATTAATAATTCCAAATGTTATATTGAAATGGAAAAAAATGGAGAAGATTTTTCTAATTTTATATGGAGTTTTGTAAAAAACAAACCAATTATCAACAAATGGAAAAATAATAACGACATACCAACTCAAACACCTATTTCTATGGACCTCTCTCAAGCTTTAAAGAAAAGAGGGTTTAAGTTTGTGGGCTCTACAATATGTTACGCATTTATGCAAGCTTGTGGTCTGGTTAATGACCACTTGGTAGACTGTTTTTGTTATAACAAGTACATATAAGGAAATAAATAATATTTTATTCTAAATCATGTTTGATTCACCATGATTTTTTTTTATTTTACTCATAACATAATATTGACTTTGACAATTCACTTTCTTTTGATGATCAGCTTAGGTCAGAGCAACCGTCTGTTAGCAGATGATCCTCTAAGCAGAAAACATGGCCGTGAAAACCCATCAACAGCTGCAGCAACACTGCAGCTGCTAAGAGCTGTGTTATTATGAGTAACGGTAAGTAACCTTGCAAATCAAGGATGAGAGATACTATAACCATATTTTTTATAGATATCTGCCGCCCGTGTGGTTTGTCAATAAAAACATTACCCTCCTGTGCAGTTTAGTAAAAAGTAGCCTGTATACCAAATTTACAGCCGTTTAGTCGTGAAAACGTATCAAACAAAGAGACAGTTACTTTAAAATTTATATTATTAGTTAATATACCACACTAGAAGATATTATTACACGATTTATAAAAACCGACTAATCGAAACTATTCATAAAAAAAGCTATAAAAGTAAAAGCATAAAAAAGCTGGTATCACTTTAATAATACCAAAATTGTTTAGGTTCATTCATTCTGACAAGGTCCAGTATATTGTATCCGTCTTTATTGTAATTGCGTCCGTCTGTCTGCCTTGCCAAAACTCCCCAAACAAGACGTACCAACATACTACGTACCAATGTACCATACTCGTAAACATACTATTATAGTTTTTAATTGTCACGTACCATGTACCAAGACTACTCGGTCCTTGTATGCAAACATACCAAGATTGGCCGTTGACCGACAAAATTACACCGACAATACAAATTAACCGTCAAATTTTAGAGATGCGTATGAAAAAAAACATTCTAATCAAACATAAGTTTTCCTTATCCTTTTCCTAAAACTTTATTATAGACTGTGGAAGCTATGACGTCACAAAATGGCGGATTTTGACATTTGGGTAAAAACAAACGCAAGAACGTATTGCAATTTGAGTTAATTTACATCTTGAATACATTATTTATTGTTTATAAGGTATATAATGCCTTATTGTTTTGCTCCCGGTTGCAACCATGTCTCTAGAAGAGAAACCTGCAGGTTTTTTAGATTTCCTGCTAGTGAGTCTTTAAAAAATGGAAAACACTCTGCCGGTACGTTACTGCTGATTAATTCCTATTATTCTAGTCTGAGGACTCGTTGTGTTGACTTGTGTTGCTGACTTACTCATTTTTTCAATTTCAGTCGTAAGGATAGAGACCCTACTCGTGAAGACCGCCTTTGTAGTTGTCATTTTGCTGATGAAAAGGATGTTGTTCCATCAATTTTTGCACACAATAGTAACAAGAGGTTCTACATTTTGTATCCTGAGAAGCCGAAAAGGTACATATACTAACATATTATACTTTACGAAGTCCCTATTTTTATTTGGCTAACCACGGTTAAGCGCGGCCCTCTTAAGTTTCATTTTGATTCTGATTCAGTTAGAATGCAAACATGAACTGTTATGACATGAAAAAATTATGTTAGGTACCCTACCTTGTACCCCTACTGAATTTATACCACAATGTTTATTCCAGTTCTAGAACAAAGAAACAGTTAACTGCAGAAGATGTTACAGTTGAACGGGAAACTGTAGTCCAAGATGTTTCAACCAACCAGCCCACAGTATGCCAAGCAAATGGTAACAGTGATGTTTTGACAAATGCTGAGAATTATTTCTTACAACAAGAGAACCAGAAATTAAAACAATGTCTTGCTAAAGAAGAATATAGACTGTCATTTGAGAATATTCAGGCAGATGACTTGCTAGTGTTTCAATATACGGGATTGCCAACAGCTGCCCATTTTCAAGTTTTAGTGGAACTGATAAGCAGATTTGAAATAAATTATTTCATGGGTTGGAAGGTGGAATTAATTAATGTTAGTGATCAATTATTATGCATATTAATGAAGCTTAGACTCAATTTGCAATACTTTGATTTGGGATACCGATTCAAGATCAGTTCCACCACTTACTTTACTAAACTTAGAAAAAAATACTTTCTTTATACCAACATGTTTTGCACCATTCCCTAACATTAAAATTGTACAGAAATCGAGATAGCCATTCCGGCTTCAATGAAGGAACAAAAAGCAGTTTTCTATATATATATATATTATACTACAAACAGAGGCACACATTTAAAGTTTTAATAGGAATAGCTCCTAATGCAACTATTACTTATGTCAGTGATCTTTCCCTGGATCTTCATCCGACAAGGCCATCACCAAAGACTGTGGAATCTTGCTGCACATGATGGCAGGTGATCTAATCTTATGTGACAAAGGATTTCTTATCTCAGACCTTTGTGCACCACTTGGTGTAAATGTTAATATACCACCATTTTTGATCACCATACAATTTTCAAAAGAGCCAGTATTGGCAACTCGCCAAATCGCAAGGGCTAGAATTCATGTAGAAAGGGCAATATCAAGATTAAAATCATTTAGAATTCTGGTTTTTTTGCAACCCAACATGAGAATGTACGCTTGTAAAATTGTGCAGACATGTGCAGCTCTAGTGAACATGCAATACTCATTATTAAAAGAAAATGAACAGTGTTTCTCTAACGAAGATCCTGATAAATTAAGTACATGAGTACAAAATGAGGATGTAAGAAAACTACAATGTACATCTTAATTATTTAATCTTATTACACTATGAAATAAAGGTTATAAAAATGAAGGACAGTTGTTTTTCTACATTTACAAACACTTAGCACATAATCACATAAGTTACAGAGAAACATAGTTGTTTAACATAGGGTTACATATGGAGGAAATCCAAAACAATACGAAAATGTTTCTTGATCTCCATGGAAAATTAAAAACAAATCATGCATACCAATTAATGTGTCATGTAGACATTAGGCAAAAATAAGCTAAACTTAGGACATCATGCGATCAATGAATTGTTCTTGATAAAATTTCAATACGTTTTGCATATTAATTAGTTCCCAATTCGGGTCTTTTTCTACTGACAAAATGATGGTTTCCTTTGTGGTCCAAACTATAAAACAACATATTGATCTGTCTAAAATTGACAGTTGACCCTGTATTTGGTGGTAGTATGCATGATTTGTTTTCAATGTTCCATCAGTATCAAAACAGTATTTCCTATCATTTTGGATTTCTTCTGCAGTGCTCATTCTGTGTTTAAATGGACATTTCACTTCCACTATGGCATCATCTCCAACTATTCCGTCAGGTGATGCTCCTAAAGCAACTGAGTTGTGAAGCCAAAACCCAGTCGGAGAGACTTTTACTTTTTTCTTCTGTGTTGCTTCCTCGAAGAGTTTTAAAGCCACCTCTTCATGAGTTATTCCCCACTGGATACTTTTAACACCATTCAGATTTTTTTTTCCAAGAAGAGTAGAAAATAATGATGGAGGAAATCTGAAATAAACAGAATAAAGTATTGGTAGTGTTCCTTGCAACTCAGCATAACAAATGCAAAACTTGTGCAAATATGTACCTGTTACGCTGCACAGCAGCAATCACAATCCCAAAATTGCTTGCAGTAATGCGGCCTAGCCTTATTTCATGCCACAGAGGATTACATCTTTGCCCAATAGTGGCATGTGCAATGGCCAAAATCTCTTTATGGGAAACCTTTATATTGTGCAGTATGTCGTTTTTACAGCTGTAAGTAGTTAGAACTTGCTGAATAGTTTTCCAATCAGCCTCTTTATGAGTAGGTTCTTCTTGAAGAAGCCAATAAAATCCTGAAAACCTAAATAAAATCAAGAATAGATTGTTTCATAGCGACTAAACATTCAGTAAAATAAATAGCATAATGTTTGTATAGGTACCTGTTTAAAGATTTTAGTTTGTTTAGAAAAAACTCTTTGTCTTCCTCATTCACCGGTCTGTTGGTTGCTTTATACTCTCTAGCGGGGTACATGTCATTTACAGGTTCCTGCATTTCATTAGTTGCAGTTGGAGCCTTCCAGGAACAAACATTGTCGGTTTTGCTGATATTTTTGTTAGCATAAATCAGCAGGGCAGCTACGTGGTGACACTGGTACAACCCCCGTGGACAGTCACAACTAATGAGGTTTATGTTCTACAAAATTAAACAAAATATAGTACTTACTGATATCGCTAGTCAATTTCATTATACAATTAAAAATATTACGACAGTATTACCTCTGTTGAGTACTTCTTAGTTTTCATTGATGCAAATATCTATCCTCTCAGAATCCCCAAAGAACCATCATACATAACACTCGAAACATGACCACTATCGTAACTCTTTTCACCTTTCTTGAATACAGAAATTTCGTCATTAAATTGCTCTATGATTGTACCCAAACTTACAACCGCAGACATTATTATTTATTAAGAAAAAGCTAAAATAACAAAAATCCCTCGTCGAAACCTGTTTGTTTTTACCCAAACGTCAAAATCCGCCATCTTGTAACGTCACACTTCCACAGTCTATAGGCAAGGAGTCTCGATAAGTCGTTACCATTTTCCATCGATCTATTTACTATATGCTTTAAGTGGCGTAGTGGTAACGTGCAACGCTCACGTTCTGAGTGTCTGGGGTTCAAATTCATCATTGGATTTTTTTTCAACGTATTAAACCTGAAATTATTGCGGGTGCTTGTGAATCATTAATAATTTTCAATTGCTGGAAGAATCGAGTATTGTTTGCTTGAGCGAACGAACCCTCGTTTCCGATGAAAATGTTCGTTACGAAAATTATTCATTTATTTTTCTCAATATATTTTACATGATAAATCCGAAATGCAATATAATATCAAAAAGAAAGGTTTGAAGTGATATTTCTTCGGTGCGTTCGATAATTACTGACTTCTATTAACGGTACACGAAATTGAAATATATATTTTTTTCACTAGTATGCGATTTCCGACACAGTTTATTTATCAGTGTTTGCAGCACCGCCGCGCCGCAGTGGAGCACAGGGGTACTAGGTTTTCCCGGTTTTCGCTTTCATTAATCAGCTTTCAGCTAGCTCGATACAAGGATTTCTGAGTAGTCGTCTAACATCCCTGGCCAAAATTTGCCAGCCTTTGTCAATCACTATCACTCATTTATGTGGTCTGTGCTATCCGGCGCTATCATATAACTCTTGCAATGTGTGGTCCGTCCTGCCTGCCTGGTAATTAGTGATGTGAACCGGTTGCAATTTTTAAATCCGGTTATTTATCAGTTTTTAAGATCAAAAACCGGGTTTATCACGTGTTTTAGGTTTTTTTCTACCATTTAAAATTTTGGTAGTAATAAAACCATATTTATTAATAAAATAATCATGTCTTTATTTTAAAATACTGATTGCTGATATTCAGCTTCTTATTTTAATCGTATGATTAATCTTTTTTATCAGAAACAACTGTCGAATAAAAACAAACATGCACTTTCATCGACTAACAGAACGAACTCATACATATATACGACTGGTAACAATTGAGAAACAAAAACTACATTGATTATTTTTGTACACAAAGTTCATAATATTTGGGGAATCCTCGATAAAACAAGGAAATGTAGTGGTCGGATACGCATCGATATGAAACTTAACTAAATTTCGGATACACTTCTATAATATTAAAGCGCATCACACACCACACAGAAGACGTATGGTAAAAGAAATGTGTTTTTTGTTTTTGGTAACACCGGTGTTTATCGGTTTGTAGAAAAACCGGTTTTGTTTAGGTTTTTTAAGAACCGGTTCACATCACTACTAGTAATCTGTCTGTGCTCGCTCTTGCATTGCGAAATACTGCGTACACCTGAAAAGTTGAAAACAATAAACACCACTCGCGTACGATCAATAGTTTCATTGTACATAATGAATATTCCATTCCCCGTTCTAACGCCTCGCTTAGTCGATTCTAAATGGTTTAGCGCTGACAGTCCGTGCGACGAAGAAGCTGAATTAGCGGCACTTGAACATAGAAATCAACTTTGGGTAAGGTTTACCTACATTTTGAAGGGAAGATTGCTAGTTAAGCTTCTAGGTATATAGATTTCAAAACTGAAATAAAATAACGTCAAAATTTACAGCATTCTATTATAGAATATAGAGGAGAATGTATAATTAGTTAATCATTTTGTTACAGTTGAACTCTATTGGACAGAAATATACGAAAAGAGCACCACTTGGTAAACCTGATCCTGAGCCTATGGAAGAAGAAGCTGACACTGATGAGGAAGAAGGTATAACTATATAACATCTTTATATTACCTGTCAAGTCATTAAGCACCAAGACAAACCAAGGGTTTTACAGTGCTTAACCCCCCCTCCCAGCTTATTGGTATATGCGTTATTCTTTTAATGTAAGTATTCTGTGTTTTTTGTTGATTCATGAGCAACAGTTATAATGAGGACTTCAACGCACATAATATTCATTTAAACAAATTTTATTGACACGGTATTCAACATAGAGTAAAAAACAAATATTTTAATCACAAGTAATATTACTGCTGACGTAATCACCATCTAGACCTCCCCCCCCATGTCATCAAAAATAAGCAAAGCATAGACCCCCCCCTCACCCCCTATAGTGCTTACGTAATACTTGAACAATCCCTTATATACCGCTGGGCTTGCTTGTTGCCTAAGTCTTCCCAGTGATTGGGCGCGTGGATCAGGTATTTTGCATTAGCGTTTTAAAATTAAAATAAATAAATATTGCTGGACATTTCACACAGCGCTATATAGCCCCAAACTAAGCAGAGCTTGTATTATGGGAACCAGATAACTGATAGAATTCTTATATACTTTTTTTTGTAATACATACTATGCAGTGTTTTTTTTAACTGTAACAGTACGGCAGCATCCATAACCAGAGGAGATACAAGTGCAGTTTCTTTTAAAACATCAGTTCGTTTTCGAAGAAAAACATTTTGGCATTAAAATTTTTTTGGTCAAGTGTGAGTAGCGCCTTAAAATGAATCAAGTTGGTAAAATTTTTTTTAATGCCGATCGATGTAGTCCTTTGTAAGGATAATTTTATTGTATCGGATGAATAAAATCTAAACAGCGGAAGTTAGTCAAATTTGATAAAAAGTATTCTCACACAACAGGACAAACAAAATTCCTTCTACAAACATTTTATTAGATTCTAATTACACATTAAAGAAATATTAATACTGTAGAGATTAAGAACTTTAGGAACTCCATGCTTTCATGAGCAATTCAAAAACATTTCATATTTCAGAACAATTTTGAATTTCAAACATGGTTCTTGCACCTGTCGGACTTTTATATCAGTTATTGCATCATCTTATTTGTCCTATCATGGCATTGTCAAATACGCAAAAAGTAGACTTAATTGAAGCATACTTCCTTAACCGACGAAGCCCAACTAATGCGCTGAAGTGGTATCAGGAAAGCGTGTCCTGTTGTGTGAGAATACTTTTATCAAATTTGACTAACTTCCGCTGTTTAGATTTTTTTCATCCGATACAATAAAATTATCCTTACAAAGGACTACATCGATCGGCAGACTACTTCGAAGGTCGTCAAATTAAATCCACATAAAATGTTAACAGGTAATGATGAATCTGAAGAAACTGAGGAGTCCCACGATGAAGATGATGAAGAAGATGTGCCGACCTCCTATTCACCGACAAGGAACAACAATGAACTGGAACCTGACAATTTGGAAGATCTCAATGAAGCACAAGATCCTAATATCTCAGACCAGAGCGCATTGTGGCCCATACAATGAAGTAATCTACTATTTATATTGAGAACCTTTTTTAATATTTTTTGTGGTAAAAGTCACTGTGTTGAAACCTACCCTCGATCTATGATTTTAAATAGCTTTCATTGAAAATATATGCTTTGATTCTTGATTCACGCTCGAGTTCTGGAATATGAACATTATACTTTACATTCATATTGCATATCTAGTTCATTTAGTAAGTAATCATTGCTGAATTAAAGGATGCAAATAAATTTTTTTTAACTTAATCAACATATTTTATTATAAAACATTATGACAATAAATATTTTTAGACAATTGTTTGACAAATACCATCACTTAATATGATAAAATAACAGCCTAGCTGTGGACATACTTGAGCCTTAGACAAGTAATAATTGGAGAGTTAACGATAAAAATAAGTGCCATTAACATTATACTTCAACTAAAGTACTTGACGTATAAAGATTTAAATATTGATAGTTATTGTACTTGTCTAAGGCCATTTTAAAATCACAATTTAAAATAATATCAATATTATTGCCAACATAATTATCTTTTCAACCACAAAAAAGAGGTTATGCAGCAAAGTAAAAAGAGCCTTCGATAAACAAAATGACATTTCATGGCTCAATTAACTTAAAAAAACATTGTGTAACCCTAAAAACCTAGGAAGACTAAGAATAAAAAAACCATACATTCATCATTAAAACATCACAGCAAAATAAGTAAGACCCTTAAATTCAACACTTGAAGATTAATTCTGATAGTATGAGCAATCTATACAGAGAGTTGCTATTAAACAGTTGACAAAAAAGAATGAAAGACAGTTATCCCTAAAAATAATTATTCTCATTACCACGTCAGCCACAGAACACCCACTAAACAGTGTCCTCCAACCCATTCCTCCCCTCAACCGATTGAGCTGAAATTTGGAATGCAATAACACGGTACCATGGAGGTGGTCTCGTGATGGAGACAGATGCTAGACAACGGAACTTCTGAATGGATTGTAGTAGGCTACTAGTGTTTGGACTCATTTGAATCTGATTGCGGTTCCGGTTATGAATTTTATAAAAGCTTGTTTAGAAATGTAATTTTTCAAAAAAAACTTATTCTAATGATATTTTCAAGTTTGCGTTATCTATCTCAACGTATAGAAACGTCTGTTGAAGGTAAAATGCGAACAGCGCCTATAGCGGCACGACAAGTGTAGTTTATAAAACGCTCACTGAACACGGTATGTAAGTGCTAGTTTTTTATACTATATCCACAAACACACATTGGGCCATGTTTTTTGTCATAACATCTATGAAATCTGGGGTTCAATCCAACATAGAACTTAGCTTTTATAAGTTAACTCCTTATTGTGCTCTTAAATAAAATACAGAACATAATTTATAGTAAGGTCCCTATAATTAGCCTTAAGTTTGTCCAGCTCAGGTTAGCCACTTCACGACATGACGAAGACCAGCGAAAGCATATACATATGGAAGCAATTCTTAAGAAACCATGAGCACATTATGTCAATAAAAACAGTTTGACACTCTGGTGAACTTTCGACTAGAGAATATTTAAAAAGTACAATTGAAACCTATTTCGTTGCAGTTTGATTTCGATTTTCTTTGCTGTTTGAGACAACAGGCCCTTTTGTAGATTTAAAACAGTTGATTTGTCCACGTTTACATGCCTTTATTGGCGCCAGGTATTATTTTACAAAAATAATACTTAAAAGCCACTGGTAACGTCTATAACCACACTGACTACTCTGGCGAGGAGAGGCCCGATACTGTCTGCTGGTACGCCGCTCCACTTCTGCGCGAGGCATTTTTCTATGACAGCGTGAGTAGACCTCTTATCTGAAACGGGATTTAATAGATTGGATAAGGGGCATGTGTGGTTCATTTTAGAACCACACATACATACATGCTTTAACACGGGCAACTTGTTTTCAAATAATTTAATAAGAAATTGCCCGTGTTAAAGTATTTATGTTTGTGGTAATTGTCCAGTTAAAAAGGCCTTACGCTTACGCACTGGACGTAGCAGTGGGGATCTCGAGAATATACCAAAAATATAAGGGAAAGGGAGGTTGGGTAGAGCCCGCGTGTTGTTTTGTTGAAATGTAGTACATAGTTGAAAAAAAATAAAAGGGGGAAGTGTCGGTTATTGCATGGTTATAAGGGTTCGCAAGGTCTACTGTTCTCACAACCCTCCGTCGTCCGAGACACGGTCTCGGAGACCCGGATGACGAAATCACTTCCGCTAATGCGGAAGAGTCATCCACATTAGACAGAGCAAACACTTCACAAATACACCGACCTCGCCGGCGAGGTCGACGAGTCCCTTCAGTCGCCGCCTATACGAGCTACAAGCACGTACCCGGGCGTTTCTCTCCTATCCCCGTCCCGGCAACAGCCCAAGCCGAGGTTCGTACCTAAGTGGTGCCCTTGCGCTAGTTGCCTCATCAAATAATTACAGGGCTGAGCGCCTTCTGCGCTCGTCAAAAGCTCGGTTAAGCTGCAACGGCCTCAAAGGCCAACAGCGAGATTAGTCCATTCGTAAAAAAAAAACTGTTCTCGCAGAACCACTAGTTTATAATTGATGATAGGCTAAAATTTGCTTAAAAATAACCTCCATCTGTGATTGAGGATAACATAAATAACTAAATGGACAAAACAAAATCAACATAATATACTAAATTAGTAATAGAATAAAATAACAATAAGAAGAACTTGCTTCCGCAATTTGACTCATGGTTTTTTCAAGAAAACCCATAAAAACATTTTATTTTTACTAAAAATAATACATATTTACGATTCGCTTGAAAGCACATCGCTACTTCAGAGAGAAGCCGATTGGAACAATGGCCGAGACTTTAGCAGGAAATAGTTTTATATTCTTAAAAACAATTGCAATATACCTACTTGAAGTTTCCACAACCATACACATTTCCACCCTAATCTCAAAAAACGAAAGTTCAATATCGAACAAAACGCATCAGAATATTAGAAAACGCAAAAAGGATCTGTAAAGTACAAGCAGTTCGTTTGAATTTCAATAGTCTAACTTCGATACTTTAAGTCTTACTTTAAGACTAGATATAAAGCGGAAGACGAAGTTTAAGTGTTATTTATAGAGGATGACAAAAATAGGATTATATTATAAACTAGCTGTTGCCCACGACTTCGTAGGTACGCGTTACACTACTATATGTGTCGGTAATCTAAAAATAAAAACTCGCTGTTGCAACTTGAAACCCCATTTTTATCCCATGGGAACTGATTTATGGAATACAATACAATATCTTTATTGATAACACCAAGTTATAAGTGAAGTACCAAGGTACCTTATGTTACCTAACAATAATTTATAATTATAATTACAAACTTAATCTTCATAAATTATGGATTAAACTTATATTAATACTTGATATACGATTTTTGATATGAATTATTATTATTAACGAAGTGGCAGTTCGTAAAACTCGTTTATAGCGTAAAACGAGATTTCGAGGAGCCACTTTTGTAGCCTCGATTTAAAGGCCGGCGCAATGTTATCACTGGGAAAGGGTCCTTGGACAATGAACTACAGATCGTAGAGCGAGTGCGGAAGATACACGTTTGTTTCTTCAAACCTGAGACAACGCCGGAATCCATAACATCATATATGTATAAAAAGAACCCGGGCATCGGATATAATGCGGATAAACTAAAGCTAGCGCATAACTACTACTCGTCGTTTGCGATCACAGTACCAAGTAGTAAGTTCCACTTTTTTATGTCGGGTGAAAACTGGCCGACGGGAACCGAGATCAGCGAGTGGTTTCGGCACAGCGACGGGCGCGCGAGAGGCGCGTCCACCCGTGGTCAGGCGGCCCAGCCGCGCAGCGGGCCCAGCAGCAGCGCGCCCCGGCCCGCCAGTGGCACGCAACCACACCCCCCCACCGCCATCGACTCCACCTCCAGCACCCCCGCTAACCGCACGCACTAACCATCTGACTGTCTGCCATTAGAATATTCGATGCCTCACCAACAAGACGAAGAAATTAGAAGTACTTCTAACAAAAGAACTCTCGTGTGACGTACTTGTTATAACAGAACATTGGCTTCAATGCCATGAATTAGTATCGGTAACACTTAATAATTTTGATCTTATTTCTAAATATTGTATATGTACATGTATATTGTACATGTACCTATATGGTATGAGGTCTGGGTTGAGTTGGAATTGGCCTTCCAGGTGCTTGGGAAAAATCTCTGCCCTGTCCTCTGCACGGTAGACAGGTTTGTCGTTAAGGAGAAGCGGGCGTACACGGGTTGGGGTTTTGTTTAGTTGCCGGCACAGGCGGTGGATGGCCGACCAATCATCTGCAGAGTCTTGCAGGCGTCTTTCCCACTCCTGGGTCTCGTGGGTTTGGAGCTCACCCTTGACTTCATCGCATAAGCGGTTCAGTTTGGTTTTGAGGGCCAGATTTCGGTTTCTCTGCCACATTTTTCAGACTCTGTGCTTCTCTAGCAGGAGTTTCCTGATGTGGCTTGTGAGAAGGGGTAGTCTGTTTGTTGGAACTCTCGGGGGCTCTGTTGCGGATTTTAGGGCAGCCTTAATGCTCTCACAGACAGAGGGACAGAGCTACTTTCAAATGTATAATATTAGTATAGTATGGATATACGTGGGTAGAAGCTAGTAGTGAACTATATATAGAGTGCACGATTTACGAAAACTATAAGACTCGTCAAATTAACCAATTATGAATCGTCGGGTCTGAGTCGAGAGAGTGTGGTGTTACCGCCCACTTTGATAAAGACTGTATTACTAAAAATAATGTTGATATTCCTTACCACTACTTTCGGAGCATGTCGCCAAATTGAGCGTGAAGAAAATAGCACTTTTCTTGACAAGCGGGTTGTACTCGTCACAGTAGTAATGGAATGCCATGGCCAAAGTGGACGGTATCGCTTCTATATGCTTGACTAGCATCACGCCGGTTCTGGCGAGGTCCTCTCGGAATCTGTTGATCAGCTCGCCGTGCTCGTGCATTTCGAGTGAGCACCCTTCCACCACGGTATAGTGTACTGGGGCGCTTTCGTTACCTAAAACATTGAAAATTAGTAAATTAAAGAGAAATATTTATTGCGTACCTAGATGTTGTTTTACATGGGTCTGTATTTATATTTCAAACATGAACCCCTGTTAGTAAAAAATCTTTATGTATGGCTGTGTTCGATATTACAAATAAACGCAATATCAATATAAGTTTTCCTGTAGATGGAGCTAACGGCGCCGGCGCTTTGAGTCCTAATATGAATCAACTCACTAATTTCGACCCTGACGTGACAAGAGCCTGTAGCACAATTGGCAGTGCATCTATCAAGAGGAAGATTGTGTGTTCAAGACCCGTCTATGCTTGAACGTTTTTTGAGATGGTTTTAAAATCTTAAATTAATGTTAGTGAAAGTTCTTGTAAAATCCAGTCCATCCAAAAGTTGTCTGGAAGTGATCGTCAAATAAGACCGCCAATTGTCCTATAACGTATCTAGTTACATGTTTTAAATATGATTTGATAATTTATTTTAAGTGTGGTGTACAATAAAACGTTTTCTAATCTATTGTAATTAGTAAATTAATAGTATTTTTCAAACATTCGCGATCACTGCACATAACTACTGATTTTCGGGTATTTATCGCGTATGTACCCTTTTTTGCCCGGGACCACGGCTGTTGAAACACAATCGAAACGTTGTCGGGATAACTAATATGCGATGAATATCCGTGTAAATCAGTAATTAGTAAATGAATGTTAGTTTATTAGTAAAGTACTGTTACTTAGAAAACTTTCGTGAGATTTATCACGTAGCGGTGTTTCGGTTCAATTCGTGAACCTTCATCAGGGTGAGTGCGATCCGTTCCGAATAACGTCTCGCCTCGCTCTGCGCACCGCTGCCCTCTGCGCGCGAGTGGACGGGCGGGGTGGTGGGGATTGGGTTAACGAAAGCACAGTGCGTTGACCCGCTGTGTCATCATCATTATCATCACTGCTGCTCTCTTCGGTAGTTCTTGGTACAGGCAAACACACAACGCTAACTATGTCTCTACCAGGTTCACTCACTGTTCTGTAACTTGCATCATGAAGACATGGACTCCAGGCTGGCGGTAGAACCCATCCTCTATCCCTGTTAAAGTTCGGGACACGACTTATTTCTATCGCCTCCCGGATCTTGCGAGGAACGAAGAACTTCTCTCTCGCTAAAACCCGAGCCTTGTCGAAACGTATGTAGTGCGTCGAATCAGAATCTAGGGAATGTTCCGCCACTGCAGAACTGTTTAAGTCGACATTCTTCATTGCACGTATGTGTTCAGTCAACCTAGTAGATACGTTACGTTTTGTTTCATCAATGTAGCATTTACCGCAGTCACACGGTATCATATATACGCCGGGGACGCCCAGAGGGTCTCTGTACTTCGGCGAACGCAGCAGCTGTCTCAATTATGTTTGAGGACGGAATATCGTCTTGATGCTGTACTTATGGCGTAACAAGTTTCCGATCTTATCCGTTAATCCTTTCACAAAAGGTAAGTACGCTACTGCTCTATTTACCGTAGTTATGCGTGATCTTTGATGGATGAAGTGGATCTGGATGTGTCCGCAATTCGACAGCTCTGTCTCCATTCGTAGCCATTTTGCTCCAGCACTCCTTTTATGTCTGAGAGCTCTCGGTTCACGTACTGAAAGTCACATAGCCTTAGTGCTCTATTAATCAGAGTACGCGGTACCGAGGCTAAGTGAGCTGGATGGTGGTGCGAGTCAGCTCTAAGACACCTGTCTGTGTGTGTTGGCTTACGGTATACTGTATGTGTAAGTCGTCCTGTCTGTTCTCGTATAACTAACACGTCCAGGAACGGTAAGCATTCATCATTTTCCAGCTCTACCGTGAAGGATATCTTAGGATGTTTACAATTAAGATAGCTAATCCCTCGCAAGCCTACTAAAGATATCTACGATATCTCTATGGAGTTACTATCTAGCGCCGCGGCACCGCTGGCGTCCTGTCTGGCATCCTTGTTCAACCGCTGCATTGAGGTTGGAATGTATCCAGATATTCTTAAAGTAAGTAAGATTACACCTCTGTTTAAAGGAAAGGGGAAGCGAGAAAACATCGATGGCTACAGGCCTGTCTCGATAATTCCCGCTGTCGCTAAGATCCTTGAGAACGGGATAAGTAAACGCCTGACCGAGTATTTAGCGGTGACGGGTGTGCTGTCAGAGCGCCAATACGCTTATCGTTCCAGCCGCTCGACAACGTCGCTCACCCGTGAGGTCATCCGCCGGGTGATGGAGGCTTGTGAGAGGAAACAGCAAGTCGCAGTCCTGTGCTGCGGCCTGTCTAAAGCATTTGACATCGCATTTGAGATCGCGTTATCTCTCACAAGCTGCAGCACTATGGCATCAATGATCGGGCGCATTCGCTCTTGACGGACCTTATGCGAGACCGATGCCAGATAGTAGTGGCCGACGGTGGTGAGACTAGGTCTGATCCTCTAGGGACGATGATGGGTGTTTCCCAGGGGTCTTCGGTATCTAATATACTGTTCTCTCTTTTGCTAAATGATCTGCCAGAGAACGTGACGGTGGGTGAAGTGTACATGTACGCCGATGACGTAGCCGTGGTCATCTGCGCCCAGACTCTCGACAAACTTGAGCAACGGTTGAACTTGGCTGCCCAACAAGTGGCCCAATGGTTTGAATGGAACGGACTGGTCTTGAACCTCAAAAAAACTCACTTTATCCACTTCTCCATTTCCGGTCGCAAAGTTAGAAGCCTTTCAGTATCCATTTCTACAACTCCTATAGAGCAGGTCCAATCTACCGCCTTTCTGGGGTTCCAAGTTGACAGAGGCCTTACCTGGAGTACGCACGTCGACAAACTGTCTGCGAAACTGGGCAGCGTATGTTACGCTCTGCACAGGCTATCGCGTGTAGTGTCGGCTGACGTGGTCCCCACTTGCTACTTTGCGACCGTGCACTCGCTTCTCCAGTACGGAGCTGAATTGTGAGGGCGCGCTGCCGACAGGGAACGCGCCTTACGCATGCAAAAACGTGCTGTGAGGGCGATCGCTAGAGTGGCGCGGGAGACGTCGGTGAAACCGTACTTCACATCTCTGGGGATACTTACTTTGCACTCAATTGTCATACTACAGGTTGCAATGTATGTGAGGCAAAACCTCGAGTCCTTTGAAACGCGCGGCGATGGGCACACTAGATGCCATAATACCCGTGGTGCTGGCAGGCTCGCCACAGTTACCCACAGACTTGCCAAATCGGAGAAGCTTACACACGTGTTGGGACCATCTGTTTATAATCGCCTCCCAGAGCATGTTATTGAGGCACCAAGCTTTACAATTTACATAATTTAAAAACAAATTAAAATCATGGCTCATCGTGAGGGCGTTCTACAATGTTGAAGACTTTGTCTGCAAAGTCGGCTAATTTTTATTTTATTATGTTATGTTACTGATATTATTATTATTTTATTAATTAATCAATGTGTTTTCATTTTTTATTTTAATTCAATTAATTATTATTTTAATTAATTGTGATTTTAAAGTAAGTTATTATTATTATTTTTAATAATTTTGTAGAAATTAAATTTGACTTGTAAATTGTTTTTACCAATAAATTGATTATTCCTGATTATTCCTAAGTAAGGTATCTATGCTACCTCTTCGTACTATTGCGAATACATCATCTACATACCGCCACCAGTATCTCGGTCTACAGGGTACGCTATCCAGTACCATCCTCTCAAACCACTCCATAAATACCACCAACCACAACCATATTGGCCACTATTGGAGCTATTGGTGATCCCATTGCTACACCCTCCAATTGTATGTAATACATATATTTATGGAGTGGTTTGAGATGATGGTACTGGATAGCATACCCTGTAGACCGAGATACTGGTGGCGGTATGTAGATGATGTATTCGCAATAGTACGAAGTGATAGCATAGATACCTTACTTAGCTATCTGAATTGTAAACATCCTAAGATATCCTTCACGGTAGAGCTGGAAAATGATGAATGCTTACCGTTCCTGGACGTGTTGGTTATACGAGAACAGACAGGACGACTTACACATACAGTATACCGTAAGCCAACACACACAGACAGGCATCTTAGAGCTGACTCGCACCACCATCCAGCTCACTTAGCCTCGGTACCGCGTACTCTGATTAATAGAGCACTAAGGCTATGTGACTCTCAGTACGTGAAACGAGAGCTCTGAGACATAAAACGAGTGCTGGAGCAAAATGGCTACGGATGGAGACAGAGCTGTCGAATTGCGGACACATCCACAAGATCACGCATAACTACGGTAAATAGAGCAGTAGCGTACTTACCTTTTGTGAAAGGATTAACGGATAAGATCGGAAACTTGTTACGCCATAAATACAGCATCAAGACGATATTCCGTCCTCAAACACAATTGAGACAGCTGCTGCGTTCGCCGAAGGACAGAGACCCTCTGGGCGTCCCCGGCGTATATATGATACCGTGTGACTGCGGTAAATGCTACATTGGTGAAACAAAACGTAACGTATCTACTAGGTAGTGTTGTGTGTTTGCCTGTACCAAGAACTACAGAAGAGAGCAGCAGTGATGATAATGATGATGACACAGCGGGTCAACGCACTGCTTTCGTTGACCCAATCCCCACCACCCCGCCCGTCCACTCGCGCGCAGAGAGCACCGGCGCGCAGTGCGAGGCGAGACGTTATTCGGAGCGGATCGCACTCACCCTGATGAAGGTTCACGAATTGAACCGAAACATTGTCGGTCGAAACACCGATAAGACGGTACGTGATAAATCCCGTACTTATAATAATGATTGAAATCAATCACGAAAGTATTCTAAGTAAAATTGCAAACCTCCACGGGGAGGTATGGCTAAAAAGTGTAAGACGATTCGCGTTTCTCAGAATAAAACGTAAAAAACTCGAGTGCGGTCTTAACTATGTGAAACAGTGCAGTGAAAAGAAAGTTGTGCCAAAATTCATGCGTGTTAAGCCTATTAAGTGCATTCGGGAATACGAAAAGTTCTTTGAAAATGTAAATAATAAATTGTGTGTATGGGTAGTTCGAGATTATTATCGAAACCTAGCAATTGTGTCGCAGGAACTTTTCCATCTTCACTTGCAGTTATCTCGTACTTTGGGACCGGATTTGTGGAATACACTTGATGCTATGACATTCAGCAGATCAGAACTCGTGAGTAATAAAACACCCAGAACTCACAAATCAAAACGAAAGCGCCTTACTGGTAATGCTGAGCAGTCACCCATGGGTTGTCTAAGTGCGAACGATAGAACAGTGGTTAATTTGTCTTCTCAAACGATCACTGAAGATATGAAATTAGTGCTATCGAAGGGTTTACACATACAGTATACCGTAAGCCAACACACACAGACCGGTATCTTAGAGCTGACTCGCACCACCATCCAGCTCACTTGATGGTGAGCTGGATGGTGGTGCGTACTCTGATTAATAGAGCACTAAGGCTATGTACCTCTCAGTACGTGAACCACGAGCTCTCACACATAAAAGGAGTGCTGGAACAAAACGGCTACGGGTGGAAACAGAGCTGTCGAATTGCGGACACATCCACAAGATCACGCATAACAACGGTAAATAGAGCAGTAGCGTACTTACCTTTTGTGAAAGGATTAACGGATAAGATCGGAAACTTGTTACGCCATAAGTACAGCATCAAGACGATATTCCGTCCTCAAACACAATTGAGACAGTCCCTGGCGTATATATGATACCGTGTGACTGCGGTAAATGCTACATTGGTGAAACAAAGCGTAACGTATCTACTAGGTTGACTGAACACATACGTGCAATGAAGAATGTTGACTCAAACAGTTCTGCAGTGGCGGAACATTCCCTAGATTCTGATTCGACGCACTACATACGTTTCGACAAGGCTCGGGTTTTAGCGAGAGAGAAGTTCTTCGTTCCTCGCAAGATCCGAGAGGCGATAGAAATAAGTCGTGTGCCGAACTTTAACAGGGATAGAGGATGGGTTCTACCGCCGGCCTGGAGGCCATGTCTTCATGATGCATGTGACAGAAGAGTGAGTGAACCTGGTAGAGACATAGTTAGTGTTGTGTGTTTGCCTGTACCAAGAACTACAGAAGAGAGCAGCAGTGATAATGATGATGACACAGCGGGTCAACGCACTATGCTTTCGTTGACCCAATCCCCACCACCCCGCCCGTCCACTCGCGCGCAGAGAGCAGCGGCGCGCAGTGCGAGGCGAGACGTTATTCGGAGCGGATCGCACTCACCCTGATGAAAGTTCACGAATTGAACCGAAACATGGTCGGTCGAAACACCGATAAGACGGTACGTGATAAATCCCGTATTTATAATAATGATTGAAATCAATCACGAAAGTTTTCTAGTAGTAGTATACCGCGGAACTAGCGAATGTAACCACTAGGACCATACGAATATAAGAATCGCAATGTACTCTCAAATATTGCTTGGAACAAAGAGATGTACTTAATATTTACAAACAAAAATGCATAAATAGCGAAAGCGCGCGAGACGCTAATCGAGGCTGTGATTGATCGCTTACACCCGAGTATAATAACTAGGGCTCGGCGTAGGTAGTGCTATTTTGGGTCAATGAACCTGAATGATAAGTTAATAAGGATATGCCCCGGAATTTATTCCCCGATTCCCGGAAATATTTATCTGAATATATTGTCACATACATAGCGCCGCGTATTGTGTATGTACTCGCTGCAAATGTGTGCGTATAGTGAAACCGAGTCCTCCCCTCACCCACAATAAGCTACAAAAGCGCGAAGGAAAGGGATGAATTTAGTGACCAATACAACATGTATTTGTATAAATCTAAATAGTTAGTATGTTACATACGAATTCTTAAAAAAACCTGTTAAATAAAATAAAAATATATTTCCCGGGATTTAGAAGGCATATCCATGTTAAGTTAACGGTCACTAATTCCCTTGAATGGCACTACCTACGCCGATCACAAATAATAACACATAACTTTCCATCACGAATGCAAGGAAATTAAACAGTCTCTTTATAACAGTTTTTTGATACACACAGAACAGATAAAACCCCAAAAGAAGTAAACGCGCCTAATACTAAAAGTTACTCTGTGACCGTGGTCACGCGTGGCGTGTTTTACAGTGTTCCATTTAATTGGATTATGCCTTTTTGTGTCGTCCCAACCAACGTATAAAAACTCAGCTGGGCTCAAAATAAAAAAAACAAGATGGGATCACATTTCATACGTAAGTATCGCATTTGGATGTTGTGTTATTTGATTATTGTATAAATTGTTCGGTTTGTAATTGTCGTAAATAATGATCCTCCATTTTGCTGGTGTTGCCAAATATCGAGTGTTATTATTTTTCCTACTCTAGAATACTGATATTGTAAATTTTTATTAGTTGTAGTTTTAAATTATACTAGTGGTTCGCCCCAAACTGAGATTTCGCGAATCACCCAAAAAGCAAAAAAAAATATTATTCTTAGGACAATTTGCGCAGCGATGCCTAAACATGTTTAGTCACTAAATACGTTTAGGGATCGTTGTGCAAACCAGCCTTAATCTTTGACTAATAAAATAGTACCATGGAATGCACAACCAAATCACTTGACCTACAGTTTCATTCAAATTAAAAGTAACGGGAGTTCATGTAAGTTGGTTACTCTCTTTTTAGGGGTAAAAATGGCAGTAATTTCAGACTTTTCCCTACATTTGTGTTACTAAAGCAACACCAATATCAAATTTCAGCACTGTGAGTATACTGGTGTACCCTGTGAAATTAGTCAGTTTCATTTTTATGATGGCTACAAGGACTGAACTAAAAATAAAAACAAGGTCGAATAAATGTACTAATAAAGACCTTACGTCCTATTTGACTGGATATTAGATTTTTTTACCCCTCTTGGACCCTAATATCTCAACCCCCCCATCCCTCCACATTTTTAGCACAATTAGTCACACCAGCTCCCTTATTACCAAAGCCAAATTGCTGTCGCGTCGCTATCGCTAGTCAGCCCATCCCTTTCACACGTGAGGTACGTACTGTACGTGTGAAAGGGATGGACTGAGTAGCGATAGCAACGCGACAGCAATTTGGCTTAGATAATAAGGGGGCGGGTTTGTGCCACCACTACCTACATATATATCAAATTTCACGATTGATCGGATCAACGCTTGGAAAGTTATCCTCGGACAAACATACATTAATATAACGCTATATATACATATAATATAACGCCTAAGTTGATTTGGAGATCTCGCTGCGCTCGATCGATGATTGTTTAAAAATACGTAATGATCAGATTAAAAAAAGTTATACAGGGTTACTGGCAATCTCTTAAATAGTAAGCCATCCTTTTAGGGACATGTTCTGTACCTACATAAAACAAATTAAATGGTTTAACGAAAAAACCGTGGTTCATTATAAAATCATTGAGATTATTAGGTACATAAGTTAGTTTTACATAATATTTATGAGCAGTACCTATATCGGGTTATCTATTTGGGGTGTGCTAAGCCGAAACAGGGGCCATTGTATTCACTATTACGAACAACTTTTCATCTGGGGCCAACCAACACTATAATCACGAAAAAAATCAGCTGTTCCATAAGATGAGATAGATACACATATTGCCATGCGTCTCAATGAAAATATTCTTTGAAACAGCCGATTTTTTTGAACAGCTTTTTTTAATTACAATGACACCCTTTTCGGCTTAGTACACCCCAAACAGATAACCCTTATCATGGAGGTTTTCATTATAGCATTTATGAATGTGGCCTCTTTCATTACTAAATAGAAATATGGATTTGTCATGGAGGTTTTCATTATAACATTTATGAATGTAGCCTCTCTAATTGTTAAATAGAAATAAGGATTTCTCATGGAGGTTTTCATTATAGCATTTATGAATGTAGCCTCTCTAATTGTTAAATAGAAATATGGATTTGTCATGGAGGTTTTCATTATAGCACTTATGAATGTAGCCTCTCTAATTGTTAAATAGAAATAAGGATTTGTCATGCAGGTTTTCATTATAGCATTTATGAATGTGGCCTCTTTCATTCATCATCATCATCATCATATCAGCCGTAGGACGTCCACTGCTGGACAAAGGCCTCCCTCATTGATCTCCAGGAACTGCGGTTGGAAGCGGCCTGCATCCAACGCCAATTTGCGGTTCTTACCAAGTCGTCTGCCCATCTTGTGGGTGGACGTCCTACGCTGCGCTTGCCGGTCCGTGGCCTCCACTCGAGAACCTTTCGGCCCCATCGGCCATCTGTTCTGCGCGCTATATGGCCTGCCCATTGCCACTTCAACGTGCTAATCCGTCGGGCTATGTCGGTGACTTGAGTTCTCCTACGTATCTCCTCATTTCTGATTCGATCCCGTAGAGAAACCCCGAGCATAGCCCTCTCCATAGCTCGTTGAGCGACTCTGAGCTTATTCATAAGGCCAATAGTGAAGGACCACGTCTCGGTTCCATATGTCATCACTGGTAACACACACTGATTGTAGACTTTCGTCTTAAGGCACTGAGGTATGTTGGACGAAAAGACGTTGCGAAGTTTCCCAAACGCTGCCCGTCCGAGTTGGATTCGACGATTGACCTCTTTCTCGATGTTGGACCTACCTAATTGGACTGTTTGTCCTAGGTATACATACGCGTCGACAACTTCAAGAGCCGAGTTCTCAACCATAACTGGGGCAGGGACGACATGGACATTCGACATGATTTTCGTCTTGTCCATGTTCATTTTAAGTCCTACCCGTTGGGAGACTCGATTGAGGCATTCGAGCATCGTGCTGAGCTCTTCCATCGACTTTGCCATGACCACAATATCGTCGGCAAACCGAAGGTGAGTGATGTATTCGCCGTTAATATTGATGCCCAGTCCTTTCCATTCCAGAAGCTTGAAGGCATCTTCCAATGCGGTCGTAAACAGTTTCGGAGAAATGACATCTCCCTGTCTTACGCCTCTTTTTAAGGGAATCGCCTTCGAGCTCTGTTCATGTACTCGGACTGACATAGTGGCGTTTTTATACAAACACTTCAACACTTCGATGTACCGATAGTCAATACGGCATCGTTGGAGAGACTCAAGCACTGCCCATGTTTCGATCGAATCGAAGGCTTTCTCATAGTCCACAAACGCTAGACATAGCGGCACGTTATACTCTTCGGTCTTCTGTATGACTTGCCGCAGCGTATGTATGTGGTCTATGGTACTGTAGCCTTTACGGAACCCGGCTTGTTCGGGAGGCTGGAAGTCATCAAACCTGCGTTCGAGACGGTTCGCGATGACCCTCGAAAACAGCTTATAAACATGGCTCAAAAGCGAGATGGGTCTGTAATTCTTAAGCAAGGTGTTGTCACCTTTCTTGAAGAACAGAACCACCACGCCCCCGTTCCATGCTTTTGGCGTCGTACCTTCAAGCAAGGCGGAATTAAAAAGCTTCTGAAGGACTTTAAGTACCGGTGATCCACCCACTTTCAGAAGCTCTGAAGTGATTCCGTCCTCACCCGGCGCCTTGTCGTTCTTAAGCTGCTTCAAGGCCATCCTGATCTCATACAGGCTGATGTCCGGAATATCTTCGGTATAATGTCGGGTCAGTTTGGCTCTTGGGTCGTTGGCCGCACTGCAAACAGGTTTAGTGACCGAATCATAGAGCCGTCCATAGAACCTTTCGACTTCCCTTAACACTTCCGCTTTATTTGACGTTATGCTGCCATCTTCCCTCTTCAGCTTCGTCATGCGGCTCTGCCCAATAGAATTATCTCTCGCGAACACTTTGGAGCCTTTATTCCGCTCTATCGTATCTTTAATACGAGATGTATTAAAGGTACGAATATCGTGCCGCAAGGATTTCCAAATCTTTCTATTGAGCTGCCTATGTGACTGAGCATCATCGGGAGACTGCAGTTGCAAAGAACGTCGTTCAGCCATGAGGTTAAGGGTGTCATCAGAGAGTTTCTGAGGTCTATTGGTACGGGGGGTCTTAAAGAACTGGGACCCCACCGTATGGACGGTTTCTACGAACCTGTTATTGATCTCGTCCACTGATGCATCTACTTCTAGACAGTCAAAGCGATTTGCAAGTTCGAGTTGAAAGCTCTCGAGGTTTTGGATATGTGCGCGAGTGGGTCGGAGCGTAGATTTCATCAAACGGGACCTTTCAAGTTTAACGTTCATATTCAATGTGGCTCTAACAATTCGGTGATCACTGCCGGTTTTCACCATGTGAATCATAGAGACATCATTGAATATCCGTTTCTTGTTGGTCAAGATGAAATCAATCTCATTTCTCGTGGAACCGTTGGGACTCATCCAGGTCCATTTCCTGGGAGACGGCTTCTGGAAAAAAGAATTCATCATAAAGAGTCCTTCTTTCTCCAGAAAGTCGGCCAGCCTCTGTCCTCTGGGGTTCCGTTGCCCATATCCAAATTGCCCCACTCTCAACTCATCATCGCTTCTCATGCCTAGCTTTGCATTGAAGTCCCCCATAACAACAATAAAGTGAGTTTTGTTCGTATGTATGGCTCTACTGATGTCCTCATACATAGACTCTACTTCTTCATCTGGGTGTGAAGAGGTCGGCGCATATACCTGAACGACCTTCAGCGAATATCGCTTAGATATTCTGAATGTCAGGTACGCGACCCTGCTCGACACACTCGATGGTGATAATGTTGTTGATGAGTGACTTGTGAACGAGAAACCCAACACCACCTTGGGACTGTTGGTCGCCCTCCCGGTAGTATAGTAGATTACCAGACTTAAGGGATATCGTGTCCTCGCCCTCTCTACGGACTTCTGATAACCCCAAAATGCCCCAGTGTAATCTACTAATTTCTTCTTCCAGCTCAACAATCTTTTCGTCTGTCCTCAAAGTGCGGATGTTGTGTGTTACCAGGGCCAGTGGTCGTCGTAGGGTTTGGTAGCCGATCGTCTCCCGGGGATTCTTAGCACCCCTGGCCCCGCCGTTACCGTGACTGCTACCGTAGCCAGGATTAGCGGGGCCGCCGGGGACTCGGGGCCTGGTTTTATGTTGTAAATCCATGAGGGGTTGTTGCCATACTCGCCACGCTTGGCAGGCGGGTTGGCGAGCGCAGTATAGGTGTTGAAACACGAAAAGACGCTGCTGCCCATCTTTCGGAGGTATCCCTTAGCAGACTCCTACTGCATCCACGGGCAAGAGCGGAGGGGCAACATTCTATTGCCGGCGCCCCACGGCAATCCTCTTTCGCCCCTCTTTCATTACTAAATAGAAATAAGGATTTGTCATGGAGGTTTTCATTATAGCATTTATGAATGTGGCCTCTTTCATTACTAAATAGAAATAAGGATTTGTCATGGGGGTTTTCATTATAGCATTTATGAATGTAGCCTCTTTCATTACTAAATAGAAATAAGGATTTGTCATGGGGGTTTTCATTATAGCATTTATGAATGTAGCCTCTCTAATTGTTAAATAGAAATAAGGATTTGTCATGGAGGTTTTCATTATAGCATTTATGAATGTAGCCTCTCTAATTGTTAAATAGAAATAAGGATTTGTCATGGAGGTTTTCATTATAGCACTTATGAATGTAGCCTCTCTAATTGTTAAATAGAAATAAGGATTTGTCATGCAGGTTTTCATTATAGCATTTATGAATGTGGCCTCTTTCATTACTAAATAGAAATAAGGATTTCTCATGGAGGTTTTCATTATAGCATTTATGAATGTAGCCTCTCTAATTGTTAAATAGAAATATGGATTTGTCATGGAGGTTTTCATTATAGCATTTATGAATGTAGCCTCTCTAATTGTTAAATAGAAATAAGGATTTGTCATGGAGGTTTTCATTATAGCACTTATGAATGTAGCCTCTCTAATTGTTAAATAGAAATAAGGATTTGTCATGCAGGTTTTCATTATAGCATTTATGAATGTGGCCTCTTTCATTACTAAATAGAAATAAGGATTTCTCATGGAGGTTTTCATTATAGCATTTATGAATGTAGCCTCTCTAATTGTTAAATAGAAATATGGATTTGTCATGGAGGTTTTCATTATAGCATTTATGAATGTAGCCTCTCTAATTTTAAATAGAAATAAGGATTTGTCATGGAGGTTTTCATGATAGCATTTATGAATGTAGCCTCTCTAATTGTTAAATAGAAATAAGGATTTGTCATGGAGGTTTTCATTATAGCATTTATGAATGTAGCCTCTCTAATTGTTAAATAGAAATAAGGATTTGTCATGGAGGTTTTCATTATAGCATTTTTGAATGTAGCCTCTCTAATTGTTAAATAGAAATAAGGATTTGTCATGGAGGTTTTCATTATAGCATTTTTGAATGTAACCTCTCTAATTGTTAAATAGAAATATGGATTTGTCATGGAAGTTTTCATTATAGCATTTTTGAATGTAGCCTCTCTAATTGTTAAATAGAAATATAGATTTGTCATGGAGGTTTTCATTATAGCATTTATGAATGTGGCCTCTTTCATTACTAAATAGAAATAAGGATTTCTCATGGAGGTTTTCATTATAGCATTTATGAATGTAGCCTCTCTAATTGTTAAATAGAAATATGGATTTGTCATGGAGGTTTTCATTATAGCATTTATGAATGTAGCCTCTCTAATTTTAAATAGAAATATGGATTTGTCATGGAGGTTTTCATTATAGCATTTATGAATGTAGCCTCTCTAATTGTTAAATAGAAATATGGATTTGTCATTGAGGTTTTCATTATAGCATTTATGAATGTAGCCTCTCTAATTGTTAAATAGAAATAAGGATTTGTCATGGAGGTTTTCATTATAGCATTTATGAATGTAGCCTCTCTATTTGTTAAATAGAAATAAGGATTTGTCATGGAGGTTTTCATTATAGCATTTATGAATGTAGCCTCTCTAATTGTTAAATAGAAATAAGGATTTGTCATGGAGGTTTTCATTATAGCATTTATGAATGTAGCCTCTCTAATTGTTAAATAGAAATATGGATTTGTCATGGAGGTATTCATTATAGGCTTTATGAATGTAGCCTCTCTAATTGTTAAATAGAAATAAGGATTTGTCATGGAGGTTTTCATTATAGCATTTATGAATGTAGCATCTCTAATTGTTAAATAGAAATATGGATTTATCATGGAGTCATTCATTATAGGGGTTATGAATGTAGCCTCTCTAATTGTTAAATATAAATATGGATTTGTCATGGAGGTTTTCATTATAGCATTTATGAATGTAGCCTCTCTAATTGTTAAATAGAAATATGGATTTGTCATGGAGGTATTCATTATAGGGTTTATGAATGTAGCCTCTTTAATTGTTAAATAGAAATATGGATTTGTCATGGAGGTTTTCATTATAGCATTTATGAATGTAGCCTCTCTAATTGTTAAATAGAAATATGGATTTGTTATGGAGGTTTTCATTATAGCATTTATGAATGTAGCCTCTCTAATTGTTAAATAGAAATATGGATTTGTCATGGAGGTTTTCATTATAGCACTTATGAATGTAGCCTCTCTAATTGTTAAATAGAAATATGGATTTGTCATGGAGGTTTTCATTATAGCATTTATGAATGTAGCCTCTCTAATTGTTAAATAGAAATATGGATTTGTCATGGAGGTATTCATTATAGGGTTTATGAATGTAGCCTCTCTAATTGTTAAATAGAAATAAGGATTTGTCATGGAGGTTTTCTTTATAGCATTTATGAATGTAGCCTCTCTAATTGTTAAATAGAAATATGGATTTGTCATGGCGGTATTCATTATAGGGTTTATGAATGTGGCCTGTTTCATTAGTAAATAGAAATAAGGATTTCTCATGAAGATTGTATTTTATTTTAGCTTATTATGAACGTAATGAGTCTCATTCTATTTTCAAATTTACGATTCAAATTTCGAATTTACGAAGACCATATCGATTTTACAATAACCAACTTGCAGAGCATGACTGATGAAAAATATATTTATAACATAAGGAGAGAATACTCACGTAAATACTTCGATGCGGTGACAGAGACTTCATTTACAAATTCATTAAACTCCTTTGGATTGTACATATCGACGTTGCTGTTGTACACAAAAATAAATGATCCCGCGTCTTGCCGTTTAAATATTGTTGCAATACCTGTAAAAATATGATATCAAATTTATAGCAAAATGATATACAGAGAGCAGAATAACACTAACACAGAACGTAAGCATCTGTTTTCACGGATTCGCTGCCCATAACAAAGTTGATCACTCTCAATCATCACATTTTTTGTCTAGTCCGTCCAAAACCAAAGCCATGCATATCTATATACCTTTTTTGTAATGTACGACATTAATTTAAAACACACATCCGGAATCAAATTAACTGATTTTAGAGATGGGTTTAATACCGGTAGTTTGAATATTTGTCATTTATTCCAGCTAACCTTAGTGCAGTATAGATTAACCGGTTCAGACACCTAAATTTATTCTAATACAGACACCTAAATTTATTCTACTACAGACACCTAAATTTATTCTACTACAGACACCTAAATTTATTCCAATACTAGCTGACCAATCCGCAGCTTCGCACGAGTAGTTTTTCAATAAAACATTATCCTCCTTTGCGCAGTTGGGTAAAAAGTAGCCTATGTTACTCAGGGTGAATGAAGCTTTTCGATGGTGAAAATTTTTTTGAAATCGGACCAGTAGTATTTGAGTTTATTCATTACAAACATACACACAAAAATACAAATCTTTCCTCTTTATAATATTAGTATAGATAAATATATAATAGGTAAAATAAGAGTAGGTAGTAGCAAATTAAAAGTTGGTGGTTTTGAAAATTAAACATCTATTTATAAGTCATGCATAGGTATTTTTTGTAATTTTCTAACTAATATAACAGCTCAAGGGTCAGTTGCAGAACATTACTGTTAACCAGACATGTTAGTAATGATTTAAATATGTCTTACCAGTTTGCATTCTTAACACAGCATTCTCATTGATATGGTATTTATTTCCCAGAAGATCAATATCATTATAGAATCTTGACTCATCATAGATCACATTGTTCGATACGTTCCTTATATTAAACATACTCACAGCAGTAATCAAAACACCTATTAACAATAGTATTGGCAATGCTATTCTTAAGCTTGCTTGTTTTCCTGCTGCAGTTTTTGGAGAGTTCAGTGTACGAGTTAACATAGATCCACTGCGATTGAAGTCTTCGGATACTGGAGTGTTCCTGTTGCTCCCTGGTGTTCGCCTATTGATGACTGGCGTATTCCTGTTGCCTAATGGCGTGCTATAGCTAGGAGTGTGGTAGGAGGCATCGCCATACAGGTGTTCATGTCTCACTGGCAACTCATCTTCGGAATCATCACTGCAATATGAATGCGACGGGAGTGTTGCAGGCAAGGACTTTGAAAGTATATCGCTGCAAATGAAACAAACATTACCAGCTCATTTTTAGTCACAACCATTGATGATGAGAAAGCTGTTGTGATGATGAAGGATAATGATGACGACAATTTTATAGAATCAGTTGTTGAAGTGGTAATGTTAGTTAGCATTTGTAATAAAGAAATGAGCAGGGGTTCTTAATTTTTTCAATGATTTTCTTTTGCGATTCTATTGATGACCTAAACTTAATAGTTTGTATACATTTCAACAGATTCGACAAACATATTATTGAAAATAAACGTTATGGTACCCAAGCAGGTGGAAGTAAGTAAGGTGTGCTATACACATAATCGAGACGATTTGCCCAAGTTGATTTAGAGATCTCGCTTTGATCGATCAATTAAAGTAATGTCATTCGAATTTTACCGGTGTGCAAAGTTTCAGCTCATTCTTTTCTCACTGTGTTGTTATTCTGTAACTAGACGATATAATCTATGTTCCCATGACTAGGATACGTAAGATGTTGTTGTTTTTAATACGAAACAATTAGGTTGAAATCAGGTCTTTTATGACGTAAAAACATGCAGAATGCGATACGCTTCTATTTCATTTTAGGTAAGTATTTTGATCTAATATCTGGTTGGGAACCTAGATAAATACTATTCAAATTAAAATAATACCTTTTTAAGGTAGAAATATGCTCCAATTAGAAATGATCTTGGTAGTACGTGTTGTATGGGCGATTGTCCCTCCGGTGTCGCCTTTGGGCTGAGGTATAGTACCTCAGCCCAAACTCGAATTTCACCGTGGTTCATGTTTTGCCGGTTTCTTTATCATTCAGTCCCTTCATTTTCTTGTTTTTCTTATTTCTCATTACTGCGTCTTTACAAAAACCAACTTAATATAAATTCTACATAAGAATTACGTGAATTTCGATTGGAGCGACAAACGTCACGGGTACCCCGTCTGAAAGCCGAGGCTAGACTGAATCGCGGACCGGGCGTCCGAAGCGAATGGTTTCATTAGTGCAAAAATTAGTTATTTTCATTTTATAGTACAAATTAAAAAGTACTATTTTGAAAATTAAAAACACATGTGCACTTATTTATGTTGTGTAGAATTACTGTATAGTTTCAAGATCTAAATTGAAGTATTCATCGCATAAGAATTAGGTAGAGGTTTTAAGATAAATTTGGAGTCATCTTTGGATTTTTTTTCTATCGAGAAAATTTTACGGAATCGTGTTTTCACAACACAGGCGTTCTAGCACGTATCCTTAACTATAACATATATGAATTATTTAAACGTAAAATTAATGAATACAATTCGGGTCTCTTTAAGGTAAGAGTGAATAGGTTGCTTCTAGATCTTCGTGCTCCGAGCTCCGTTCGGCTTTTACCTACACTTGCGCATCTTTAGCGGGTCGGCACATTCCGGTTTTAATATTTTTCCAAAACTCTTGCACCAATGTTTTGGCAGGCCGAGCAGCCTTTTGTCTACCTACAGATTCGATTTCATCGCCCGATTCTGCGGAATATTGCCGGCCTGACCTGACTATGACTATAGCACGCCTTACAAATAGCTCTGTGGAAAAAGCTCAAAAATAAACAATATGGATAATCTAAAATTAAACTATTTAACAATGTGGGTATGTTAAGTACTTACCTGTCTGTGTCTGTTTGTTGCTCATCTCTTTTCAAGGAGTTTCTTCTGTGCGAGTTTTTATGTGTGAAAGATGAACTTGTAGGGTGAGACATCTTACTGAAATAAAATATCAAAAAATTGTTCTTTCATTAATATCAACATAGGCACAGCTTAAATGATAGCATTATGATAGTAACGTAGTAGGTACTTAGGTTTACCTATATTAACCTTAAGTACATACATGTATGCGACAGGGAGACACGATTTCACCCAAGCTTTTTACAGCTGTCTTAGAAGACGTCGTAAAAACGCTTTCTTGGGATCAATGTGGTATAAATGTTAATGGTGTCTACCTGTCGCACTTGCGGTTTGTTGATGATCTTGTTCTGTTTGCCGAGACGATGGACGACCTGCAGACGATGTTGAAAGAGCTTTATAATGCATCTCTTAGAGTGGGCCTCAGGATGAATATGGGCAATACGAAGGTTATGTCGAGCATTTCTGGAGTTTCGGTCCCAAACATCGTTGTTGGAAACGAGAAACAGAAATGGTCGACTCATACGTTTATCTTGGCCATGTTTTATCTTTTGGCAAGGAGTATCAGATGAAGGAAGTCATCAGGCGTGTTCAACTTGGATGGGCAGCTTTCGGCAAATTAGCTGACATATTAAAATCCACTCGTATTCCACAATGTCTTAAAACACGTCTCTATAACCAATGTGTTCTGCCAACTATGACTTATGGTGCCGAGACATGGAGGCTCACGAAAGAGGCTGTGTACAAAATAAGTGTAGCACAGAGAGCCATGGAGCGCGCCATGCTCGGCATCACACTCTTAGATCGAATTCCCAATACCGAAATTCGCAAGCAGACTAAAGTACAAGACGCGAATATTGGGGCTCAAGTGGAGTTGGGCAGGACACTTGGCCAGACGTAGTGACGACAGTTGGACTAAGGCCCTAACAGAGTGGAGGCCGAGAACTGGGCATTGAAATAGGGGACGTCCACCAGCGAGATGGGTCGACGACATCCATAAGACCGTGGGTCGTAAGTGGTTCAGACTGGCACAGGATCGGGAAGAATGGCAAAAACAAAGAGAGGCCTATGCCCAGCAGTGGGTCGACACGGGCTGAAAATGATGATGATGACATACATGTATATTATTCCATGTTTTTTTTAATTTATTTCGGAACAACAAACAGTTACACTATAAAGGTTAGGTAAGATACAGTATTCATGTGATAGAAGTATTAATAATGTAACCCACTACGTTATTCACATATTGGTAAGACAGACTCTGTCTTGTAATGCAAAGTAGATGCAACTAGAGAGCCAGAAGGGCCTTTTAACTATTTAAATCAAAACTATGATTATATAAATAAATTAAAAGTATATAAAGTAAATATAGGAAAAAGGAAAAAGTTAAAGGAAAAGCACAGAACGGAATTACGCTAAGACAGAAGAGCCTGAAGGTCGTGTTTTGAAAGTTTTATAGACACACACATGAGAAAACCATATAAGTCTTAAATTTGTTTAATTTTTATGTCATAGTATGTATGTTATTATGTTTGTTAGCTCAGAACTCTGTTAGATATCAACTAATTTTGAAAATTAGTTTTTTATTTGAAAGGATATACTTTTAGATTGATCCCCTCTACCAATCAAAATTGGTAGAGTATTTCATTTTTTACTGTTATCTGAAGTCGTTTATATTTTTGTTAAAAAGTTACTTGTTATTATAACTAATAACTGTAAAATTACAAGGTTTAAACTAAAAATAAAAACGGGGTCGCAATGTACTCACAAAGACCATTACCACCTTTTATTAGACGTGCCATTTGACCAGATAGTCCCACTTTCTTTTTTTACCCCTCTTGAACCCCAATATCTCAACAACCCCCCCCCCCCCCCCACATTTTTAACTCATTAAGTCACACCAAAATTGTGCCATCACTTCCTATCTATGTATATACCCAATTTCACGATGATCGTATTAAGGCTTCGAAAGTTATCCTCGGGCAAACGAACATACATACATACAACTCCGATTTGCCCAAGTTGATTTAGAGATCTCGCTTCACTCGATCAACAATACACTCAGAAATACAAGTGGTGGTCTTATCGCTAAAGTCGTGCAGACAACCTTTGGATGGACTGGATTTCACGAGAACGTTATAGGACGGTAGTTTTTAATAAAAAATAATTGAATATTGAATAAACAGTGTACTTACTTATGCAAAATAAATAAATATATATATGTACTAATCAATGGACTTATCTACCTTACTGTCTTTAATAGTAGTGTACTTCGTACAGATGGGACTATTAGGTCCTACACATATGTAGGTCCTATCACATGTATGGTATGGTGGGTGACTTCACAAATACAGAACCCCGCAGGCAGATTAGTTGATATATTCAGATTAGTTTACATCAAAATCTTTTTTAAATTTTATTTTTAGACAAATGAATCTGCTAGCAGGAATAACTACATATGTATAAAACAGAAGTTTTGAATTTAAAACATGGAGCACAAAAAGTGTGTGTGAGTGCCAAGTTTCACATTCGGTGACACTCACACAAGTGCACAAATAATTTTGCAAACAGATGGACATTTTCAACGTACAAGCTGTCATATTTTTTGTATTTCCAAGAGCCACACTCACTACAACCTAGCTCATAAAACTGACAGTGCAGATGTCCTTACGTTCAATTTAGGGCTGGTTTTTCCCAAGTGTTCTTTGTTTTTATGTGTAGTTATTCCATGTCAGCTAGCCATTTGGCATAGGCCTCCTTTCAGTGATCAATAACAATTGATCATCATTTTAATTTGCAACTTTTGAAACCTTACCTGAAAACATTGTCCACCTCATCAGTACCATGGTCATTGGATCTATTAGTTCTCTGCTCACCGAACCGTGTTGTATCTTGGCTGTTGTTAATTCCATACCGGACCATAGTTTCAGCTAGAGCAAATGGACAATATGCGTGGCTGTGAATGCTTCGTCTAGCTGATGGTATAATTGATGCCCCCCCAGTCTGAAAAAAATATCAATACAGTTACATATTTAATTGTCTTTTAGACCGTGGTATTAATTAACCTTGACAATTTTAGGTAAGAACAGAATTAGAACTATTGATCCATTTTTATCATAGAGTACTGTAGTAGATTCTTGTAACTTACTTTTTGACCTTCGTGTTGTATTGTGTTATGTTAAACAGTATTTGTACTAAAAATGGGATATTTACCATGATTTGTGAGTTTTTGAGTATCAAAGTGTGTCGGAATCGAGATATGATCGAGAATGAAACCTGTGGAAGTTATAGTAAGAATTCATTCCTAGCAAGAGACTATGAAAGAGCATAGATCGTTATATCAGCCAATAACTACCCACTCGCAAATACTTCAGTTTACCCGTGATCATGGCGAATAACGGCGTCGAAATATCGGGATACTGAGAAACTCACAAATCATGGTAAATATCCCGTTTTTAGCACAAATAGTCTTCTTAACCATGATAGTTTCAAAAGTTATAACTTATAGTGTATACCCAGGCAGTTAAAATAATCACGTAAGTATTTGTGCGTTCTAAATTGTTGGAAAATAATGTTTGATCTGATCATTACAAAATTAACAAAACCATTGCAAACATGAATGTGTTCTTGTGGAAAAACTCGAGGGTTCATTTGTAAATATTACTTACGCCCTGGCCGCCAGTGTTGCTCATGTAATTGTACCTTAGTTAATTGTAAGAACTGGGTTTCTTGCTTTATTTTCAGTGATCATCCAGTAGATTAAATTGTACCCACATACATCTATTTGCAATCGCATTTCGTTCGTACAAATCAATCAAATTTTTTTTACATACTCGTACAAACAAAACAGATAGAAAGGAGCCATGTTGTGTGTAGTGATGTGTATGTCTGTCACTTATGTCACTGTTAGTATCAACCGGAACTTTTTTTTTTTTGGCGTCACATCGTTTTTTTTTGGCAACCGCCTATGAACGCGCCATGGACGTATTATTAAGAACGCGCTGACAACAGTCAACATGAACATTCTCAGGGATTTGCCCAACTGCACGCGCGGTCACTAGACCACCAAGGACCGTGGCGTCCACTACCCCGAGGGCTCCTGGACCCTGTGACTTCACCGATCATCGGCGACATCACCGGTTTATCTGACGAAGTGAGATGGTTTTAGACAAAGCTTGATATTGTGTCTTTGAGATTTTTGTATATAAACTATATTTTTTGGCGGCGCCTCTCTAAACAGCGCCATCCATTACACTTGTTGGAACCAGTTTTTTCTTTTTAAATCGCAACTAAAAAGCCCTCAATATTCATCATCATCATCATCATCATAACCACAGGACGTCCACTGCTGAACATAGGAACCCGGAGCGACTGATAATGTGCGGCCTGCACCCAACGGCTCCTTATAACCGTTAGCAGGTCGTCTTTCCATCTAGTGGGGGGCCGTGGTGGCGCTAGATCAAACGTGAATGTAGGCGACACCAGCTTTAATTTTCCACTCAAAATGAAAACGTTAAATTAAATGAGCTGAAGTATACACCTATATACCTACCAATTATATAGTATGACTACCTATAGGAGTTTTATTGCTAATCAAATGATGACAAAAATTACATATCGGATTCCAGTTCTTTTGAGCCTGGGATCGACCAACGCCAAAAAAAATAGGATTTTTTATAACATTCATAGTGTTGCCAGACGACTCTGCAACTCTAGGTAAATACTATTCACGCGTACGGAAATAATTACGAATAACTTAACTTTTCATCATTTTTGCTACACGCATACCAAATTACAGCACTGTGAGGTCACTGGTGTACTCTGTGAATTTTGTCAAAGTTTCGTTTTTATTATAGCTAATAGCTCAAAAACTATAAAGAATTTACAAAAAATAAAAACGGAGTCTAAATGTACTAATGAATACCTTTCATTTGACGTCCTATTTGACCTAATAGCCTCATTTTCATATTTTTACCCCACTTGAACCCCAATATCTCAACAACCCCTTATCATTTTTAGCTTATTTAGTGACACCAAAATCATTATCCAACTGTGTTTTAAATTTCACGATGATCGGATAAACGCTTCGAAAATTATCCTTGGACAAACAAATATACATACAACGCTGATTGGCCCGAGTTGATTTGTAATAAAAAAAATTATACTACTTATATTGCAAACGAGCATGCAGTCCACCAGATGTTAAGTGGCTACAGCAGCCCATGGATATCCACATAGAATTCAAAACAATCTAGTAAGTTGTCTTGTGGATACATTGCCAAAGGACTTAGCTGTTATGCCAATGTGCCAGTAATTACAGGAACATACCATTACCATCTAACCGGAACACAGCAGCACAGGTGCTGCTTTTTGGCGGCAGATAAAGGTAAAGTGGTGGTGCCCACTTCCTCGAGCCCGTTCACAAAAGCTCTACCACCAGTAAATAATCAAGATCTTACTTTGGGTCGTTGCGCCAGACACTAGAGTCCGCCAGGTATATCTATCTAATTAAATTAATTAATTAACCAATTTTATTTTATTTGTAGGTATACTTATCTATGATTACCTAACCATAGGGAGCATTACACTACGCGTTATTCAGGGACGCGTGCAAGATGCTTCCGAACTTCGTATTTGCTCTCACGTGTCGACGCACGTGAAGCCACGTAATGAGCGTGGACATGAGAGCAAATGCGGAATTTGGAAGGTACAGTCAACGCCAAAAGTTGCTGACAATTTACAAACGTCCAAAATACCTATACACTTAAAAGATTGAAAGTCAGTGATCTGGTATGGCCAAATTATTACGTAATATACGTCTAGTTTCTGAGATAGGGCTGTTACTTAGCCTATAACAATCGAACCTGTAGACTCGGATTTTTATCAACCTGGCAATTTATAATTAAAATAAAATAAATAAATAAATATTGCTGGAGATTTGACAAAGCGCTAGCCCTAAACTAAGCACAGCTTGTACTATAGGAACCAGATAACTGATAGAGTACTTATATACATTTTTTTTTGTAAATACATACTTATAATATATAGAGAAACAACCAGACCAGGAACAAATATCTGTAGATCGTGCAAACATTTGTTTCGCGGCGGGAATCGAACCCGCTACCTCCTGCGTCTCAGCCAGCTATTCGCCCATTGCGCCACGGAGGTCGTATTGCGTTTGCGCTCCAGGTAAGGGCCTCAGGTGAGTTGCCCATCACCCTGGCTTCAACTCGCGGAGACTACTATCTCCGGGTCTCTGGGCTCAGCTCTTTGTAGCCTTCCCGGCTTGTGGCAGGTGGCTCTTCGGAGCTTTTCGTTGGCTTATCTCACGGCGTGGTGTAAGCGGCCGCGCCTTGGCATGACGCTGGTCTTAGTTGTTGTTATTTTCCTTTGTGATATTTGCCGGTGACGTCGCTAATGATCGATGAAATCGTTGAAGGTGAAGAAGAAGAAGTTAGGGGGTCCAGGAGCTCTCGGGGTAGGCCTAGAACGTCCAGTTTCCGATATACGGTTGTTTGATGTTTGACAGCTGTCATCAGAAATGTAGATCTTATTGATACCTACCATTTGTACCTTACAACGTTGAGTTTCCGAGAGACGGCTGTTTAAAGTGAAACAGCTGTAACCAGAAATGCAGATATAATTAATATCTATCATTTGTCCCAAGACATCGTTAGCCTAGAACGTCTAGTTTCCGAGATGCAGCTGTTTGAAGTTTGACAGCAGTCATCAGAAATGCAGATCTCATTGATACCAATCATTTGTCCCAAGACACCGCTAGCCTAAAACGTCTAATTTACGAGATACGGCAGTTTGAAGTTTGATAGCTGTCATCAGATATGCAGAGCATATTTTATCTACCATTTGTCCCAAGACACCGCTAGCTTAGAAAGTTTAGTTTCCGAGATGTGGGTGGTACTTTTAATGCTTTCAGTAATTTTTGTTCCGATTATGTTCACAGATATTTGTAACCTTACTAATTTCACTTTTAGGTGTATAGGACTTTTGGAAGTTTGTAAATGGTAAACAGCGAGTTTTGGCGTTGACTGTACTACTGAATAGGTTTTATTTTAAACGCAGACACTCAGTCGCGACTCGTTATGACCAATGCGAGTGTTAGCAGCATGATGTGCAGCGAGCATTACAGTATGTCTCTACCTGGAGGGAACACCTGTCTGGTTGCTGGTTGGGTAGAATACCTACTATATAGTTCAAGGAATGTAGCTCAATCCGTCCGCGCTCGAAACATTTTTTCGGTGTAGGACAGATTCCGCACTGGGAGTGACTACGGATAAATAAAATTAACAATAGTCACACTGGCACGGTATGACAATTTGGTGTGACTACGGATTGGTTGGGGACTGTCCTTTGTGCCCTACTAGCTACCACCTGCACACAAACTACCTAAATATGTAAAATAAAATTTAATTAAAAATAATCGTAATTGTAGTGTGCCTTCCGAGGTGGAATGAAATATTTTTCTTGTGATCTACCTTAGAGGAGGTAACAAGAAATACCTACGTATGAAATAGTTATTATTAAGAGTATTTCATCCTATTAGAAAAACTATTTTATTTTGCAAGTTAAGTTGAAATTTATTGTTCTAATCAAAAGGAAAATACACGACAATCAAAATGTGGATACTTTCAAAAAAATTATTCCTACAATTTTATAAAATGAAAGCGCTAAACCATGTCCGGTGCTGGCAACATTAAGGCGTCTTGTCATTGTTGGTTTCATTGGAAATGTAGCTAGAGCTACTGTCTCCATTTCTTCATGCGATTTGAGTTTGTCGTCCAACCAAGACTTAAATATATATGTTGGCAAGATTTCTACAATTTTCTTGTTCACAGCATACGTAGAAGTTATCTCTTTGATACAATCACTTTGACCCTTCACAACAATCCCAAGGAGTTCATTATCAAATATTGCAGGGCCGCCAGTATCTTTGAAACAAGTAACAACTTTAGTATCGATGCAATCAAAGTAGCCTCTGAGCAAATCTCTTGTATCATCCAAGGGAATAGGATGTTCACGATTCTCCAATCCTATGTATTGCAATTCCTTATTCTGTCCCACTTCAGCATTTAAGCCATATCCTAGAGCTTCAAAATCAACAACACTCCGGGCGCTCTTGTAGCTACTTAGCCTAATTTTACTAGCAATCGAACTGTTATGTTTCTCCGTATATATGAGCCCAACATAGTATTCTGAGTCACTTGTAGCGAATGTGGGAAACTTTTCACTCTTTATGATGTGAAGGGCCACCGTGGTCTCATCTTTTTTGGCCTTGGTTGCATTTAGAAGAACATAGCTAATGGCCTGTAGAGTACACTGTGCGGAAGTCAAAATCAATCCGTTGGATATTACAGTTCCCGAGCAAACATATGTATTATGATCCGACATTATAGCTGCTACAAATGGGAACTGTTTGTGTTGAGCTGTTCTTGTCTCATGGATTTGGCTGTTTTGTCTTCTGGTGCATGTGACGTTACTGGATGGTTCGATTTCAACAGGAACAGCCATTGATTCATCTTTGGTTTCATCATTGCTCTCACCGTTATCATCTCTGTTGTCATCAACGTTCTTTCCGTTTTCGCCAGCACAATTATTTACGAAAATATAAACAAAAACACAAAAAATCTGAAGAAATAGAAAATTGAACTTCATTTTCGTTAAATTGTAAGAATTTCTTCAAATTTTCAAAACTTAATGTCAATGATTCAGAGGAGTCCGTTCCTTTTGACTTCTATCAGTTTTTATAATTTGTTCGATCTCAGTAGCCAGTGTAGGTAGGTGCAGCTAGGAAAGAGGTTTATAAGAAACTCCGCTATCTTAATTTCTAACATTGATCAACGATTTATAATAGGTAAGCTTATAGCTCACAGTTAGGTAAGTATGTAATGTAGCACATAATTTATTACAGGTGAGTAGTTTAGGAGTTTTATATAGGTAGACTAAGTACCTACCAAAACTGTTAATTTTTGCTAACTTTATTTTAAAATAATATAAAGTACCTAGCTGTTGTCCGCGACTTCGTACGCGCTACAATACTAAATGCGTAGGTAACCTAGAAATATAGCTAATCTCGCCGTTGCAACTTGATTTGACACCCCATTTTTATCCCATGGGACCTGATTTTTGAGATACAAAATAGTCTATGCATTAATCCAGGTCATAATCTACGTACATACTAAATTTCATCAAAATCGGTTCAGCCGTTACGACTTGATTAAGTAACAAACAAATAAATAGGCAAACAAACATCCAAACTTTCGCAATATTAGTTTAATTATTGTTAAAGTATTTTAGCGCATGATATATTATTTACGTAGGTATATCATCGCCGCCACTGGCCTTCACTTCTCTCTCACTTTACATAGGTACTTCTAACTAAAAAGTCTTGGGATTACTTTTTTTAAGATTTTTCTACACTTATAGGTAGGTACCTACCTACCTAGAGAAAGAACAACTTTTCAAGCTAAGTATATTATTTTTCATCACTTAGAGGTAGATATGATTTGAAAGTATTCATTGGTTGTTGTTACTTGCTCCTAAATGCAATTTACGGCCATAAAGACGTAACTCAATTTTAAAATAGAATGTGACTAATAGTGCTATAATGAATTACAACCTTCATGACAAATCCTTATTTCTATTTAGCCGAACCGAACCAAACCAATCCAAGCCGAGCCGAACTGATCTGAGCGAGCCAAGTCAAGGCGTGCCGAACCGAACCGAGCCGATCCGAGCCAAACAAAAAGCGAATCGAGGCAAACACTCGTATCGATCGAGGCACGCTCATTTGAGGCTCCCAAGTCCCATGCCCGTCTACGCTACAAGAATTTGTGCTTCGCTTGGTGTAATTTAATGAATTTGTGCGTATTTGGCTCGCCTTATGTAGACGCAGCATAAAGAATGTTTTAACTTCGTATTCTCGTGATGAAAAGTTATGTAACACTAGGATGTAGGTAAGCGATTAATAACACCCTCAAAATCTCGCTCACGTTCACTCGCTCGTACGCCAAAATATCCCGGTTAAAAGAATGAATCGCTTACGGCAGCCCTCGTTTGTACTATTTGTAATTATACCTATTCCCCTAATTTTCCTTTTCTCTTTGTTTTTTAGAAGTTTCCAATTATTTAAAGGTACAAGGCGGTACAAGGCTTATCAAAGTCGTGGACGTCAAAAAAGGTTACCTATGTCAAAACAAGTTCCAATGCCAATGTCAAATGACGATTCTTGACAGTTGAATGTTGGATCAGTCGTTTCATTCAACTTTTCAAGTCGTTTGTCGATTTGTTCTTTTTGTATCATTCTTTCGTTTTTAAAATTTTGTGAGTTGGCCAAGGATTTTTCTAGCATAATTTTCCTATTTACTAGTGAACAAAATGTCTAAGAAAAGGAGCAATAAGAAGAATCAAGACTTCGATGACGACTTGGAAGAAAAGAAGACTGTAAGCAATGACAGTCATGAGATAACCTCGAAGACTAAAGGAAAAGGCAAAAAAAAAGGCAAAGGTCCTGCTGGAGACCGCAGTGATAGTGATAATGAATTGCCGAGTAATGTTCACGGTTCTGATGATGAAGTTATCCCTAAACCGGCCTCTAAAAAGTCACAAAAGAAAGGTAAACCTTGATGGAATATTTACCCTATCCCAATGTCTGACATTCTGTCTTTGTAAATTTATTTGTAAGCCTTTGTAATTACGTGTGGTAATAGTTAATGCCTGGTTCGGATTGTGTATTGCTTATAATTTAAATTCCTGGAATATTCTTAAAAACATGTTCATAGAAATAGAAAACTTGACAGCTGCTAGAAACAAAAACTTTTATTATGTACAGTTTGTACAGTGCCCTAATTTAAATAAAGGTAAGACATATATAGTGTAGTGCCACATAATATATGGTGCCTTTCCTATATGGAAGTGAGGTGATTTTTAGGGTTCCGTACCCAAAAGGTAAAACGAGATACTATTACTGAGACTCCACTGTCTGTTTGTCTGTCACCAGGCTGTATCTCATGAACCGTGATAGTAAGACAGTTGAAATTTTTACAGATGTATTTCTGTTGCCACTATAACAACAAATACTAAAAGCAGAATAAAATAAATATTTAAAGGGGGCTCCCATACAACATATTATGTCATTTTTTTCTCATAACAGGTAGATGCTTGAAATATTCACAGATTATGTAGTTATATATTCACTCTAAAAATAAATAATTAAATTAAAAAAATAAATATTTAAGGGGGGCTCCCATACAACAAACTTGATTTTTTTGCTTGTTTGTATAGATAATGGTACGGAACCATTCATGCGCGAGTTGACTCGCACTTGCCGGTTTTTTATTTACTCGTGCACTCAATATGTGAGTTATCGTTGAAAAGATCTTCTAAAAATACTATATGGGTTCCTCATCATGTTTTAGTTTGACCGTTTACAAAATATAAAGCTAAAAATGCCCATTTACGTAAAGTTGTGTGTCCCCCTATCAGTCAATTCCCCACATCCTTGGTTGGATATCGAAAATGTATCCACTATAGTACTACATAATATATACTGTAGTTCAAAGATGAATGTAATGTACAACATATATTTTTTTCCTGTCACGGATGCCTGGTAGAAAATGCTTTTAATATTATGTCCTATATTTGTAAATTTGTCTGTTTGTGCAATAAATACATAACAATAATAATACAGCTTAGTAGACTCTACATTAGTTTACGAGCAGTAGTTGGGTTTGTAATTAGTTCATCTTTGTATTTTTTTAAAATAACTAAAACAAATATGGATATTCCATTAGATTCCGACTAATCCTCCGGAACAAATTTGTAGACAAAATTTCATAATTTACTTCATTTTTTGACAATTTTTCTTCAAATTCTCCAAGAATTAAATTTTTTGTTTGAATAAGTAAATTATTGTTTAACGTGTTGATCAATTTAATCAGGATTTTATTGTAAATACATATAGCATGTTCTGTTTGTATATTCTAATTTTTTGAGGAACAAATAATTTGTATGTTAATATGTTCTTGTACAACTTCAGAATGATAATGTTAAATGATTGTTGAGTCTTGTATGAATATAAGAAGTTGTTATATAAAAAAAAAATATGTGGTTTAATGAATCAAGTTTCTATCTTACTTAGAAAACTTTCGTGATTGATTTCAATCATTATTATAAATACGGGATTTATCACGTACCGTCTTATCGGTGTTTCGACCGACAATGTTTCGGTTCAATTCGTGAACCTTCATCAGGGTGAGTGCGATCCGCTCTGAATAACGTCTCGCCTCGCAAGTATCTATCTATTTAGTATACTATCTTTAAACCCGTCTAACTCGTTTAACTAAAACACAGCCAGTGGCAGGGCAAGATCTTAACTTAATGTGGGCAAATTAAATTTAGCGAGGCCCTCTTCTCTTCTTTGAACATGTATGTTACTACTATTCAATTCATTGTTCGCTGTCCATTGCTTATATTGTTGCAAACATCTTGACAATGGGGTGGTATGAGCAAGTAATGTACAGCGAACAGGGAAATGAATAGTACACTTGTAACTGTACAATTTTTTCGTCTCGTTCACTGCTTGGTAACGCATAATGCTCCGAGGCGCGAGGCCCCTCGGACCGCGAGGCCGTAGGCAGTGGCCGATATCGTCCACGCTTTATGCCGCTGAACTGATTATGTAACCTTTCACTGTGTGTAGTCCGACATATTACATCATACTATTGACCACAACCTTACCTGATGGGTAGGTGAAGGTGTGGTTGAAAATGGAGCATTATTTATGACTACAAGTGTTGTATCTAAACGTGGGTACTTGTCAAACCTTCTTGTTAGATAATAAGGTTGACTAAGTAGAGGGTAGTTATATATGACTCAGTCTAGTTTTACGTGTTTTGCTACCAAGCTCAATAAACCTATTTACATAAATATGGTGTTTTACTGGACATAATAACAAGATTATAGTGTTAACCGTAAATTGTTTACTCTTTACGAATTCACCCTGTATAAGTAGGTAGTATACACTTTTTTATAAAAATTTCAGCCAAGAACAAGACTAAATTGGCCATCTCTGATGATGAGGATGATGATGATAGCAAATCCACTACAACAAGTGCTGCTAACAAAACAGCACCAAAATCAGCTAAGAAAAAGAAAGGTATGTTAGAATAGAGTTGTCTGTAGTCTGACAAATAATTTAATTCATATTTTTGATATGAAGTTAAAAAAATAATAATTGATCTGATGTCTCTCTATAGCTACATCTACATCAGAATGCGCTTTCATTTTACAAGCTTTTATTTAACTTGTAATGTATTTTGTTTGTCCGGGTAGAATCTTATAACTGAATTTTAAATTTTATTTATTTGGGTAGTCATACATTATGAAGTAGAACATAGTGCCAATAGTTACATGAATAAATGCATGACCCACGACATCATCCACAGATTAAGAGCGTATTGTGTCCGCGCGCTTGCACAGTTTTAGGTATTTGACAGAGCGCTCTGTCTCAGTGTGAGTTACACACACACATCCACGCGAGCTAGCCGGCAATACAGAGTAATGAGATGACAGAGCTGATCTTCTGTATGGCACTTTAATTTTTTGCTAATAAACACGTAGTTAGGCAGATACTTATAGATTATATTACACTTTTTTAAATTATAGTAGGTACGAGTTATGTGCGTTATGACTTGGTAGGTTTTTGGTAATATACGGGGTGTAAAAGAAATGAGTGATAATACTTTAAGGGGGCTTCTACTCATGAAACTGAACAACTTTCCCCATGGAACCCATATCGAATTCTCAAAAAAAATTGATTTTGTATGGGGATCGGTCAGCTGATTGGCCAATTCTCCATACAAAGTCCAATTTTTTTTTTGAGATTTAGATATGGATTCTTTGGAAAAAGTTACACATACATACGTACACACATACGTACGCACGGCGACAGGCAAAGCTATACAAGCTGGCCTTGCGACGTCTTCGCATTCAACATATTTGAGGCACGTGTATACTTATTTTGTATAGCTTCATCCGTCGCGGTGGGTACATACATACGTACACTCATATGTACACAAGAGTTCACACATACATACAGAAAGACATACGAACTTACATGTGTACGTACATACATACATATTACCCGTGCGCGATAAGTTGGGACCTGAGCGCGGTGACGTCATATTGGCGTGTTTGTACCGCCCGCAAAAAAGCGAACATAACAAGCAGCCGCCCGCGGCTTCGTCTTTGTTTTTTTTTACCTACTTACTAAGGGAGGACGCTGCTTTTTATCTAATCTTTTTTACACTATTTGAATAAAATAAAAATACAATGTTTAAGTTTATTTTATCTATTATTTACATTATCTCATCTTCGTCACTACTTAGTGGATTTATGCCTTCTAGAGGTTGTTCTTCGTCCTCAGTCTCACTATAATCACTTGACGAAGAGGTATCCGATAAATTTACAATTAATTGCGATTCATTCGTCTCTTGTAAGAGGTCATCGTCCCAATACTTTTGTCGAAGCCTGTCTAAAAAAACTGTCTGAAAAAACTCTAACACTTTTAGCACGAGGTTTCTTTCTCCGCTATGCAAAGGTTTACCCTTCATAATGATAACAAAAACACTTAGCAAGAACTATAACAACAAAAACTACAACAACAAAACAATGACACAAACTATAACAACAAAACAATAACACAAACGAAAACTAAAAGAATTCCAGAGCGCGTCGTTACGTGACGTAGGCCAGTACGAGACTAAAAACCCTAGTAAAAAATAGAGATGCGAACGGTACAATACGGGCGCCATCGGGGAAGTGCAGGGGAAGCGGTCGGGGAGTCGCATTCCTAGCCGGTCCCAAGTTATCGCGCACGAGTAATACTTACGTGCATACATATGCACGTACATATTTAATTCAATTTTGCTGAGCCAATGAAATGAGTCATCGATAAAATACCACGAAGCGTATGCGAGCGCAGTGACAATTGCATAACGTGGTTTGTGTTTACACCAACATACGTACACACATATATACACATACACCGTACATACATATTACATACATACATTGCAAGTTTAATAAAAGCTTTTAAAATTCATTCAATCAAAATTTTTCAAATCAGATTTAATCCAGAATTCAATTTCTGTATGTGCTACATAATGATCGGTTTGAAGTTGGTCAATCCAAATAGTACGGTAGTACGTAAATAGAATAAGTGTCACCACATAAGGTTTTATCGCGCTAAGGTACTTAAATTCCCGTGGTAACTAAATCTCATCAAAATCGGTTGAGCGGTTTTGGCGTGAAAACGTAATAGACATACAGACTTACTATCGCATTTATAATATTAGTATTTTAGTATGGATTTGCCAAAATACGATGATAAATACATAGGTACACATACATAACATATCACATAATAAAGATTTTTTGTTAACTTCTAGTTTACCCCGAATTCCCCATCAATATCATAATTGCATGGTAAACTTACCGTTTACAAAACAACCTTTTTTGACTTTGTTATACTTTTTGACATAATTTGTCTGTTTTCTTTTTCCCATTTTTGCTAAAATAAGAAATACGAATAAAAAAAAGGTCAAATACAAACATCATTATAAATTATATTACTCTTTGTATTGAACGCACTCTCTCATACTTACACGACACTGCGCTGTTAGTACTGTACACAAACACGTCAAAACTTGATTCCTCGGACGGTGCAGAGCGACGTGGATTCGCCTAGAATGCTTGCGGCAGACAGAGGCGCGGCTTTTTTTTTTTTTTTCGAATGGACTTATCTCGCTGTTGGCCTCTGATGCCGTTGCAGCTTAACCGAGCTTTTGGCGAGCGCAGAAGGCGCTCAGCCCTATAATTTTTTTTTTTGATGGGGCAACTAGCGCAATGGCACCAATTAGGTACGAACCTCGGCTTGGGCTGTTGCCGAGACGGGGATAGGAGAGAAACGCCCGTGTACGTGCTTGTACCTCGTGTAGGCGGCGACTAAAGGGACTCGTCGACCTCGCCGGCAAGGTCGGTGTATTTGTGGAGTGTTTGCTCTGTCTAATGTGGATGACTCACCCGCATTAGCGGAAGTGATTTCGTCATCCGGGTCTCCGAGAACGTGTCTCGGACGACGGAGGGTTTTTCTGTGTTCGGACGGCTCTGAGGCGCGGCTCGGCTGCCGTGTAATATTTATAGGGCGTTGCGTGGCAATAGAACAAATGTATGGCGAATTTCTTCGTGAACTTTGATGAATATTTAGTATTTTTTAAAGCATTTTTAAAAAAAAATCTTAGTTGCAGGAATTGTAGCTAGTTTAATGAACCCACGATTTAACGTTGTTTAGAAATTATGTTGTGTATTTTACTTAATGATTTTGTCATAAGTCTGAACCTTGTTTTCGGGTTTTTCTTCGGGTTATTGCACAAAAATAGGGCCTATGTTTTTTTTCTATCTTCCAACGATTGTGACTTTGTCATTTGAGAAGCCTATTGTAAGATTTTTATACCTATTAATGATCTAGGTATTGCAGTGGAAGCAAAACAGTAAGGTCCGTTTTGGCTCAAACCGCACGACCCAGGCTTAATTGAAGAAGTGAACAATATTAATAATGATCATAAATCAGTTATCAATAACTGATTGAGTTGAAATTTGGTATACCCGCTTATTTTGGATGACAATGCATGCTTAGCTATGTGACGTCATTTTAATTTCAATATGGCGGATCATCCAAAATGGCGGACTAGTAATTTTTTCAGCACTACCACAGTATGGGTATCAAATGAAAGGGCTTGCTGAGGAGAACACGAAAACTAATACAACGTCATATTAAATCCAAAATATGGGGGACCATCCAAGATGTATACCATAAATCCAATATGGCGGGACCTCCAAGATGGCGGAGGATGTTTTCTGGTTTTCTGAAGTCATTAACAGCTGAATTTTAACAAAAGTATGCCTTGGTCGACTTCATACTTTGACTGGTGTAGTTTGGCGAGATACGCGTCAACAGCATTGGTTTGCAATATATCTAGGAGAAGAATATTGCAATAAAGCCCAATATTGAAGCGGCCAAAACGCATATACTTTGCGCTTACAAATAATCTTTTTGATAGGTTTGCTTCCATGACGTGCCGTGCGTGCGTTTTCGCTTATTTGAATCTCCTTGCGGTTCTGATTATAAATTTTAAAAAAGCTTGTAATTTTTCAACAAAAAAAACTTATTCAGTGCGCGCCGTTAACTTTCAATTCGTCCTTGCGTCATGGTATGCAATATTACAACAATCTTCTGACATTTTGTCTTGTAAAACGCTCGGAATGTTGCACGCCAGCCCATCATCGGTGCCGGATCGGCGTGCGCTGTTGGCATGAGCTGTTGCCGAACTAAAGTCACGTCATTTTAATAGGTGCCTAACATTTGATAATTCATCAAAATTCAACAACGTAACCTTGTAACGGCGGGCATAAAATAATACATTTTTTCGTTTTGTTACAACTGCACAATACTTAACTTTTTTCAATTACGATTATATATTTATTGTAATAATGACCGATACGAGTACGAGTTCGTTACGAGTTGTACCGAACTGACAGACGTCAACAGACGTCAAATGTTACCTTTTAAAATGACTTTAGTTTTAAGTCATGCGCTATGTCGCTTCATGCATGCCTCATCAGAAGAAGACGCAAGATGAACATGAAAGTGCACTGGTGTAGATAGCAATTAGTTGATGTGGCGAGACATAAACTTAAATTAAAAAAATAACTGCAATTGAGCTGAATTGAATGACTCATTTGTTAACATCTGTGCTGGAGCAACACTAGCGGTTGGGATATGGCAACATTATTACGCATTTTGACATTTATACGACAAATTATGAATCGAGTTATTTGTCGTACTATAACAATAAATAAATTTTACTGGACATTTCACACAGGGCTATCTAGCCCCAAACTAAGCACAGCTTGTATTATGGGAACCAGTTAACTGATAGAATACTTATATACTTTTTTTTTTGTAAATACGTACTTATAATATATAGACCCGGAACAAATATCTGTAGATTGTGCAAGCATTTGTTCCGCGACGGGAATCGAACCCGCTACCTGCTGCGTCTCAGCCGGTTATTCGCCCACTGCGCCATGGAAGTCTTCATGTATTTGTCTTGCTAAAATACACTTCTTTTAATTTTAGGAAAGGGCAAAAAGGACGATGACTGGTCTGATAACAGTGATGTGGAATTGAAGGAAGCATCTGAAGAAGAATTTGCAAAGCCTGTTAGTAAAAAGAAAAGTGAGTCTCATAGAAATTAAAAGATAAGGTAGCTAACCATTATCTAATCAAATAAAGTGTACGTATTGGGTAGAATTTTAAGTTATAAAATACTCGTACAATATCGGTTAGTTCGTTAAGTTTCAATATTCTATTATTTAATGGGGAAAATGGCGCAATTTTTGAAAGCTAATCACTGTTTTTATAATTAGAATGATTTCTTACTGCAATAGTGGCTTAACAAGGGTATCTATAGTAAGAGTATACATAAAATCGCTATCTAGCTATTTAGTAGGGTAACAAGAACAGCTAAATATGTACTCGTATATCTGGCATATTTATAGTGCCACTTCAATTCACATATGCATTTCTTCAAACGTTAGTTTTCTAAGAATATTTTTTCGTAGCTGTAACGGTTCTGTTGCTGCCTTTTGTGTTCCATCTAAACATTCTACTCTAATTCTTAGGCAGCGTCCTACGTGAGCGACTTAATGCGAACGCGATTGCGAAGCGAACCCATGCGAATTTAATGCGGTGCGGCGCGTCGCAGCGTCATCATCGCCGTGCGACCTCCGCCGTTCAGTTGCCATTAAACATTTGTCAAGGACTGACGGAAGCTAATGTTGTTGAAAAATTCATAACTTAAATATTCAGACACTCAAGAAGTATGTACGATAGAGAAGTGTAACTAATGTTATTTACTCAGAAAGGCATATTCATGAAAAAATTCTACTTCCTTATTTACCAGTGCGCGCGAAAATATCATTTCAATTCGTGCCGCGCCGGAGCGCACCTTACGTGCGTTTTGTCACGTAGGCCACTTCAGTAGTCGATAACTATTGAAGTGGCCTACGTGACCAAACGTGTTTATAGTTTCCGCGCCGCTTCGCGTTCGCATCCAGATCGCTCACGTAGGACGCCGCGTAAGGGCGTTTGTGCACTACAAGTAATTTTACTGTCCGGCAGTCCGGTTTTTGAAGTAAAACTTCTTTACGCACGCTTGACTTGGGGAGTAAGCTGGTGAATGCGTTACGAAAAGTGCGAACGGAAGTTGAGAGGGAGATATAAATGTTAATGTGCGAGTGCGAGTTGCGTCTGTCCAGAATGAGCATAGACTGATCGACCTACAGAAGTGTGGACAATTTTGTAATTGAATAATTTTATAAATTAATATTTTGAAAACGAAGTTTTACTTCAGTCGTGTGGTCTAAGAAGCACACTCGTTTTTTTGTGCACTTTCCGTGTTTACTCGCAGGTGCGCGTAGTTTAGAGTAGTCTTTGGAACTACGCGTAAATACGCTAGGAACGATGAGTTTCTTGGAACGTCGGCAGTTGCTGGCTTTATTGCCTACTCTACGTGCGAAGACGTAGAAGACCTAAATAATTTTGGGTTCATCCCCTTTTATGTGAAAGGATTTTATGTGAATTGAGGCAGGACGATAGATTATTTTTTAAACGTTCCGGAATGGGGAAAAGTAAAATGTCGGACGGTAAAATTACGAATAGTACACAAGCTAGTATATAAATTTATGGCGTGCCATATCGGACGGAAAAAAATCGGACTGCCGGACAGTAAAATTCCTTGTAGTGCACAAATGCCCTAAGGGTGGGAATAAGATCTGCACTGACGTCTCGCATTGGGATGTATTTTTGCATAAAAAATCTTTATTTCAGGCAACAACTTATACCTTAGTGACTAACATATTATGTCATACTAAAATCATTAAAACTATTTGGTGTCACGTAAAGTCTGCGACCCCTCCCCCTAACCAAACTCTCCCTCTGACCCCCCTTTTCTTATGTTCTATGTATATGATAATCTTAGACACTAGCTTATATTATCTAACGTTAATTTTAGCAAAAAACAAAAAGAAACCCAAGGCAGAGTCATCAGACGAAGAGGAAGATGAGCATGACGATTCGAAGTCAGTAGTAAGCAATGTTTCAAGCAATGCGGTTAAACCGGCTATCAAGTCCAAGAGTAAAAAAGGTCAGTGAACTGCTTGCTTTTTGAATCAACTGCAAAAAAATGATGAGGTTCTCAATTCGACAGTTTTTTTAGTGTTCCGCACCCAAAGGGTAAAACGGCACCCTATTACTAAGGCTTCCGCTGGCCGTACGTCTGTCCGTCTGTCACCAGGCTGTATCTCATGATCCGTGATAGTTAGACAGTTGACATTTTCACAGATGATGTATTTCTGTTGCCGCTATAACAACAAATACTAAAAACAGAATAAAATAAATATTTAAGGGGGCTCCCATACAACAAACGTGATTTTTTGCCGTTTTTATAGTTTTACGGAACCCTTCGCGCGCGAGTACGACTCGCACTTGGTCGGTTTTATTTTCTATTTGTGTTTAGCGATAATCTTTTACTGCGTTGGTTGTTTTATTTAAATGATTTGTTTTTTGTTGGAAAGGGGGCACCTCAGGGGTGGTTCCATATAAATTTGATCAAGATCTGATGATGGGATCTGTGAGGAAATCACCACACTCTTTAATTTGCAAAGGCACAATATAACTTTTAAAACTATCATGGTTATGAACACTATTTGTACTAAAAACGGGATATCTACAATAATTTGTGAGACAAATCATGCTAAATATCCCCTTTTTTTAAACGACTTAAAAAAAGGAGGAGGTTCACAATTCGACTGTATTTTTTTATGTTTGTTACCTCAGAACTTTCGACTGAGTGAACCGACGTTGATGATTCTGTTTTTTATTTGAAAGCTGGTGCTTCCCATGTGGTCCCATTTACATTTGGTCCAGTTCTTTTATTATTTGAAAGGGATATATACATACTTTTAGATTGGTCCCATAGAAATTTCGTAGAAATCGGTTCAGTAGTTTGTTTTTTCTGTTAACTGAGTCGGTTATATTTTTGTTGAAACGTTACTCATTGTTCCATCATTATCTCCAATATAGAAAATCTTACACGAGGAAGCAAAGTAGAGAGGGATGGACAGGATATCGCTGAACGAGGGTAGGGGGGGGGGGGGGGGAATCCCCAAAAGTTCAGTGTATTTGATTAACGATAATAAGCGCAAAAGAAAAAATGATGCTACCGAACGGAGCGAGCCGCGAAAATGTTATTTTTTTGAGAACGAGGTCAGGAATGAGCGCGTCGCGATAATTGCAGTATTTTGAACGATTACTGCTCCCGTTGGGAGCAGTAATTTTGCGAACATCCACAATATCAAACAACTTTCAACATGAAACTAATTTTTGAGCGTAAAATACAAACAGCTGTTCCATACATTTAATCGAAGTAGGCGTTCGATTGTACTTCCTGTAGTATTATAAGAACATATTCTTGAAGATTTCTTAATGTTTCAGGTAAAGACAAAAAAGTTGATTGGCCCGATGAAGAGAGTGATAAGGAACTCAAAATGCCTTCAGAAGATGAGGATGAGCTTGTCATACCTGTCGTTAAAAAAGGTATACCCAAGAAACATTTTTATTTTACGTTTATTCTACTTATAATTTATTTTTTTTATGTTATTTGTGGGGAAACAGGCTTACGGCCCACCTGATGATAAGCGGTCACCATCGCCTATTGACTCCGGCAACACCCGGGGTATTGTCGATGCGTTCCCTACACTGTAGAAACCTCTTTACATTTCTCTTGAAGCGTGCCATGTCTTACCGTAACGGGAAAACCTCGGATGGTAGCTCATTCCACATCTGTCAAGTATGGGGTAGAAAAGATCGCGTGAAGCGTGTGGTGCGCGATACCCAATTGTCGATGATATGTGGATGAGCTTTATTACGTTGTCGAGAAATGCGGCGGTAAAATCTCGACGCGACGGGATGAGATCGAATAGCTCCTCAGAACATTCCCCATTATACAGGCGGTAGAATGCACTGAGCGATCCGATGTCACGGCGTTGACTCAGCGGTTCCAGCCTGTCGGCGAGTTTGGGATCACCGATGATTCTAATGGCTCTTCTCTGGACGTTCTGGAAGTTCTTCTGAACTTATTTTGAACTGTTACTGAAGCTTTGACGACCTCCGTGGTGTAGTGGCCGAGACGCGGGGGGTCTACAGATATTTGGTCCGGGTCTGGTTGTTTCTCTATATATTATAAGTATGTATTTACAAAAACAAAAAATGTATATTAGTATTCTATCAGTTATCTGGTTTCCCATAGCTACAAGCTCTGCTTAATTTGGGGCTAGATATAACTAGATATATGTAGATAGAACTTTCTCTTCAAGTGACTATCACCAATAAAAAAACGTAAACGAGTGTGTGTCTGGGATAAAAAAAAATTATTCATAGTGTTAAATGTGTTTGTGTCTTACCACAAAAAAATAAATTCAACACTGCTTAGCGCGCGTTTAAAAACATTCTATACAAAAAATTGGTAAGGATTTTTTTAAACAATCGCTAAACAATTGTTTATCTGTTTTGTGGTAACAAGGTTTCTGTTTATGGCCTGATTACGCATGTCGTGGCTGTTTTGCAACGGTCGCAATTCTAGCAATCATTATTGCCAAACGTTTCCTTAAATACAAAATCAGATGTTTGAGGGTGAAGTTTATTAGAATGATCGCGAGATATATACCGAGTCAAACATGACGACCTCCGCGGCGCCGTGGCCGAAAAGCCGGCTGAGACGCAGGAGGTATCGGGTTCGATTCCAGCCGCGGAACAAATGATTGTATGTATGCTGCACAGATATTAGTTCCGGGTCTTTGTATTATATTATAAGTAGGTATTTACAAAAAAAAGTATTTAAGTATTGTATCAGTTATCTGGTTCCAATAGTACTAGCTTGATTTACTTTGGGGCTAGATAGCGCTGTGTAAAATGTCCATCGTTATTTATATATGTAAACAGACAATGGCCAATAAATAAGTCACGTGTAAACAATGCTGTAGTTGCTGTGTTCTGAATGTATCTTATACATAATAGGCCCGGCGCTGACTGACAGCATGGCAAAGGATTTTGTACGCGGAAATGATTTTGAATCTTATTTCAACATCCTTAGCACACATATTTCGGTATGTCACAGCCTGCCGCGACATTCCGCGGTCTCCTTGTAACATGAACGAAATGTGAGTGCTAAAGATGTTAAAATAAGATTCAAAATCCCCTGCCATGCCGCGAGTCAGCGCCGGCCCTACGGTACAGGACAAATATAAAAGACGTCGGGCAGAGGCGAGGTGCGGGCGCGGCGCGGGTGCAGCGCAGAACAGGCGCGCTAACGGTGTCGGAAAGGTGAGGCGCGACCGAACACAGTGGATACATTTGGGGCATTCTAGTGATTGATTTTATCACGACAACATGACGTCTTCTTCGTCAGATGAAGAGGAGCTGCAAGCTCTGGTGCATTCGGAGAACTTACAAAAGATCAGAAGATATGCGATCCACCCTGTGTGGCAAGCAGGACGGGAGCATGCCACTGCTAACTGCGGGTGCGCCGAGGGCGAGGAAGCGGCGCCCGCGCCCCGTCCCCGCTCCGCCGTCTTAGTATGTCTCGCGCCCCACCTCTTCTATACATTTTGTATGAAATATCAAAGAAGTAGCGCCGCGCCCGCGCTGCGCCCGCGCTGCGCCCGCGCTGCGCCCGCGCCTCGCCCGCGCCTCGCCTCCGCCCGACGCCTCTTGCGCGTTTGTCCCGCGCCTAATACATATGTTAATACTGCGGACAATAAATCGAAATTATTGAATGATTACAGGAAAGAATAAAAAGAAAAACAATATGGATGACATAGAAGCAGAGTTGGCCAAGTTTGAAATAAAGGACCCTGAACCGGAACCGAAACCAGAACAATCAAAAACCTCCAAAACTAAGGTTTAAAATTTATTTACTTATACCTCATGGTGCATCTAAAAGCAAGCGTTTACGTGTGAACATTTTACTTCAAGCATTCGTTTGCGAAAACCTTCAAGCTTTTGCATGAGAGCCTTCTGCTTATTGCTGTTGGACTAGCTTGTAGGAGGTTCCGTGCGCGGTAGCCTATGTCTCAGTTCCAGGTCATAATATTTTATCCATGTAACAAATTTCATCGAAATCGGTTCAGCCGTCTCGTGATAACGTAACAAACAATGGGACCACCTGTGACGTAAAGTTAAGTAAAAAAGTTTTTTATTTCTCACAGAAAATATACACTTGCAATCAACTCGAGCTAGGTATAGATTTAAGAATAAGAATAATTTATTAAACAGTACATACTTAAACAGGTGTGCTTAAATTTTATGATTTATAGTTTAAATTTCTGTATTTATCAGCTTAGTTACATGCATGAAGTGACAAGCTCGATAAGACCCTGCCCTCCGAACTAGTTTGATACTGTATCTCGTCGGGCAGTATGCCCTTTTATCAAATAATAATTTCTTCATTAGGTCCAGGCGTCTTTGAGTAATCGCGTAACGTACATACAAATAAAAAAACATACAGTCGGATGGCGAACCTCCTCCTTTTTTGAAGTCGGTTAAAAACGCGAGCGAGGACGCTATATAGTTCGAGGGTGTTTGTTCAATCATTGAACATGAATGTTCATACATAAGTACGAACATTACCTTATCCATGCACACTCAAATTTATTAGTCTCTTCAGCTTCCTCTCACTGCGGCCAAGACACCTTTAGCCTTCAGTAGATCGGTCTTGTGAGTCTGCTTGACCGGCAGTGAGAAAATCCTATCCAGTAAACCACCCCTTTCCTACCAACCTTCCGTCTGTTACCTTAGGTCTCATGGTAACAGACATCCCGTACTATCTATATATACATTATATATTTATATGGTAGGTTAGGTACACACCGTACATAGACACTCTATCTACGCGACGTAATCAGGTAGGTAGGGTGTATTAAGGGTACTAGGTGTCTTTTAAGTTAGGTAGTAACTCCGTAATTTCACCTATTAGTCACACACCCGTGCGTTTGCCTAGGGTCGCATGTGGGGTGAAGTGCCGGCTAGTGGGTGACCTTACGACATGGTCCTTCGAGCCGGATATAATCCACCCAAATTGATCGCTTACACCCAAGAATAACATAAGTTTTTATCACGAATGCGAACATATTAAAATCATTAATTTGTTTAATTTGTTGCTAATAAGAAAATTTGCGTTCTCGGTGTTTTATTTATTTCCGGAAATTGACGGTGGCCTGTTCCATTTTTAAATTGAAATAAGAAGTTGCATTTAGTTTGTAACTCATTGTATGTAGTTGTGCCTAGTTCTATTTCAAATTTACTTACAGCCATAGGGCCGTAAATCGCATTTACGGAACAGTTTTCCATTTCACTGTGACCTACTTTCAGAGCATTAGTAATAAAAAAAATACTACAAGCCTTTAAGTTGTTGCATATGATGTGTTACATCTGACCACCGCGCGCGCTCATTGCTCAAATCAAATAGCGAGCGCTTCCCCAGCTTCCTGTTACACATTTCCGTCCTTTTTGCAAAAACACTCGACTATCTCCGTGGCGCAGTGGGCGAATAGCCAGCTGAGACGCAGGAGGTAGCGGGTTCGATTCCCGCTGCGGAATAAATGTTTGCATGATCTATATATATTTTTCTATATATGATAAGTATGTATTTACAAATAAAAAATGTATATAAGTATTCTATCAGTTATCTGGTTCCCATAGTACAAACTCTGCTTAGTTTGGGGCTAGATAGCGCTGTGTGAGATGTCCAGCAATATTTATTATTTATATATATTATATTATATCTTTCCAAAGAGGATGGTGGGAAATAGCGACAGATAGGGATGCTTGGAGAGACTCGACCCAAAAAGCATATTACACAATCAATGAATATTTAAATGATACACAATGACATCTCTAGTTTTAATTTTATTCTAATTGTTTCATTAGTATGTGCTGGCTTTATATTACTTATGATCATTTCATAGTTATCTGTATTTAATTTAATTTTATATGACATGTAATTTGCACGCCACTGTGGCTGAATATGGTGAAACCATTTGATTGTGTAACATTTTGACATTTGACTGTATAATTTTACCCATGTTTTGGCAAATAAATCTTTATCTTTTGGGGGAGACCTTTGCCCAGCAGTGGGACGAGATAGGTTAGGAAAAAAAATATTATACTCACACAAACTGAGAAGAAAGATGATACATATCAATAACAATTATTGTTTTAGGATAAGAAGAAAGAGTCCAAGCCGGCGAAGGAAGTCGCTGCTGAACACGTGGCGGAAGAAGAAGATGAGGTAATTATGCTTATGAAACGGGTTTTGATCGCGTATTTATACCTTTTTAGGGTACCGTAGTCGAAGTAGGAATATCGAACTAGAAACTCTAAAAAGGCGAAGGAAATTGAGTTAAGATACAGCATACATTTACACATACATTTTGGGGAATGTTCCCAGCAACTATACGATCTGATCCCACCATCCCCTTTCCATCAAAGGACAAGCTGCCGCATGGCTCAGTACCATCCGTACCTGGTTGATATACCACCCATTCGCACACACCGTTTTGGTTCTACGTTCTTGATGCTTACAGCTAAGGTGTGGAACACTTCACCGGCGTCTGTTTTTCCTAATAAATACAATCCGGGCCTCTTTAAGGTAAGAGTGAATAGGTTTCTTCTAGATCTTCGTGCTACACCTTAGACCACATCATCGCTTACCATCAGGTGAGATTGTGGTCAAACGAAGTTCTATCATGTTTAAAAAAAAGCGGTACCCATTTACACGCGCCTGACCCATTATTATTAACAAAATTTTTTTGTTTTATGCTTTTTTCAAATTAAATCATATATTTTACACAGAAGTATAAGGTACAATGCTATTCACAGGACGGTATCGATGTGAAAACAAAATGATCACTATATCCCACTATCATTTACATTTGCGGCCCGGACCCAGCGGCTCCCGGCAACCTTTATCTGACATCTTTTCATCTAGCGGGGCGGGGGTAGGGGGAGGTCGTATTACGCCAACAGCCCTCAGTTTATTGATCGAGTGAAGCGAATTCTCTAAATCAACTTGGACAAATTGTATGTATGTATGTATGTTTGTCCGAGGATAACTTTCGTAGCGTTGATCCGATCATCGTCAAATTTGGTACATAGATGGGTAGTGATGGCACAATTTTGGTGGGACTAAATGAGCTAAACATGTTGGGGGGTTGTTGAGATATTGGGGTTGAAGAGCGGTAAAAAAGAATTAAAATAAGATAGTCAATGGGACGACATCGGATTAGTACATTTAGACTCCGTTTTTATTTTTAGAAAAGTATTTATAGTTTTTGAGTTATTAGCCATAATAAAAACGGAACTTTGACAAAATTCACAGGGTACACCAGTGACCCCACAGTGCTGTAATTTAGTATGCGTGTAGCTTAAGTGACACAAATATAGACAAAAGACTGAAATCCAGAATTACTGCAATTTGTACCCCAATTTGAACTCCCGTTACCTGTTATTTGAATGTAACTGTGGGTCAAGTAATATGGTTTTTTATTTCATGGCACCATTTTGATATTTAAAGATTACAAATAATATTGTTTTGTTTTAATCGGAGACTCGTGAGATCTCAGTTCGGGGCGAACCACTAGTTATTAGTTTTTTTTTATTTGTATATACATGTTCGTTTGACCACAATCTCACCTGATGGTATGTGATGAAGAACGAAAATCTAGATTAAGCCTATTCACTCTTACCTTAAAGAGGCCCGGATTGTATTCTTTAGGAAAAACAGACGGCGGTAAAGTGTTCCATACCTTACCTGGGCCCGTAGCCAAATTACAGTCGCTTCGAGTCGATTCGATTTCTACATATAGTCTAACTTTTTATTAGCTGCAGTAAAATGACGTTTCTAAATGTCATTCCGTAAAATAATGTTGCCAGCCTAATCTCAATAGGGATGTGATTCAGTTCACAAAAATTAATTAAATAACGTTATTATGACGTTTTTGTTTCATTTTGAATGTACCTCCCTATACTTCCACTAAAAAAGATCAATCCTCTAGTATAGTAATAATAATAGGTTAAAAAAATACATTACAACTTAATATTAAATCTCAAAAAAAAACCAAACTGATTATTCATTTATGATTCACTCATTTAGCTACATCCCTATTTATTTTTCTTCAAAAACCGGCAACCCACAAAACGTCATTTTACTGCAGCTAATAAAAAGTTAGACTATAGGTTTGTTGTCGATATATCACGTGATATTTCCATAGCATGTGTCAAATCCCATACATTTTCGGACTTATCGACTAGCGTCATCGATAATCGACTGTAACTTGGCTAAGCCCTCTGTTCTGTTAGTTCCTCGAGCTATGTGCCCCGAAATAATAACAATTATTTATTATACTTAACAAAGTCAAAGTCAAAATCTTTTATTCATTAAAATCACAAGGATCACTTTGAAACGTCAATTTTACTGCCTGTTCCTTCGCGACCAAGCCAGGAAAGAAAGGCAAGAAAATAAGGCTGGTTGTTTTTTTTAATGATCCTTTTAGAATACATAACAATAAGGAAAATAAATTACGTCTAAACTCGAAAAAATTTGAACGAGTTGGAGCAATTTCAATCCCAAGCTTCTCTATCATCTAAATAATCCGATATTTTATAGTAGGCTTTTTTAAAAAGATTTTGTTTAATTGCGTTTTTAAATTTGTTAATTGTCAATTTTTGTACCTTGGGAGTTTGTTATAAAAGCGAACACCTTGCCCTTTAAACGATTTACTAACTTTGAGGAGTCTACAAGGGGCAGCAGCGAATTTATCTTTATTTCTAGTATTAAAATTATGATTATCGCTATTTTTTTAAACAAATTAATATTTTTGTGAACATACATCTGATTTTCATAGATGTATTGACAAGGGAATGTCATAATATTTATTTGTTTAAACTTATTGCGTAATGATTCTCTGGGGCCCATATTATAAATTGCACGAACAGCCCTCTTCTGCAGCACAAAAACGGTGTTTATATCTGCAGCACTCCCCCGCAGCAGTATACCGTATGACATAATGCTGTGGAAGTAGCTGCAGTAAACTAGTCTAGCTGTGTCTACGTCTGTAAAAAGATAGATCTTTTTGACTGCGTATGCAGTCTCAGTCAGTATAAAAAGCTAGATACAACAAAATGAGAGACAGGTTATTGTATTATAGGGGGTCTTATCGCTAAAGAAAGCGATCTCTTCCAGACAACCTTTGAATAGAGGAGTACGAGTATTAGTAAATGTAAGATTTGCCGAGGTGGTAAATAAATTATAGTAAATGTATGTTGAGTGTATACAGCCTGTTTTGTTAAGTACGACATTAATTTAAAACACACATCTAGAATCGTATTTAAAGGTGGGTATAATACCAGTAGCTTGACTATTGATCCAGTAATTGATAAGTTTCCATTAATTTTTTTTTACCGTAAATTGACGGCGCCTTTGCGTCGATGCCACTTAGCCAGTTTAACAGGTACCTACTTACATGATGAATAAATATGATTTGTTTGCCTTTTTTATACAGGCTGTTTCATTGGTATTGTAGGACTTGATATTTTGTAAATTTAAAATTTCCCTAGGTAATGAATTTGTATAAAACCTATTTTACAACAATACTAGCCCTACCCGTGTTTTCATTTAATGTCGTACATAAAAAACGTGTTTTTTATGTTTATAATTTGTAGGTGGCTGAACTCCCAGAAAGTACGGAGAAAGCGGCATCTGAAGAGCCGGCCGAGAAGAAACTTAGTCACAAAGAGAAGAAGAAACTGAAGAAGCAGCAGGAGTATGAGAAACAAATGGAATTGCTGACGAAGAAGGGCGGGCAGGGGCACAGCGATCTCGACGCTAACTTTACTGTCAGTCAGGCGCAGAAAACTGCCGGTATGTAGCTTGCTACGCTTCCCGTACCTTTCCATTATAAGCTGACCATACTGGAAATTTATAGCTTGATGTGTAGCCGTTTGTACTTAGCTACATTGATGGCGTCAGGAGAAGCCGTTTTTAAGTTTTCCATCGTGCATGTGTTTGGGCAAAAGTATATTATTGTTACGCCCAAGGCTGTTACAGAATAAGTTATAGTCGGTTTTTCGAAGTTATACCCACTGTGCCACAGGTGGTATAAATACCAACTACGTTTTTACCTACAGTTGCCCAGAATAAGAAAGAGTAATCCCGTGGAAATACCTACACATTTCTAGTTGGTAGTAGAACCCTTAGCTCCTGCAGTTCCATCGACTGCAGGAGCTAAGTGTTCGTGATATAATAATTGAAACCAATCTAACCAGAATAACACATTTATTCAACACTAAAATGATAAATACACGATCTTAATCACAAAGATTCACAACACGCTTATTCACACCGCTGTTATACAATAAACCACTAAAAGTCACCGACATATTCGCACGTATAGCCAAATCCAGACCGACTCTCCGGGTGGTCTCTACGCCCTATTTATACCGCACGCTTCTGGAACGTTCTCAAAGGTTCTACTGCCAACTGGAAATGTGTAGGTATTTCTACAGGATTACTATTTCTTATCCTGGGCAACTGCAGGTAAAAACGTAGTAGGTATTTATACTACCTATTATTACCTATTCTGTGGCACAGTAGGTATAACTTCGAATGACCGACTATAACTTATTCTGTAACTGCCTTGGGCGTAACAATAATATACTTTTTACTGCAAACCAAATCAAAATTCAGTAACAAAATACATCCATACTAATATCCCACTAATGTTATAAACGCGAAAGTTTGTATGGATGTTTGTTACTCTTTCGCGTCGTAACGGCTGAAGCGATTTCGATGAAATTTGGTTTGTGCGTAGATTACAACCTGGATTAACACCTTAATATTAAGTCCTAGAATATCAATAAAACCTGCCTGTATAAAATAGGTTAACAAGTCGTATTAATTAATTATGTAAGTAGGTACCTGTTAAATTGACTAACCGGCATCGTCCGTTGCAAAGGCGCCGCCTATTTACGTTATAAAAGGTTTATTGGAAATGTATCGATTACTGGATAAATATTCAAGCTACCGGTATTAAACACAACTCTAAAATCAGTTAATACGACTGTTGCAACACAGCCGAAATCGGGAAAACAAATAAAAAAGGTACACACGCGATAAATACCTGTTTTAATCAATATTTATGTTCAGTGATCGCGAAAGTTTGAAAAATACTACAGCTAATACAATTCCGGATGTGCGTTTTAAATTAATGTGGTACATAACAAAACAGATTGTACGTTTTTATCTGTTGGATAGCGTGACACAGAGGTGGTGAACCTTTTCACCAGGTGAGTCTTCGGAACACTTGTATTCAAGTGTTAATTTCTTCACAGGTCAAATGGCAGCTCTAGAAAACGCAGTCGACATTAAAGTAGAAAACTTCTCAATCAGCGCTAAAGGAAAAGACCTATTCCTAAACGCGAATCTTCTGATAGCGAGCGGTCGTCGTTACGGACTGGTCGGTCCGAACGGCCATGGGAAAACTACGCTGCTAAGGCATCTGGCATCTCGTGCCTTCCCTCTCCCACCGCATATAGATATACTGGTGTGCGAGCAGGAGGTCACTGCTAGCGACCTCAGTGCTGTCGATACGTTACTCGAAGCGGATGTTAAGAGAACTGGTAAGATATTATATTTCATTTTTATTTATTGAAGAGACCAACAGCTTTAATAATACAATGTGTCTTAAATAGCTAGTTAATGAGATTATACAGCCAATTACAGGTCTCTCTCGAAAAAGGTAAATTATCACAAGAAAAAAGATCCTACAACAGAGAATAATTTAACATTTTGATAACCATAAAGTTGTTTATTAGTGTAATGAATTACTATGTGACAAGTGATTTACATAGATACAAAGTTCAGCGTTCCGTGTCAAGCATGATGCCCATAATTTTATTACGATACGATTGTTTGCTGTTATTAAATATATCTACATTCGAGAAGCGCTTGTTGTATACAGTACAAATTCTATTTATTAACATATTATTAGAATAGTTAGTAGTATTAAGATTCGGTGAAAACAGTGGCGTGTGACGAGTACGCTTTCCAGGCACATTAAAATTGATAGCTTCAAGTACGAGTAGGGTCGAGGATTCAAGATTGTTGTTTAAAATGTTATAGAGTAAGATCATGTCTAAAAGTGTACGTCTATCATCTAATGACAAAAGTTTATTTGCACGTAATAGATTTTCACTAAAGTCTAACTTTTTATTAGCTGCAGTAAAATGACGTTTTGTGGGTTGCCGGTTTTTGAAGAAAAATAAATAGGGACGTAGCTAAATGAGTGAATCATAAATGAATAATCAGTTTGGTTTTTTTTTTTGAGATTTAATATTAAGTTGTAATGTATTTTTTTAACCTATTATTATTACTATACTAGAGGATTGATCTTTTTTAGTGGAAGTATAGGGAGGTACATTCAAAATGAAACAAAAACGTCATAATAATGTTATTTAATTATTTTTTGTGAACTGAATCACATCCCTATTGAGATTAGGCTGGCAACATTATTTTACGGAATGACATTTAGAAACGTCATTTTACTGCAGCTAATAAAAAGTTAGACTATATGTGTGGGATTTTTAAAATAATATGCAAAACCCTTTATATAGATATTTATTTTATTCATTAAAGTCAAACCACAATTGAATCAAATTCAAATCAGTAAATCAAATTATATTATCGTTAAACAAATATTTATTTTAACTTTTTAAACTACCCGCAAAATCAATATTATAAAAGTATATGGTAACTACCTCACAGATAACAACAATACTAAAAGAATCTAAATCTAAAATACTTAATAATAATTACTTAGCTTTTAGCTCAGCACCCAACACGTGGTATCCCTCACTTGGGGTATGTATTTTACTTGTACAAAAGGGCAGAGCTTCGCCCTCTCCGGCGGTCGATGGCAAAATACCACCAGCCGATTTTTTTTTTTCGAATGCACTTATCTCGCTGTTGGCCTCTGAGGCCGTTGCAGCTTAACCGAGCTTTTGGCGAGCGCAGAAGGTGCTCAGCCCTAAAATTTTATTATTTTTTTTTGATGAGGCAACTAGCGCAAGGGCACCACTTAGGTACGAACCTCGGCTTGGGCTGTTGCCGGGACGGGGATAGGAGAGAAACGCCCGGGTACGTGCTTGTACCTCGTGTAGGCGGCGACTAAAGGGACTCGTCGACCTCGCCGGCGAGGTCGGTGTATTTGTAGAGTGTTTGCTCTGTCTAATGTGGATGACTCACCCGCATTAGCGGAAGTGATTTCGTCATCCGGGTCTCCGAGAACGTGTCTCGGACGACGGAGGGTTTAACACCACCAGCCGAACCGAGCTCCGAACCTTTATAGCAGCGAGTAAACGTGTTTTTAGTAGGAAACTCAATTCTATCGTATAATACTTTAAAAATCATACTATAATTTAAATTATTGTTATCTCTATTGAATACATACTAATAAATAAGTAGGTAACAATGTACATACCTAATTAGACAAAGAAATATGACAGTTTAACGGAAACTGAACAAGAAATCATTTGATTTACAACGAATAATAATTATATAATTCTAAAACTGATTATGTAGTAAGTATTAGACCAACATGTATTAAGTTGACCTATTTTACAATATATTTTGAAAATAATCTCTCACACGCAACCTTCTTCATAAGTACAAAATATTCTTTGACGGTAATTCGAGTGTTTGATAATTTTTTTTTTTAATAGTTTCAATTTTGTGTTTATAAGTAATGTAGTTTGGAGCCCAGATGGAGTTAGCGAATTCCAGTACACTGCGAACATAAGCAAAATAGACTGACTATCGTATCACAAAGCCAAGGTTCTGGTATGCATTGGTTGTTGTGTAGTCAACATGTTCGGACATAATAAGTTTGCTATCTGTGAAGTGAAGTATGAAGTATGGTTGTGATTCAAACGGTGAATGAATAAGCGACGCTATATGAACCTGCCTATTTGATATATGTATTTCTGTATGTTGCTTTAAAGTCAAAAATATTGTTGAATATGTAATATGTGTTAATTTGAATTTTCAGTTTTGTTCCTAATATTTTACATATTTCAGTTTCTTACATAACACTTCTTCTTCTTTTAGAACTGCTCAAAGAATGCAAGGAATTGGAAGCTGAAACTGAGAAAGGAAACATGAAAGTACAAGACAGATTGAACGAGGTAAGATTGTTTAATCTATCTGACTGTATCTAATGTCGGTATAGTATAGGTATCTTTCTAGAAATCTACCAGTCCTTAGTTGCGCGTCACATCCCACTACTTTTCACACGATTGTGAAGCTATAATATTTTATGTTACGATATCTTAAGTTAATATATTAAAGTATATAATATACTTAACCGTTTTAAACGTTTAAGATATGTTAAATATATTAAATCCTTTTATTCTCTTGAAAGTCTGCCTAGGAGCCGCACGTTCGTGACGCGCTTTAAACTGTAAGGTTTGTGAATATATGAATATTCTGCAACCGCTACTCGTCTCTGGAATAATATGCCACCAAACTGTTACGAGCCTACTTCAGTGGAAGCATTCAGATTGAGAATCTATAGGCACCTTCTCGGTCAAACCGACCAAAAATGAGCAACTTAATAGTTCCTTATCACTTCTTCTATTGTTATGTATGTATGTATTTTTATTTGATATTGGTATAGTTTAGTATATGATATAAAGTATTTAAGTAGTATGTACCTATGTTTTTATTAGTCTTGTGCAAATTTTCATTAGTTCCCTTTCCTGTGCACTACCCAGACATCTTTACCTACAATACACAAAGGTTATCTGCAAGAGAATGCTCTTTAGCATTAAGTTCGCCTTTGTACTAGTTTTATAAGTGCAATAAAGTATTTTCAATGAATCAATCAATTCTGTGAATGAGGTACTAACTATTAGTACTATTCATACTTAGCTTGAAAACATAGATAAAATCTATCAGTTGAGAAAAAATGCAATCCTATCCCGAGGCAATACTGCACGTTAATGATTTAACTATAACTCTTTTGTCGGCTGTGCTCGTTTTCAGTCTCATTTTAGACTCTCTTTCAAGTAGTATAAAGTATGTTTTGTACTGTAGGTGTATGCTGAGTTGAAAGCAATAGGCGCTGATTCCGCGGAGCCGCGAGCGCGGCGGATCCTCGCTGGTCTCGGCTTCAGCAAGGAGATGCAGAACAGACCTACTAAGAACTTCTCCGGTGGATGGCGAATGAGAGTGTCTCTTGCAAGGTACCTTATTTCCATTTCTTTATACATACATACAATACGGTTCGGAAGGGAGAGACTGTGAAGCACGTGATACTTCACTGCACTGCCACAAACTATGCCAGATGAGAACGGGTCTGCAAGGAGCCATCGAATTCTCATCCTCCACCAACACCGCTACTACATCAACATCCACGGCGATCCTGGAAAGCTGCTGCCATCAACCCATAGTCCTACTCCGTTACTTCAAAGAGTTAGGATGGCTGGGGCTAGGTTTAGAAGGGGGGTAACGCTTAGTACACCCCAATGCGGGACGTCAGTGCAGATCCTATTATTCCCCCCCCCCCCCCCCCCCTAGAATTAGAATACGGCTCGAATACACCAAATCCGTCATCAAATCAAACGTATGTAAAATAAAGAGAGCGCGTACATTGATACCGTCCGATGTCGGTGTATGGTTGGTTTGTCCGGCCGAGTTCGGCCGACGACGTCCGGCATACTTCGGACGGTTGTATGTATGTATGTCCGAGGATAACTTTCGAAGCGTTAATCCGAACATTGTGAAATTTGGTACAAAGATAGGTAGTGATGGCACAATTTTGGTGTGACTAAATGAGCTAAAAATGTTGGGGGGTTGTTGAGATATTGGGGTTCAAAAGGGGTAAAAAAAAAATTAAATGCGATTATTAGGTCAAGTGGGACGTCAAAAACGTCTTCATTAATGCATTTAGACTCCGTTTTTATTTTTCGTAAATTCTTTATAATTTTTGAGTTATTAGCCATAATAAAACCTAAACTTTGACAAAATTCACAGGGTAGACCAGTGACCCCACAGTGCTGTAATTTAGTATGCGTGTAGCTTAAGTGACACAAATATAGACAAAAGACTGAAATCCAGAATAACTGCAATTTGTACCCAAAAAAAAAGTAACCACGATAGTTGTTACTTTGAACTCCCGTTACCTGTAATTTGAATGGAACTGTGGGTCAAGTAATATGGTTTTTTATTTCGTGGCACCATTTTGATATTTAAAGATTACAAATAATATTGTTTTGTTTTAATCGGAGACTCGTGAGATTTGCCGACTTTTGCCTATATTTGTGTCACTTACACAAATATAGGCAAAAGTCTGAAATCCAGAATAACTGCAATTTGTATCCCAAAAAGAGTTTCCACATCACATGAGTTCCCGTTACCTGTAATTTGAATGAAACTGTAGGTCAAGTTGTTGGTTATTTATTTCGTGGCACTATTTTGATAGTCAAAGATTACAAATAATATTTTTTTGTTTAATCGGAGACTCGCGAGATCTATATTCGGGGCGAACCACTAGTTTATTTAATTAAAAAGTAAATAAATTAATTTAAAAAAAAAATAAAAGATCTATATTTGTTAGTAAAACCTTAATTAGACACGTCAAATGGGTTCGTAAAAAGTGATATAGTATTTGAGCCGATACTGTAATTGTAATTTACGTTAGACATACAGTGTTTTTTAACTGGGACAGTATGGGGAAATCCGAAACCACGGTAGATACAGAGAAACTGTCTCAGTTATTAGTCTTTTATAGGGATGCAATTTTGGTATAGTTAATTTTTTGGTCAAGCGTGAGTTCTCCATGAAAATTAATAAAGGGCTCATTTTTTTTATAATGCGAATCTACTCAGTTTCATGTTAGTATTATTTCATTGTATCGGAGTAAACAAATCTGAACAGCAGAAGTTTGTCTAATTTAAAAAAAAAACTTAGTTTCCCAGTTTATAAAACACTGTATACATGTATACAGAATGTTTGGACTGACTTCTCGAAAAAAAAAACTAGTAGTGATATTATCAAATTTTAAAGAAAAACGACGAACGTTTAGGTGATTAATTCGATTTAATACTTACTGCCTATTCTTGCAATCGACATCCACAAATAAAGACAGATTTGATATCTCTTTCGGAAATGGCTGCGAGTTTTGGGTTAGAAAGGGACAACAAGAGATATCTCGAGACGTCGCCAGTCTGTGGTTAGATGGCAAGCATTATGCAATAGCACAACATAAGTTTAATAAAGTGTTTGTTTTAACATGCTAAAATAAATTTCACATTACAAATGTATTTATTATGCTCATCAAAATAACCTCTTTCATTTTTGTGCGTATATTATCAAACACCCTACATTTACTACATAAGCACAAACTACTAAGTAATTAATTGTTGGTTAAAAAAATAAAGATTATTTGTTATCTTTCGCGTGTTATTTTGAAACACACAATCGTTACTTGAGGCGTATAGAATGAAAGGCAACTATATCCACTTCCGCTGATTTTTCAGCCTATTCAAAACTGCCTATTTCACCGTATTTTTGCCATAAATAAAAGAGAAAATCTCGTAATAACTTTCTGTAGGAATATAAAAGTTTGACCAAAGCACTCCCTACTGGTGGTTTAAATAGTTATAGAATAAAATAAAATCCATTCTCAAGTGAAATTAGACACAATACGGACTTAGCTGCGTTTAAGTCTATACGCAGCGCTTAATATTTAACGAGTTTAACAAGTAATTAATAATTACGTCTATGTATTCGTTCTTCTTCTATTTGACTTCTAAATTTGATTAGCCCAATAGATAGCAACTTCCACACCCCTCTCTGTTGTCTGGTACAAGTCATTCCGTGTGCAGGTGGTTGGGCATAGAGGACATGAGAGCAGGTGGGCCATTGTTTGTATGGTGGCCCCGCAGTGGCCCTGGCTCCGGAATGGAATGAATATGTATTCGTGAACATTGTCCTTATAATCAAACTCCTTTTCAGAGCGCTGTACATAGAACCAACGTTGCTGCTGCTTGACGAGCCTACAAACCATTTGGATCTGAACGCCGTCATTTGGTTAGACAAGTAAGTGACAGTTCTATTTACAGGATAATCAACTTTATGTTAAGCATTATACGTGTTATTTTTAACCGTCCTAATCCTTTTTAGTTACCTTCAAGGATGGAAGAAGACGCTGTTAGTAGTTTCCCACGACCAGTCGTTCTTAGACAACGTTTGTAACGAAATCATACATTTGGACCAGCAGAAACTGTTCTATTACAAGGGCAATTACTCAATGTTCAAGAAAATGTTCGCGCAAAAGAGGAAAGAGCAGATAAAGGAATATGAGAAGCAAGAGAAGAGGTTAAAGGATTTGAAGGCGCACGGACAGTCCAAGAAACAGGCTGTAAGTATGTTTTACTATATTACTAGCTGCTGCCAATAAAAACATTACCTTCCTTCTGCGCAGTCAGGTAAAAAGTTGCCTATGTCTCAATCCAGGTCATAATCTATCAGTATACTAAATTTAATCGAAATTGGTCCAGCCAATTGGTTTAGTCGTGAAAACTTAACAAACATTAATATGGTACATGGTACATATGCTACATGATAGACATACCTCCCATTCGCACAAAGCGGTACTCTTCCACCTTTATTATGCGCACCGCCAAGGAGTGGAACGCCTTGCCTGAGTCTGTGCTTCCTGATAACTACAACCTAGGGGTCTTCAAGTCGCGAGTGAATAGGTTTCTTCGAGGCAAGCGTGTACCATCGTAGTCTGCATCATCGCTTACCATCAGGCGAGATGGTGGTTAAACGCCTATAATTTATAAAAAAAAATTTAGTATGGAATTTAGGGTTCCGGTTTGAAATGTTAAATACAGATTTGATTATATGAAAAGCACGCCATCCTACTAATATTATAAACGCGAAAGTTTGTATGTATGGATGTGTGGATGTTTGTTCCTCCTTCACGCCGGAACGGCTGAACCGATTGCGATGAAATTTGGTATGTACGTAGATTATAACCTGGATTAACACATAGGCTATTTTTTATTGGCAAACCACGCGCGCGAACCCGGTGGCAACAGCTAGTAAACAATAAAACAAATTATAAATAGCACAATTTAAATGAATGTTATACAATTGGCGGTCTTTTAGCTAAGTAGGTAGCTATCTCTACCACACTACTTGAAAACTTATCTATTGAAAATCCTAATTTTTGAATCATTTTACATCGTCGCCTGAACAACCATTTCAGTGCAGCGTAATGGGCACTTTGTTGATAGTAATAATCTTAGAAACAATGTATTCGCGCAATAAATGCCATTGTAGTAATACTCGTTATTATGATGGAATTAACCGTTGCAGTAATATCATAATAATTGTGAAACAGGAAAAGAAACAGAAGGAAGCATTAACCCGCAAACAAGAGAAGAACAAGAGCAAGTCCCAGCAGGAGGACACAGAGGGCGCCGCGCCCACTACTCTCCTGCAGCGACCCAAGGAGTACATAGTCAAGTTCTCGTTCCCCGACCCCCCGCCGCTGCAGCCGCCAATACTTGGACTACACAGTATGTATTCTAACATTAACCGACAACGGCGACCACGTTTCCGAGTTTCGCAGTAAGCTCTAGAGGTCACCCATACGCCTTCGCCAGAATACTCATATCCTTTTCTTCTCAATCGTAGCGCTCTTGACAGAGCGGTCGTGGTCAATATGTATCATTATTTTTGGGGGCAGATGTAACACGCCTCACGATATCTCGCCATTTGTCACTGTTGACAGACATTCTCGTGCATTCATGCAGTTGGCCGCCCAATGCAGCTTTTATTTGATTAGTCCACCGCATGGGCGACCTTCCGCGCGGACTACTGCCCTCCACTCGTCCTTGTACGACAATACGCTCAAAAGAGTCCCGTGTCCCGCCTCGAGACGTGGCCGAAGAACTTCAGAATGCGAGTTTGTACTAAAGCCGACAGACGCTGTTTTATGCCGAGCTCCTGGAGTATAGAGACATTAGTACGAAACTCGGTCCATGATATTCCAAGAAGCCTTCTCCAGCACCACATTTCCAGAGCGTCTATCTTTTTCTTTTCAACTTCTCGCAGCGTCCACGTCTCCGCAGCGTACAGAAATATGGGGAAATAAGGGTTCGACTCATATCCTAAACATTCGTTTTAGCCCTTCCTCACACTGAAAAAAATATTTTTTTACTACAAACATTAAACTGAAAAACATTAAAAGCAAAGCGGTCTTCAGTAAGATTAACTAGTCATAAATAATAACAACTAATGTTTGAAAAACAGTAAAATACAAAACAATAACTGTAACTGTTAGAACATTACTTTTTACTGAAATCACAATAATAGAAATCAATCGCAACTATTACTTTATTAACAGTTAGTTTTAATGGTTAGAATCGTGTCTCAAAATGAACAAGACAGTAAAATGAACTATTTAACACAGTAAGATTTATTGATATAATTATCAAAAAATAAATTTAATGTAGTAGTGACAACTACTGCTTGAAACAGTATAATCAAATGATTGAAACAGTTAATTTTAATGGTGGCCTAATAGATCTTACTGACCACTATATTTCAAAAATTCATTATGTTAAAGCAGGAAACTCTAATGGTTCGAATGTTATTATCAAGTGAACGAAACAATTAGTTTAATTTACTACAAACATTAAACTGAAAAACATTAAAAGCAAAGCGGTCTTCAGTAAGACTAACTAGTCATAAATAGTAACATTTTAATGTTTGAAAAACAGTAAAATACAAAACAATAACTGTAACTGTTAGAACATTACTTTTTACTGAAATCACAATAATAGAAATCAATCGCAACCATTACTTTATTAACAGTTAGTTTTAATGGTTAGAATCGTGTCTCAAAATGAACAAGACAGTAAAATGAACTATTTAACACAGTAAGATTTATTGATATAATTATCAAAAAATAAATTTAATGTAGTAGTGACAACTACTGCTTGAAACAGTATAATCAAATGATTGAAACAGTTAATTTTAATGGTGGCCTAATAGATCTTACTGACCACTATATTTCAAAAATTCATTATGTTAAAGCAGGAAACTCTAATGGTTCGAATGTTATTATCAAGTGAACGAAACAATTAGTTTAATTTACTACAAACATTAAACTGAAAAACATTAAAAAGCAAAGCAGGTTTCAGTAAAACTAACTAGTCATAAATAGTAACAAGTAATGGTTAAAAAATAGTAAAACACAAAACAGTAGGTAAGTTATACCATAAATGCTATTGGTTCGAACATCATTATCAAATAAAAACAAAAAGAAACGAAACAATTAGTTTAAATGATAGCACAGATTTATTAATTGCTTATAATAAACGAAAACCAGATATGTCACCATTTCTCTGTTAACAGTTAGATTAAATGTTAAAAAAGTAGTGCCAAATGACTGAAACAGTTAATTTTCCAATTAAGTAGTACAATACTAATAGAAAAAATAATCGGCAATTTCATATATAATAGGGGTTTAAATTTTCTATTGGAGTTGATACTGTGATCATGGCAAAGTCGATGGAAGAGCTCAGCACGATGCTCGAAGGCCTCAATCGAGTCTTCCAACGGGTAGGGCTTATAATGAACATAGACAAGACAAAAATTATGTCGAATGTCCACGTCGGGCCTACCCCAGTTATGGTTGAGAACTCGGCTCTTGAATATGTCGACGCGTATGTATATCTAGGACAAACAGTCCAATTAGGTAGGTCCAACTTCGAGAAAGAGGTCAATCGTCGAATCTAACTCGGATGGTACCTGTGTGTTACCAGTGATGACATATGGAACCGAGAGGTGGTCCTTCACTTTTGGCTTTATGAATAAAAGTCGCTCAACGAGCTATGGAGAGGGCTATGCTCGCGGTTTCTCTACGGGATCGAATCAGAAATGAGGAGATACGTAGAACTCAAGTCACCGACATAGCCCGACGGATTAGTACGTTGAAGTGGCAATGGGCAGGCCATATAGCGCGCAGAACAGATGGCCGATGGGGCCGGAAGGTTACCGTGGCTTCCACTCGAGAGTGGAGGCACGTCCCGATGACGTGGGTAGTAAAGGTCGCGGGTAGCCGATGGATGCGGGTCGCAGAACAGGACCGTTCATCGTAGACATCTTTGGTGAACGTTGACGTTTCTTCCGACTGGCATGATGATGATGATTATTATGGCTACATATGCCTACCACAACCACAGAATACCTAAAACCGAAAATAAAATTCTAACTATTTAGCTTACCTAGTTACTGTTTACTTAGGTTATACTTACTGCTTAAATTTGTAAATTCGTCCAAACGATTAAACTTAGCGTTTATAATAACAAAATTGGTTAAAGTTACTGCTTGAACATTAAAAATCAACAGTCGCAAACGGGGTTTTATGTTTGGGAACAGACTTGAAAGAATTCACAAAAATTGAACGAAAAAGGGAATTCCCTGATCATAGACAACTGACAAACTAGGGATGTGCTATACAAAATGATTAAAAAAATGTCGACATCGATAATTAATGATGAAATATTTACCGATGAGAATAAGATGTTAAAATCCCCGCATTTTCCCCACATAATGCCAATCCCCAATAAATCCCCAATCAACTTGAGATTCCCCGCAGTTTGGGGAATTCCCCACAGATTGGCAGTTGAAGTCGATAGAAGGGTCAAGGTGTCCAAAATGAATACCTTAAGGGAAAACGTAAAATATAAAATAGGTAATTTAAGTGCTTATGTACTGATATATTGTTAGTTTTAAGTAAAATATATTTACTTTAATAAAGTTTATATTAATATATCAAGTCGTTTTGCGGTAGGAAAAAATGTATTATTTCGATCTTCTATGGGCTCTACGTTGCTAAGGGACCCTCGATGCTTGAGTCCGACTCGCACTTGGCTGGTTTTTACATGTTAAAAAAATATATACGTACTCGTAGTTGTCTGCATTCCTAGGGTGGATGGTTGATGTGATTGTTTTCCGTGATTTATCGATACTACCTACATGCAAGTGTTGCGCTTGACCACATCTCTAATAAATTGCGCACATCGCATCGGACGAATGGCGGTTCGTCATTCACCCGCCGCGTACGCTTCAGTACGTTTCAGTCGTGTAGTGAATTCCAGTCTGAGTGGATGGTTGGACATAATGTGTGTTTAACGTGAGTTTAAAAACGTAGTGCTTACCAAGAACGTGCGTAACAAGAAATGAGTGACACAGTGGAATCACTACTTTTAAAGTGGGGATTCGAAAAATATATAGATGTGTTTAAAGGTAAGTAAGACTTCTATTAATTTCATCAAAAACATCCAAGTACTTCTAGGTAATCAGTAGAAAACCCTTGAAAACATACCTACCTTCTTATATATAGATAGCCTGTCATTTCAACTCGGCCAAGTCAGTTTATCAAAAAAACTAGCATTTTGCCAGCACCTTCGCCCGATGTTCGCCCGCGTGGTGGGAGACCGTGTCCATAAAAAGTAGTGACATAAAAAATTGCCTATGTCCTTCTCGTAACAGAGTTACTTTCCGTTTATAATATTAGTATGGATGGATGGATTACCAACTTTCATTTTTCTTTTCCATGAACTCAGTGTGACTGATGAGAATCCCTGCCTCGAGTCAGTTCTTGGTCGCTGGCTACAAAATAGGGTGAAGAGCAGCCCGCAGGTATCTGCCTAAGTATAGCTAGGAAGCTGTGTGTGTTTACTTCGTTTAACGTACCCAGTAAAGCAACCCGGGTCGATCGCGACCCATTGGCAAGATGATCGAGTCAAATAGATCCGATCGCGGGACCCGGGTCTTCGGTGAGAAAGTCATGTCGAGCTGCGCAAGCGAGCCGATCAAGATCAATCGTGATGGACTTCCAATCACCTGTCAGCACAAAAAGTGTAAAAAACTGGAGAGTGCTCTCAGGGCAAAAAATTCGCGCGCAAAAAAATAAAAAAAATTCCGCGCTGCGTTTGGACTAAGATTTTTTTCTATCAGCACCGTATAAAATATTATTTTACTAAAATCTAGATAAAATTAGGCTTTCTGATGGTATAACTTTTATGCCATTTTATTAATAAGTTGTAATAAAAATCACAGGTTGAAAACATAAAATATTATGATTTTGTTCGCAAATTTCGGATTAAAATGCTTATGATTTAGAAAATATAACAGTTATATGTGTAAATGTTGTTTGTTTTGATAGCTTAATATATTATTTATAAGGTTCAATCAAAAAAATATGCAAAGCGTTCCCAACTTATAATTACGGAACTCTAAACCATTACGTGCCGACGTCAAGCCGCAAAAAATGCGTGCCTCGTCCCTTTTTTATCCAGGTACCTGAGTTGTAATAGGCGACGATTGATGAGGATCATGTTTTTACAATGGTATAAACATTCTAGTTTCTCATAACAATGACCTCGACACTGTTTTGTTTATAAATACGAGAGTATACAAAGCATTGCTAGACGTGTTCAGACGTTTTCTGAAAGTAAGTCATTAACTCATTCATTATATTGATAAATTTTAACAGATATATAGTTAAGTTACATAATATTCTAGTCCAAAACATTATTTACGAGATTGTATAAGTAAAATAAAGAAAATGAGTAATAAATAGAAAATAAATAACTTTTAACTGCATCCGGTCCCGATTCGCGGTAAAAACGCATGACCTATGTTACCTAATTGTTATAGGTATATATGGTTTATCGTAGAGATTTTTTTATTTTTTATTTATCATTTTTATGGTTTTATTAAGCCTAATAAAATACAAATTAAGATAAGGATTAAGTAATAAATTCAACTAATTAAAATCAAAACAATGTAGCCGCGGCGAACAAACCGTCAAAAAAATAAACGAACAATAATTGTTTTAATCCAAAAACCATTATTTTTTTTTGTTGTCGCAAATACTTATTCCACAAACTAGACACGAAAACCAATAAAACAATAGCAAATGCCACCATATTAATACGTAAGATGAAAACAAAAATAAAAATGAATTTCACTAAAATAAACAAACCGTTAAAAATGGCGGGAAACGTAAAAAACTCTTTAATCTTCGTTTCCTGGAAAATTTTCTTGGAAAAAGTCGAATGAATAAAATCGATCCAGTAGTTTCGATACAACAATCGAAAAACCTAGATAAAAAATAACCTAGATGTATCTTTTTGGGAGATGGTGCCTTCTATCTAATTAGGACTAACAAGACCATACCAGATCATGCTAATTTACCTATAACTACACCATTACCTACTTGACACTGTATTATTTTTATGTGCCATATAGGTTATATTAGGGCCTAACTTTGAAATAGTTCAAGCTGCGAGTGAACCAAGCAGCTCCCTCTGTGCACCCTGACTGCCTCAAGCCTTTACTCCAGCTCTGGTCAACCAAGTTGACTTTCTAACCATTCTGAGTTAAATTTATTTTTCATGTTCATTGCTGTTTTCAGAAAATGAAGTGGACATATGCGCTTTAGAATTATTGGATGATGAGCAAGTGAGGGTACTCATTCCTACAATTGGTCCACAGGCTAAATTTAAAAAAGCCTTGTCTGACTGGAAGGTAAACGTAATGAAGTCACGACTGTCGATTTCGAAAAATCATATCTAGTGGTTTACAAATCTTTATAATCTTTCTTTGCAGGTAGCACATAAGGTGTTGGAGGATCTCATATCAAAAAAAGATGAAGAATTAGAAAACTTCATTTCAAATTATGACTCTTTGAATGAATTGAGTACAAGGAGTCCCAGCACCTCGTCAAGATCAGAGTCCTCCATCTCTCTCTGTTTACAACAAACCCAGTCTGTAAGTAATAAATTATCAAGGTTTTTTTTGTTTGCGCTGGTTAAAGGGTGTCTGAACTATCTTACCCATTTTTTTCAGGATCTCGCCTTGCTCTTGCGTAACACCCCAGATGGTCAATTGCTACTTAAGCATAATCTAGAAAAGCCACTGGGAGAACAATATCGGAAAATATTAGTACGCGCCATTTCTAAAGAGATTGTGAGAAATGACCCAAAGACGCATGTCACTGCGGATATTTACTCAGCTTGGATACAAGAGATAAGTAAGTACCATCTACATAAAGTTTGTCTCGCCACTTGTAACTGATGTAGGTACCTAAGTAATATTTTAGCGAGACTGCATCGAGTGTGTTTAGTAATGCCCTTTTCCTCAGTCTGATGTTTGGCCACCAGGCGGGACTCAATTTAAACAGTTAATTTTAACTATTTAAATATATGAAATACAGGTGAATTATTTCCAGTTTGAGACTCGGGACCTCTCGGTTTTAATCTTAACGGTTCGTATTTTCACATACAGTATATAAAATCCTAGAAATTACTCACATAAAATACTCAAATCTATTTAATGTAATCTTCTATACTTATATATAAAAACAGCGGCCAAGTGCGATTCGAACTCATCCATGAAGGGTTCCGAAGCAGCAAGTAACATAATATAAAAGTTCTTGTAGTTCGTTGAAACTTTTTTATATTTGAGTTGATTGAATGAAAGGTAAATGGCGGTTTACGATTTATGACGTATTAAAAAAAACTACTTACTAGATCTCGTTCAAACCAATTTTCGGTGGAAGTTTTCATGGTACATCGTATATTTTTCTTAGTTTTATTATTCTCTTATTTTAGAAGTAACAGGGGGGGGGGGGGGGGGGGCACATTTTACCACTTTGGAAGTGTTTCTCGCGCAAACTATTCGGTTTAGAAAAAAATGATATTAGAAACCTCAATACCATTTTTAAAGACCTATCCATAGATACCCCACACGTATGGGTTTGATGAAAAAACATTTTCAATAAAAAAAAAATCAGGGAATCCTGCCACAGATTACATATTAGTTACCACCTTTACAATCATGTTTTTGATGATTTTTTGTTTTAGAACGGTTGTTTCCGTCAGAAAATCTTGAATGTTATTATACCAAACCGATAACAGGGGTACACCGAGCTCACGGCCGACTCTTCGACGCAGTCGTTAATTTAAAAGCTAAGTACCGAAGACACAAAGTGTACCAACCGCGAGCACGACGCTCTCTAGACAAGACCTTGACTCCAGAACCGTCGACATCTACATGTAACCAGAGCGTTGAAGAAACTACCACGCAAGAGGAAAAGGAGTGCATGGAGTGGTTACGTTGCTCTTCTGACGATTACGCTTTGTGTGCCGAAAAGTGGGAAAAAACCAATAAGCTACGCAAGCAACGAGTGCACTCCAACGAAAAGGCGTCGTATCTCCAAGAGTTCCCTTGTCTGAAGCGCTCCTTTGGATACGAATTGGTAATTTTGAGGTTTTTTAGTGTTACTCAAGTCGTAAACTATTACGATTTTTCAACTACGACTTTTGTTTCCAGCTCATTGCAGATTTCGATGCCTGGTATCCCGAACATAAATACTCATTGGAAAATAAACTTCCACTACTAAAGAGCAAACTACTGTCGGCATCTGAATCCACATCAAGACGATCGCCATTTGTAGAGGAACTGAAGCAACTTGCGCAAGGTACATATTGGCAAAGAATTTTGATTATTAGGGTTCCAACCAAATTGATACAAAAAAATCCAACAGCTTAAAAATCTTTCTATGTATGTATGTAGACCAAATACGTGGGCTGATTTTGATAATCCATACATCAAATTCTTACGATTTGTCTTAATCTTGCGAGTGTCACTAATGACATGACGGTAATTAAAATTCAATATGGCGACGACCAGACGGCATATTGTAAAAAATGAAAAAAATAAAGTTGAACTACATTATGTGGGGTAGCGTTGAATAGGTATTTTAAAATCATTATTAGGTTACTTATATCATTTTTCGTTTCGATTGACCTTTTAGGATATATTACGGCTTAAAGTCCTAAAGGAGTTGGTTTAACTTCCACAGAGACTTGATCTAAAGGAATGATTTTATAATCCCTACAATATCAACTCTTTCGATGTAATTACAAGATTTTAAAATTTACCATCTTATAAGGCTAACTAATAAGTATGAAAGAAAGTAATAATAAAATCATAAAACCCGACGACAACACAATCTTTCAAAAAAACTAAAAAGAAAAATACAAGCGTAGTAGCCTGGAACACACATAATAAATTCTACTGCGGAATATAGCGAGTTCATTGGTCAGGACCCATTAAAAATCGTAATCGGCTCAAAAATTCCCAGTACCGAACACACATATGTACATACATACATAGGCTGATAAACACATTAGATTAGATTAGATTAGATAATTTCTTTATTGCACACCATTAAATACAAACATATAAAAGAAAATACAATTTCAAATCATAGGTACAATGGGCGGCCTTATCGCTAAAAGCGATCTCTTCCAGGCAACCTTTGGATGGACAGAATCTATATGAACAAATAAGGACGGCGGCATAAGATTTTTTAGAATCAGTTTTTTTTTAAAAAAACAAGCATATATTACAATTTATAAAAAATATAGTTAATATAAAATAAAATGCTTAATTATATTACCATTACCATTACCCACCTTTACGTCGCGCAGTCGGGTAAAAAGGAACCCTTATGGTGCGATTTTATGTGACTGTCTGTCCGTCTGTCACAGCTGGATATATCTGTAATCACTTTAACTATCAACTTGAAATTTGGAGCAGTAATAAATAATGCCGACCCGCTTCTACCGCATTTGAAATAAATATTAAATATCTTTTAGTTTCTTCGTAAACGGGATCCAAATTGAGGGTCAAACAAAATATTAGTGTTTTATTTGGGCATATGTCTCTCCTAACGCGCGTTACCAATTTCGATCGTCCTAAAAATATCATTTCACCATTTATCTAGATCCTAGGCCACTAATATTTCGTTCTTATTGCTTGACAGATAAAGATCCCGAAACAAGTAACCTCGCAGCTGTACTACTTATTCCGCACATGATTGGACCGGTTCACATGAAAAGGAAGAGACACTCCGCAGCGGAAGTGCGTCAAAGCTTCATTTTACATATTGCAGAGGAAAGGCAGCTGCTGGAGGAAAGAAACAAGAGACAAGATCAGTATAAAGCTTTAGGAATAACCATCCAACCATATATAGTAGTGGCAGGTCCTCTGAAAAAAATAACTGCACGTTACGTTGTTGTCGATGACGTTATCTATGAATTGCCGAATATCAGCAAGACTGTAGATACATGTTTTAAGATCGTATGGGCTCTGAACTTGGAATATCCTGGTGAATGTTTACCTGTGTGGCAATTTCTCGAAAGAGCTATTTACAATTTTCCTGTTAATGCTGGTTCAAACAACAGACTTACACCATCAGTTTCAAGTTTATTAAGTGACTGTGGTATATTGACTAAGTAAAAAAATGGTTACCTGTTTTATTTGTAACACCATTGTAATAGACTTACGAGCACTCAAAACCCATTTCCAACTTTTTCATCAGCATCACATTTTTGAACAATACCGCTGCGTAGAAAGCGATTGTTCCCGGTCGTATCACCTTTTTAATTCCTTTCGTAGACATTATATTCGGGAGCATTTAAGCCAAGGTTGTCATTCAGATGAAGAAAACATAGCATCTCTTGTGTCTGATCACGAAATTCAATTAGAGGCTGATAATTTGTCTAAAGAACTCAATAGTCAGTCTGACCATACTAGACCAGAGAATGAACATTCGCCTTCTGGAGAACTTCTTAGTCGGCCTCATCACACTAGGCCTGTTATTGTAAGCCCACAAATAGATAATAATTTACCCCACGTTTCTTTACAAATGGCTCTAGCTTCGCTAATAGCATCCTTGTATGGTTCTGTAAATTTGCCAAGGAATATTGTTCAAACGATTGTCGAAATGCTTCTAAGCATTTTTTCATTTTCGTTAATTCCATTGTTAGGCGACTTGTTGCGGAATTTCACTCATAATGGTGAAGTATCCGTTTCAGAAATTCACCGTATAATAGCTACTGAAATAACTTCGTGTTTCAATACGTTTTCCACAGAGTATCGTAGATTTCAATACTTTCAGGGCCACCGGACGTATATTCCGCCTAAAACAGTAGTAGTTGGTGAACGATACGATTCGAATACTAGAAGAGGTGTACATGCACTTTCATCTGTTACTTGCACTATGCAGCTTATTCCATTAAGAGAAGTACTACATGGTTTTTTCTCTATAGAAACAATTTTGGTTGATACATTGCAGTACATGGCAGATCTTTACAAAGATGTTAAAGTTATTCGAAACTTTATTCAGGGGCATTATTGGCAATCAAAAAGAGGAGCTCACGTAGGTAAACATGTAATACCTTTGTTTTTATATTTTGACGACTATGAGACTTCAAATGCTTTAGGAAGTCACTCTGGGATTCATAAATTAGGTGCCGTATATGTATCAGTCCCATGTCTACCTCCGTGGCGTTGCAGTGTTCTATCGCATATTTTCTTAACATTGCTGTTCCATTCTTCTGACAGATTACTATTCGGCAATAATGTTATATTTCAGCCTGTAATAGATGAGCTTAATTATCTGAGTTCCACTGGCATACCATTTTCCGTTCCAAATTTTGAAGGAGTTGTATATTTTGAATTGGCTTTAATTGTCGGAGACAATTTAGGCATCCATTCCATTACTGGTTTTGTGGAAAGCTTTTCGGCCAATTACCCATGCAGAATTTGCCGTGTCGGTAAAGAAGAAATGAAAGTTCAATCATATGCAAATGAAGCTCTCCTTAGATGTGACACGGATTATGAAACTGACGTTTTAGAATGTGATCCTGCAAATTCTGGTGTTAAGGAAAGATGTGTTTGGTTGAAGGTGAGTGGATTCAGATTGTTCAAACAAGTTGGAGTCGATATAATGCATGATATTCTCGAAGGAGTTGGCAAATATGTCATGGGACTGATTCTCAACAAGTACATTTACCGTTTTGGATATTTTTCCTTGGAACTGCTTAACATTAGGCTAAAAACATTCGACTATGGCCAAGATTCGCGCAATAGACCTGTTGAATTATGTATGATCCATATCAAAAAATTTAATATTCGCCTGAGTGCGTCCGAAATGTTAACTTTCATTCGTTATTTTTCGCTTCTAATTGGAGACAAAATTCCTGGTGGCGACATGTACTGGGCACTTTACTTAAAGTTAAGGAACGTTTTAGAGCTTGTTATGTCAACTTCTGTTTGGGAAGGTCTTCATATGGTCATGCAAGACTCTGTTAGTCAACTGAATGACATGTATTTGCTCCTCTCTAATGAAGTACTCAAGCCAAAGTTTCACCATCTCACGCATTACCATAATGCCATGATTAATTTTGGTCCACTTTCTTTCTTTTCATCTATGCGATATGAAGCGAAACACAGGCTAGCGAAAACATCTGCAAGAGCTTCATGTAACAGAAGGAACCTGACATTAAGTTTAGCTGTCAAACACCAACTTAAACTAAACGAAGTTTTTTTAAGAGGTACTCTTGATCCTATTCTTACTTGGGGACCTAAGAAACTGAATTTAGTGTATTCTGATGTGACTCTTATTCAATCTTGTCTTTGTTTGGACAGTAGCAAAACCTTGATCTGTGTCAGTTGGATTGCCATGTCTTCTATTCGGTACCGGAATGGTTCCATACTTGTTTACAGCGCTGAACCAATTGGTGATCTCAATGACGTGACTTTTTTAAAGGTGGAGAGGATATATGTTTACGATAACTCGCAAGTTATTTTGACAGGGTCTCTGTTACAAACAATTCTTTTTGATTTTCATTACTACGCATATGAAGTAGAACAAACAAAAAAGAAAACTGTTGTTCGGTTAAATGACCTTCATTTCAAGACGCCCCATGCATTAAATACAATATTGTCCCCGTGTAGAAAGGTTTTGGTCACTTTGCGTTGTCCTATTTAAGGTTTACTAATTAAACATAATATAATAAATATAAGTACATATAACATCTAAAAATAAATATGTAACATATAGTACGGTTACTTATGTTATAAACACAATAAAAAGGTGATAATGGTTGGTAATGGGTATGATGGAGGCCAATAATATGATAAGTATATTTTTAATACGTAAGGGTAGCTACACACATAAGCGGGCCGCTATTAGTAGAATCTATTATGTGTGTTCCAGACTACTAGGCTTGTATTTTTCTTTTTAGTTTTTATTGAAAGGTTTTGACGCAGTCGGGTTTTTTTATTTTATTATTACTTTCTTTCATATTTTTTAGTTAGCGTTATAAGATGGTAAATTTTGATATTGTGGGGATTATAAAATCATTCCATTAGATCAAGTCGCTGTGGAAGTTCAACCACTTCCTTTAGGACTTTAAGCCGTAATAGATCCTAAATAATCAATCAATCAATCACTACCATAAGGTATCAGGATTTCATTTTGTTTTTTAATCTGATAACACAGATTACATTATTTTTCTATAAATGTTCCCATGTACGATCCGTTACTAAATTTACCATACATCCAGACTCAATAAGTAAATCCAGTTTTACACCTCCTATTTTAAATTATATTGTTCTGTTCTCACACTTATTCTCAAATTGATTTGTTAAAAATAAATCGAATTATCGCTTGAACTATCGGATTGATTTTTAGTAAGTTTATTTTAGTATTTTTACTTTAGTTTATTTCGCATCAAGTTAAAATTAAGTTTAGTCCCTTCTTTCTGTCTAAAGCCAAGAACTGTCAAACTTAAATAACTAATAATTAGAGGTACTGACAGAATTGTAAGTAGTTTGCCAATGTAAGTGGTTAGTCCTTAAGTATTTTGTGGCGAATATTAAGAAACGCTTTACAAATATAATTGTAAAATTAAACATAAAACAAATTTAAACTACAAAATATTTAAATAAAATTTTATTTTTTATGTATAATTTATGTGTCAGTGAAAACTTCACTGATGTATGTACAATAATAATTATTTAAGAATTGTTATAATGATTATATGTTTCCCAAATAGTATAAAATAAATGTAAAAAGAACTTACTATGTAAAATAAAAAAATCTAATGTACAATTTTTGTATTTATTTTAGGCTTGCTACGGATTACCATATTTTCACACCTATACAGTATCTGATACTCTGGAAACTTACTGTGGCAAGATGCACAGTTAGATGCAGGTACAATTCATTTTGCGGGCTTATTTCTCCGAAGACAACTGAACCTTCTACAAAAGTTCTATATTCTTCAGTATTGTATATTGTTGTAAGTCCAATACAGTAGCAGGTACTGCGTTGACAAGTGGTCAACAGGTCCTTTTCAATAGCTGTTACTAGTAGCACGTACTGTATGTGCACAGTTAAAGGTATTGTGAAGGACAGTACGTTTTCATGTGCATACAACTGCTCAGTAAAACTCACTGTCCTTTACAATACTCGTTACTGTGCGCATTAAACTATACAGCCATTCACAGTACCTCTTACTGTTCACTTACTGTACCAACTACTGTATTTGCACATTAAACAATACTATCATTCGCTGTACCTCTTACTGTGCTCTTACAGTACCAACCACTGTGTTTGCACATTAAACAATACTATCATTCACAGTACCTCTTACTGTGCTCTTACAGTACCAACTACTGTGTTTGCACATTAAACAATACTATCATTCAAAGTACCTCTTACTGTGCTCTTACAGTACCAACTACTGTGTTTGCACATTAAACAATACTATCATTTACAGTACCTCTTACTGTGCTCTTACAGTACCAACTACTGTGTTTGCACATTAAACAATACTATCATTCACAGTACCTCTTACTGTGCTCTTACAGTACCAACCACTGTGTTTGCACATTAAACAATACTATCATTCACAGTACCTCTTACCGTGCTCTTACGGTACCAACTACTGCGTTTGCACATTAAACAATACTATCATTCACAGTACCTCTTACTGTGCTCTTACGGTACCAACTACTGCGTTTGCACATTAAACAATACTATCATTCACAGTACCTCTTACTGTGCTCTTACAGTACTAACTACTGTGTTTGCACATTAAACAATACTATCATTCAAAGTACCTCTTACTGTGCTCTTACAGTACTAACTACTGTGTTTGCACATTAAACAATACTATCATTCACAGTACCCCTTACTGTGCTCTTACAGTACCAACTACTGTGTTTACACATTAAACAATACTATCATTCACAGTACCTCTTACTGTGCTCTTACAGTACCAACTACTATGTTTGCACATTAAAGTGTTTAAGGTTTTAAACAATAAACTACATATTTTAATGTTTTAAACATTGAACTTTTTTAATGTTTTAAACATTAAACTATTTTAATGTTTTAAACATTGAACTATTGTAATGTTTTTAAACATTAAAATAGTTTATTGTTTAAAACATTAAACTTTTGTTTCTATGTAAACCAAATTTTTATACTGTTTTGAACAGTACAAATTTTTACTGTTATAAACAGTTTAGTTTACTGTCAAAGCGGTAAGATATTTTACTGTTTTCGGACCAGTAGAAATTATTGTTTCGGTTAGTTGGCTCATATAGTATTGCGCAAAGCAGTAAACATCAACGTTTTTTCAATTTTATTTAATGTATTTTTTTTTCAGTGCACCTCCCTATCTCAAAGAACGTTTTCATTTCCTGCATCAATCCAACTCTCGCTCCTTGCGCTCATCCGAACCTCTCCAACTTAAGGCACTTGTACCTACACTCATCCTACTACGATGACTCCTTCACAGTGCAGGCTGTTCGTTTATGGAACGAGCTACCTGTGGCTATCGGACGTGCTAAATCACTCGTTATTTTCAGACGTACGGTCAAGGAACATTATTTGACTACTTGTCGCTACCTATTATCTCTTTCATATTATGTATATATATTTTTGTATTTATATGTATTTATTGTGAACGTAACCATATCGTAGGTATATTATTGTATATACAGTGGTGGTCAGATAATTAGAGACACCTCCTAATTGATCACAAAAATCTTGATTATGGTACTACTATTAGGTAAAATAGGCATTAAATATAATGTAATTGATACTAAATCATACATGACGTTGTATTGAGGGACAAAGTTGTGTTCCTTACTTTGTTCCTTAGTAGTTTAGACACTGCTCACTATGGGAACGTAACACAAACTTCTTTAAAGTGCTTGTATCTGGCCACCTAATTAATGCAATAAAAGCTGTGTTCTGAATTTTAAAAAAGAATAAAGCACTGCATTCTGTTTTTTCTTTGTTTTGCCGCGTATTTTCATGAAACGTCAATATTATTTATAAAATTTCACTTTTTGTATTAAAATTAATAGGTTTTAAAGTTTTAAACCAATAAATATGGAAAAAAAACAAGAGTTGCGAATCGTCCACTAGAAAGATTATTTTTAACTTTCTTAACAAAGGTTGGGGTTATACAGAAAAATCGCAAACCACTTAAACTGTTCTAAGGACATGGTTATGAATGCTATAAAACATTACAAGAAGTTCAATATGACCGAAAATGTATCTAGAAAATCGAGACCTAGGAAAACTACTCCGCGGGAAGCTGGCATTGTTGGCAAAAAAAGAACCGTTCATTAGATCAGATCTGATACGTTCGAAATTATTTGGTGCAGGAGGGTCGACGTGTGTGTCTGCAAGAAGAATTAGACGGAGACTATGTGAGGCAAACTTGAACGGAAGAGTGTCTCGGAAGGTGCCATTTTTGAAAAAGCAAAATGTTAAGGCAAGGTTTGCGTTTGCTAAAAATTATGAACACTGGACTGAACGACATTGGAAAAATGAGCTATTTTCGGATGAAACAAGAGTTAATATGATCAATACTGACGGAAAACAATATGTTAGACGCCCCCCGAACAAAGAAATTGATCAAAAGTACACCAAGAAAGTAGTCAAACATGGAGGCGGAAATATCAAAGTGTGGGGCTGTTTTTCAAGACTTGGTGTTGGACCTGTAAGGAAGATAGAAGGCAATATGTATAAATACCAGTACAATAATATTTTAGAAGAAACCACGCTGCCCTATGCCGAGCAAAATTTACCGGTCTTTTGGACTTTCCAACAGGATAATGATCCGAAACAAACTGCAAAAGTAGTAAAAGACTTCTTAAGGAATCAGTCTGTGACAGTTTTGTATTGGCCCCCGTACAGTCCGGATCCAATCGTAAATTTGTGGTACCAGGTGAAGAAGAAAGTGGCGACAAATCAAACGCCAATCAACTTTACACAGTTTTTACAGAAGCATGGAAGCAAATTCCGCTACAAGCTTGTACAAAATTGATCGCTTCCATGCCCAAGAGATGTCGTGTTATTGCTGCAAAAGGTCATGCGACTAAATATTGATTTATACAGGAATGTTTTATAAAAATGTGTTAGGAACTTTATGTAATAAAGATAATTTCAATAATAGCTCTATTGTTTTTATTTATTCTAAGCAAATGGAGTGTCTTTAGTTATATGGCCAGATCTTTCTTAAGTTAACACTGCTTACAAATATGATAAACCGAATAAAAGATAGGAACAGGCTAGTTTTGTTGTAAATATTGCGTTTTAACATTACGTAATATCATCACAAATATTTCTTTATTGTGTAGCAAATTCCAATGGCAGTCTGATAAAAAATGTACAGAGGAATAGCTTAGTTATTTTAATATGCTTCCAGTGTCTGTAATTATATGACCACCACTGTATATTTTAATGTATGTATGTGGTACACCATTGATACCCTAGGTAAAACTCACATGATCCATTCCATCCATATTCCATAGCGATAAGGCCGCGAATTGTATACATGCATTTGAATACTGTTAATTTTAATTGTTTTATTGGTTATGGTGTGCATAAAGTATTGCCTAATCTATGGCAAAGCCAAAAGGAAAAGTTAGGTTTTAGCAGTCTATGTAAGTGTGTTGGTGTAGTATGAATGAATGAATGAAATTTCTTTATTAAACCTTACAAGCTAGACACAACATATATAAAAAAATAAACAAATAAAAGTATGCATAATGGGCGGCCTTAACGCTTAACAAAGCGATCTCTTCCATATAATCTTTGGATGGAGAAGATCAGTATCAGAGGAGTAGCATGATGATGATAATGACGAATAGTAGCGTTTGTTTCTCGAATATGAACAGTTGTCTGATAAAATACGTTTTTTCAGATGTGGACTTCAATTTCGCTACCCACCCACCTCTGTTCAAGGGTGTAGACTTCGGCATAGACTTGAACTCTCGGATCGCCATCGTCGGACCCAACGGCGTCGGCAAATCTACCTTCCTGAAGCTGCTGGTTGGCGACCTGACTCCCGTACGAGGAGACCTCATTAGGAATCATAGATTAGTATGTATTTTTATTTTAATATTACTTTTGGGGGAAACGGGCTTACGGCCCACCGTGACGGGTGAGCGGTGACCGTCGCCTATTGACACCGGCAACACTCCCGAGTATTGTCGATGCGTTCCCTACCCTGTGGAAACCTCATTACATTTCTATTGAAGCGTGCCATGTCTTACCGTAACGGGAAAACCTCAGATGGTAGCTCATTCCACATCTTGCAAGTATGGGGTAGAAAAGATCGCGTGAAGCGTGTGGTGCGCGATACCCAATTGTCGATGATATGTGGATGAGCTTTATTACGTTGTCGTAAAGTGCGGTGGAAAAATCTCGACGACGGGATGAGATCGAATAGCTCCTCAGAACATTCCCAATTACACAGAGCGATGTCACCGTCGGTCTGTGTATTCTACTTCAGTGGTTCCAGCCTGTCGGTGAGTTTGGGATCGCCGATGATTGTAATGGCTCTTCTCTGAAGGGAGTCAAAATGAAGCAATTGGTATTTTGGAGCTCCGTGCTAAAGATGGGAACAGTATTCTACGTGAGGCCGAACTTGCACTTTGTACAGCAATAGCCGTTGTTGGGCCGTAAAATACTGTTGGCACGTTTAAGGACTCAAGTTTTTTGGAGGCTTTTGCTTTTAAGTGACTCCCATACTTGGACCTCATTAGAAATTTTGACTCCCAGAATCCCTATACTCGCCGAGATGTGGAGAAGAATGCCCTGGAACCGTGGAGCTGCTGTGAAAGGGGTTGAGACTTGCGTCTTGTTTGGGTTGAAGGTGACCAGATTAAGATTAACCCAATGTGACGCGCGCTCCAAAGAGCCTTCAACCTCAGTCACAAGCCTTTGTCTGTTGTCTTCCACTTCAGACCGAGAGAGATTAAGGCGGTCAGCGTATAAAGTATCACCCGTACTGTCTTCCGCATAACAACGAAGGCCGCTTATGTGCAGCATATTATTGATGTGAAGAATAAACATAGCGGGCGATAGCACTGACCCATGAGGTACACCAGAGTTGATAGGCATGGAGTCCGAGCAAGAGCCTGGAGATATTTTGGCGTACGAGCGAGTTAATGCGAACGGGGATAAGGATTAAATAGAAATAAGGGGATAATCGTGTTTGGAGTACTGTTCTCACCTCTGGGACGGATCAGCGAAGTACCAACTTGAAGCTCTGGAATCAATTGAGAGAAGAGCCAAGAAGCTCATAGGCAACAATGAGCTAGTTGATGCAAGGCTCCTCAGCCTGGAGCATCGACGAAAGATTGCTAGCCTATCGGTTTTTATCGAGTACATTTCGGGGAGTGTGCGGCGGAACTTTTCAACCTGATCCCACCGTCTCCATTCTATCAACGGACAACCAGACGTTCTGCGGTGCGCCACCGCTATATGGTAGAAGTACCTCCCATTCGCACAAAGCGGTTCACTTCGACCTTTATTATGCGCACTGCCAAAGAGTGGTACGCCTTGCCTGAGTCTGTGTTTCTTGATAGCTATAACCTGGGTATCTTTAAGTCGCGAGTGAATAGGTTTCTTCGAGGCAAGCGTGTACCATCGTAGTCTGCATCATCGCTTACCATCAGGCGAGATCGTGCTCAAACGGAAACTGAGATAGTTTAGATTATTATGAATGCAATGAGCTTCATTCTATTTTTAAATTTACTTACGGCCCGTAAATCTTAGTTACGGAGCCGTTATTTACAATGATCAACTTTCAGAGCATGAGTGATGAAAAATTATTATTGATATAATAATGTTAACACATTATTAACTGATTTAATATGATTTGTGTGTTTTAGAGTGTCCGTGTTAGTTTAAAACCGGACATTACAGTTACGGGCCACATATATCTTAATAAACATCTGTAAACGAGCTTACGCATTTATAAAATTTGTAAGATATTTTTATGTGATTTCTTGTCATAAATTGCTTATGTGATTAAAATAAAATTTCTTTTAACAGAGAATAGGGCGTTTCGACCAGCATTCCGGTGAACATTTGACGGCGGAAGAATCGCCCGCTGAGTACTTGCAGCGTCTCTTCGGGCTGCAGTACGAGAAGTCAAGGTAACATTTCTTGCAACCAGTCGACACATTTGTGTGGTTCATCCATGGGCTTATTTTTAATTTTTTTTTTGTTCGGAATACCACAGTACTTAAATCTAATTAAGTTCTATTTATGATTGTTTATACCTTGTTTACACATTTTAATTGAAAACAATTTATTTTACGACTTTTCTAAGTTCATATGGTTTATAATAAGGAGAAAACTTCTATAAATTACTATTTGTATGCCCGCGACTTCGTCCGCATTTTGCTGGATCTTGACAACAGCGCCACATACCGGGTCCAATTGTAATTCTAAACCATCCAGAGAGCCATTCAAACACTCACAAAATTTTATCAATATCAGTCAAGCCGTTTTTGAGTTTTAGGGAGACTAATGAACAGCAATTGATTTTTATATTTAAAGATGATTTTTATGTATAAATAGATTTTTTTTATTTGTTTTCAACCTACGTCATCCCACTGCTGGGCAAAGGTCTCCCCCACTGTCTTCCAGGACTTTCGCTCGCGTGCCAAATCCCATAGATTTATTATTTGATAAAAAAAATATTTGCAATAATAATTAGATATTGGATGTTTTGTTTAGGAAAGCGCTGGGCACGTTTGGTTTGGCGAGTCACGCGCACACCATTAAAATGAAGGATCTGAGTGGAGGGCAGAAAGCTAGAGTCGCTCTTGCCGAGCTCACTCTAATGGCACCCGATGTTGTTATATTGGTAAGATTCCTTCATCGACAGACTGCCCTGTTTAGTGACGAAGTTTAGCCACGCAGAGCGACAGTGATAGCAATAGAACGATTCTAAATTTGATTAGATTTTGACCGCGTTCCGTAATACCAAAAATGATCACTGAAAACTTGTTGTATTTTTCTTATTGTATTGTTATTCTGTAACTAGACGATATAATCTATGTTCCCATGACTAGAATACGTAACATGTTGTTGTTTTTAATACGAAACAATTAGGTTGAAAACAGGTATTTTATGACGTAAAAACATGCAGAATGCGATACGCTTCTATTTCATTTTAGGTAAGTATTTTGATCTAATATCTGGTTGGGAACCTAGATAAATACTATTCAAATTAAAATAATACCTTATTAAGGTAGAAATATGCTCCAATTAGAAATGATCTTGGTAGTACGTGTTGTATGGGCGATTGTCACTCCGGTGTCCCCTTAAGGGTTTTCCCGCTCTCCGCGTTGAATTTTTTTCTCCAAATGATGTTAAATCTGGAGTAAAAATTACAACTTAAGATAACTCTTTTTTGTAATTATCACACAGAAACAATGTAACACTAAAATATAACTAAAAAGGCAATACAATGGGCTTTTGTAAAAAAATACAAAGTAGGAAATACATTTATTTATGACACAATCGAATTCCGTTCTCGGTGATCCTGATGACAAAATCACCTCCGCGGAAGCGGAGGAGATTTCAGAGTCATCTACTCCCGACAGATATAGTTATTATTATATTATCTCGGGATATAGGCCGGCAGCAGCGTGCGCGACGCGCGCTGGCGCAGCGCGGGCTTGCTTGGGCGACTGTCCCTTTTATGTTGAACGGCAGACTAATTGTTTCTGTTGCGGGCTTTAATTTGTTGGTATTTTGGTCGCTCGCTCGCAAATAGTTACCGTTAGTTACTTTGCATACCCCCGCAAGTACTATTTTAGCGACAATATTTAATTTTACCGCCCGCGGCTCCGGCCTTGCAAACCCCTAAAACATCTTGTTTAGCGTAATGCTCATCAAAGCTTACATGTTTTCAAATGTTCATACATAAAAATTTAAAAGCAGCGTTTTAGCTTAATTAACGTTTTATTCATATGTTTGTTCATTCTAGGTTTAAATTCACACTGGAATTGTACTAGTTAAGCTTTTATTATCTAATAAAAAACTTTTAAAAATAAAAAAAAAATTGAAACTCGACAGAGAAAAAACTCTACACATATACACCGACCTCGCCGGCGAGGTCGACAAGTCCCTTCAGTTGCCGCCTACACAAGGTACAAACATGTACCTGGGCGTTTCTCTCCTATCCCCATCCTGGCAATGGCCCAAGCCGAGGCTCGTACCTAAGCGGTGCCCTTGCGCTAGTTGCCTCGTCAAAATTTTACTACATCTTAACGCGCTGGCGAACCCCGAGCGCAACTTCAATTCGGCCGCGTCAAAAACTTCGCCTGAATATCGCTATCCCTGTTTAGTGACGAAGTTTAGCCACGCAGAGCGACAGTGATAGCAATAGAACGATTCTAAATTTGATTAGATTTTGACCGCGTTCCGTAATACCAAAAATGATCACTGAAAACTTGTTGTATTTTTCTTATTGTATTGTTATTCTGTAACTAGACGATATAATCTATGTTCCCATGACTAGAATACGTAACATGTTGTTGTTTTTAATACGAAACAATTAGGTTGAAAACAGGTATTTTATGACGTAAAAACATGCAGAATGCGATACGCTTCTATTTCATTTTAGGTAAGTATTTTGATCTAATATCTGGTTGGGAACCTAGATAAATACTATTCAAATTAAAATAATACCTTATTAAGGTAGAAATATGCTCCAATTAGAAATGATCTTGGTAGTACGTGTTGTATGGGCGATTGTCACTCCGGTGTCCCCTTAAGGGTTTTCCCGCTCTCCGCGTTGAATTTTTTTCTCCAAATGATGTTAAATCTGGAGTAAAAATTACAACTTAAGATAACTCTTTTTTGTAATTATCACACAGAAACAATGTAACACTAAAATATAACTAAAAAGGCAATACAATGGGCTTTTGTAAAAAAATACAAAGTAGGAAATACATTTATTTATGACACAATCGAATTCCGTTCTCGGTGATCCTGATGACAAAATCACCTCCGCGGAAGCGGAGGAGATTTCAGAGTCATCTACTCCCGACAGATATAGTTATTATTATATTATCTCGGGATATAGGCCGGCAGCAGCGTGCGCGACGCGCGCTGGCGCAGCGCGGGCTTGCTTGGGCGACTGTCCCTTTTATGTTGAACGGCAGACTAATTGTTTCTGTTGCGGGCTTTAATTTGTTGGTATTTTGGTCGCTCGCTCGCAAATAGTTACCGTTAGTTACTTTGCATACCCCCGCAAGTACTATTTTAGCGACAATATTTAATTTTACCGCCCGCGGCTCCGGCCTTGCAAACCCCTAAAACATCTTGTTTAGCGTAATGCTCATCAAAGCTTACATGTTTTCAAATGTTCATACATAAAAATTTAAAAGCAGCGTTTTAGCTTAATTAACGTTTTATTCATATGTTTGTTCATTCTAGGTTTAAATTCACACTGGAATTGTACTAGTTAAGCTTTTATTATCTAATAAAAAACTTTTAAAAATAAAAAAAAAATTGAAACTCGACAGAGAAAAAACTCTACACATATACACCGACCTCGCCGGCGAGGTCGACAAGTCCCTTCAGTTGCCGCCTACACAAGGTACAAACATGTACCTGGGCGTTTCTCTCCTATCCCCATCCTGGCAATGGCCCAAGCCGAGGCTCGTACCTAAGCGGTGCCCTTGCGCTAGTTGCCTCGTCAAAATTTTCTGGGCTGAGCGCCATCTGCGCTCGCCAAAAGTTCGGTAAACCTACGTCGGCCTCAGAGGCCAACAGCGAGTTAAATACAATAACACAGGTGGAACCCTTTTTGTCGCGGGGGTTAAAGATAAGTATCATCTGTTAGTTGGTCGCTATAAAGTGTAATGTAACAGGACGAGCCTACGAACAATTTGGACATCGAGAGTATAGACGCGCTCGCGGAAGCCATCAACGCGTACAAGGGCGGCGTCATCATCGTGTCCCACGACGAACGCCTCATCCGCGAGACCGAGTGCACGCTCTACGTCATCGAGGACCAGACCATCAATGAGGTAACCAAAACAACATTCTAATCTATCTAAAGAGCCCGCTGGATCCCACTGCTGGGCAAAGCATTCATCCCGGTCTAGGGCTTCTGTCGAGCAGTTCGCAGTGTGCGCGTCAAGTTCGTCCCGCCATCACCGCCTGGGCCGGGCACGCGGTCTCGCGCCTTGTGGGATCCACGCGGTGGTTATATTAGTCCACATGTCATCGCGCATTCGACAAGTGTCCCGCCGCCGATATTATAAATGCGAAAGTTTGTTACTCTTTCACGTCGTAACGGCGGAACCGATTTCGATGAAATTTAGTATGTACGCAGATTATAACTTGGATTAACACATAAGCGGCGAAGCCGAAGCTAGTAAATGATTTGTTAGCATTTAATTCAGGCAACAATAAAATAGTTACAGTATAGTTATGAACTAATCTTATCTATTCTTTATTCTATGGGCCATAAAGATCTGATAACCAAAAAAAAATTGTTTAGCTGGTGTTTAAAAAATTCACATATAAAAATTGATAAGGTATTTTTTAAACACGCGTTAAACAGTTGATTAACTTTTTTATGGTAACAAGAATATACTTTAGCCTAAAATACATCTTCTTTACATAGTATAAAATGAAGTCGCTTCCGCTGTCTGTTACCTTAGATCATTTAAACTACTCAATGGATTTTAATGCAGTTTTCAGCAATAGATAGAGTGATTCAAGAGGATGGTTTATTTGTATAATAGGTACATAACTCTTTAGACGACTAAACGGCTGCACGGATCGTAATGAAATTTTGTTGAAAAACCACGGGGGGGGGGGGGGGGGTCCTGCGCTTTTCAGTGCGTGCTCTCTACTCGATTTACAGCTGTATGCTGCAAGTTGATAGACGCGCGGCAGCGAATCGTAGGACACGTTCTTATAAGGTGATGGTTACCACATAACATCAGGTCGGCCATTTGCTAGTTTCATCTCATTGTTAAAGTAAAAAAAAAAGTTTTTTGTTGAAAAAAAGACTTTTTCAAAACAAGCTTTTATAAAATTCATAATCGGATCCGCAAACAGATTCAAATGAGCCCAAACACTAGTAGCCTACTATAATCCATACAGAAGTTCCGTTGTCTAGCATCCGTCTTCATCATGAGAAGTTACATATGTATGTACTCCAAATTTCAGCTCAATCGGTTGAGGGTAACGGGTTTAAAATTCAGTTGCAAGATTCCACCCGGACAAACATACATACATTGCAAGTTAATAAAAAGCTTGATAAAAAGGTAGTGCTAGGACTTAATGCTATCAGCATTAACTACCAGTCATCCTGGGCCTTGAAGAAACTTTGGTACGCGACCACGTTTACTTTCAAAGAAATAGTTAACTGATCAATAGATTAAAATGCTCGTTTTCTATGATTGAACATAATGGATCGTTGTTGTTGTTGTTCATCAATTTTAATCGTTATGCTTTGGAAATAGAGTACAAAATACTAATAATGCCTTGTTATTCGCAGGTGGACGGAGACTTCGACGACTACCGTAAAGAGCTGCTGGAGAGTCTCGGAGAAACAATCAACTCGCCTTCGATCATCGCCAACGCTGCCGTCCTCCAGTAGCTACGCAAATATCAACTCTATGTCCGCACAGTTCGATGTGTTATCGCTTAAACCGAAATTAGGGTACATTCTCTCGCTTTACTTGTACTTGTATGACAGCTTCTAAACAAGTTAAATATATAATTTTACATAATACAAAAGCTTTGTACAGAAACGCACATAAACAGTACTTTTCTAATGCAAATACATCATCTTGACAGTTTCGTTCACATAAGTGCCTTACCTAAGGTAGATATGTAAATAAACGCTCAGGACTTTTTAAACATCTAAACACTTTCAATATACCGGGTGTCTCGGAACTAGTATGTTATTCCGAAGAAGGGAGGCGGGGGGGGGGGGGGGGGGGGGGTTTATAAATTATAGGCCAGCGCTTGAACACGATCTCGCCTGATTGTAAGCAATGATGCAGACTACGATGGTACACGCTTGCCTAGAAGAAACCTATTTACTCGCGACTTGAAGACCCCTAGGTTGTAGTTATCAAGAAACACAGACTCTGGCAAGGCGTCCTACTCCTTGGCGGTGCGCTTAATAAAGGTGGAAGCGTACCGCTTTGTGCGTATGGGAGGTACGAGTATGTCTACCATGTAGCGGTGGCGTACCGCGGAGCGTCTGGTTGTCCGATGATAGAATGGGTATGGTGGGATCAGGTTGAAGAGCTCCGCAGTACACTCTCCGAAATGTATCCGATAGAGGCTTGCAACCTTTCGACGATGCTCGAGGCTGTGGAGTCTTGCATCTGCTAATTCTTTAATGAGCTTTCTGAAACTGAGCTTCTTGGCTCTTCTCTCAATTGAATCTAGAGCCTCGAGCTGATACTTCGCTCGGTGTTGGAGGGGCGATTCTACACTGCCGAGATCTAACAATGAAATAGAACCTTTAAACGTAAACCAAGGGAGAACTTGGTAATATGTTGGTACACCAGTAAATGGGACTCGACTCAGCATTATGCCCGCTGTGATGGTAAGCGCTGATATTCTGCCGAAACCGCTCCATTAAATCACTACACTCTGTGAGAGTATTGTGTGTCATGGTAGGTATGTCATGTTGTGTTGATAAGTTCTAGGGAATTAGGGAAAATAGGTACCACGGCTGTTGCAACACAGTCGAAACGTCGGGACAACAAATAAAAAAGCTACATACGCGATAAATACCGTAATATGTACAGTGATCGCGAAAGAAGAAGCGAAGACATAGCTGATTTAAAATCACACTAAAAAGTTGAAGAACTATATTGTCTTGAAAAATAAGTGGCCTTACCACAAAAAAAATTAAACACGCGTTTAACACCTATTTAAAAAAAATCCTTATGATTTTTTGTATAGGGTTTTTTTAAACACTCGCTAAACAGTGTTTAATTTTCTTTGTGGTAACACCCAAAATGTATAAATTATTATTATTTTCTATTAAAGGTTGTTAATTTTCATGGTCGAAATCATTCAGGCTTAACATACTAGTTCCGGGACACCCTGTAGATATGTCTTCCATTAGACAAAACATTTTTTTTACGAAAATGGGATGTATATGATCGATATCTGTCATTAGCATAGACTTCAGTTTACTCCGTAATAATGGTGCATGCAATTGTGCCGATATTGGAACACTTAAAGCAAAGACTCACAAATCATGGTATATGTATATCCCTTTTTAAAAAAAAAATGTTTATAAACACGATATAATAAATACGTTTTTATCATAAATCTTGCATTAAGTACATTTTAAAAATATCTTTTTAGGGTTCCGTACCCAAAGGGCCCCTATTACTAAGACTCCGCTGTCTGTCTGTCTGTCTGTCACCAGGCTGTATCTCATGAACTGTGATAGTTAGACAGTTGAAATTTTCACAGATGATGCATTGCTGTTGCCGCTATAATAACAAATATTAAAAACAGAATAAAATAAATATTTAAGGGGGCTCCCATACAACAAACGTGATTTTATTGCTCGTTTTTGCTCGATATTGATAAAATATTCGCTTAAAATATTCACAGAATATTTAATTATATACATAGTCACTTTAAAAATAAATAATTAAATTAAAATAAAACAAATATTTAAGGGGGGCTCCCATACAACAAACGTGATTTTTTTGCCTTTTTTATAGATATTGGTACGGAACCCTTGGTGCTCGAGTACGACTCGCACTTGGCCGGTTTTTTATTTCTTATTACACTCGAATGTTTGTACTTTATGTGTTATTAAATAAACGAAACGCGTCATAAGTCGATATTAATAATAAAACATTGTATTTAGTGCTGTAAAATATGTATTTTATGCGTTATCGATGCTGCGGGTAGTCTGAAATAAATTATATTTATTGTACATGAATAAATTTTGTTACAAAATTATTTAATCTTTTTATTAAAATAAGGAACCAACGAGATCAGTAGAATTGGCTGGGAAAAGAGAGAGGGATACCTGGATCTCGTGGTTAATGTGCGCCGGTGGTGATGCGTGCGGCGCGAGTATTTTCTCCGGCTCCCAAGCCAGTTGATTTGATGCTTTGGGCGCAGGGCCGCTTTTTGGAAGTTGATGATGTACTTTTGATCACTTTAAAAAACTGTATGACGCTGATTTTGCTGAGTTTCCGGATATAATTTTCGAGGAGCGATGCGTCCGCTCGACTCGAAGGCAAACGTAGGAAGAAGACCGTGTCCTCTACCCCCAGGTATTTAGGAAAAGGTGAGAGGTAGAAAAATGAGGGTACGGAGGGTTAATGAAATACATAAATAAAGAGGTAAGGAGTTTCGTTCTGAAATTGCCAAGTTTCATCATCATCATCATCCACAGCCTGACTTTATCCATTGTTGGGTATAGGCCTCCCCAAGTTTGTACTATCCACCACGATCCTGCGCTAGTCTCATCCACTGACGGCCCACGACCTTTACAATGTCGTCCACCCATCCCGCTGCTGGTCGTCCTACCCTTCTATACCCGCTCCTCGGCCACCATTCAGTCGTTGTCCTGCTCCATCACCACGTCTAGCCAAGTGTCCTTCCCAAGACCACTTGAGCTTCATAACTCGAACTCCAACGTCATGAACCTTCGTTTTTCTAGGGATCTCGACGTTTGGAACTCGATCTAAGAGTTTGATGCCGAGCATGGTACGCTCCATGGCTCTCTGTGCAACTCTTAACCTGTACACAGCCTCCTGCGTGAGCGTCCATGTCTCGGCACCGTATGTCATGGTGGGCAGAAGTTAAGTTTACGAAACAAGAATAATAACCGGATGTCTGAAGCCTACCCCGTTACCACCTGACATTCGGTGAGACATTGTCTGTGCCACAGAGAAGGCAAAACAGGAATGTGATGTCGGACACTGTTTGTATGGCGTTACTCCACCAAGAAAACGGCTACTTAGTCGCAGGGGCTTTTTGCGATCCACAGAAGCCATTACAAATAATTCATGCGATGCCCGTCCTCAACAGACTGCGTACCTACCCAAGTCAGCCGCTGCAGGTGTAATCTTAGAAAATGCGGTATTATAGACAAATCGGCGACGCAATGCCTGCCTTACCACCTGCACGATGGGGCAACTGATGACCTGCTCCGACGGAATATGAACGTGGCTTGAGACATCGACGCGACAGAAGAAGAGGAACCAAAAACTTACTCCTGGCAATTCGCGACGAAATTGATTATTATGAAGTACTAGCTGAGCCCTTCTTCGCCCGCGTGGCTTGTTTGTAAAAACATTACCCTCCTTCTGCGCAGTGGGTTAAAAAGTAGCATATGTCTAAAACTCGATCATAATCTATATACCAAATTTCTTCAAAATCAGTCTAACCGTTTAGTCTTGAAAACGTACAGACAGACCGAGTCCTTTTTTTCCCTAATCTATCTCGTCCCACTGCTGGGCAATGGTGATAGTCAGCAGTGCCCAAGTCCCTCCAAGCATCCCTATCTGTCGCTATTTCCCACCATCCTCTTTGGAAGGTGTCGAAATCGTCCCGCCAATGCTTTCTCGGCCGACCCCGACGTCGCCTTCCGTCTTCAGGCGTCCATGGTGTTGCAATATGGACCCATTTCTCGGAGTGCATTTGGGCAACGTGGCCCGTTCATTCCCACTTAAGCCCAGCCGATCTCTTCCCTACATCTGCAATGCCGGTAAGTGAGCGCAGCATTATGTTACGCACTCGGTCGACACTTTCAAAGCCGAGAATGGTGCGCTACATTGCCCTTTGACAAATCTTGAGCTTTGACTTCTGGGATTCAGCCAGAGACCATGTCTGCGCACCGTCAGTTACCTAGGATGGGCAGGATACACATGTCGATGAGTTGGCGCTTAAGTGTCAGAGGAAGGTTACCCTTCATGTGCTCCTTCATGGACCAGTAGTGAGAGTACTGTACTGTCAGTACTGCGAGAGCAGTAGCTCTCTTATGGAGAGAGAGTTACTGTCGAAATTATAATATTATTATGGATATAATTGAATCTGGCGTTTAAAATTTGAAATACGAGTTTCATAACTCATAAACATGGACTCGCGCTCTGATCTTCTTTAAACATGGACTCGCGCTCTGATCTTCGTGTTACTCGCAGATAACACGATTTTCATGCACAATCAAACTTTAAAAATGCAGACTTAATTCGAATCGCCCCCCCCCCCTCTCCCCATTCAACGAATCACCCCGCACTTTATTACCTCTGTCTACCGCAGCCGTCTACCAAGGTATCCGCGGAGCGAGCGAACGGCGACCAATCTGAAGTTTTTTTCCTCAATTTGCGCGCAGCCTTTCGCCCCATCCATTGCAAACTTCTCAGCTTCATTAGAGGATTTAAAACGCAAATTTCCTTTTCGTTTGTAACTTTTTTCCACTTCTTAAAAGAAAGCTTCTTTTAAAACTTGAAAGAAAATTAGTATCCTTCCCTTTGAGGGGCGGAACGTGTTTTAAGAGTTTCATTTGGCCCTGACTCAATCTGTTAGAATTATAATGTTTCCGGGATGAACGTTATTTTCAGTTTAGTTACGAAAAGTTCCAAAGATAAAATGTAGGTACATAAGAATAGAGCCTTATCTAGCAGGTCCCAACTATCTAGATATCAGGTTAGGGTATATTGTAATATTTGATTTATAACATAAAAAACATCGTCCTATCATTGTCAACAGGAGGCGTCAAAGGAGCCCATTATAAACTTAAGACGATATGTAAAATAATTTGTGCCGCTAAGTAACTTTCGTATTCAGTAACGAAAACTGATACTGATTTCATATTTAAGCAATATTTACTTGAGGATTTAAACTGCATAAATGAAAGTCAGAAATGCAATTGGTGAAACTTTTCTCCATACAATTATTGGCAAAATCGGCTCTTCTAAAATACTAATATCGTTTATTCTCCGACTCTAGAAAAAATTTAAAGTATTTTTTTACATAGTTATGTAGGTAATCATGGTACCTAAACTAATGGAAAAGCATTTTTTTATCATTTATTGGTACTCATGCAATTCGAGATTTTATCATTTGTTGGTACTCATGCAATTCGAGATTTTATCTTTTGTCGCTTACTTCGTTTACTCCTGCGACAATGCGGCGCGGTACATACATACATGTTTGTCTCGTTCTTTACCTAAGCAAGTAAATAGCGCTGTCACTTTTTTGCATTTTTATATGCTCCGCCCAATCGTCACCGAAATTAAATTTGTATATCGTCTTAATAGCAAACTTGCAAAACCGCAACCAGATTTCCTCCACACGCTAAATGCATTACTTTGAATTATCCACTAACAAGCCAACAATGAGAGGCTTGCCGTCACCCTAAGAGCCTATTACTGTCTCGAGAGCATCCCCGCCCCTCCTTATGTTATTCTACTCCTGCAACCTTGTCGCGTTCACTATCCTATAAATCGGATAGAATTACGCACGAGATGTGCTTCGACTGCATTGTGACAAAGTCCTAAAACTCCCGAGTGGAATAATTCTACATTGCGTACACAATGGGAGCGATTATACTCTTCCCCCGCGACATGATTTTATTTGTGCAGTTATTGCGTCGCCGAAGAGATATTTAAATTTCATTAGGTTTGTTTTACACTTAATTTGTGAGGGGAGTGTTGTATTGTATCGTTAGGGTGGAGCTCTGTTATTGCCTGAGCTTTCCAACTTGTTTCAAATGCCCTCTGAATTTAACGATCTGAATTAAGTAGGTAGATACACGAATCTGATAAGTCACCCCATTATAGTTTTATCGACCATTATCTCTATCTACGATCGTTTTTAAAATGGAGATTATGACGTATTAACAACTGGTGAGGTTTCGGGTGTCATTCGTGGTGTATTATGTTGAGACTTAGGTAAGGGATATAATCAAAGGATGTTTTACGATATATCAGTTGAAGATGATTCATATAGCGCAAGTTACAGCACTAACTGGGTAAAGAACGCAGCCATTGTAGTGCTTAGGACAGGGGTGCCCAGCTCCTATACCTACTTATTACTCGTGCGCGATAACTTGGGACCTGCTAGGAATGCGACTCTCCGACCGCTTCCCCTGCACTTCCCCGATGGCGCCCGTATTGTACCGTTCGCATCACTATTTTTTACTAGGGTTTTTAGTCTCGTATTGGCCTACGTCACGTAACGACGCGCTCTGGAATTCTTTTAGTTTTCGTTTGTGTTATTGTTTTGTTGTTGTAGTTTTTGTTGTTATAGTTTGTGTCATTGTTTTGTTGTTGTAGTTACTGTTGTTATAGTAAATGTTGTAAATTTATCGGATACCTCTTCGTCAAGTGATTATAGTGAGACTGAGGACGAAGAGCAACCTCTAGAAGGCATAAATCCACTAAGTAGTGACGAAAATGAGATAATGTAAATAATAGATAAAATAAATGTATAAACTTAAACATTGTATTTTTATTTTATTCAAATAGTGTAAAAAAGATTAGATAAAAAGCAGCGTCCTCCCTGAGTAACATAATAAATTAGGTTAAAAAAAACAAAGACGAAGCCGCGGGCGGCTGCTTGTTATGTTCGCTTTTTTGCGGGCGGTACAAACACGCCAATATGACGTTACCGCGCTCAGGTCCCAACTTATCGCGCACGGGTAATACTCGTTATCCATGGAAATGAATTAAAATAAAGAAGATTTCGTGAAATTATTAATTTTATCATTGCTGTGTCCGTGTATATGTGAAATTACACAGGCAATTAATATTTTATTTTGAATTGCCTGTGCCATCAAAATTAAAATTAAGTAAAATTCACACTTGCTACGCGATTTAACAGATTGGAACGAATACGACCGATGATTTACGATGAAAAACGAACATTCTGCTATTTAACGGGTTCGAACGAAAGAAACCACCCGATGGTTTATGATGAAAACCGAATGATATGCAAATGCAAAACATTCGCAAGAAACCGACCGTAGTTTACGAAAAGCTGTTTTACCGGAATGATTTTTAACAGGTTACGCGAAGGAAAGTAGTAGGTGTGACGTAAGATTATTATTTTCATATGATTTTTCACATGCTACTCGAGAAATCTGCTATCCCTAATGCCTTGATCACACGTAGGCGAATAAACGGGCCAGACAGTGAAATGTTTCTCGGCCGAGACAGTGATGTAGCGAGTAGCTGTTCACACGTGTTTTGAAATTAGCACGGTCAGTTCAGTTCTATTGAGTTCCACGGACACGGATGTAGTTTATATAACTGTATAAATTTAATAGTTGTTTTGACGTTCCATTTGTTGTTGGCAGACATGATGTATTTTATTTTATTTGAAGTTGTTTTAAACAAAAATTGTCTCAAGAAAAGGCGCGCGCGGCGACGTGACGACAATTTATTATGTGGCCGAGTGGCGAGACAGTGCACGTTCAGACCTGCCGAGTGAGCGACCGAGACAGTGCGGTGAAGCGGGAGGGTGGACACGGCCTAGTACGTAGAACGGGAGCCGAGGCCGAGCTACTGTCTCGCCGCTTCTTTCGGCCGAGCGCTCGGCCGAGTACTCGGCGTTATGTTTATACGTACCGAGTACTCGGCCGAGAGCACTGTCTCGCCCGTTTGCTCGGTACGTGTGATCAAGGCATAACTCGTACTATCCTCTCAGCTAAGTTAAGCTTAATCGGTTGTACACACGGCTACACATCAAGCTATACAAGTCCAGTATAAGCTGGCCTCTTATTCTACAAAAAGCTTACACAATGCGAGGTCAGCTTATACTGGAAATGTATAGCTTGATGTGTAGTGTACCTACTATATTAACAGATACACGCAAGGGTTATGTCGCTAAAAGGTATTTAACTTTGTTCCTATAATACTAGTTATTCACCATTATAAATGGTGTGAATGGTAGAGCCCAAAGTGGGGGTATTTCGCAGGCGCGGACTCCATTAGTGGCGTTCGGCGTACTGTCACAATCATTTTTCTTCCCCGTCGCCGCAAATTCTCAGCCGCGCTCCGCTGAGCAACGACCACAACTGGTAAGTTTTGATACTTCAGTACTAAAACATTTTCATATATGTATGAGCTACATAATTGCTTGAAATAAATGTATTTTATTTTATTTATTTTTTATTAAACGTGACACTTTAATACTGTATTATCGTATTCTATGCCGTCGGTCTTGATCAAAAGTCTTAGAGAATGCAGTATCCTTTTTATTATACGACCTGGAGATGGAACAAGCACATGGCCCATCTGTTGTTAAGTTCTAACCATCGCCTATAACAAAGCATTGCTTCGTAAGTCACGCACCTTAGGAACCTTAATCCTCTAACCAGTCCATTTAAATAATATAATATTTTTGAAGTAAAACTTCTTTACGCACGCTTGACTTGGGGAGTAAGCTGGTGAATAAATAAATAAATAAATATTGCTGGACATTTCACACAGCGCTATCTAGCCCCAAACTAAGCAGAGCTTGTACTATGGGAACCAGATGATTGATAGAATACTTATATACTTTTTATTTGTAAATACATACTTATAATACATAGAAAAACATCCAGATACGGAATAAATATCTGTAGACCATGCAAACATTTGTTCCGCGGCGGGAATCAAACCCGCTACCGCCTGCGTCTCAGCCGGCTATTCGCCCACTGCGCCACGGAGGTCGTCATGAATGCGTTACGAAAAGTGCGAACGGAAGTTGAGAGGGAGATATAAGTTAGTTAAGATTGAAAGAGAGAGAGTTCCGTTTCGTTTCGTAGGGGCCAGAGAGAGAGAGGTGCGAGCACACATTTTCTTTCGCTCATAGCCAGTTGATTTGTCGCATATCTCCTATCCCCAAATTAACCTAAATTATACAAACTACAAATATATATAAACATATATACTCGTTTATACATATATATAGATGGAGCTAAAGAAGTTTTACTTCAGTCGTGTGCTCTAAAGCACACTCGTTTTATTCTACAGGCTTCATTGACTAATAAAGAAAATTGGTAGACTTTTTAACATATAGGTGTCACGTACCGATGAGTGCTATATACATATAATAGGTGCACAATTTCCTACTAAACATACCGTCTCCAAAAACACCATTATAGCAGAATAATAACTTCGTCGCACGCTGCTACGAAAAAAACATTGTATTAACAATACAAATAAAAATAATTATTATAAATACGGGATTTATCACGTACACACGGCTACACATTAAGCTATACATATCCAGTATAAGCTGACCTCGCATTGTGTAGGCTTTTCGTAGAATGAGAGGTCAGCTTATACTGGAAACATATAACTTGATATGTAGCCGTGTGTACCTACCGTCTTATCGGTGTTTCGAACGACAATGTTTCGGTTCAATTCGTGAACCTTCATCAGGGTGAGTGCGATCCGCTCCGAATAACGTCTCGCCTCGCACATAATAATGATAATTTAACATAATAATTTACAATAGTGATCGAAATCAATCACGAAAGTTTTCTAAACAAATAAAAATAAAGAAAAATTCATTCTCCATTATGGTGTCAAAAATCCCTTTTATAATGTTTGTCACAGTAACATGAATAGTAAAGTATCAAAACCATTTGGCTAGTGGTCAGGGTGGAGGCTGATATCGACTTTTATTACCCCAGAGGGGTTGGTCATTAGCGGAATAAAGCGACTGCCACCTGATAAAGTGCGTTTTGTTGCTCAGTTATATTATTGTACTGAAATCTATTTCACAAGATAAACCTCTTGAAGCTTATGAAGCCAGACTTAAAACAACAATCGGCAACTGACCTTACTTTGCTACAGAAATTCACTTGCGGTTATACCGAGAGCCGACTAACCCTACTCAAATTATATGGGCTGGTAGTTTCAGCTTTGTTTCAACAGGAAAATGCGCGGATGTAGGTTTAAGACCACGTCTAGCAATTATGTCGTTGAGGCAACTTATTTAAATTTCACACGCGAATTTCAAATAATCTATATCTTATTATTTTATGCCATTTTGTACTAGCTGACCGATCCGCAGCTTCTCACGCGTGGTTTTTCAATAAAAACATTACCCTCCTTTGCGCAGTTAGGTAAAAAAGTAGCCTTTGTTACTCAGGGTGAATGTAGCTTTCCAATGGTGAAAGAATTTTTGAAATCGGACGAGTAGTATATGAGTTTATTCATTACAAACATACACACAAAAATACAAATCTTTCCTCTTTATAATATTAGTATAGATTATAACATTATTTTGTTTATGTAAGTACGTATTTCCCTTCAGCTAGTCTACGCAGAGTTGCTCTAGAACTGTCATGCTGTGTACACATGCTTTGTGATACAAGGTCTAAAAGTTGATAATTGATAGATCGAAGCGAGATCTCTAAAACAACTTGATCAAATCGGCGTTGTATGTATGTCAAAGGTTAGCTGGAAGAAAATGCTAATTAGCATTAAGTTCTACCAATTTTTACCAATACCAAATTTCACGATGATCAAATCAACGCTTCGACTGTTACTCAGACAAACAAACATACATACATAGATTAGATTAGAAAATTATTTATTGCACTAATACAATAATACATAGGCGAACTTAATGCATTTTCTTCCAGCTAAGAAAATGCTAATTAGCATTAAGCGTTGATTTGATCATCGTGAAATTTGGTATTGGTAAAAATTGGTATTTAGCATTAAGTTCGCCTATGTATTATTGTATTAGTGCAATAAATAATTTTCTAATCTAATCTATGTATGTATGTTTGTTTGTCCGAGTAACTGTCGAAGCGTTGATTTGATCATCGTGAAATATGGTAGGTACATAGTTAGATAGTAAGGATGGCACAATTTTGGTGTGACTAAATGAGCTAAAAATGTTGGGGCGTTGTTGAGATATTGGGGTTCAAAAGGGGTTATGTTATGTTATGTTATGTTGGTGGACTCCCTTTTCCGCATTTGAACTCTTAAGTGGTCCATTATGCGTGAGAGAGTTGGCTATATAGATTTCAATAGAGTTCTATATAGAGTTCAAAAGGGGTAAAATAAATGAAAAAGAAAATGAGACTATTAGGTCAAATTGGACGTCCAATAAAAGGTATTTGTGAGTACATTGAGACTCCGTTTTTATGTTTAGTAAATTTCTTATAGTTTTTATGTTATTTTATTAGCTATAACAAAAACTGAACTTTGACAAAATTAACAGGGTACACCAGTAACCCCACAGTGCTGTAATTTGGTATGCGTGTAGCATACATGACACAAATATAGACAAAAGTCTGAAATCCAGAATAACTGCAATTTGTACCCCAAAAAAGAGTAACCACATACATGAACTCCCGTTACCTGTAATTTGAATGAAGCTATAGGTCCAGTAAATTGGATATTTATTTCGTGTCACTATTTTGATAGTCAAAAATTACAAATAATAGTTTTTTGTTTAATCATAGTTTTGCGAGATCTCAGTTAGGGGCGAACCACTAGTTATATTTTGTATATGTTTGATTGTATTCTGTTGTGTGAAACATTAAAAAAAATTGAAATAATGTTCAGTTGGAGTCTTAAAAAGTTAGAGTTGCAGGATCCGTGTATCCAGCACACGTCGAACTGATCTCCAGCCTACGACTTGTGCTATCTCGAGGAAGTGATTTGTCAGCGACGCCCCCTCTCGATTGAATAATTCAAATAATGGAGGTATTTATATGTAAATAGCGGGCCACATCTCCATACGAAAGGGCCGATGGTACATAAATTTGGCAAGACGACGAGAAAACTGCGACGCACCACCGATCTGATTTATTCGGTAAGTTTTGGAAAAAGTGGCTAGCGTCAGGAAATGTTTGCCTAATCGCGTTTATTGCTCGACCCGGAATTTTTTGCTTCGGAGCACACAGGGGTGCTTCTATCCTTATAATTCCTTCCTACTGAATATAAAATCAGCTATTCGACCACAAACATTTTACCTACCTATAGGAATGTCCTTCAATGGTATGATTCTGATAAAGCCTAAAAAAACTGACAGCAGTTGGTTTTAGATCTTCGTTTTAAAATTGCACTCTTTATTATTTGCTATACTTACCCCAATAAGCTTTATTACTGGCTTTTTCTCAAACATGCTTGGAAATTTGAGCATTATTTTGACAACCTTCTTCGAGATGAATCAAAATTGCTGTAGGTACTAGCCAAATACATGCGAGCAGCGGCCGGCAAAAGTTGTACCTATGAAAATCCATGTCTGTCGTGGTTTAGCGGCCAAATAAATTACATAGTAAACTCATATCTGTTGTGTGATTGAAATAAGTTTTTTTGTTGAAAAATTACTATTTCAAAACAAGCTAATACACGGTCTTTTAAATCACTGTTTTCCCAGAACAAACGTTTTTCAGACCATGGTCTACTAACAATTTATAGCATCAACAAGAGAATTAAAAAAAATCTAGTCCTCAAATAAGTTTAACTTTGTTCAAAAACTAGCCGTGACATAAAGTTCATTAGCACGCTAGCCGTAGCGTACCTATTACGTATTTTTGTGGCGTTACGGCGGCATGTTGTAGGACGTAACGTTAAAATAGACGTTTTAAGTTCGCAACTTTTTATGTTTTTCAAAGACCGATTTCATTTTTTTTTAAATTTGAGTTTATAAACCCTTTGTAGACCATGGTCTGAACAACGTTTGTTCTGGGAAAACAGCGATTTAAAGGACACCGTGTATAAAATTCATAATCGGAACCGCAAGCAGATTCAAATGAGCCGAAACACTAGTGGCCTGCTATAATCCATTCAGAAGTTCCGTTGTCTAGCATCCGTCTCCATCATGAGACCACCTCCATGGTACCATTTTATTGCATTGTCACTGAAGTTACATATATTCTAAATTTCAGCTCAATCGGTTGAGGGGTTTAAAATTCAGTTCCAAGATTACACCCGGACATACATACATTGCAATGCAAGCATAAAAAGCTCTTTTACTCCGAAACATGGCAACCAAGGAGGTAACTTATCAATGGTTTTATTTAAATTTCGAACTGGCTTACAAATAGAAAGCTGTTTATTAAAAAAAAACAAATGAACACTTTAACGCGGGAAAAAATATTGTTGTTCGTAGTTCGTCATCGATTTTGTAAAGTATTTTCCGCGCACTAATTGAGAAAAGTACTATACAAGCCTTGACCACAACTAGGCATTGATGGACTTACGCATGTGTGCCTCGGTTTCGCCTCGGCCCACATTTACACGTTCGTCCATCAATGGCTCTTTTGCTGGTCGCTGCAGTAATGTACTTATATTATACTTAGTATTATTTGAAATATCGTACTGTATTGATGAGAGTGGTGAATAGTTTAGCAGTCGCGAGAACGGGTATCATACGCCGCTATAACTCACTGGGGCTCATCAATCATGCCGCGCGCCGCAAAGTGATTATAATTCCACCGGCACTATTGTTCCCTTCTAACTGAATTATTCGCACCGAAATAGGTACTGGGTGGAATACATGTATTGGTTATATGCGCTTATTTCGATTCTAAAGAGTTAGCTAAAATATAACTATAGAAGCATTAGATATGTTATACCTACTAGTGGTTCGCCCCGAACTGAGATCTCCCATAAAAGCAAAAATAAATATTATTTGTACACTTAATCTTTGACTATCAAAATAGTGTCACGAAATACATAACCAACTTACTTGGCCTACAGTTTCAATCAAATTACAGGTAACGAAGGTTCATGTCAATTGGTTTTATACTCTTTTTTGGGGTAGAAGTTGCAGTTATTCTGGATTTCAGACTTTTCCCTATATTTGTGTCACTAAAGCCACCAAATTATAAAGTATTATAAAGTATACCAAATTACAGCACTGTGGGGTCACTGGTGTACGCTGCGAATTTTGTCAAAGTTTAGTTTTTATTATGGCTAATAACTTAAAAACAACAAGGTTTAAACTAAAAATAAAAACGGGGTCGAAATGTACTTACAAATACCTTTTATAAGACGTGCCATTTTACCGGATAGTCCCATTTTGTTTTTTTTACCCCTCTTGAACCGCAATATCTCAACAACCCCCCCTCATTTTTAACTCATTGATGGCGGGTTCCTATATCAGTCGGTAACCAGCTATGACTCGTTTTCCCTTGAAAACTTGTCAAAAGTTTGACACTAGTTTGACTCTTTTTCAAGGAGATACGAGTCGTAGTCGGTTATCGACGGATATAGGAACCCGCCATTAGTCACACCAAAATTGTGCCATCACTATCTACCTATACAGGGTGTTTGGTAATATACTGACGATATTCAAGGGACGTTTTCTCAAAACATAAAAAAAGACTTCTCGGAAAAAAAACAACTAGTTATATATACAAATTTTAAAGAAAATCGACTAAGTTTAGGTGATTAATTCGATATAAAACTTACTGCCTGAGCTTGCAGTCGACCTTCAAAGGCATAAAGGCCTTAATCCACAAAAGCGTAGATTTGCTACTTATAATCCTTTCTTTAAGCGCTCTCTGCTTAGAACTTCGATGCGAATGCACTGTAGAAAATAAGACATGCCGCTTGACCGTTTCCACTAAAGCTGAGCGGAGAGATGTCGGAATATCGATATGCTATTAGTTATTTTCCCATGGTATTCTCATCTCTACAAATCTACGCTTAGGTGGACATTGGCCTGGAAACGCCTAGAAATTGTGGACCCGGGATTGGTTATCTGAAAACTGCGCACTTTAGCCACGGTAAACTTATTGAAATTATTCCAATTAGGTAGGTCCTACTTTATCCAATTCTTTGAGAGATAGGTATTTAGTGCGCTGTCAAAATTGATGAGTCTTTTTTCAATTCTGGTTTCTGCCGAAGAAGAAGAGAAGAATAAGAATAAAGTTTAATTCACCAAAAAGAACATGCAAATTACATACCTACTAAATTTAAAACTAAAAACAAACAAAGGCAATAACAGCTGTGATTTAATGAGTAGGTATCATTGGGTCATAGTCCTGTTTACAAAACAAAGTACCTATTGGGGGCGGCGAGCTCAAAGAATCGAAGCGGCACCTTTGACTAACGGCTTATTCTTTCGAGTTCTTTTTGATATGCCGCGCGAAGAGATGTACGGCTTAGAATACCCCGCTACACCGGTTACCGGTATTAGCGTAAATATTTGAATCGCTTGTATTTGAATCTTTTTTTTTTTAATCCAGTGTAGCGAGATCTCTAAATCAACTTAGGCAAATCGCCGTTGTTTGTTTGTATGTTCGTTTGTCCGAGTATAACTATCGAAGCGTTGATCCGATCATCGTGACTATCAAAATATTGTCACAAAATAAATAACCAACTAACTTGACCTACAGTTTCACTAAAATTACAGATAACGGGAGTTCATGTTATGTGGTTATACTTTTTTGGGGTACAAATTGCAGTTTTTCTGGGTTTCAAACTTTTGGCTTTTGTGTCACTTAAGCTACACGTATACCAAATTACAGCACTGTAGGGTCAATGGTGTACCCTGTGAATTTTGTCAAAGTTCAATTTTTATTATGGCTAATAACTCAAAAACTATAAAAACTTTACCAAAAATAAAAACGGAGTATAAATGTACCAATGAATATTTCATTTGACGTCCCACTTGACCTAATAGTTTCATTTAGAACCCCAATATCTCGACAAACCCCAACGTTTTTAGCTCATTTAGTCCCACCAAAATTGCGCCATCACTACCTACCTATGTATAAAATTACACGATAATTGGATAAACGCTTCGAAAGTTATCGTCGGACAAACATACATACATACATACAACGCCGATTTGCCCAAGTTGATTTAAAGATCTCGCTTCGCTCGATCAATAATTACACTACATTGTTTCCACAGTTCTGAGTCGAAAGGGTTAAGTCTCATGTGCCTGTAATTTCACCGATACCCTTCAAACCGGAACACAAAAGTGCGAGTTTACTATTTGGCAGCAGAAATAGGTATGGTGGTAGTACTTACCCAGACAAACTCTTTCACAGAGAGCTCTACTACTACTAACAGATTGTATGACAGATTGACCTACGCGTATTTTGTAAAACTAGTTCGGTTTTGATTTACGATGTTTTCAACAAGCTTTTATTAGGTCGACCTGTGTATCCTAACTAGCTAATCCAATTTCGGATCGTCGAACACCGAAAGTCAGAACTGGTATTGATACCTTTCCGGTAATGTTTTCCCAGCCCTAGTGTAAGAAGGCGGACACTTTGGCACGTGTCGGCGTTCGCGCAATTAATTATTATTTTGAATCAGTTGTTGATTTCATTTCTAATTGTGCGGACGGATTTAGAAAAATTGCGATGCTTAACTACAGGTACTCCAATCAGGAGTACCTGAACATGACAATGTGTTACACGGAAAGTGGTCCTGTCAAGAGCGCAGGACTTTTATCAGATATGGTACGGAATGGCTCCCTGTGCCGCGGAACAGTCCGCGTGCCCTGCCGGGAGAGCAGTGAATTCCAGCCCCGTGTTGAGGCGGGCAGGCCACCTCGCTATTCAGCGCGCTTCGAGGAGATGTTGGAATTTTTTGAAGAGGATCCGCTGTCGAGCACTTGTGACGCGGCCCGCGTGTACGGTGATAGCGCTACATATGGGTGAAGTATTAGGGAGGAAGGCCAGCACCCGTATAGTTTTACACCAGTGCAGGTGCTCTGGACTCCTGACTACGAGACCAGAATGCGGTTTTGTTTGTGTCTGCTGCAGCACGGACCTTGGAAGATCGACAAGGATTACGATCGGCGAGTGCGCGAATACCTGGGCAGTGCTTATGGTAATCGATAGATTGGGCGCGGAGGGCCGGTTGCACAGCCCGCACGCTCACCGGACTTAACCCCCTTAGACTTTTATTTGTGGGGTAGGGTAAAGGACTATGGCCATACAATAGACTAACGATGGCCATACAATAGAAAGTGACTTAGAACGCGAATTGTGAACGCTATTAATGTGGTGCGAAGTGACAGAGTCACGTGTTGGCACGAGTTTGTGTGCATTGCTTTGGCCGTGCTATTCTTCCTAGACTCTAGAGCAAGAAGTTACGTGCAACAATTTTAGTGAATAAAATAGTGTAGCTATACCTATCTGTGATAATAACTGTAGGTAACTAGTGTAAGTGTCTGTGTAACTGTACATTCTGTAAATAGGTACTAACTAAATGTCGTAAATAACTGATAGCTGTGTTGTACATATTTTGTAGGTACATAGGTAGCTAATGAACTTTTAAACACGCCAAATTATCGTTGATAAAGTGAAGGCACCTCCTACTTACCTCTCGATTTGAGGTAAGAGCTACCTACTACTTTTTCACGTTAATTTATCAGTCGACAGCCTAATAAAATTGTGTTGGAAAGCTCGAGTTTACCTAAATTGATTAGGTACTTCATTTTGAATTGAATAAATCTTTTAAAATACAACTTCAGCTGTTTTTTATTTTTAAATTTTTCTCTGTAGTTTAGCTAGTCAGTGCAAAGATCACGTCTACCCTATCTAATTTAGTCTTGGTCACTCTGCCTGAGTGAGCGGTAGGCATTTGTGAAACGCCACCTGGGCTCTAATACCTATCTATCTCAACCTAATCACTGCACTGACGTAGGTAGCTACCTAGCTCACAGTAACCAAGAAAGAACTAGTGAGTGACACGACGAATTAAATAATGTAGGTAGGTACCTACCTAGGTTAGGCCAAAAATACCTGTCTTCCGACCTATCATAATTCGAGTCAGTGACACCGATCGCTTGTAGGTACTACACTGGACCAAGAAAGAACAAGCGAATGTAGAGGCACCTGTAGGGATATTTTTTTACCTAGTAGCTACGTCTTACCTATTTATAACTCAAAACGTAGATCTATGGTAGGCTAGTACCTACTACCGTAGGCAGGCATGTATTTTTGATATCTCTTTCGGAAATGGCTGCGGGTTTCGTGTTAGAAAGGGACAACAAGAGATATCTCGAGACGTCACCAGTCTGTGGTTAGATGGCAAGCATTATGCAATAGTACAACATAAGTTTATTAAAGTGTTTGTTTTAACATGCTAAAATAAATTTCACATTTCTTTGGTAAACATTTCACAAATTTATTTATTATGCTCATCTAAACAACCCCTTTCATTTTTTTGCATATATTACCAAACTCCCTATATACCAAATTTCACGATGTACGCGGATAAACGCTTCGAAAGTTATCCTCGGACAAACAAACATACATATAACACAGATTTGCCCAAGTTGATTTAGAGATATCGCTTCGCTCGATTAATAAATAACATCGGTACCTATTCAAATGTGCAGCTAGGTACTAAATTTAACAAAGATGACATGTATCTAAGTTATGATATGAAGCTCGCTCATGGCGCTCGCTCACTGAAATGCTTTCTAGTTTATACTTAGTGCAAAAAGCCAATTTATAGCTGCCTCTTACCAACTAGGTTCGTAGTGTTTTTAGCGTATCAATGTTTTGATCTACGCTGTTAAAGGGTAAAAAAAATAAAAGGGAATAGCTAACCAGTAGCGGGCTGTGTGTAGTTCTCCCGGTTTTATGTGCACTCACGTGCCATTTAGTCCGGGAAATAGAAGTTTTTGTATGGAAATCGGACGCATTAAGTCCCGGGACTCGGCGGCGAGCTCTGCCTATTGTTGTTATGTAACTCCCATAAAAGTTTATCTTTCAAACATAAAGCTTTGGATGTTTTTGCCACAGTTGCAGGGTACAACTAGTTTTGTACCTAGAGTTGGGGATAATGCCTTTTTTCTTCGAATGGTTCGCAATTGGAGAGAAAAGCTTTCCAAATGCTTGTTTGTTTTAGCGTGCATTGGTGAAAAATGCTTACCTGAAGCTTATTTTGTTTGGATATTGTTTTGTCTTAGTTACCTACTTAATATATAAATTAAACTTATGCAAAAGACTAGACCACAGAAGGATTTTAAAGTCATTGTAAGGCTTAGGTTTTATATAAATAAAAAACACAGAATTTTGTCCTGCTTATGTGTTGTAAACACTGCGTAGATGCGGTAGTAGATACTCTTGATTTGGGAACGCGTTTATATGTTTTTAAAAATATAATTTTTAATTAAATCTTAAAGAAAACTAGGATTACGTTCACACCGATTTGAGGTGGATTTAATAATGACGCTATTCATCGTACAGAGAGCCAACACGGTGGTTGATACCGAGACTGCTGTGTTGGCTAAAATGACAAAGCTTAATTCTAAGTGCATTTGCAAATGCAGCAAAATTATACTTCTAAATTAATCTAGGACTGAGGGATGAGGGGCAACCGTAACTAGATGGTACCTATATTTAATGATGATAATACGAAAGCAAAAAAGAAACACTAGTTCATTATTTCCTGGCATTCAATAAACACACATGCTACTTATCCTTTATGTTGGATAAAGATCTAGCAAATCCCCTGTTCTCTCGTTACAGCGCTGAGCGTGATTGTGTTATTGTCTCGCTTCTGTAGCGAGCACCCGTTAGTTTCATCAGATAACTGATAAACACCATTTGATATGCTAATGTAGTAACAAATGTTCGCAAATCAGCGTGGTTTAGCACCTCTATACAAAGCAATAGCCGGTTTACCGCATTGCTAATAAACACGGAATTTCCTTGGACATTTCGCTGTTTTCTCTGTCGATAGAACTTGAAACTGAATGCAAAAGACAAAACAGCAAGATATTTTTTATTGTAGTTAGGCACTGTTCTAGAGATTTTTCATAGAAAAAGTGAAAAAATGACCGAACGTCTTGTAAACGGGTCTTTTATCAAAAAGTGGGAATCCTTGTAATGTTTTTAGAGGACTTATTCAAAGATTGGTAGGTACCATAAAGGACTGGAGGGTTAGCAGACCTACCTTAAAATTTATTTTAGCTTTTAATTCAATATATTTATTCATTTATCAACGATATAACAGTATTTACTTACACATACCCTATCGTTCTTACCCTCGAGAGACTCGCAAACGTAATTTGTTTGCGCCTATTCCCTGCAAAAGATGTCATAATGTCGGATACAATATTTCTGTCTGACCTAAAGTTAAAATCTTGTCCTTGTATGTAATGTAACCTACAGATATTGTTTGTCTTCTTTCATAAGCATGCACTTTATGCCCTTATAATTTGTCAACCCAATCTGTGGACACCAAGCTGATTATACATAAAGAACCTTATTTAGTATTCGCATTAAGTAACCTAATTGTATAATTGTGTGTTGTCCTTAATAAAGAAAAAATAAATAAAAAATGTTATTTAAGGCAAGTCAAAACTCAATACAGTATAGAAAAATGTCAAGAGTTAAAAAATAATACATATTAATGTTGAATAATTAAAATATAAATGAAAATGTGAGCACTATAATAAATAATCAAAGATGTCAAAATTAGCTAAGTTTTGTTTATTGAGAAAAAAAGAAAGCATTCTTTTTTATATTCATAATTATATAAAGAATTTCCTGAAAATAAGTGTTAGATTTATTTAATAACTAACTACACGTCACTGAAACGTGTACAATTTCAAGTTTCCAACAGTACCTAAGTCTACGAATAATAGATACGGCTGTGACTGGGCGGACAGACAGACTTGGTGAAACTATAAGGGTTAGTTCGACTACGGAACTCTAAAAATGTATATTTCTTTGTGTGTCCCGTATAGGTACGTTCCTATGCCATTCATCCGATTGCGATGAAATTTTGGGTGAGATGTGCGCACGGTCGCGAAGATTAGATGCTACGACGGAAACCGGAGCGGGGGACATCTCACTAATATAATAATGTGAAGGTTTGGATGTTTTTTATTTCTTTGTTTGTTACACAATGACGGCTGCACCGATTTCGATGAAATTTGGTGTGTTAATAGATTATGACCTGGATTCAAACGTAGGGTACTTTTTCAACGCGTGCGAAGCCGCTGGCGGAAGCTAGTTTAGTAATATTATGAACTTACGACGGGCCATCTGCCAAATAACAAAGAATCATTGTCTTACCCCGCAAATCTGTTATTAGCAGATACTATCGGTGTTTTTGGAAATGATTTGTACAAAGCGTTAAATAGCACTTCGTTCGCACAAAGAGGCAGGGGTGCGAGTGTGGATTAAGATCGTATCGATGGACGATGTGCGGCTGTCCATACAAACCACAGGTCTGTAGAGATCAGCTGATCCACATCGCAAATACAATATTAACCACATCCACGAGAATAATGCATGACTGCAACGACATTGAAATACCAGCTTTTTGAGAAATACTATGTGAACGATCACTTGGCACAACATGATTAAATAAGTACCTGTGAAATGTTAATGCATTTCAGTAAATGCATCTTTATCTACCACCATACGGGTTTGGCTGGTAGAAAACGAGTAAGCATTAAGCCCACCGATTACCTATAACATTTTTAAGTATACAAAGTTATACAGTGTATTGAAATAAGTATATAACTGTTTGGTGTGTAGGTATTTTATCAAAAACAACAATTTTAACTTTTTAAAATTCAAGTATAGAGTGAATAGGTGATTTTTATTAATTAACTAGCTGACCCGCCGAACTTTGTACTGCTTTGACATGCATATGACGCGGGCTGGCAACGTACGTCGTCCCGGTAGAATTGTCAATCGGCCATAATTAGCTGCATCTATGAAGAAAATGAATTTTCTTCATAATTTTATTTGCGTGAATTTTCCGATATTTTAATATTTATTCTGCTATTCAGGGCGGAGACAAATCCAACAAATCAAAGATCATCAAAATCGGTCTAGCTGTTCTTGAGTAATGGTGTAACTAACACGACTTTGTTTTATATATATAGATAGATTTATTTGATTCTATATGGCATACACAAATAAATTTACAAATGGAGGACTTAACGCTAAAAGCATTTTATACCTGTCATTAAATAAATAAATAAATATTGCTGGATATTTCACACAGCGCTATCTAGCCCCAAACTAAGCAGAGCTTATACTATGGGAACCAGATAACTGATAGAATACGTAATATACATTTTTTTTGTAAATACATACATATAATATATAGAGAAACAACCAGACCCGGAACAAATATTGTCATTCGTGACAGTTAAGACAATTTTTAGGCAAGTATTTATCATCTACGGCCATACCGTCACATAATACTATCAAGTTGACCTCGCTCGATCAAAACGAGCTCGCCTGATGATTAGCGATGATGCATGCAGTCTACGATGGAACACGCTTGCCTATCTGAGGTTTGGTGATAGAATGGGGATGGTGGGATCAAATTGAAAAGTTAATTTCTTTTGTTTTAAGAAATGTGTATTTATGGAAAGGGAATAAAAAATAGAGCTGATGTGTTGTTATTAGAGGTTATTTTCAGTTTATTTATTCCCTAGTACCGATATAAAACCTCAAAGCTCTTTAATGACTCAAATGTGCTTTTCGATCGGTTGTTACTTGGGACACATAATTTGAAATGGGCAGTTAGAGAAAATACTATTATTTGGGGACAGTGGATATTACAATTTGACACGGGTGACCGTTGACAATGACAACTCGTACAAGCGTGCGTTTTGTTTATGCAAAATTATTGGTAAAGATTAACGAAACGCATATGTTCACTCTTTTCGTTCGTTTCTGTTATTTCGTAATGGCAGCTTTGTTTAATGTCATCTTTAGTTAATGGACCATCAAACCATAATGTTACTACCAAAACTTTTGTGCAACATCATTAAAATAAAGATTCCATTACTACCGCATTTGTGTAATGACGTGCTAATGAAGAGTTTTGTGCAACTGAATGTACCTAGGTGTAGTATTGTAACTACAATCAATGTGCCCTTGTGTTTTGATTCACTCGACTCTTTGTGTCTTGATACTAAAATACTCGACTGCTACAGCTATTTTATTGTATTACCTAGCCCGTGGCGGTATACACGGATGTAACTGCCGTAACCGCCACCGCCGACCGGCGATCATTTGATCATCAGTTAACGCTAATACGATGTAATGTGACCAGACCATTGTAGCTTAACATTTTATTTGTTACAACTTTTAAACAACTCTGATGTTTGTAGGTATATACATGCTTATTCACATAAGTTGCAAAAGGAATCAAGGAAAATGTAGAAAAGATTCTAGTATCACAATATTTCGTTATTATCCAATGAGGTAACATGGAAATAGTTGTAATATTCACATTGTATTGTGGAAAAGCAAGATCAACCAGCTCAGTAAAACTTTAAGTGCCCATTTTAAGAGCACAAAAGTTCGCATCCGTTCCGATCGGATATCGATCGGTTCCAAATCTCTCCGGCTACTTTTCCACCCTCTCTGCAGAGTAAATCGCATTTACAACGTTTCAACATCGCTAACATGTTAAAACAGAACTAATGGACATTCGCTCCAGTCTCAGGCCGCAGGAGACGAATAATACAAGTAAAATGGTCCCATCTCCACGCTTCATTAATTTTATTGGCCTGAGGCGCTCCCGGCTCAAGTCGAGAGGCCGCCGCTGCCGTTGGCGAAAACACACTGTTATCTGTGCTATTATTATGTGTTGCCAGCGTCTCAAATCAAATAAACACAAGCCATTATGCGTACGCGTATTTTGGAATGCACTCGCTTTTCCTTTTGTCTATGCGACAACTGTCAACATTTCGACGCGTAATCCTTTTCATGTGCACACAACAATGAGTTACATTACATTAATGGAGATATTAGCGCGAAAGCGTAGCGGAATAATTCAGATATGGTTTTTTGGCGGCTTGCGACACAATGGGATTATTCTCCATTGATCATTGCTTATTATAAGTAGCCGAGGGTGCGGTACACGAAAACTAAATTTGGTTTATCGGCTATTATGGAAGGTGTTAATGTTGGAAATGTGATTTATTATGAGTGCGTGACTTCTTCATTTTCCACAGGCTTTCAAAGAAAAGTTATTAAAAGTTAGTGTGTAGCTCTCTACCTACATATGCACCTACTAACCGAGGAAATAACAACCATAGTAGGTAGGTATAAGTCGAAAATGGGACAGAAAACAAACAAAAAATGCCTAAGCTCTTTTTTTGTGGGTAAAATACGAGAAGAGCAAATAAAAGCGTGTTAAAATATATAAATGGGCGGTGAAAAAACGATTCAGCGGCGGTTACGCGCTGAAAGGCACGAAGCTGAAGGCCAAGTGGTACAATGGCCAACTACTAATGTTTACTCAACTCGGAGCGCGACAAAGGGCCGGAACTATTGTTTGTTGGAGAAAGCTTTATTTGGTACCCTCCGCCCCCGTCGCAGCGACAATAGGTTGCCCAACTTAAAAATATATTATCTTGCTGAACGTTGGAAAAGTTGGATCTGTCTCCATTTTTCCCCAATTTTCTGTAAGTAAGTAGGTACTCATTGAATAGGTAAAATCTGTACCTACTGATATTATGAAGAGGTAACGTTTGTTAGCTATAGTGTGACCATTAGTGCTGTGCACTCCCTGAGGTATGTGCGCGGCGAGACGGGGGGGATGTTTCGGCCGCTCCGATCTATCAGTCTGCCGTCAACGCTCACGGCGGTAGGTAGCTTTTGTACCGGACGGTCTATGTCAGACGCACACGGGATAAATATTCAAAGATGGGTCGTGCGTTATCTCGTGATATGAAATGGAAGATGAAGTTGAAACAGAATCTATGTCAGAATAACTTTCGTTAGAATATATAATTGTTTGTTAATATAAAAAATGTTCAATAAAATAAGTCCTTTGAATTATAAGTTTAGTTCTTATTTATCACCTGCATATTTTTAATAAAATATGAGTATATTTAAGTTACATTTTAATCAACTAAGTAAGTATAATATATTACAGATAGATAGCCTCCGACCATCGTCCCGCCACAAGTCTTGCCTTAGAAATGCAAACTGATATCGTAAGATATGTCCGACATGTATTGAACTCATGCAGTTTTTTCTTTGCCCCCCACCTCGCCGCGCATACCTCAGGGAGTGCACAGCACTAATGGTCACACTATAGATTATCCCTAAGTGCGGAGCCGTTGCGGATCAGCTAGTAAATTATAATTATGTGTCTTCGTAGGGTAAAACTATTTAGTTTTTTGATACTCTACTTGTTTACAAAGTAGAATCACTCTCGAGCACTGACCGCTACGAGAGGTAACGATTCACAGAAAACTATTTCGTTGATATTTTTCTTTTAAAATAATATGTTTATTATAAAATATCGAAGTCTTATCCACAAAGTTCAACATCCTCTCAGAGCGGGGGCGCTGGAGAGTTGAAAATTATCCTTTTCACGAACGACCTTAAGCATAGTAGAGAAAGCACTTAAGCCATTTTCTCCGCCTTTGAGTGGCGTAAGCTCGCCCGTTTGCCGGGGCTACATCTCTCGACCTACAAAATCAACCATTACACCCGAATATACCTAATCGCGCCATTTCATGTGGCTAGTTGTGTGAGCAAGCGGCGGGCGTGGGGCGGACGGCGGCTGGGTTCGCAGCTTTCAGGCTAATGTGCCCATTGGGCGGCGCTAACAGCAATTAGGCAGCGAGCAAATGGCTCGTGCATTACCCACGACATAGATTGATTTATAGGCTAATCGAATAACCTGATCCTGGTCATACATTACGATACATTACGTTGAAACACCAGCTGCCCGATACAGTCATTACCCCCCCCCCCCCCCCCCCCCCCCCCCCCCCGCGCACCGTTCAGCAGAGTTAAGTATTAAAAGTGATCGGTAGCGTGACCCGACTCGATTGCCTACCAATAAATAGGAATAGTGCAAAATTGATAACTTTTCGGAATTGACCAACTCGATTTTTCAACAACAGAAATGAAAATCCATTTTCCGCGGTCGATTCGTCACGCGATTCACTTTTGAATGTCTCGATCTCTTTATGCGACGCGCCGATGTCCATCTTTAAATTGATTTATTCGATGTTATATTAAATTCATGTACTTGAATCATTGCTCTTTACATCGACGTCATGTTTTTTGATATTCTTTCACGTAAAAGATCACATCTGTTAGTGGCCGGGCATCTACGTACCGATCTATGAATAATAAATGTATCGAGCCAGCCGATTGGGGAAATTGAATTTTATAGTTCGTAACACACAGGAGGACAGATGTCACAAAATGGCCCTTCGCCGGCGGGCGCGGGGCACTTAATCGAAATGTCAAATAGAAATCAAAATTAGGTCGATTGTAGTGTTAATAATTAAATAATGACGGGCTACATGGCGGTGCGGTGGCAGCATTTGTACGCATTGAGGGGAATGTACACGGCACTCTTATAGTTTGTGTCATGTGAAGGGTAGGTGCGAGCCTCATTGTGATTAACCAAGTTATTTCTGTTTCGTTGGACAATTATCGCTCCATTACGTAGAGTACACAATGACCGGCTTTCCATTAAATTATATTGGAACTTTTCAAATGTCGCTTTGGTATGATATGAGGGTGTTATTCTTTTACTATGCTTCAATAAAAGGTGGTATCTTTGTGAAGGTAGATAATAAACGTAGAAGAAATCAATTATCATTAGGGTATGTTGTGCGGATATAAATTTCCTGTTTATAACGTGGAAACATAAGCATCGAATATCTGAACGAAACATAAACCAAATAACACTGAGCTTTGCAAGGTTAGGTGGTCGTAGCTAACGAATTTTCGAACAACAATCTCTGAAAGCAAGATCTACAACAATATCGTATAACAAAGTAACAAATAGAATTAAATCAACAACTGATATATTGTCGTTAATTGATTTCCCCTCAAGAGCTTTCGCCCTAAGAGCAGAGTTAGATAAATTCGCGCTATCCGTTTACATCATTAAATTTTATTAGTGGCAACACAATAGGGGCATCCGCGTCTATTGAGAGAGCAAGTTTTCCGGCTACGATGCAGGGACGGGCTCTAGCCTCTAGGTAACTTGGACGAGCTTTTCTAAGCTTCTTAGCATAAAGTTATGTTTTTGTAGTTAAAATGTGTTCTTGTTTCTTTTAGAATATAATAATTTTAAGGTAAGTAGTTGATTAAAGAGTTAGATAAATTCGCGCTATTCGTTTACATCATTAAATTTTATTAGGGGCATCCGCGTCTATTGAGAGAGCGAGTTTTCCGGCTACGATGCAGGGACGGGCTCTAGCCTCTAGGTAACTTGGACGAGCTTTTCTAAGCTTCTTAACATACAGTTATGTTTTTGTAGGTAAGGTAGGTTCTTGTTTCTTTTAGAATACTATAATTTAAAGGTAAGTTGATGATTAAAAGGGATTAAAATCTTCATCGTCTATTCATCAAAATGCATTAAATAGGTTTACTTTGATGAAAGTGTTGATACAATCACATGAAGTTCGCACTAGCTTTTCACTCAACATTTTCTAACGAAAAGTTAAAGAGAAGATATTTCTCTGTAATTTTGTATTATTAATCTATATAATTCACTTATTAACATTATAATATTATTATAACATTCTTTAGGTATATGTCATATTAGTTTTGTGTATATAATATATATTTATTTATGTTTTTGAACAGTCATGTACCTTTAAATCATCTCTCGCTCTAGCCTCAAAGGTTTGCTGGAAGAAAACTCTTCTTATGGTTAAGCTGGCCTTTGTAAATGGCTTCTATTTATGTATTTTTAAATATATTTTCTTGTGTCCAATGAAGAATAAATCACATGCAATAACGTGTCATGGACCCCCAATTTCCCAGTTACGTTCTTGCTACGGCCCTGCTGCGACCCCGCTACGAAGGCGTCCCTCACCAATTCCTATTTCCTTTTGGCGCGAATTAAGCAGGCTATTAAGTCTGCTTTGAGTCGTATGACGAATCATAAAGCCGGACGGACAATGGCGGCGCTTTCACATGGATATAGCCGATTTAAGTTAAAATAAAGTTTCTTTGTGAATAGGCGAATCGCAGGAAGTTTTTTTTACAGCTAAGCCGTTTCTGTCATGTTTTCTACAGCGTCTTTTTCTGTAGGAAACATTAAAGTCGACATCATTTACTTATTGAAAGGGCAATTTTCTTTTCAGTCGTTTTTTCAGTAAATCTGTTTTGCAGGAAATTCGTTTCATGTGAACAACGAATTCAAAAGATTTATAGAGATCTCGATCTATACCAAAGTAAATGGATGCTAGAAGCTAAATACCACATGGTGTACTTTAGCAAAATTATATACCTTTTTAAAGAAACATAAATATGTACTGGGTACATATACTTAATAGTACCTAGTCAGGTCATAAGTATTGTCACACAGTAAAAACTTTTCTTTTAGAATGCTGGCCACAAAAAAGTTTATAGAATTCGAATTTCGAATTGTTCATGAAAATAAAAATGTATACTTTTTAGACTTTTACTCATTTTTAAATATGGAGTGGACGCTTAAAGAAGACCGTGTTGCAGTTATTGCGTTGCATCGTTGCGGTTACGCGCCAATTCAAATTTTTGACATACTGAAAAATTTGAATATAACCAAAAGATTCGTTTATCGCACCATCAAACGATACAATGAAGACTCTAGTGTAGATGACAGGTCAAGAAGTGGTCGCCCTCGGTCTGTTAGGACTCCAGCAGTGATAAAAGCTGTGAAGGCGCGAATTCAAAGAAATCCCAAACATAAGCAGAAACTGTTGGCCCTTCAGATGGGGTTAAGCAGAACCACGGTGAAAAGGGTGTTAAATGAAGACTTAGGGCTTCGGGCATATCGAAGAAAAACAGGACATCGTTTGAATGCTCGTCTAATGGACCTGAGACTGAAGAGATGTCGCGATTTGTTGAAGCGGTACGCGGGAAAAAAATATCGGGAAATTATTTTTTCGGATGAAAAATTTTTTACCGTAGAAGAGAGCTACAACAAACAAAATGATAAGGTGTACGCACACAGTAGTGAAGAAGCGAGCAACCGTATTCCGCGTGTCCAACGAGGTCATTTTCCATCCTCGCTCATGGTATGGTTCGGAGTTTCTTATTGGGGCTTAACAGAGGTACATTTTTGTGAGAAAGGTGTAAAAACTAATGCAGTTGTGTATCAAAATACAGTCCTGACGAACCTTGTGGAACCTGTTTCTCATACCATGTTCAATAACAGGCACTGGGTATTCCAACAAGATTCGGCGCCAGCTCATAGAGCGAAGAGCATACAAGACTGGCTGGCGGCGCGTGAAATCGACTTCATCCGGCACGAAGACTGGCCCTCCTCCAGTCCAGATTTGAATCCGTTAGATTACAAGATATGGCAACACTTGGAGGAAAAGGCGTGCTCAAAGCCTCATCCCAATTTGGAGTCACTCAAGACATCCTTGATTAAGGCAGCCGCCGATATTGACATGGACCTCGTTCATGCTGCGATAGACGACTGGCCGCGCAGATTGAAGGCCTGTATTCAAAATCACGGAGGTCATTTTGAATAAAACTTTAGTGTCATAAGAATCTATGTTTTGTTAAGTTCATTTTGGTATATAAATGGTTACATAATGAATAAACTTGTTTCAATTATTTTATATTAAACATGTGACAGAATTTATGACCTGACTAGGTATATTATGTATGATACAAGTGAGCTAAGTTGCTCATTATACACGAGGCTGTGGTTTGCAGCCCGAGCCGTAGGCAAGGGCGTAAATCAGCCGAGTGTCTAGTGAGCTAGTTGCTCACGAGTTTCATACGCACTTTTTCAACACACTTGCGAGGAAAAAACAAACATGTGTTGCGTAAATCGTTTAGGTAATTATTAAAACAATTGGTGAATGTACAATTTTCAAAACGATATTGGATTGTTTTGATGGCAATTTCACAGTTTGTCTTAAATTGGTACTTGCCATTTCTTTAGTATCTTCATTTACTTCTTGTATCAATGTCGGCGACAAAGGTAAATCATACAAATTACCTACTGGAAGGAGAAGGCACCAAATAACTCATGTTACGAGATGTAGGTACATGGTTGTGGGTTACAGTACGTTTTGATATCAACACAATGTTTAAGCTTAACCATGCTTCTTAACATGGAATAGATGCACCACAGGGAGCTGGGTTTGTATGTATTGGCGAGTTCAGAGAAATACGCCAAAACACATTTTTAGAAAATGACAGGGTTTTTTTGTTGCTTTTCCATTGTATGAAACTATCGTAAGCAGCTACTTTGCTCTGGATTTTGCAGGCTTTCATTTGCATTTTGTGCTGTATTTAGTATCGTATAGTATTGTATTTAGTATATGTAGTATCGGGGCGGTGTTAAATCTATCAATTGTTAATCTTCTGTACTAAAACTTAACATTTTTTCAATTATTTACCACACAGCAACAAATGCGATACAAACAAAAAAATGGGAAATGGCGCGCAAGATATTTTTTTGCACGCGCCAAATGTAAGTTGATTGATTACATATAGCCATACAGCCTACTTCAAAACTATAATTTTAGTATAGTTTTAGTATAGTTTAATATTTTATAACAAATTATCGTGAATTATAAGTAATTTGATCATAATAAATGTTTTTACGTTTTAATTAGGGATACATTTATTTATTCCCTAAATGTAATAGGATTTTCAGCGGCATAAAACCTCTTTGTTGTTACAAAAACTGTATTACCCGGTTAAATTGAAAATGCTTTGTTTACTGGCATTTAATTTGCAGTTAGGTACTTACTTAACTTTTTATGGATAATTCTATACAAAGGTTGTCTGGAAGAAATTGCTTTTAGCGACAAGACCGCCCATTGTACTAAATCTATTTGTAAGAATTATTTTCTGTATTTTATTTTGGTGTACAATAAAGAATTATCTTATCTTATCTTATCTTATCAATTATGCACTAGTGTGTTATATTATTACGCACGTGTGTTTTATAGTTCGGTTTATGGCCCTAATAACGATGTACTATGGCACACTTTACGAGCAAGTGTGTTGAAAATACCTTTATAACGCTGTATGCATATTGTATGTATGCATGATTTACAGATGTTTGTTTGAGGTTTTGGTGTTTTTATATATTTATAAGAATGTATTACAAAAAAGTATTTATGTAGGTATACATATATAATAATTATAGCCCATAGTACAAGTTCTGCCTAGTTTGGGGCTAGAAAGTGATGTGTGAAATGTCCGGCATTATTTATTATTATTATTCTATCTAGGTATATATTTTTTTGTTACGACAGACAGTAAAGCCAGCATTGTGATTTATGAGTTAAAGACTCACGAATCAAAAGTTGGTGCTCACCGTTTGTATATTAAGTATTGCTTTGCTTGCTTCACATTTTGTCTTAATATAGATGGCGTGTCCTCTGTTATTAGTGTTGCCAGTACTTAATCTGTCATAATGTCAAGCAGGTGAGTCGATGCGACGAGGCTATTATTTCATATTATCGTTAATTTCAATCCTGTGCCCTGTCTAAACAAGATAGATATTAGAAACACAAAATTGCTGTGTTTTAATAGCATGAGTCGTGTTGGTTTGTTTTTTAGGGGGTTATTCTGAATTTTCAACAATGTCCACTTAATTCCTTCCAGGGGCACCCTATTTAACGGAAATATTATGATGATACGGAGAGAAGTAACGACTTTATGTCCTTGACAAGTATTCTAGGCACAAACCAAAATACTTATACGACTTTGACTTTTGAAAATTTGTTGCATGAAAGAGTACTTAGTAGATTTTCTTGTGAAAGGGCTCGCCCAGGGAAGTACACCATAATGGGTATATTGAGTAATTTAGTGTTATATTTTTGTTTATTTTTATTAATGTGTTCATTGTTAATTTTATTCTATTTTCATGTTTGTATAACTTTTTTAGTATTCTATTTGTTTTCATGTACATATGTGAGGATAACTGTATTTTATTATCATTTTTTTATTTTATTCAAAAGATGTACATATGTTTCATATTTTATATTTGGTTTGTAGTAGGTAACTAGTTATAACGTTTTGGTTCTGTACTGTAAAGTTGTAAACTATTTTTTTGAATTGAATTAAACTGAATTAAACCATACCTATTTCTGCCGCCAAGCAAGATTGCTGTGTTTCGGTTTGAAGGGTATGGTTGCGTGTGCAACTTACAGGCGCATGAGGCTTTGCAACTGTATGCCTCAAGTTGATCGACGCAGAGTAGTGCATCGTAGCGTAGAGCGTCTTTCTAGGGTTCGTGGCCTACGAGGCAATACTTTGTTATAGTATAGATGATGGTTACCATCTAATATCAGACAGGCCATACGCTTGTTCCATCTCCAAGTGTATTAAAAAAAATTACACATTAGACGGAGCAGGCGTGGCTCTATTAGGAACTGTTTCTATTTTCAAAAACGTTTTGAATTTATCTCTAAACCATGATGTTTAGAACAAATCATAACCCTCAGCCCGACTTTACTCACTGTTTGTAAGTAGTACCTAGAGTTTTTTTATTGATGATAGCCAAGCGCTTGACCACTACCTCACCTGATGGTAAGTGAAGGTGTGATCGAAGATGGAGCACGCTTGCCTAGAAAGAACCTATTCACTCTGGACTTGAAGACTCCAAGATTATACTGTTTTTTTAAAAACATACGCCGGAAGTGAGTTCCACTCTTTGCTTGTGCTAACAAGAACAGTTGAAGCAAACCGTTTGGTACGGCATGGTGGTATGCCGACCAGGTACCTATGGGTGGTACTTCTCGGTACGTCTGCTTGTCCAGTGGTGGAAGGGGAAGGAGGGTAAGCTCTTGAAGATCTTGCGCACATTCACTAAATGTATCTTGTAAAAAACTGAAAGTCTGTCTACTCAGCGTCTGTGCTCTAGACTTTGTAAATTGGCTTTCACTAGTGAGTCATCACCAATGAGTCTAGCAGCACGTCGCTGAATCGAATCAAGGGCTTCAAGCTGAGTATTACGCGGGTCTTCAATAGGCGACTAATGCAGGGTATATATATAAATTAAAGTTATGTATAACATGGTTTTATTCACAAAAGTATTAGTGTGTATCCAGTATCAATCTACGCATCGTCTCTAAGCACAGTGATGCCGTCAAGCTTGGTGATCTGCTGCAGGCGGTTGGAAGCCTGCGCGCGCCACGTGTCGACATCGGACTGATTCTCGCATATAGGATTACCGACGAAGACGAGGTCTCGAAGCGCTGGGCACTCCTGCGGAACAAACTCAATGTTACTAGTATGGCGTATTCTAACGCACCCCTGAAGGGCGTAATGCACAATATTACACCAATGCGGGACGTCAGGGCAGATCTCTTATTCCCTCCACCCGCACTCCTACAATAATTCACCTGACCAGTAGCGGATTTACCAGCAGGCTGAGCAGGCTTGAGCCTAGGGCTGCAGATTTTAGGGGCGGCAAATTTGTGTACTGTTTTTTTTAAAAAGGTGGTTTTCTGATGTTTTGCAGAAAGAACTCTACAAGTCATCTTTCCGATAACTTTTTCCTCTTCGCTTCCTATCAGAAAACACCAAGTTCGAGGCACCCAACCAGTAACAAACCTACAAATTCAATGTTACTGGTACTAAAGTTCCCTGTTTTATTTATGGATCCAGTGCTAGAAAGCTTCGCATCGCAAGAGTAAAAACAGGACCTTTTTCCTTCCATCCAAACATTATATGGTATAGGTACTTAATACGGATGAAATTAATCAGTCCTTGACGGTAGCCTGGCCAGAAGAAAGCAGTAGTAATCCACTTATATATATTAGGGGTTGCATCATCATTATTATATTTTTGAAGCCCTAAAATGGTAATATACCTGCAATCTATTGAACTCGAGCCATTCCTTTACGGCATTGTTGGACATGTATAGCACGCGTAGAACCTTCAGAGAGCCAATGCCTTTCAACTTGTCTATGGGATTGTAACTGATCCACAACTCTTCGAGCGTCTCAGATACAGTTTCCTGTAAAAATGAATAAACTTAAGTCTGAATTTTAAATGTATTTTTGTAAACTAAGTTACTATCAGTACTACTTAGTAAAAAACTTTATATCTAATTAACAAATGTTATAAGTTTGTTATAATTTTCACTAATAACGAGATATCATCCAAGTTTTTTAAGCGGTTGAGTGAATGAGTGTTCTGATCTGACACAGTTGTTCAAAACGCACAAATCATAGCATATATGCATTATTTTAGTAAAAGTAATTTTCATTGTATCAAAAATTATAGATGTATCTCAATTTTAATGGTCAAGTATTTGTACTGCGTCGGTTACTCGTTACCGCGCCACAGCAGTCGTCATTATTGATTTTTTATCATAACTTTATGTACCAAATATGCTCAGAATATCTTACGATTCCAGCTAAGGATTTGATATAGTTTCTACCGAGAGACAATATCTTCAGATTCCTCATGCCAGCGATGCCGGCGATTTTGTCTATCATGTTCGATGAAAGACTCAGTTTTCTAGAAAGAAACAGTCACTATTTCATGCGCTATAGGTAATATACAGATCTACACATGTCATCTGGACTGGATGGAGAAAGGCGGCGTAAAAAAGCTGGAAGTACCTATGCTGTATGCTCAGAATACCTACAGATTTTTTTGTATTCTATATATTCAATAATTGTATTCGATTCTGTATATGTATATTATTTGTAGAACATGCGTAAATGCCCATTTCTGAATGGTGTAAGTAGCGAAAAACTCTTCTCCGTGTGGTTTCTAGAGAAATTTATTATTTCTAGTTGGTATCTAGTTCATTTTACCAAAAAGAATTCCTTTGATCGTTGAAATCTTTTAGGTACGTCATTTTGAATCGTTAAAAGCGCGCTGCTTGAACTCATTAGGTCTTCGATATTGGAATGGTACATCCTACTCTATGTAGGTACATGATGTAGAATGGATAGGAAAGGCATATCTAGCTACAACCTGGAGGCCTGATGGAAGACGCGGTCGAGGTTCTTGTTGCCTTCGAGCAGGAGTGGTGGAGTGTCACACAGGATAGAGATAGATGGAAGGACTAGGGAGAGACCTTTGCCCAGCAGTGGGACAATATACGTTGACAAAAAAAACTTTAGGCAAATAAACTAACGGGCCTCCTGATGTTAAGTGATCACCGTTGCCTATAGTATAAGCCTGCAGTACCTACTTGTGGTACTGCAGGCGCATTGCATAGCGCTTATGCCATAATTTACACCTCTCTTGAAGGCGTTTATATTGAAGTTCACCGGGAAAGCCTCCGGGGAAAGGACATTCCACATCTTGCTAAATAAAAAATGTATTAAATAAAAATAACAATCTTGCACGTGAGTGGAATAATCATGAAGTCTTCACGTGAAGTCCGTGATTGAAAGGCACTGGTATGACATACTATTTAAAGGCAAATCGGAATAAACATTTTGGGAATCATTATTTATTTTTGGTGTCATTCTTTTAGCGAATTTATCAACACTCATCAACCCTGGCGTTACCATACTACCAAAGTCTATAAATCCATAGATATCTACTACTGAGTACCTACCTACCATCCTTCTTTTCTGTACCATTTACCGCTGCTATAATTAATTAGTTACCTCTACTAGGATATCAAATAATCACAAGACATTCGTAGTTTTAAGAATTTGTGGTCATCTTGTGGCAAGGGCGGATCCAGCTTTGGTGCCAGCGGCGGGGGAGGGGGGGGGGAGGGGGTCACATAGTCGTGGTCAAGTCACAAGAAGTTATAATTTAATTTTTATAATCATAGATACAAGTAAAAAGTAGGTATTTTCTTAATGTATATAAAACATTATGTTTAACAATTTTAATTAGTAGTCCACCTAGGTCCTGGTCTCAGCCCAGGGGGAGGGTCATGACCCCCATGACCCTCCCCCTGGATCCGCCCTTGAGTTGTGGGTAAATATAGAGGATGCCACATAAGTAGTCTCATTCAGGTTGATCACTCACTCGCATGCGACTAATGTAGACAGTGCTCCATCCATCTTCTCAATTGGAGGATACTGGAACTGCAGCTCCACGACGAGCGCATCTGCAGCACTCTCACCTTTATCCTTCTCCCACTTCGCTATGGCTTCTTTGCAGGTCGTTGGTTTCAGTGCCATGACCTAATCCTCCCTGCCACAACAAGTCTCCGCTGTGAAAGTTGGGAAGGTGTCAGTTTTTAGCGAGATTAAAATATAAGGCACAGAACATACTTAGATAGTACACACTACGTAATGCACACTTGATGCACACAACAGAAATAGAGTTTGTTTATATATTTGTGTGATGTATTTCCCGAGTCTATTAGTATTTTCTCTATGGGATTGGCAGGTTAGATTTAACGACAAAGGTCGGTTTCTACAGGGCCGCAAAAGAGTTTGTTTAACTCTGCAATTAACAGTAGATACGTATAGAGGGCGGATTGCTTTGGAACTCGAAAGTGGTAATTCCCCTTCCCTAAAAGAACCATCTTTGTTCTATGATATTTCAATATACGATGAATGAATGAATGAATGAAAAGCTCTTTAATGCACACCAAACAAAAATACAGTAACAAAGGAAATACACAATGGGCGGTCTTATCGCTAAAAGCGATCTCTTCCAGACAACATTTGTAAAGGTTGTTTAACGATGTTTAAGTATCTGTAAAGATTAACTTCATGATTTTTTCATACTTATACCGATTTAGTTCGTATTAAACTAGTGGTTCGCCCGTGTGTGCTCTATACCACACGACTGAAGTAAAACTTCTTTTTCAAAATACTTATTAATTTATAAAATTGTTCAAGAACGACATGAAATTACGAAAAATAATCAAACGAACTACTGACTGAGATATTATATATACCTATATATATTTCATGCACTGGCTATGAGAGGAAGAGATAAAGAAAATGTGCGCGCGTACCTCTCTCTCTTGCTCCTACAGTAATATACGAAACGTAACTCTCTCTCTTTCTATCTTCACTAACTTATATATCCCTCTCAACTTCCGTTCGCACTTTTCGTAACGCATTCACCAGCTTACTTTCCAAGTCAAGCGTGCGTAAAAAAGTTTTATTTCTAAAACATTTTTGACTATCAATTACTGCTACGAAATGCATACCCAAATTGATTTGGAGATCTCGCTTCGCTCTATCAGTAAAATCGAATTGTGTTGTGAACCAGTTACTCTAAGAAAAGGGTCGGTAAAAATCAAGTCTTAGCAAGGAGACTCAAATCAAACAAACAATCCCCTAAAAAGGTATCGTCACGAGGGTGGCATAGTGATTATGATTTACTCTGTGCCTGGGTCGTGCCGGTTGGTCGACGTAATCACGTTGCGCCCTCACACCTCCGTACCCTCTGCCCAGCGCTCGCTGATGGAATAATAAGAGGCATTGACTTTATGTATGTATACCTAAAACAGATAGAAGGGCAGGTTGTGAAACAAGAGGTCACAGGTTCGACTCTTATCTAAGTTTTACTTGTATACCTACCTTTAAAATTGATGTTACAAAATGGTCGTTGTGATTTAATGAATACATAAGTATTGAATTTAAAATATAGTCTCAACCATGAACCAAGACATGGTAATATTCTTGGTTAGCCCATTTTCGTATTATCTAGTGGGTAAAGTGTACCGAACTAATATTTTTGCTTCACTTACTTATAAAAACAATATTTCTTATTTTAATCCAATAACAAGGATGTCTCGGCAGTTAAATGAGTTAGCAAAGTCGAATATAGAGCTGGATATCATTAACCCTAAGCTATATAAATTTGTCACACAACTCAGACATCCTCCATTTTAACCGGGATACAGACGCTCATAATAGCGTCGTGAGCTTCCAAGTCGGTTGATAGTATATTTAGGTATTCTGTATACAGTGTTTTTTTTAACTGTAACAGTACGGCAGCACCCATAACCAGAGGACATACAGGTGCAGTTTCTTTTAAAACATCAGCTCGTTTTCGAATAAAAACATTTTGGCATTAAATTTTTTTTGGTCAAGTGTGAGTAGCGCCTTAAAATGAATCAAGTTGGTAAAAATTTTTTTGATGCCGATCGATGCAATCCTTTGTAAGGATCATTTTATTGTATAGGATGAAAAAAATCTGAACAGCGGAAGTTAGTCAAATTTGATAAAAAATATACTCATACAACAGGACAAACAAAATTCCTTCTACAAACATTTAATTAGATTCTAATTGCACATTAAACAAGTATTAATACTGTAGCGATTAAGAAGTTTAGGAACTTCATGCTCCCATGAGAAATTCAAAAACATTTCGTATTTCAGAACAATTTTGAATTTCGAACATGGTTCTTGCACCTGTCGGACTTTTATAGCAGTCATTTCATCAAGATGATGAAATGACTGCTATAAAAGTCCGTATATTTGTCCTATCATGGTAAATACGCAAAAAGTATACTTAATTGAAGCATACTTGCATCAAAAAAAATTTACCAACTTGATTCATTTTAAGGCGCTACTCACACTTGACAAAAAAAAATTATGCCAAAATGTTTTTTTTTCGAAAACGAGCTGATGTTTTAAAAGAAACTGCATCTGTATCTCCTCTGGTTATGGGTGCTGCCGTACTGTTACAGTTAAAAAAACACTATATTACGTGTTTGTTTTTTTTTGTTTTAATTATTGTTTATTAGTTTTTTTTCTTTTGATTCTCAGTTTTGTGTCTATTCATTTTAATTATTTAGTAGTAGTTATGTTCTTAAACAAGCTTTTCCTTTTGTTTCTCGATGTTATTTCTGTTTTTCTGTGCGCACATAAGATAGATAGATAGATAGATAGATAGATAACTCTTTATTGAATTACCACACAAACGGAAATAAAAAAAAAAAAAAAAAAAAAAAAAAAAAAAAAAAAAAAAAAAAAAAAAAAATAAGTACTGGGTTAAAATAAATAAGGCAATACAATGGGCGGCCAATAATGTAAATATATGGCAATAAGTTACGTTTCAAGCCAGATAAAATAGTTATTTTATATAAGTTATATTTTTTTGCTTGTAATGTGTAATGTATGCCTTATAAAATAAAATAAAATGAAATAAATAAAGTACCTATCGTTCAGGTTGATCAGATGAAGTTATCGTTTTTGTAATTAACGTAGGTGCTTCACTCAAGTTCACTCTAGGTAAAATAAGTGAGTAAATAATGATGTAGGAAGCAGTGGTAATTGGGCGTAACTTCCTTGAACATTTCCCTTGAACCTAGATGAAAAGAAAATGTAAGTTTCGTAACGGAAGCACGAAGCACTTACAATATCCAATGTCCCTATTTTATGATCAATAAGCAGATTACCACTTCTAAACATGGATTTTACGATAAGCAAATATTTATTCCACCCCATAGATTTAACACAGCAATATTTTGTAGGCACGCTCCGGCACGCGATCACTTCAAATTTCACCCGCGGCACGTGCGCTCAAAATCGAGATCTTTTTGTTTATTCGGTTACAGGGACTATATAATTGTTCTAATCAAATTTCATCTGTGTATAAGTAGCGTCACGAAACTTTAACGCTGACCGTTATTGCGCAGAAGTAAAAAATAAGGACCTGGCTAGCGGGATGAAGGGCGGGCGTGCGTAGCGCCGATTGGCTCTCCAGTCGCATTCCGTTCCCCGCACTGATACGACACCCCGCGCACATCCAGTGTACAGTCGCGTTCTTAATTGTATTGATATTACTGTTATTTGAATTTGTTTTTTAAATTTAGATTTTTTAAGTTTGTTTGTGACTTTAAAGTGAAAATGCCTAGAAGAAATACTGTTTTGAAAAAACAGGCAAGGAAAATAGTTTATGACGTGAATTGTTTTTTTTTTAAAAGGGAATCTAATAATTAATTGATTCTTTGAAACAAATCAAAAGTGAGGTTGATGAAGCTACAAGTACTTTACTCAGTCATTCGGACAGCAGCACTGTAAATTTGAGCTAGATAAAACAAACTGCCGAAATTATTAAGACGGAAAACATTTAATTAAATGGCGATTTAGGGAAAATCCAAAAAAGGACAGCAGAGTCTACAAATACGTCAATTGCATGTAACGTAAGGAACATCTTCAATCAAGCCAATAGTGGCTATTGGCTATTGTATTGCTTGCGCGACAGTACCCATGCGCAGCTATCCCCTCCGTGTATCGTTCAGCGCTAGACTTACGTGCCGCAACTTATACTTGGTGCAAAGAGGATATAATAGACTTGGTGGTAAAAGAAAAATAATTAGTAATTTATTTATTTCAGTGATCTTTTTACATGTAACTTAAAACAATGTAAACACTGGAAATGCATTAGTAAAATAGGTACCTATTACTTCTTTATTTTTTCTTAGCCTACTGTGCTCATATTTTAGATACCTTGAAAATGTCCAGTACTAAAAGTATGTATTCTAGCTACCTACAACAGTAATGTAGAGAAATCTCAAATTCAATCAAACAGTTTCTGAACGAAATGATATACGATATAATAAATAAGATATAATTCCGTTTTTGAACGTAAGATGTGTCAAAGTCAGACGTCAGTCAGTCAGTGAAATGTCATAACACTAACGTGCGAATCTAACCTCAATCTTGTGTTGTTATTTGTAAAGTTTTGTGAAAATGGATGATTTACAATTAAATATAAGTGTATCCAATAAGGTATGTACTCAAACATTGTATAAGCCTCATTTTAATTATAAATACACGCTCATTTTGCTAATAATTTTTTAGGGTAAGAAAAAAACAGGGAAACAAAATAAAAATGCTTCGGAATACAAGTTTATGTCCAAACCTAAGTTCGAGGGTAAAACGATAGCTAGAAAAAGACCCCAGAATGATGTTCAGAGAAGCTCTTCTTTCAAAAAACCAGAAGAAGAGCCCCAGACCAAAGTTCCTAAAGTGACATCTGTGGCGATGAAATCTCAAGATTTGGCTTTAAATTTACTTGATTTGAGTGAAAACAAAGGCAAATTCCATGGAAAAAGTTATCAAGATCTCAGTGACGATATTACAATCAAGCAGAAACCTAGGACTGGGGGCTGGATATCATCTCTGTTCAAAAATAATCCCACAGTGCCTCGTATCGGTCAGCGCTTAGTGAAGCCACTTGTCGAAAAAGTGTTCGCTGGGAAAGTGTTTGCAGACCTTGATATACATCCGCACAGTGTAGCCAATCTGCAACAAAATATGGGACTGAAAGAACTTATGACTGTTCAGCAAAATTCTGTTCCTGTAATTTTACAAGGAAGAGATGTTCTTATCAGGTTTGTAATAATTTATACACTGTTTGTAAGTACTTAGGTTTCAGTTTGACCTCTTCACTATTTCTACTGTGGTAATGGTAAGTCCACACTTGCGTACATAATTCACGTGTTTGTGTCCAATTGAACAAGATCAAAAATAGACCGATTAAACTTAAAGTTTGAAGTCGAAACGAAATGCACACAAAACTTCAAAACACAGTGGATTGTAATTGCTCATAGATTGCGCTCCGGGCATATGCCTGTAAACAGCTTTAAATTTTTGATGAAAAAGATAGATACTCCTAATTGTTATACTTGTGGGGTGGTGGAGGATGTATACCACCTTTTAACAAAGTGTGTCCGGAGTCAATCTATGAGAGAGGAGTTGTACAGAGCACTGAAAGTGAACCAGATTGATGTGGGCCCGTTTATTACGATGTGTTTTAGCTGAACAAACATCTAACTCAGCTAACATGCTCTACCGGTCCACATACAACCTGCTGTTGCAGGATGCTTTGTAGTTATTTGTTACTGTAGACAATTATGGAACTGACATTGTCGTAGAGAACAATTCAAGTTCCCTAAAAAATAGATTAAAAAAAACTTCAATATGTTAACGTTCATACACAACGATACTTGAACATGCATATAGAGGCACCATAACAGTCCTGGTTATTTTACTTATTTAGACATTCCTTACTAAACATAAGTGTCTCCACTGTGTCTACTTGAAGTTTACTCACAGTGTATCAAAATTAACCTTTATAGAGAAGTTAGCCCCGAACTGAGATCTCACAAGAGAACCATCCTAATCAATTAGTAGAAAATTATTTATGAGAAGTTATTAATTAATTATTAATTTGTAATTACCCCCACAATCTAAAATAAAATATTTGAAATCTTTGATTATTGAAATATGTGTGTGTTATGAATACAGGAGAATGACAAGTGGAAAGAACAAGGGTAGGCCTATGCCCAGCATTGGGAAAATAAGGCTAGAAATAAAATACTTTATATATAAAGTCTTATTGATTTTGTAATTAGTATCCTATCCAAATACAAACACCGATTCATACAAGTTGAAATTTATAGCTTGAAGGCCTCAACGGACCTTATACTTTTATTTATAAACTTGACGTTGTGTTGACTCCAACAAACAATTTAGTATATTAAGTACCAAGATTTAACAATTATTATCATCATCACTTCAGTTCGGAATCATCCACTGCTGGTAAAGGCTCACATGTTTTCTGCCAGCCTCTTATCATTTTTTTTCCAAGTATTATCCGCGATCAGTTTTACAACTATGAGCAAATTGTTGGTTTTGTGTCGGGCAGAGTGCACTCTTATATCTCACTCTTCATTCTTTTCAGTCACCAAGTAGCATGACATCTTTTATTTTCAGTTGCTTCTTATATGAAGGCTTGTGAGTTGTTGTGCCAGCTTATTTGGGTGTATTTATCTCATCAGAGACCGTGTTGATTCAAAGTATGTCATGCAGCTCAGTATTTCTGATGAACCAGGGTGAATTTGAAATATTTCTCAAGAGGCCATTCTGGTAGCGCTGGATGCAGTTCACGTTAGAGGTCCAGGCCGATCCCATAAGTTCAAATTGGATACAGTACAGTCTTGTATGCAAGTAATTTATTAGCAACGATAGTTTTGAGTTTGTACCAGCCACCAGCCTCTATCATATGCGATAAAATTCACAGCGCGGTTGTCGGTTTGGAGCCAAGTATGGCTCCAATTTATCGCGCCTATTTGTCGCGCGTGTACTTTGTTTCTATGTGTAGTTATTCTAAGCAGGTAAGTGGGTAATAAAATAATTATGTTTCCTCCAGATCCCAGACTGGGTCAGGCAAGACGCTTGCATACGCGTTACCGATCATAGAAGGCCTGCAAGCGATACGGCCTAAAATCAACCGCCATGATGGTATCAGAGTAGTTGTGGTTGTGCCTACGAGGGAACTAGCTGTCCAGACTTACGAACTGTTTGTGAAACTGGTGAAGGTATGAAATCTTTACTCGTATTGCCTGAATTTCAAAATCCTTAAAATAAATAATACACGGTAGAAAGTGCACAAATTGGAATTTTGGAACCGTGTTTGAAGGTAGTACACACGGCTACACATCAAGCTATACAATACCAGTATAAGCTGACCTCGCATTCTACGAAAAGCCTACACAATGCGAGGTTAGCTAATACGGGAAATGTATAGCTTGATGTGTAGCCGTGTGTACAAGAGTAGTAGAGTTTCTTGTGAAAAGGCTCCCCGGGGAAGTACTACCACCGTACCTATTTCTGCCGCCAAGCAGCATTGCTGTGTTTCGGATTGAAGGGTACGGTTGCCGGTGAAACTACAGGCACATGAGGTTTTACACCTGTATGCCTCAAGTTGACGGACGCAGGGCAGAGGATCGTAGAGCACATTGCTAACGTGCGTGACCTACGAGGCAATTTTCTGTTATAGGCGATGGTTACTCACTTAACATCAGGTGGCCCACCTGATGTTAGCTTGCTCCAACTCCATCATCTCCAGGGAAAAAAAAGGGGATGTACTTTAAATACGACCTCCGTGGTGCAGTGGGCGAATAGCCGGCTGAGACGCAGGAGGTAGCGGGTTCGATTCCCGCCGCGGAACAAATGTTTGCATGATCTACAGATATTTGGTCCGGGTCTGGTTGTTTCTCTATATATTATAAGTATGTATTTACAAAAAAATGTATATAAGTATTCTATCGGTTATCTGGTTCCCATAGTACAATCTCTGCTTAGTTTAGGGCTAGTTTAGCGTTGTGTGAAATGTCCAGCGATATTTATTTATTTATTTATTAATATGCTCTCTGTTGCAATCACATCGATAGACAATGACAATACCTTCAGACACTGGCTGCACGAAAAAGCGTTCTATTCAAAGAAGAGTTTTTGATGACGATAATATAACCCTATACTGGCGTTGTCAAAATTTATAATAAGATATGAATTTTAATATTTTACAATTTTGTACATTTTAATTATTATTATTAATTTAATACACTTATTATTTAAAAAAAAGTGTATTACGTGTATTTATTTTTTACCAATAAAATTGTTTATCTGTTGATTTGCTCGCTTCGCTCGATCAATTATAGTATGCCAAGTTGCTTTTAATTGTTTGTTACAAATACAAATCTCCGTGTTATTGAAGCCATAATCATTTAAATTTTTACTAATATTACCTATTATTGACTCACTTTCCCAGAAACAAGAGATTTCGAGACGAGTCCAGCTAGGATGGACCGCCTTTAGTAAGTAAGAAGACGTCCTAAAGTCTAAAATCCCTCAATCCCTCAAGACCAGGGTGTTTAACCAATGTGTCCTGCCCATTCTTACTTACGGTTCCGAGACATGGCCGCTCACAAAGCAATACATGCATAAGATTAGAGTAGCTCAACGGGCAATGGAGCGTGCCGTGCTCGGTATATCACTCTTGGACCACATACCCAATGTAGAAATCCGACGTCGCACAAAGGTTGTGGACGTGGGTATGAGAATCGCAGGGCTGAAGTGGAGATGGACTGGACACTTGGCTAGGAGGGATGGCGGGCGTTGGACGAAGGCGATTACAGAGTGGTGGCCAAGGGATGCTCGTAGACCAAGAGGCAGACCACCCGCCCGATGCTCGAATGATATTGAAAGCGTAGCTGGGTGTCAATGGATGAGACTCGCAAGGGATCGGAAAGAATGGCGTAATAAAGAGGAGGCCTATACCCAACAGTGGGTGCAAACGGGCTGAGATGATGATGATGATGATTAACTATTATTGGCTTTCTTTTATTTACTGTGTTTCTTATTATGTATAATTAGCTGTTGGTTTTCCAAATAAATAAATATTAATAAATACTATCTCTCTTAGAAGCTATGTTATGTTTTAGCCATTCATGTGGCTTGTTCCTGGGTTATTGAGCGGAGGGCAAAAGAGAAAATCAGAGAAAGCAATACTGCGAAAAGGACTCAACATACTGGTTGGAACACCGGGTCGAATAAATGACCATTTGAGACATACACAATCTTTGAACTTTGCTAAAACTGGGTAAGGTATTTCTAATCTCTCTAATAGCTATCTTTATTTGACGACTTCCGTGGCGCAGTGGGTGAACAGCCGGCTGAGACGCAGGAGATAGTGGGTTCGATTCCCGACGCGGAACAAATGTTTCCATGATCTACCGATGTTACGGGTCTGGTTGTTTTTCTATATATTATAAGTATGTATTTACAAAAAAAAGTATAAGTATATAAAAGTATCAGTTATCTGGTTCCTATAGTACACACGGATACACATCAAGCTATACTTTTCCAGTATAAGCTGACCTCGCATTTTGTAGGCTTTTCTTAAAATGCTAGGTCAGTTTATACTGGAAAACTATAGCTTGATGTGTAGCCGTGTGTACAAGCTCTGCTTAGTATGGCTTTGGAGCTAGATAGCGCTGTGTGAAATGTCCAGCAAAATTTGTTTATTTATTTTGAACTGTTGTTTTACTACGGGAAAATCATAAGACTGCAACCTTCTTTTTGATACGAGGATGCGATATTAATTTCGCCACGGGCCCACTACACGTCACGGCGTTTCAACACGCATAACATCCAACGTGATTTGATCAAATCTCTGTTTTTATCATATCCCTGCGACGTACACATCACTGTCATAATAGCTACCAGCGGCTTCGCACTCTAGGTTTGTCGACAAAAACATTACCCTCCTTCTGCGCAGTCGGGTGAAAAGTAGCATGTGTCTCAACCCCGGTCATAATCTATTTATGTACCAAATTTCATCGAAATCGGTCCAGCCGTGAAAACGTAACAAACACACAAAGGGAGACTCGAATTTTTAGTAGTAGTATTAGATGGTTAATTTTATTTTGAACTATTTTTTACTTACTGAAAAATCTTAGGTTTTTTAAAATCATCCCAATTTGAATCTGCAATCTTCGTTCTTATACAAGCTTAGGATGCGATACTTGTTTAATGTTAAGTGTTGTTATCGTGTCAAATAAATTTTTATTTTAAGCTGTCTTTTAAATTTTTACCTGCCTACTAACTTTGCCACGGACCTATTACACGCCACGGCGTGTTAACACGTATAACATCTTCCGTGATTTGATCAAATCTCTGTTTTTATCATATCCCTGCGACATCACGTCACTGTCAACTATACTAATATTATAAAGAGGAAAGATTTGTATTTTTGTGTGTATGCTTGTAATGAATAAACTCAAAAACTACTGGTCTGATTTCGAAAATTCTTTCACCATTGGAAAGCTACATTCACCCTGAGTAACATAGGCTACTTTTTATCCAACTGCGCAAAGGAGGGTAATGTTTTTATTAAAAAACTACGCGTGCGAAGCTGCGGATTGGCCAGCTAGTATTAAATATTATTGTTAGGTATGACTTTAAAAAAAAACCGGCCAAGTGCGAGTCGGAATCGCGCACGAAGGGTTCCGTACCATTTTCAATAATAACGGCAAAAAAATCACGTTTGTTGTATGGGAGCCCCCTCATATATTTATTTTATTCTGTTTTTAGTATTTGTTGTTAAAGCGGCAACATAAATACATATGTGTGAACATTTTAATTTTAACTGTCTTATTAACATGGTTTGAATGAATGAATGAAAATTCTTTATTATACCTTACAAGCTAGACACAACAGATTTATAAAAAAAAAAACAAATAAAAGTAAGCATAATGGGCGGTCTTATCGCTTAACAAAGCGATCTCTTCCAGACAAACTTTGGATGGAGAGGATCATTGCTTAATGGAAGATTGGCCGAGGTGTAAAAAGAATAAACTTAATAATAGAAAAAGAAATTAGTTATATACATACATATTAGGTACATAAATAACTTTTAAATAAATAAATAAATATCATATATAAAATAAATAAATATGTACTTACATACTTATACTTACAATAATAATATTAGAGATCAGATGAATCATGACTCTTCATGGAGATAAAAGTTTTTGAGTCTAGCTTTAAATACGGAAGGTGAGGGGGATTTCTTAATGGAGATCGGCAAGGCGTTCCATATGGTTTATGAGATACAGCCTGGTGACAGACAGACAGACAGCGGAGTCTTAGTAATAGGGTCCCGTTTTACCGTTTGGGTACGGAACCCTAACATAATATAAAACCTATTTTAGATGCTTAGTTTTGGATGAAGCTGACCGCCTACTAGACATGGGCTATGAAAAAGACGTGGCAGCTATTGTCAAAGCAATTGGAGACCATAAAAAAGCTGCCACCTACGATCCAATGGCACTAGTTAAACAAAATATGATCGAGAAAATAAATGTCGAAGAAGAAACTCAGGAATCAGAAACGAAAGATACCAACGCAGAAGAACCGGTCAAACATAATTTGACTGAGGTATTTTTGTCTAAAGAAAGGCTAACTATTTTACTGTCTGCTACATTAACCAAGGTACGTACAATTGTATCACATAGATTTACGTTGTTCTTTTTAATTGTAATAATAATTATGATAATTTGGTAATAGGGACGGAAATGTGTAACAGGAAACCGGGGAAGCGCGCGCTATTTGATTTGAGCAATGAGCGCGCGCGTTGGTCAGATCTTAAGGCGCGTACAAATTATGCGCGGCTGCCGCGCGAGCCAGTGTTCGCGTGAACATTGGCTCGCGCGGCAAATGTTCGACGAAATTTAGGTAGACCGCAGCTGCCGCGCGCGGCAAGCGATCCAACTCGATCAGCGCATGGCGCGCGCGCCAGTTAGTTCGTTCTAACCATGGACGCGCGTGGTCGTGCGGCAGCCGCGTTTATTGTGATTCATCACATCATTCGCAATAATTTTAAACGAAAAAGGCGTTGGTGGGCGAGACAAATTTATTTAAATAGGTTAGTGCCTTGTTGTGGTGTAAAGGCGATTTGCTATTCCACAGCAAATCATATTTCCCATACAATTTTATTAACTCGCGACACTTGTCGTTGTCCATGGCAAACGTTCATTCGTCGTGCACAAAAAACCGTCCAAATTGCGCGCGCGGCAGCGACTGAAGCTCCTTTGATGCGGGCTAAAAAACCGACAGCGCTCGGATCGCCCCGCGGCACGTTCGAGCGCGGCAACGTTCGAGCGCGGCAACCCCGTCAACATTATGCGCGGCCGCCGCGCGAGCCAATGTTCGAGTGTTTGCCGCGCATAATCTGGACGCGCCTTTACACATCGTATGCGACTACTGTAAGGCTCGCAGTTTTTTTTTTTTTAATTTATTTCTAGATGCATCTTATATAAGTTGATACAGCTATATAGGTAGGTTGCGCATACTTCACCCATAAACCTTATCTGTACTAATTTTGTATGAATTTAATTATATAATTTTGATTTGTATTTTTGTGTGTATGTTTGTAATGAATAAACTCAAAAACTACTGGAACGATTTCAAAAATTCTTTCACCATTAGAATGCTACACTATCCCTGAAGTAACATAGGCTACTTTTTACCCAACTGCGCAGAAGGAGGGTAATGTTTTTATTGAAAAACTACGCGTGTGAAGCTGCGGATTGGTCAGCTAGTTATTAATAAGGTTATATGATGAGTCAAATGATATCATTTAATGATTATTTTATCATCAACTAGTGGTCCCGCCGAACTTCGTATCGGCTTGACATGCATAGGTATAACGCGGGATGTCAATATAAGTCACCCTGGTAGAATTGTCAATTGTTGTCTCCGGCCATCATTATGTATGAGAAAATGAATGACTTCCACAAATAATTCAATACCAAAATTAGCCAAATCGCTCCACCCGTTCTCGAGTTTTATCGAGACTAACGAACAGCAATTAATTTTTATATATATAGACAATATATCTCGGGATAACTCCTACCGAAGCATCTGTTTCAAACGATATTCATTTTTTTTACATCCTCTTTGACGATATTTGCAGCACGCATTCTGTCAATTCTATGTCAAACGTCATAAGGTTACATTATAAAAGCGCTAAGGTTAGATTTTAAATAATTTTATATGGTGGTTAAGTATTCTTAAATTTTCTAATTTTGCGAGCAATTTTCTTAATTTTTTCTTTCATAAGAACCTTCTCCTGAGAATAAGAAATACAACAAAAAAGAATTGGCCAAATTGGTCCAGGCGTTGAGTTATGCGCTTACCAATACATTTTGCGATTCATTTTTATATTATAGATTATATCAGGCACAGGACTTCCACTGCTGAACACAGGCCTCCCCCATAGATTTCCAGAGCGGCGGATCTTGTGCGGTCGGCACCCAACGGCTCCCAGCAACCTTTATCAGGTCGTCTTTCCATCTAGTGACGACCGTCCTACTCTGCGCTTTCCAGTGCGTGGTCTCCACTCTGAAACCTTTCTACCCCAACGGCCGTCAGTTCTACGAGCTATGTGCCCACTGCTACTTCAGCTTGCTAATCTAACTAACTCTCTGCTAAAATCTAGACTATGTATGTGACCTTGGTTTGTCTACAGATCTCTTCATTTCTAATTCGATCTCGATTTATTATGAGTAGTTTGAGTTTATTACTTCGAACTCCGACGACCTTTGTGGCAGCAGCCGCAGGAGGTAGCGGGTTCGATTCCCGCCGCGAAACAAATGTTTGCATGATTTACTATCAGTATATATTCGTTCCGGGTCTGAATGTTTTTCTATATATCGTAACAAAAAAGTATATAAGTATTCAATCAGTTATCTGGTTCCCATAGTATGTACAAGCTCTGCTTAGTTTGGGGCTAAATAGTGCTGTGATGTGTGAAATATCCATCAATATTTATTTATATAATACTGATCAACTATTTAAATGATTAAATTTTTCATAGGCTGTCGAAAATCTAGCTGGTATCACGATGGTGGACCCTGTATTTGTAGATACGTCGGAGGGTAAAGCTTTAGTGGCTGATTCATTGAAACCTCCACCAAATGTTACTCAAATTGATAAAGATGAAAGAGAATCCAATGCAGAACCAGAACCTAAAAAAAAAGTTCAGAAAAAAGAAGTTTCCGTAAAAGAAGAATCTTCGAAAGAGATTAAAGTCGAAAATAAAAGAGGCAAGTTAATAAAACATACAAATTTTAAATGAAATAAGAATATGTAATCTTCTTCTTAGCGTGTCAAGAGATCTATGTCTTAACTTATAGTATGTTGGACAGGCGTTCGGCCACAGCAATAGCATTAGGCGAGGCGGTTATTAGGTCCTCCATCGTGCAGGTGTTCGGGCACAAAGGGCACATTAGCAAGTGCTGCATTGACTGCGCGGGATCACCGCAGTCGCACTGCGTTAAGTTAGGGTTCCGGAATCCCCATTTGCACATATTAAGTCTGCAGCGGCCAACCTGGATAGGAGCTTGTTTAAGGACTTCCAGACTGGCCACCGCAGATCGTGCCCGGGTGGTAACTGTTCTTGTGGAAGAATATGTAATAATATAAAAAAACGATATTTATCCATATTTATTTATTATTTTTACCGGATTAATTTAATTTTAGACGCATAAGCATTGCACTGCACACATAAGTTTCTCTTGAACCCCAATATCTCAACAACCCTCCAACATTTTTAGCTCATTTAGTCACACCAAAATTGTGCCATCACTACCTATCTATGTATAAAATTTCACGATGTACGGATCAACACTTTGAAAGTTATCCTCGGACAAACAAACATACATACATACATACAATTGATTTAGAGTTGAGATGAACACAACAGCGGGTCAATGCAGCCAGTGTCTTGGGGCACTTCCGCCTGGTAGTGATCTGGAGCAGTTGAGCTATCTGTGGATCGTTTTCAACGGTCTTTAGATGATTGAACTGTTTCTTCTGTATTTTATTATAAATGATTGTATTCTTTCTGTTATGAAAGACATAAAAAAGAAAAAATTAATGATTCTTTATGTAGAATGTAGTATTTTATTAATGTTCCTTTTAGGTCTCAATGCCTTCAGTGGTTCAAACCATCTTGACCTATTTGACAAAGACGCCAGTAATACCACTAGTGCAGTTAATACTAATAACACAGAAGACAGTGATAGCGACTCAGATTACGAATATTTCAAGGTACAGAAGGAAATACAAACTAAAAAAGAATCTACCGAGAAAAAAGAATCTATAGAAAATACAGAAGAAGTTATACCCACAGTAGCGGGTAATATATTTGTGGAAGCATTAAAATCAGCTATCGTAGAAGATGAACTAATATTACCAGCAACAGTAGCCCAAACGTTCCTAGTTATACCAATGAAGTTAAGACTAGTAACATTATGCTCTCTCATAATCGAACACTGCGTCTTGAACAGGAAAGGCGGTAAAATGATAGTGTTCATGGCTACTCTAGAAATGGTGGATTACCATTCGGAGCTGATAGAGACAGTGCTGACGAGGAAAGATGTGAAAGTGAAGAAGAATAATGAAAAGAGTAAAAAGTCGAAGAAGAGAAAAGCTGACGGTGAAGAGGTAAGAAATAATATTAGTTTACTAAAGATGTTTTTTTATTGTGATGTGTGTGGGAATCGTATTGAATCATTCTAAAACATGATAATAACTTCCTAACACTTCAGCTCCTTATACAATGTTCCTTATACAACTTAAATCTCTATTAAATCTTTACATAGTATAAAATGAAGTCGATTCCGCTGTCTGTTCCCTTAGATCTTTTAAACTACTCAACGGATTTTAATGCAGTTTTTAGCAATAGATAGAGTGATTCAAGGGGATGGTTTAATATGTATAATACATACATAGTAACTGCGAAAGTAACTGTTTATTTGTTAGTTTGTTTGTTACCTTTTCATAACTGAACTGCTGAACGGATTGTAATGAAATTTGGCAGATTATATCCTGGGGAAGGACATAGGCTACTTTTTACCCGAGTGCGCAAAAGGAGGGTAATGTTTTTATTGAAATACCACGCATGTGAAGCCGCGGGCGGGTCAGCTAGTGAATTATAAAAGATAAAACGATAATGACGGTAAACATTCGCCTATAATTTCATTAGCAGACGAAAAACTTGAAAATATCCGATTTGATGACCTCTGTTGGCGCAGTGGGCGAATAGCCGGCTGAAACGCAGGAGGAAATGTTTGCATGATCTGCAGGTATTTGTTCCGGGTCTGGTTGTTTTTCTATATATTATAAGTATATAGGTATTTACAAAAAAAAGTATATCAGTATTATATCAGTTATTTGGTTCCCATAGTACACAAGTCAAGTCTAGCTAGTCATCAAGCTATAATTTCCAGTATAAGCTGACCTCTCATTCTACGAAAAGCCTACAGAATGCGAGGTCAGCTTATACTGGAGGTGTATAACTTGATGTGTAGCCGTGTGTACAAGCTCTGCTTAGGTTGGGGCTGGATAAGGCTGTGTAGAAAGTCCAGCAATATTTATTTATTTATTTATTATATTAATAAAGGCTGTTTCTAATAAAATTTATAAAAAAAAATACTTTTACCTGTTTCTAAAACAACTTGCAACGAGCTTACATTTTAGATCGCAAAAATTGAGACTGAAAAAAATATTATTTTGTAGTTATCATTTCGCCCGTTTTAATTAAAAGGAGGTGGGGCGAGATGACTCCAAAAATCATCCCAAGTCAACGCACGTTGACCAGTTCTACTATCGCTTGTTTCTTCCATTCACCTGTATATTTAGGAAGTATTTTTCGCTTTCCGAACTTCAACATCAACGCGTCAAGAGAGTTGATAAAATGCCTTTATTTATAGGCACCGCAAATGCAAGAGCTACAGGCGTAGATAAGAGCATCCCGATATTTCGACTATAACTTTCTGGCCTACCCGCCCGCGGCTTCGCACGCGTTTTTTGTCAATAAAAACATTACCCTCCTTCTGCGCAGTCGGGTAAAATCTATCTATATACCAACGGTACATAGGGAGTGCATATAGAGAATACTTTACTCATAATTTTAACTCCTTACTTTATCCCCTCCCCCCTAAAGTTGAAACACGTGTTCATTTTTTTCTTAACAAAAGCCTAAATATGAATTTTCAGATCCCTAACTTAAGGAATTATGGATTGCCCATGAAAACTTTCAACCCCTATTTCACTCCCTTCAAGATTATTTTTTGAGACAAAAAATAGCATATGTCCTTCTCGAGGATATAATCTATCTCCTTGCCAAATTTCATTACGATCCGTTCAGCCGTTTAGTCGTAAACAGGTAACAAACAAACAAACAAGAGTTACTTTTGCATTTATAATATTAGTATGGATTTGCAACTGATACGAAATATCGGTATACTCAAAAACTTACCCGTATCCCCTATATCCCGTGATATATAACCATGATCGTTTCAAAAGGTATAGCCCATCAGCTTGTGTCCTATTAGTTAATTTTGAAAAAAAAAACCTATATTTTAGGATGAAAAATCATCAGACTCTGATTCGGAGTTCGAGATAGATTACCAGGATCCGACGGAAGGCGGCCTGGTGCCTGTCGATGTGGAGGTGTACAGCCTTCACGGGTCCATGCCACACGAGCAGAGGATCGAGGTCTTCAAACAGTTCCGGGCGGCGAAACATGGAGTTCTGATATGCACGGTAACTTTTCAGGGCTTTTTTTGTACCACTAAGGTAGCAAACAAGCAAACGGTCCACCTGATGATAAGCGGTTACCGTAGCCTATGGACGTTACACCAAAGGTATTAATCGCGCGTAGCCGGCCCTTTAAAATTTTCAAAACGCCCTTTTTGAAGAACCCTATAGTCCCTAGTCCATAGGGAAAACCTCGGCAGGGAGAACATTACACAAGCGAAGTGTTCGCAGGAGGAAATTCCTTTGGAACCTCACGGTACGCGACCAGATCGTCTCCATGGTGTGTGGATGGATTCCCTGCCGATGGCGAGCGGTGCGTATAGCAGAAGTGACGAGTGTTTTAGGCGACCTAAGTGTCGCAGTGGGCGAATAGCCGGTTTAGGTAGCCCTGGAGGTTTTTTTTAATGATTATTTATATGATTTCGGGGTAGAACAAGCATATGGCTCAGATGACCTTAGGTTGCGCGTTCAATTCCCGCCGCGGAACAAATGTTTGCAATACCTACATATTGTTACGCCGAGGCTGTTCAGGATAAGTTATAACAAAAAATTGGGTTGTCTGGTACAAATTGTTATATAGCGCCGTTCACTTGCTGACGCGAGGGTAAAGTTTCTAGTATATTTATATTTATTCGCATTATATTTATAATTTACACTCTAACATTTCTTAACATTATTATGATTATTCCTTACATAATATATTTATTTCTTCTATCTACTTATCATAACTATCTAATTAAGCCTATCATAATTGTATGCAAACACATTCGTTCTTACGAGTTCTAATGACTTGCCTAAAAAAGGTTTCTGCCGAATAACAGCGCCGAGCTGTCGATCGGTGGCGAGGCATAATGCTGAGCTGGAACCCATTTGCTGCAGTAGCACATACACACCTACTTGCCTCTTTTTAATTTTTCCCTGACTACATTGTACATTTATTATTTCATTCTATTGTTTCTATGTTTGTTGTATTTTCTGTGTTCTCTTGTGCTTTCTCTTTGATGTTATACCTTTTGATTGTATTGTGTGAATTTGTGTGTGCTATGGTAGCAAATAAATGTCTGTCTATGTCTATGTCTATAAGTAATAGTCGGCTTTTCTCGAAGTTATACCTACTGTGTCACAGAATACGTAATAGGTACTTGGTATTGAATATACCTACATACCACTTTTTTACCTACAGTTGCACAGATTAAGAAATAGTAGCCGGGCGAAATACCTACACTTTTCTAGATACTAGTGGAAGGTTCTGGAAATAATGCTCGGTATAAATAGTGCGTAGAGACGTCCGCTTAGTCAGTCTTGATTTGGCGATACGTGCGAACATTTCAGTGACTTTTAGTGGTTTATTGTTTAACAGTGATGTGATTTAGTGTGTTGTGATTACTTGTGATTAAGTTCGTGTATTTATCATTTTAGTGTTAAATAAAAGTGTTATTTTGGTTAGATTCATTTTAATTATTTTATCCCGAACCCTCAGCTCGTAACAATATATTTGTTCCGGGTCTGGGTGTTTTTCTATAATTATAAATATTTAGAAAACAAAATGCACTTATTCTATTAGTTAAGTCTTCTTAGTTTGTGGCTAGATAGCTCTGTGTGAAATGTCTAGCATTATTTATTTAGTGATCGAGCGATGCGAGCAACTTGGGCAAATCGGCGTTGTATGTATGTATGTTTGTCGGAGGATAACTTTCGAAGCGTTGATCCGATCATCGTGAAATTTACATTTATACATAGGTGTAGTGATGGCACAATTTTGGTGTGACTAAATGAGCTAAAAATGTTGGGGGGTTGTTGAAATATTGGGGTTCAAGAGGGGTAAAAAAAAATGAAAATGAGACTATTAGGTCAAGTGAAAGGTTTTCATTAGTAAATTTGGACCCCGTTTTTATTTTTAGTAAAGTTTTGTAGTTTTTGAGTTATTAGCCATAATAAAAAATGAACTTTAACAAAATTCACATAGTACCCCACAGTGCTGTAATTTAGTATGCGTGTAGCTTAAGTATCATAAATATAGGCAAAAGTCTGATATCTAGAATAACTGCAATTTGTACCCCACAAAAATTAAACAATATACATGAACTCCCGTTACCTGTAATTTGAATGAAACTGTAGGTCAAGTTATTTGATTATTTATTTCCTGGCAAGATTTTGATAGTCTAGGATTACGAATAATATTTATTTTTGGTTTTATGGTAGACTCGCGAGATCTCTGTTCGGGGCGAACCACTAGTTTATTAGAGATAGGGAATCTGGGGAAGTAATACCAACGTACCGGTAGTTTTATGTAGTTATTACTACTTATTCAATTAGAAAACAGACAAAACATTTTTTATTAGAGTTCAAGGCGTAAGAAAGATCGGCCTCAATACTGAATTACCAATTTATTTAATTCCTCCGCTTCACCGCAATTCTTTACAGTAACAATGAGGACATTAATAAAGTACTGGGTATTTTCAATTAACGTTCAATATTAATCTAACAATGCCACCAGCGAGCTAATGATTGCGTTTCAACAGTGGCATACTTGCTGCTGCTTATTCTATGGCAGTGGTACAGTCACCGATAAAAGTACATTCCAGAAGTTGTAACGTAGTCAACTTTTTCAGCTTCCAGGCTAATTCGTTTGGGTTCGGATTTAACGCACATTTTTATTGGAGAATAAGGCACGACTGCTGCGTGCGACTCTACCATTTAAAATAATCTGAAATAGTATTTTTATAGCCGTCCGTCTAGGCTTGAACATTTTTGAGATGGTTGGTTTAAAATGTTGGAATTTTCCGTAAGTGTTCGGATAAAAATAAAAATACTATTTGAAATAAGCAACGCGACATCTCTTGTCAATGTACTATACTGCAACGTTGACATTGAGCAGGTCAAAAACTGTATAAGTTTTCCTGTAGATGGAGCTAACGGCGGCGCTTTATTCGTAATCTGAATCATCTCACTAATTTCGACCCTGACGTGACAGAGCCTGGTAGCACAATTGGTTAGTGCATCATCGTATCAAGAGGAAGGTCGCGGGTTCAAGTCCCGTCTAAGCTTGTCAATTTTTGAGATGGTTTTAAAATCTTGAAAAATCATGTCGTCAAGATTTTGATTGAACAAGAGTTCGGACGTGAGACAATGAACCGTCTCATTGCGATTCAATTGCAGACTAAATTGAATAGTTTTAGTACGTTTTGACAGATACGCGAACAACTTTACGTTGGCAATAAACGTCGTGGTACGATAGCAGATAATTGATCGAGCGAAGCGAGATCTCTAAATCAACTTGGGCAAATCGGCGTTGTATGTATGTTTGTTTGTCCAAGGATAACTTTCAAAGCGTTGATCCGATCATTATGAAATTTGATACATAGGTAGGTAGTGATGGCACAATTTTGGTGTGACTAAATGAGCTAAAAATGTTGGGGGGGTTGTTGAGAGGTGTTCATGAGGAGTAAAACAAAATGAAAACGATACTAAGAGGTCAAGTGGGACGTCAAATGAAAGGTATTCATTAGTACATTTAGACTCTGTTTTTATTTTTAGTAAAGTACTTATAGTTTTTGAGTAATTAGCCATAGTAAAACCTACCCCACATTTCTGTAGTTTGGTATGCGTTTAGCTTTAGTAGCACAAATATAGACAAATGTCTGCAATCCAGAATAACTGCAATTTGTACCCGAAATTTTTTTTCCAATTTACATGAACTCCCGTTACCTGTAATTTGAATGAAATTGTAGGTAAAGTTATTTGGTTATATTTCGTGGCACTATTTTGATAGTCAAAGATTACAAATAATATTTTTTGTTTTAATCGGAGTCTCGCGGGATTTCAGTTCTGGGCGAACCACTTGTTAAATTGTGTAGAATTGAATAATATTTGAGTAAATGCTTTTAACGCTGACTGTAATTGCCTAGTATCTCCGGCGGTCACCTTTGTATAGTATTGTTACGCCTTCGGCTATTAGCGTGGCATTCATGTCGGCTCTGTGTCGGGTCGGCAGCTCTCGCTTCGATTAAATACCTATTATCTTCAATTTTATCTACTCACATCTACATTTCACACAGTAGTAGAAATTACTTTTTGTTACAAGCGAGCTGTTGCTATGGTAACAGGTTCTTTGTGAACGTTTTCATCAGGGTCTGTACGGGACGGTTGGCTTACGGCCGAACCCTATGTTCTATCTATCTCTGCCTTTGCCTTACCAGCTACAAGAGGCATAATATACAGTGTAAACGCTATATAACGACACTCAAGGGACTGAGCATATTTTGACGTTATAGAGAGTTGTCGTTAAAGGGAGAGAAGTAAAATCTGTGTGTGTCACAGTGATTTTCTCTTACTAGCCATGTTTACAATTTGAAAGTTTGTGAGCTACTAAGAATATGACCACGTATAGATAAAATCCATCACTTCTACTAACAACAGTCTGCAGCTACACGTGCAAGCAATCCCATTTTGTAAACAAAAGAACGGATTTCTTAGAAAGTTTGGTGTGTATGATGCCGACAGTCGAGTTTATTATGGTCTAGGATAATAAAACGACAAAAGGATATACACAGCTGCGCAGTTTTTACTAATTTGGCAACTTAAAAAGAACTTTTTATTACAAATTGTTGTCGTTATTCAGAGTGGGTGTAATGCTATACAGAGTGTAGCATTGTATGCAAGACAAGCTAAACCAACCAAAGCCGAGTGATTTCGACGCTTTAGAGAGTTTGTCGTTAAAACGAGTGACGTTACATGGAGTATATGACATTTTGATTTGCTAGCAAGGCAAAAGTAGTGATTGTAGAATAAAGAGTTCGGCCGTTAGTGGGATGTTCTTAACTCCGATTCGGAGGTTGTAGATCTTTTTATCAGAAAAAAGAATATAAAGTAGAGTAATGTAAAATTTATTTGGATAAAGTAAGTTTACAAACTTAAAATCTAGACTTAAACCATATACAATCATGTTTCCTAGTGTAACTTAAGTTTGCAGTTATGATGAATACATAGTCAAGTGACTACCCTCCGTACTAGTTTTCACTGTATGACGGCAGGGCGTCGTTGCTCTTCCATATAATGCTATCGACTTAAGAATTTAAACTTTTTAGTTAGGTTAATGATGTATGTTAAATTCTTATAAATCTACCAATCATTATTTATATATACTATGTTATTTATTTATTATTTATATATATATATATATGTGCATTTACAGTATGGTGGTTTTAATTTCACGATCCTGAAGTTAACCTTTTGACTGCGTGACACATCTAATGCTTAGGCAATCCGCTGCAATATGCGATAACATCTTAAGCAGCCCGTGGCTTAATTAGAGCTGCATTTACGGGTCGACCTCCGTGGCGCATTGGGCGAATAGCCGGCTGAGACGCAAAAGGTAGCGGGTTCGATTCCCGCCGCGAAACAAATGTTTGCATGATCTACATATATTTGTTCCGGGTCTGGTTGTTTCTATATATATTCTAAGTATGTATTTACAAAAAAAAATGTATATAAGTATTCTATCAGTTGTCTGGTTCCCATAGTACAAGCTCTGCTTAGTTTGGGACTAGATAGCGCTGTGTGAAATGTCCAGCAATATTTATTATTATTTTTTATTTCTTTTCATTTTTGACGACCTCCGTGGCGCAGTGGGCGAATAGCCGGCTGAGACGCAGCAGGTAGCGGGTTCGATTCCCGCCGCGGAACAAATGTTTGCATGATCTACAGATATTTGTTCCCGGTCTGGTTGTTTCTCTATATATTATAAGTATGTATTTACAAAAAAACATGTATATAAATATTCAATCAGTTATCTGGTTCCCATAGTACAAGCTCTGCTTAGTTTGGGGCTAGATAGCGCTGTGTGAAATGTCCAGCAATATTTATATTTATTTATTTATTATATTGGATCTCTATAACAACGGCCACTAAAGGTCGTTTCAGAGAAAAACTTAGATATTGTGACCAAGGAGGTACCAGTGACACAAGAGAATAAATTAATAGTAAAAAACATTTTGAAATATAAGCTTTATACATGTATAAGAGCTCTATGCGTATACCAAATTTCGTGTCTGTGCTGACCGTTGAGGAGTTCCCTCTTCGGAAGCCAACCCTGAGTGCAGCAGCCATGTCATGGTGGAACATAGAAAGGGCTATCATAATTAAATGCGCATACAATATTTTGTGTCTGTGCTGTTGACCGTTGAGGAGTTCCGGCGTCTGGAGCCAATCCAGGTCATGCTTATTACAAAAATGCATTGTCATCGAAACTGAACCAACAGGTCAAATTTCAATTCCTTTGGATAAGAGGAAGTACTGATTCAGCTTGCGAGATTTGACGTAAACAAACATTTCAAGCCAATTAAAAGCTTGTAAAAAGAGAGTAAACGTTATGTTAAAAGCGATGGTTTATTCCAAGGATGTGGCGGCTCGCGGTTTGGACCTGCCGCGCGTGGATCTCGTCCTCCAGTACTGCGTGCCCGCTTCAGCCACTGATTACGTGCACAGGTGAGAAGCATCGCAGTTACGTGTACGGTTTTAAAAACTCCTCATTTATATGTAAAAACCGAGAACCTGGACCCCACCTGGACTGTTTGCGCTTAGCATCTGCCGCACTAACTCAGGGCTTCGTGTCCCCATTCCTCGTATGGTTGAGTCGTATAATATATACTTTGTAGATATAGATATTTTTGCTTGTAATATCTATAAATTTAAAAATCTAGTTAATACTATCCTTTTTAGTGCCGATTAGGGCTTGCATTATCCGTAAGATTTTGGTATCCGAATAATTCGAATAGTAGTGAACTTTACTATTCGGATATCCGAATATTACGAATAATTCGTATAATTTTGGGACAAGCGTTTAAAACGAAATTAATCGTTATTAAAGTAGCTATAAAGAATGTGTAAGTTATTTCAACAATCATCATTAAAATATAAATCACTTTTGACAATAAGGAAATTCGATAGGTATACTTTAGATCACGTTTTCTGTTACAAAACTTAAGCAATAAGTAAGCAACTTGTCAGTCGCGACTTTCTGAATGTTTTATAATGCGACACATGTTAAAAATAAAGGATAAACAGTGTTTTAAATTCAGATTACTTTTAAGATACATGTACTACAGTTAATTTCATGTTCAAATCGTGATTTTCTGATGAATTTCACTATTCGTTTTATTTAAATTATCCGAATATATTGATCATATCCGAAATTTTCCGCATGTGTTCGGATAACACTATAAATAAAAATACTATATTGATCGTCACTATCCGGATAGTAAAATCACATGGATATCCGAATAATACTGATATTCGGATATCTCAATTGCAAGCAAGATGAATACAGGACAAAATGAGCACCTAGTGCTCATTTTCATTTTTTCATCTTAGTTACCTACTGTAGTTGTATAATTTCACATTGTATCCCTATTTTCTAGTACCTAAGTAGATCTTTATTTTACTTACTCTTGTAAATATGAGACTTCGACACTTGTCGTTGTACACACGGCTACACTTCAAGCTATACATTTCCAGTATAAGCTGACATCTCATTCTACGAAAAGCCTCTCAATGCGAGGTAAGCTTATACTGGAAATGTATAGCTTGATGTGTAGCCGTGTGTACTCTTAGACTCTTTAACAGCTCCTTATTGTTGTAACAAGTATTTGTTTTAATATGTGGATAACGTTGTGGGCATTATCAATAAAATTTACATTCCCAGAATGTTCCTACATGGATTGTATATAAACAGTATAATCACAGACCAATATAATTTAAATAGACTGACAGTCTCAAACAAGATAATGTAACTCGATATTTGATTACCTGCTAGGACGCGAGATGTCGCTAAGAGTTACAAATCGTTAAATACATATTAATAGTGATGTACAGATAAGTAGAACACTTTTTGAAAGAAAATAAAATTAATTTGTAAATACCCGGCAAATGCATACCTACTACAAGATAATACGTTCTATTAATTTGAACTGGAAACATAACTACTAAAATAATGAACTCAATACGTACACAATATGTACTTACATTATGTACAACAAAATATCGACTTACTTGTCGCGACTTTTGAGAAGTGAGGTTTGGCAACACAGCATGTAACAAAATTACAAATAAACGTGCGTGACTTTGCTTGCTTCCCGGCTGTCAATGTCAGTCAGTTCACGGTTCTCTTTCGTTCCCTTTGTTTCGGACTTTGTGTTAATTTTGTGTTAAACGCCATCTAGGTAAAAACGATGTGATACCTTCCCACGCCATCTGTGATTAAGCATATGAAAGTGGTAAATCATCAATATAAAATAAAATCGTTAAATCTTATTTTATGGACAATATTACTTATTCTAAAAAATATTGAAATATTTTGGTGTGTTTTAGTGGAAGTTTATTTTTATTTGTTGGGTGCAATGGCCGCTATGAAAGTTTCCAGGCTATGAGACAGCGCCATCTACAAATAATACGGGATTTTGAGCATTTTGCGGGCTACGATGTCTTATATGGACATTGACAGTCTATTGATATTACTAGTCTCTGGTATAATGTACTTGTTTGTTGTTCCTTAATAAATAAAATAAAAAAGTATTGTCCTTTTTAAAAACTCGTCAAAATATCATCATCATATCAGGCACAAGACGTCCAGTTCTGAAAGCATAGGCCTCCCTCATAGGTTCCCAGAGTGACAGATCTGGTGTGATCTGCACCCAACGGCTCCCAGCAACTATTATCAGGTTGCCTTTCCATCTAGTGGGGGGCTGTGATTTATGGGAAAAATGGTAGCTTATGTGGTGATCCAGGTTATAATCTACGTATATATCAAATTTCATCGAAATCGGTTCAGCCGCTACGGCGTGATTGAGTAACAAACAAACAAATAAACATAGCTTATAATATTAGTGTGACAAGGGCTGAAATGAAAGCGATCAATTACACCCCAGATATTTTGTGATACAGGGTTGGTCGTACCGGGCGGGCGGCACACATCGGCGCAGCTGTCATGTTCCTTCTACCAAGCGAGGCGCAGTACGTAAGGCATCTGGAGCAGAAGAGGATTAGGTAAGTTTCATATAACGTAGGTCGGGCTCACGTATCATACTAGAGGGCCTAGTACGAATATGTTAGATACTAAATAAACACTGATGTCATTGTGTCCGTCGTATTCAAATTGAATTTGGAATTCTGCTCATTTTACTAAATCTATTTGTACAAAATATGTTCTGTATTTTATTTTGGTTTACACTAAAAAGTTATCTTATCTTATTTTCATAATTTTTTATCTGTCTAGTTAAAACTAGAACCATTTTATTATTTTATCCTGCTAGCTTTTATTTGTCACTACAAATACATTTCTAACAATTAATTCTAAGTTCCGTCTCTTAAAACGTGATTCCTGAATAAAGGATGGTAAGAATGTTAAAAATTAAGACAATATTTCTTTCAGTAAAAGCTTGATTAGCGGGTTCGACTTCCGCCGCGGGACAGACATTTAAATAAATAAATATAAACATTGCTGGACATTTCACAGAGCGCTATCTAGCCCCAAAGTAAGCAGAGCTTGTAATATGGGAACCAGATAACTGATAGAATACTTATATACATTTTTTTTGTTAATACATACTTTTCATATATAGAGAAACAACCAGACGTCTGTTTGTATGGTCTACAGATATTTGTTCCGAGTATGGCTATTTTCCTATACATTATAAGTATGTCGTTTCTTCCACGCACCTGTAAGATGTGGAATGACCTTCCTCCGGAGGTTTTTCCGGTGGGCTTCAAAATGAGCGCTTTCAAGAGAGGTGTAAATAGGGTTTTAAGTGCTAGGCAACGCGACTGCAGTACCACGAGTGCTGCAGGAGTTCAGGCGGCGGTGACCACTTAACTTAAAGAGGCCTGTCTGCTTGTGTGTCTACAAGTTTAATATATATACCTAGTCAGGTCATAAATTATGTCATATGTTTAATATAAAATAATTGAAACAAGTTTATTCATTATGTAACCATATATATACCAAAATGAACTTAACAAAACATAGATTCTTATGACACTAAAGTTTATTCAAAATGACCTCCGTGATTTTGAATACAGGCCTTCAATCTGCGCGGCCAGTCGTCTATCGCAGCACGAACGAGGTCCATGTCAGTATCGGCGGCTGCCTTAATCAAGGATGTCTTGAGTGACTCCAAATTGGGATGAGGCTATGAGCACGCCTTTTCCTCCAAGTGTTGCCATATCTTGTAATCTAACGGATTCAAATCTGGACTGGAGGAGGGCCAGTCTTCGTGCCGGATGAAGTCGATTTCACGCGCCGCTAGCCAGTCTTGTGTGCTCTTCGCTCTATGAGCTGGCGCCGAATCTTGTTGGAATACCCAGTGCCTGTTATTGAACATGGTATGAGAAACAGGTTCCACAAGGTTCGTCAGGACTGTATTTTGATACACAACTGCATTCGTTTTTACACCTTTCTCATAAAAATGTACCTCTGTTAAGCCCCAATAAGAAACTCCGAACCATACCATGAGCGAGGATGGAAAATGACCTCGTTGGACACGCGGAATACGGTTGCTCGCTTCTTCACTACTGTGTGCGTACACCTTATCATTTTGTTTGTTGTAGCTCTCTTCTACGGTAAAAATTTTTTCATCCGAAAAAAGAATTTCCCGATATATTTTTCCCGCGTACCGCTTCAACAAAGCGCGGCATCTCTTGAGTCTCAGGTCCATTAGACGAGCATTCAAACGATGCCCTGTTTTTCTTCGATATGCCCGAAGCCCTAAGTCTTCATTTAATACCCTTTTCACCGTGGTTCTGCTTAACCCCATCTGAAGGGCCAACAGTTTCTGCTTACGTTTGGGATTTCTTTGAATTCGCGCCTTCACAGCTTATATCACTGCTGGAGTCCTAACAGACCGAGGGCGACCACTTCTTGACCTGTCATCTACACTAGAGTCTTCATTGTATCGTTTGATGGTGCGATAAACGAATCTTTTGGTTATATTCAAATTTTTCAGTATGTCAAAAATTTGAATTGGCGCGTAACCGCAACGATGCAACGCAATAACTGCAACACGGTCTTCTTTAAGCGCCCACTCCATATTTAAAAATGAGTAAAATTCTAAAAAGTATACATTTTTATTTTCATGAACAATTCGAAATTCGAATTCTATAATCTTTTTTGTGGCCAGCATTCTAAAAGAAAAGTTTTTACTGTGTGACAATACTTATGACCTGACTAGGTATATATATATATATATATAAAGTATTTACAAATAAAAGTATATAAGTATTCTATCAAATAACTGGTTCCCATATTACAAGCTTTGCTTAGTTTAAGGCTAGATGGCGCTGTGAAGTGTCCAGAATTATTTGTTTATTAAATTCAATATCTAGGATACTCATCAGGGTCTGGTCGTTTTTTAATTTCGTCAATTTTTATACTCTCTGTTTAAAGGAACCGGAGAAATCGCTGAAGTGCACGGCCCTAAGCCAAGTGCATATCAGTATCTACCTAATAATTGGGGGGAATTTCATTGTCCGCTTGTAAGAATTTTCTTACAATTCTGCAAGTGTTTAATACAGCCTTCTTTATAAGAACTTAAGTATTTTTTGGGAGGTCCAAACGTTCAAGGGATTGAAAGGGTAGTTTTGGGATTACACATGTACTAGAAATGATTTATAATTATAGGCTTCGTCAAGCAGACGAGTCGCAAGCACTGGAGGCGTTGCGCACGGTCGCGCCGACCGCCGCCACCGTCCAGCGCGCCGCCATCGCCGTACAGGCGAAGCTGGAATACACAGCGCAGAGCTCCAAGGAGTGGCTCGCGCGGGCTAGCAGAGGTGAGAGTTACGAGAAATATACCTTTCGATACTACTTCTACTCAAACAGGAAGGGGCTAGCCCCCCGCAACACAGGGTATCCTAGTGTGCGGCTAGTATTGTTTTATGCAATCTTCCTACTGAAATGTTACTTATTTTCTTTAAAATGCATGCTAGTAAGTACATTATACACGATGTAATTTTGTGTGTCACGTGGTAAGGTATTTTTAGGGTTCCGTACCCAAAGGGTAAAACGGAACCCTATTACTAAGACTCCGCTGTCTGTCTGTCCGTCTCTCACCAGGCTGTATCTCATGCACCGTGATAGTTAAACTGTTCAATTTTCACAGATGATGTATTTCTGTTGCCGCTATAACAACAAATACTAAAAACAGAATAAAATAAATATTAAAGGGGGGCTCCCATGCAACAAACGTGGTTTTTTTTATTACTAAGACTCCGCTGTCTGTCTATCTGTCCGTCTGTCACCAGGCTGTATCTCATGAACCGTGATAGTTAGACTGTTCAATTTTCACAGATGATGTGTTTCTGTTGCCGCTATAACAACAAATACTAAAAACAGAATAAAATAAATAGTTAAGGGGGCTCCCATACAACAAACGTATTTTTTTTGCTAGATATTGATAACGGCAACAGGTAGACGCTTGAAATATTCACAGAATATTCAGTTATATATTCACTTTAAAAATCAGTAATTAAATAACAATAAACGTGATTTTTTTGCTCGTTTCTATAGATACGTCATATAGATCGCGTACGGAACCCTTCGTGCGCGAGTCCGACCCGCACTTGGCCGGTTTTTTTCAACAAGTTCCATAACAAGCGATTGACCCACCTGAATAGATTACATTAGATACTTCCTTTATTGCACACCATTAAATATAAACATATCAAAGAAAATACACTTATCATCATAGGTACAATGGGCGGCGTTATCGCTAAGGCGATCTCTTCCAGGCATGTTAAGTGGTAACCAGTTAATCATCGCATATAACATAGTATTACCTCGTAGTTCGCGCACCTTGGAAGTGTTATTCGACGCACTGTCCTACGACCAAGAGGTACAGGTAGGCTTCATGTTTCTACTTGGAATAAATGAACTGTTTCCACCCAGCATATACATCATGGGTGCGTTTCTACGCCGGCTACCCGCGCGAAGTTCGCGAATGGCTCGACTCTCGCAACATCCACCTGGGGCACGCGGCCAAAGCGTTCGCCCTCAGGGACACGCCTGGGGCGCTCGCAAGGCGCTCCAAATCAGACCCTAACCTCATGAAGGAAAGACCGGTGAATAGGCTCACAGTGCATAAGGAAGAAGAGAAGAAACGACCTGGGTAAGTCTATTAACTGATTATTATCATACTTATATTATAAACTCAAAAGTAACTTTTTCTCTCTGTCTATCTGTTCACGACTAAACAGCTGGATAGATTTCTATGAAATAAATAGATAGAGGATTAAGACAGGCTACAATTTACCCAACCACACTTGTGAAGCCGCGTGCGGAAGCTTGTCCTATACTAATATTATAAAGAGGAAAGTTATGTTTGTATTGAATAGGCTCCGAAACTACTGGACCGATTTAAAAAGTTCTTTCACTGTTGGGAAGCTACACCATCCCCGGATGGCATAGGCTACTTTTTACCCAACTGCGCAGAAGGAGGGTAATGTTTTTATTGAAAAACTACGCGTGCGAAGCTGCGGATTGGTCAGCTGGTACGATATATTTCTCCACTATTTTTGTTAGCGAAGCGAGATCTCCAAATCAATTTGAGCAAATCGGTGTTGTATGTATATATGTGTGTTTGTTTGTCCGAGTATAACTTTCGAAGCGTAGGTCCGATCACCGTGAAATTTTGTATGTAGGTAGGTAGTTAGTTATGGCACAATCTTGGTGTGCTAAAAATGGGGGGGGGGGGGGGGGGGGTTGGAGAGATATTGAGGTTAAGTTGGAGAGAATCAAAATGAGTCTATCCGGTGAAATGGCACGTTTAATGAAAGGTCTTCATGAGTACATTTTGACCCAACTTTAATTTGTAATTTAAACCATGCAGTTTTTAATTAATTAGCCATAATAAAATCTGATCTTTGACGAAATTCACAGGGTACAACAGTGACCCCACAGTGCTGAAATTTGGTATGCGCATGGCTTTAGTGACACAGATATAGGGAAAAGTATGAAATCCAGAATAGCTGCAATTTTTACCCCAAAAAATATAACCAATCTACATGAACTCCCGTTACCTTTAATTTAAATGAAACTGTAGGTCAAGTAAGTTGGATGTGGTATTTCATGGCACAATTTTTATTACATTTTTATACATTTTTATTTGTTATTTTTAAGGGAGACTCGCGAGTTCTCAGTTTGGGGCGAACCACTAGTTATATTAAAAAGTAAAGTCTGTCTATTACACTTGTAACCGGAAAACGGATTCAAATGCAGCTTTTACTGCTGTGTAGGTACTGTATTTATCGAGGAAGGATCTTAATGCGAAATATTTGACAAAGTCACGGGACGTAATGCTATTTAGTATAGATCTGCCCGTCTTAAATTGCGATCCACTACTAATTATATGAAAGGCATGCGATCTTCATACGTTTTCCTATACTGAAATTAATGTCTGTTACAGATTCCCCAAGGTGAAAATAGGGTTCAACAGTCGCATAGTGAACAAGCAAACCTCGATGCACACTGCTAGCGAGTTCGACAGCGGGTTGCCTGCTCTAGAACCTTACACCAAGAAGAAGAAGAAGCAGGCGTGAGTTGCTGTTATTCTAATCCTATTTCACAATTAAATTGGTTGGGAGCCGAAGTTTATCGGCAGACGTGTGCACACGGCTACACATCAAGCTATATATTTCCAGTATAAGATGACCTCGCATTGGCTTTTCGTAGAATGAGAGGTCAGCTTATGCTGGAAATGTATAGCTTGATGTGTAGCCGTGTGTTTTTTTATTGTACAGAGTAACTGTAAATAAACAATTATTGTCATATTTCATTCTGTTTTATTCAAAATCAAAATCTTTTTATTCAATAAAATCACAAGGGTCAATTTGAAACATCAATTTTACTACCTGTTCCTTCGCGACCAAGCCAGGAAAGTCAACGGACAGACAGACCCTTTGGGTACAGAACCCTAAAAACAACCAACCTTGTTTCTTGCCTTTCTTTCCTGGCGTGGTGGACAGTTGGAATTTTCACAGATGATGTATTTCTGTTGCCGCTATAACAACAAATACTAAAAACAATAAATAAATAGTTAAGGGGGCCTCCCATAGAACACACGTGATTTTTTGGCTCGTTTTAGCTCTATATTGTTAACGGCAACAGGTAGACGCTTGAAATATTCACAGAATATTTAGTTATATATTCACTTTAAAAATAAATAATTAAATTAAAATAAAACAAATATTTAAGGGGGGATCCCATACAAAAAAGTTTTTTTGCCGTTTTTATAGATAATGGCACGGAACCCTTCGTGCGCGAGTCCGACTAACACTTGGCCGGTTTTTTAATGATCCTTTTAGAATACATAACAATAATGAAAATAAATTACGTCTAAATTGTAACATTTTTGAACGAGTTGGAGCAATTTCAATCCTAAGCCTCTCTATCATCTAAATTATCCGATATTTTATTTTCATATAAAGATATTGTTTAATTACGTTTTTAAATTTGTTAATTGTCAAGAACAATTGGACAAGAAATGCTACAAGAACTAAGCACAGCGAGCCTCGAGGTTGGACTAATAATGAATCGATCAGACTCAAATTATGACCAATAGCACGGAACGTAGGGTGGTGGTAGACGGGCAAAAAATACACAATGTCGATGAGTACATCTACTTGGGCCAGTTAGCTTTCTTTGAAAACAGTCAGGACAAAGAAATCGATCGTCGTATCGACAATGCCTGGAAGGTCTACTGGTCCATGAAGACATTCATGAAAGGCGACCTTGCATTATCACTAAAACGTCAACTCATCGACATGTGTATTCTTTCTGCCCTAACCTACGGTGCCCAGTCTTGGTCACTGACTGAATCTCAAAAGTCCAGGCTCGGGGTTTGCCAAAGAGCGATGGAGCGCAGCATTTTGGGTGTCAAGAGAATAGACAGGATTTGGAACACCTCGCTGCGCTCAAGGACCGGCATCGCAGACGTCGGTATCAAGGCTGCCAAGTTGAAGTGGAATTGGGCGGGTCATATCTCCCGCACGCAACCAAATAGGTGGGCTACGGTCGTAACTGGATGGATCCCTGTGGATGGAAAGCGACACCGTGGAAGGCCTAAGAAGCGGTGGCGCGATGATTTGGACGCTTTTTATGGGGACTGGTGGGATTTAGTACAAGATCGAGAAAAGTGGAGAGATGAGGGGGAGACATTTGCCCAGCAGTGGGACAGCATAGGCTAGATAAAAAAAATGACAATCTTTGTACATCACTTGGGCGTTTGTTATAAAAGATTTAACGATTTATAGACCGGGAGATGGTGACACAAAATATTAGGTCATTTGTACCAGTATGGCGGTTCTTCAGGGGTCTAATTACGTAAAGGCAAAAAGGAAAATGATGGTCATAGCGCTCGCACCGGCGGCCCAATCGCGTGGACGTTAATCGAACGCGTCGGATAAATAACGAGTGTCGAACGATTTGTTCCACAAAAATGCTTGTATTTTCAGATAGTCGAAAAAAGAAGAGGTAGGCGGTAGCGTAATGCCATACTTCTCGGGTATGACTTACAGCCCGCCATACCGACGCGAATACATTAATTTAAATAAAACAATTCAACCATTTGTACCAGGCTAATTTTTGCATAGCTAATCATCGTCGAGTAGCCATTCACGAAAATCACCTTGCCATACTTTTCCGACAGTTCCCATTGGCCGCCATACCACTGCAAAGGAGTATTTTTTTTTCGCCAAACGATTTGTACCACCCTGAAACTTTTTTAACAGTTCCCTGTATGATCATTAATATAAGTCTGATAATGCCATACCTGTGGGAGGTGGCGAATGTGAACAATATTTTTTCAAAATCCTAAGATTTTATTCGTAATTCGAACGATTTGTACCAGTATGGCACTAATTTTCCCTGTAAGTTTGAGGTTTAACGAATATAAATACAAAGTTTCAAACACCTAGGTGGCGGCAATCTTGTCTTATAAGCAGATGTTATGTTGTATAATATTCTGCGGCTCCCACCGCTCGAAAGATTTCTCGAATTGTAGAGGTCTTGGCTCATCGTGTTAGTAAGACATAATGTATGGGACCGCAGGTATACGGCAGCTGTTTGTCAGGCGACTCACAACTACATAGCAGTAAAAGTAGTTATATGTATTAGAATAAGTCGACCGTTATAGTGCCCGTAAGGGTGGAGATGTGACGCCGTTCAGTTTACCCTTTATCCTTGGTTCGAACCACAGAACATAAAAAACAATAGAACTAGCATGATGACTTTTTACTAAGAAAACCAGTGTAGCTAAACTCACACATGTAAAAACTAGCACACTTAGAAATAAAAGTTATAATTGGTTGAAAGAGAACGTTCAAAGAGGCCTAAAATCATAAAACCAATTTAACGGATATAAAACCTTAGCTACTATGGAACATGGTTTAAAATTCAATAAAATAAACAGTAACAAAAAATTCAAGTTCACTTCTTCTACTCGGCAAAAGATGGCGCTTTAGAAAATATTTTTATTTTAGTCTCTATTTTTTAGAAATAAGACTGATAATGCAATGGCTGTTATTTGATTACCCACAAAACAAAGCCACTCAACAACAGATGGCGCTGTCGCTAACGATTTTTGTTATAGTCTCTAACTACAAAGAATAAGATTGATAATGCAATGGCTGTTACTGGCATGCTCAAATAACAGCGCTACTCACTTAGTGATGTACCAATGAGCATACAAGACGAATGTATCGATATCGATTATCACCTACCTACTACGGGTAATGAAATAGATACGTCAGGTTATATTTGTGGTGGTCGAAATAAAAAGCTTTTCTTTTCTTTCTTTCTTAACATAATCACAGGTATCCAACTCATAAATACTTACTTAAAAAAATATTATATTACTGTAATGTTATATACTGAATTATTATTTGAGGGACACACTAAAAGATTCCGGAATCAATAAAAAAATACTAATAATGGTCAAAAATGAATTTATTGTTTCTCAAAATATTCTCCCTTTGCGTCAATGCACTTTTTCATAAGATTGAACAAATTTTGAAAACATTTGTGCCACTCCTCCGGTGGTGACGTCAGATACATGTTATTCATACTCTTCGACAGCCTCTTCTGGTGATGAAAACCGTTGATCGGGTAATTGGTTCTTAATTTTTGGGAACAGAAATGCCAGGTCATGACTAAATGCTAAATGCTAGATGACTCATAAGTTGTACGTTTTTTTAATTTTTTTTATGTCTTGCGCCTTGGGGAAACTGAAAACAGAAGTTATTATATTATTTCACACCATAGGTCTAAAATACATTCAGAAAATCATCAATAAAACAACAAGGAATTAACACCCTAAAACTTATACACCTTTTAATAGGGGGTAACTAATTAAAGCTATCGATAACACATTCATCAGTATATTGGGGTCACATCCCTAATTGAGTAGCTTAAGTTGAGGTTTAAGAGAAACGCGACCTTAAGGAGTATGATTCACAGTCTATTTTGTTAGACGATTTTGCATTTTAAACAAAACTAACAATAAACAATAAAATAATACTTACCGGTGATAGGATATGCCTCCTTTTGATAAAATTTTTGGTTCGGCTATAATATTTACACTCCAAAACGGCACAATATGGCTTTTTTATATTTTTTTGAAGTACGCTTATCCCACAGTAATGGAAACACGACTGAAGTGAGCGAAGCTTGTAGTGCGCGGAACTCCGCGTACTTGTTGTTACGCGGCCCCCGCCTACTTACGACTTCTATTGTTTTTTGTGTTCTGTGGTTCGAACGGACGCCTAAAATGGATGAAAACAGTGGCGCAGTCCATTGAAAAAGATTTAATTTTTTTTCGAGTATGGCACCACTTTGGCAATTCACGGTGTAATTTTCCCAAAGCATAGTTGTTTTTTTCAAGTTTGGAAATGATTTGAAATGCCATATTGTTACAATTCGTTCCAATTTTTTTTGTGCATATCTTTCTCGAGTGTGACAGTCTTCTGCCCCATAGTTATAGTATGGGATAAATTTTTTTAGGTTGAATTTTATCCAGATGAACCGAATACAATGATGCCATACTGTAACAAATGATTTAATGTCTTTTACCTTGAAAACGTGTCGAAAAATCAGGTTTTTCAAGTATGGCGCCTCTTTTTCCCTCTACTAGAAGTATGGCAAATATAATAATGGTCACATTGTATCGTATAATTTCCAAATTCCAAATGGCATACTGATACAAATCGTCAAAAAATTTTTTTTCACCTTTTAGCTTAAGTCCGACAGTCATCCGCTCCATGGTTACAATCTGTAATAATTTTTTTTAAGTACAATTGCATCCAAATGATGAGAATACAATGATGTCATGATGTAAAAATTGATTTTACGTATTTTACAGTCGTATTTTTAAAACGTGTCAAATAAATAAGTATTTCAAGTATGGCAGCACTTTTTCCCCCTACTAGAAGTATGGGAAAAATAATAACGGTCACATTTTGTCAAATACTTTCCAAAAATTCAAATGCAATACTGGTACAAATCGTTTGGCAAAAAAAAATACTCCTTTGCAGTGGTATGGCGGCCATTGGGAACTGTCGGAAAAGTATGGCAAGGTGATTTTCGTGAATATCTACTCGACGATGATTAGCTATGCAAAAATTAGCCTGGTACAAATGGTTGATTTGTTTTATTTAAATTAATGCATTCGCGTCGGTATGGCGGGCTGTAAGTCACACCCGAGAAGTATGGCATTACGCTACCGCCTACTTCGTTTTTTTTCGACTATCTGAAAATACAAGCATTTTTGTGGAACAAATCGTTTGACACTCGTTATTTATCCGACGCGTTCGATTAACGACCACGCGATTGGGCCGCCGGTGCGAGCGCTATGACCATCATTTTCCTTTTTGCCTTTACGTAATTAGACCCCTGAAGAACCGCCATACTGGTACAAATGACCTAATATTTTGTGTCACCATCTCCCGGTCTATTATTTACTATACAGAGTCTACAAGCGACAACAGCGAGTTTATCTTTATTCCTAGTACTACAATTTAACAAATTAATATTTCATTAATATAAATACGGGATTTATCACGTACCGGCTTATCGGTGTTTCGACCGACAATCATCATCATCATCATCATATCAGCCGTAGGACGTCCACTGCTGGACAAAGGCCTCCCTCATTGATCTCCAGGAACTGCGGTTGGAAGCGGCCTGCATCCAACGCCGACCTGCGGTTCTTACCAAGTCGTCTGCCCATCTTGTAGGTGGACGTCCTACCCTGCGCTTGCCGGTCCGTGGCCTCCATTCGATAACTTTCCGGCCCCATCGGCCATCTGTTCTGCGCGCTATATGGCCTGCCCATTGCCACTTCAACGTACTAATCCGTCGGGCTATGTCGGTGACTTGAGTTCTGCTACGTATCTCCTCATTTCTGATTCGATCCCGTAGATAAACCCCGAGCATAGCCCTTTCCATAGCTCGTTGAGCGACTCTGAGCTTATTCATAAAGCCAATAGTGAAGGACCACGTCTCGGTTCCATATGTCATCACTGGTAACGCACACTGATTGAAGACTTTCGTCTTAAGGCACTGAGGTATGTTGGACGAAAAGACGTTGCGAAGTTTCCCAAACACTGCCCACCCGACCGACAATGTTTCGGTTCAATTCGTGAACCTTCATCAGGGTGAGTGCGATGCGCTCCGAATAACGTCTCGCCTCGCACTGCGCGCCGCTGCCCTCTGCGCGCGAGTGGACGGGCGGGGTGGTGGGGCTTGGGTCAACGAAGACCTAGCGTGTTGACCGTCTGTGTCATCATCATTATCATCACTGCTGCTCTCTTCTGTAGTTCTTGGTACAGGCAAACACACATCACTAACTATGTCTCTACCAGGTTCACTCACTATTCTGTCACTTGTATCATGAAGACATGGCCTCCAGGCTGGCGGTAGAACCCATCCTCTATGTCTGTTAAAGTTCGGCACATTAATATTTATGTGCACATGCATCAGATTTTCATAAATTTATTGGCAAGGGGATGTCGTAATAATTATTTCTTTAAACTTATGGCGTATTTCTATTAGAAACCCGTTAATTGACTAGTTTTTGTTCGAAAGAGGTGAGCAATGAAAGATGGACTCTGTCTAAAATTGTAATCGCAATCCGGCGGCTAATGGAAGCGGGCGGCTACCGTTTTCGTATTTCTGACTCAGAGTGACTCGAATGAAAAATGATTTTAAACCATTACCGTGCCCCGTCCGGCCTTTTGATATTTAAATTTTTTTCAAGCGGCCGTCATTACGGCGGGATGATTTGCGAATTTTGCCCTAACTCGCGGTTTTTATCAGACTGAACGAGTTTTTGTGTTCACTTGCCGTGTTTTTATTGCAGCATAATGACAAATTAGAAGAGTATTGTGGAGCGCTTTCATGCCGTGTTCCTCTAGGGCTCTAGTGGCTTTTAGATTAGTTATCGTGTCGTGTTTTTAGTCGATGGTCGTGTTTGTTTATGCTTTCAAAGACAACGATACATTGTAAACTTGCGCAAGGCTCCAAGCTGTATCTTTAAAACTATAATCTGTACAATAAGAGAAGCGTCGTAAGAATTGAGGTCGGGCGTGTGCCAATTTACTACTTTTGTTGCGTTGACAACATTACTCTATCATTGCCAGTACGACTAAAAGTTTTTGATACTTGGTAGACAGACATTCATAGACACCAACTGCTGTCATCAGTAGGTACTTACTTTTTTTTATTTTATTCTTAAGGCACACAAAACAGAATACAACCAATCAGATACAAAATATAGTGATCGACTCTTAGATTTAGATTGTATCCCAAAGCATGTGTACGCAGCATGATAACTCTAGCGCAGTTCTGTGTAGACCAGCTGAAGGGAAATATTCACTTACACAGGCAAAACAAAGTAACAACAAAAATAAAAAAAATTAAATAGTTGCTATTACTTTTACTACGTTAATATACTTAACGTATACGTTACGTTACGTAACGTATACTTAATATACGTTGATATACTTGCTATTAAGTAGGTAGGTTGGTATGTAAATTTTAATGTTAGTTCACCAAAACGCCACGACGCTTCTCTTATTGAACAGACTCTAAAGTCGCCTCAGACCGTACCCAACTTTTCCCAATAAACATCCGCTGTTTATCACTACTTACTCATATAAATATTGTGATGTTGGGCACAATGTGCGATATAGTTGTGTGGCGCGGCTTCGCGCGTCATTAAGCGGCACATTTGCATGGCGGCCGGCGCCAATCCTCGTGAAAATGCCTTTTCATTAGCATCAGCTCTACTGAAAAATCGTTCTGGCATCCATTCAGGCGCTGTGTGAATTTGTAATGAATTATCTGTTTTCGGATGATAATGGGAAATTGTTCAGGCATTGGGCTTTCATAAATAAGTTTACGAGTAACTTTTTTTCTTGCTTTTAAATAAAAGCTTTTCTCTTGATGCGCAGCTGATGAAATTCCTTCCATTTGTCTCGTTCTTAGGCGGTGTTTTTACCTCTTTATACGACACTAGCTGACCTATCCGCAGCTCCGCACGCGTAGTTTTTTAATAAAAACATTACCCTCCTTATGTGCAGTTAGGTAAAAAGTAGCCTATGTTACTCAGGGTGAATGTAAGCTACATTCACCCTGAGTAACATAGGCTACTTTTCCAATGGTGAAAAAATTTTTGAAATCGGACCTGTAGTTTTTGAGTTTATTCATTACAAACATACACACAAAAATACAAATCTTTCCTCTTTATAATATTCGTGTAGAAGTATAGATGATAGCATTCTTCTCCTTTATCTGGCTCATGTAAGTAGTTCACAGCATTCCTTTTCCAAGTTTTTCTTTTGATGAAACCGTCATGTCGTTTATGATGACCAACCATCTTTCCCCTTATTTTCTGTATAGTTCCCATTCGAGTTATTTTATCATTCTCTCATTTCAATGCTTCTTTGTTTTATTATTTATTTAATTTAATAATACTTTGATTCACAGTTACAATACCGTATATCATACATTATTTATCATAGCACTAAACTTCAAACCAAATTGAATTTACATTATGTAAGTGGTAATACTAAACTTTTATAAATTTCCCGCCAGTTAACTTTAACCTATTATAACTAAATTTTTACACAAAATAAAAAAAAATACGAGTAATAGTTTACAACAAAAAAAAGTGAGTATTGCAAATTTTTAGAATATTTAAATTAATGAAGAAGTACCCCTTGAGCTGCTTTGGCTTGATTGCATTTGGAGTTTGTGTCACGTCACCTTTCCTGTCCAGCGTATTCTCTTCATTCTCCAGCAACGTTTTTAATGTTTCATTATGTGCATGATTGTAAATATCATCATCATCATAACAGCCCGAAAAGAAAAAAGTCCACTGCAGGACATAGGCCTCCCCCAAAGTAAGTGTACAATGGGGGGATTTGCCATAATCACCAGGCAGGAGGATTGGTGATCGCAGTAGGTATGTATGGTAGATGCTGCTGCCCATCTCCTGGTGTATTCCCTTAGTCGCCTTTTACGACATATAAATATACTAAGTATATATTTATTCGTATTCATGCACTTTTAGCCTAGTAACCTACACTATAACCCCTTTTTGATATAAAAGTGTAAGAAGGCCCCGCGTCTTCTAACACAAGTAGTTTCCTACTTAAAATAAGGTCCCAACCTTAAAAGTTGTTATGTTCTTACTCGTTAGAGAAATAAACTTTTTTTTGTAGGTAAATCATGCCTATGTCCGCACTTATGCTAGAACTAACTCAAAACTAAAGACATACTCGTACCTCGAGCAAGGATTTTTGACAGTTTTTTTCTTTGGAAACTGACAAAATCTACGCTCGAAATCAAAACTCACGCTTGAGCACAAATCTGGAATTCAAGCATAAGTTTATTTCTTCAAAGCTTGACTTTGTTACGCATTTTATACCTATAAAGTAATTTATAACTTCAGTTTCATCTTGATTTCTAGATAAATATGCATACGTATTACTAAAGTTTTTGGAATATTTATAAACGGCTAGTAGCTGCTTTCACGGCGAAGAGTTCTACACAAAGTCTATTCAATTCGGTAGTAGGTAGTACAAAGAAGCTTGCCCGCCCGCCTTGCCACCCAATTTGACAAGATTGTCTACGATTGGATAGCTTCACTGAGTTATAATTTTTTTTTTTTTTTTTCGAATGGACTTATCTCGCTGTTGGCCTCTGAGGCCGTTGCAGCTTAACCGAGCTTTTGGCGAGCGCAGAAGGCGCTCAGCCCTATAATTTTATTTTTGATGAGGCAACTAGCGCAAGGGCACCACTTAGGTACGAACCTCGGCTTGGGCTGTTGCCGGGACGGGGATAGGAGAGAAACGCCCGGGTACGTGCTTGTACCTCGTGTAGGCGGCGACTAATGGGACTCGTCGACCTCGCCGGCGAGGTCGGTGTATTTGTGGAGTGTTTGCTCTGTCTAATGTGGATGACTCACCCGCATTAGCGGAAGTGATTTCGTCATCCGGGTCTCCGAGAACGTGTCTCGGACGACGGAGGGTTTACTGAGTTATAACTTACTGTAACTGTTCTTAAACAGGCTCCGCACCCAGGTTGGCCGCTGCAGACTTAATATGTGCAAATGGGGATTCAGGGACTCTAACTTAACGCAGTGCGACTGCGGTGATCCCGCGCAGTCAATGCAGCACTTGCTAATCTGCCCTTTCTGCCCGAACACCTGTACGATGGAGGACCTAATAACCGCCTCGCCTAATGCTATTGTTGTGGCCGAACACCTGTCCACCATTGTATAAATGAAAACGTATAACCCTTGACACGCTAAGAAGAAGAAGAACTTACCCATTTCCTCGAACCCGTTCACAAAAGCTCTACCACCAGCAATTGTTAAATGTTAATCGTTAAACGAAACTTTAGAAACAGTTCGGATGATTCCTTCTCGAGCAGTTGCTGTATGCGTCGGGCGGCGAATCAAACGCCGCGTCACGTCCCACCGAATTACAAGCACAAAGCGCCGTTGATACCGAATATTCCATATAAATATTGAGCTAATCGCCCTTTCAATGAGCGGCCCGCTTTTTATTAATAATTGATCGAAGCTACGAGTCATGCGCTTATTGTGAGGAACATATTTTTTGCCGTTGAACAACTCATTAAAGCTGTTTCGGCGCGGATGTAGTGAAGAAGCGGGAGCGGAATCGCTAGCACATGTAGCGACTGTATTTTTACAAGTAGTAGCAAAATCTCATGCTAAAGATGAAATAAAATCGCTTAAGTTATGGTGCCTCTACACGTTGATGCTTGTTTAAGAAAGTATCTATGTGCTCGAAGTTTTGACATTTTGTTAGCATTTCGGTTCGACCTCGAACATTAAGGGCGACTTACGCAAAGATGCTGAATCGTATTTAACCTTTTTCGTGCCTACATATGATTAAGAGAGTTCTAATTCTAATTCTAGGTTGGGGGGAATAAAAGATCTGCACTGACGTCCCGCATTGGGGTGTATTGTGCATTACCTCCCTTCTAACCTGACCCCACCTTGAAGTAGAGGAGTAGGACTTTGGGTTGGTGGCAGCAACTTTCCAGGGTCACCGTAGATTTTAAAGCCGACCCCTTGCAGACCCATTCTCAGTCTGGCGTCGTTTGTGGCAGTGCAGTGGAGTATCACGTGCTCCAAAGTCTCTTCTTCCCGAAGGCATCCGCGACAAAGTCCACTATCCGTGGCTCCGGTCTTTAGGAGGTGATGATTAAGAGAGTTGTCAAATCATACAAATACGTCAAGTTTAAACATGTTTAGTCGCTTATTCCGTTTAGTGATCGATGGGCAAGCCGAGCTCAGTCTTAAGTTTTACCGGTAATCATAAAAGATGTGACATCAAGTCATAGACGAAATATACTGAGGATTCCGTATGATTTCGCTCGCGCTCTCGCTGGCGATCTTCACAGAAAACGCAGTCTAATACGAGGGCATATGACGTCGTAGACGGCGTATAAAACTCGCACGAAACTAATTTTGGATGAGCTTAGGATGCACAACGAATAATTCGGAACTAATTTTTGTTTGGCCATCGGATAGGTTTGCTTTTTTCAGTGCGTCGGACGTTCTGGCCAACTGCCAGGTTGACTATCTTATATAATCTTTGTAAGCACTTAGGTACATCTTCTGTTAGGTTATGTTCAATTGAAACAATTTTCAGTTGTTAGGTTTTAATCCTGCGTGAATAATACAGTCGATCCGTTTTAAAGAACGTCTCTCCCGGTATCTCGTACAATGAGCGTTTTTACTTTATTAAAATACAAGCTCGCATTAATAGTAGAGTTCTTTGTGAAAGAGCTCGCCTAGCATTGCTGTGTTTCGGTTTGAAGGGTACGGTTGCCGGTGAAATTACAGGCACATGAGGCTTTACACCTGTATGCCTCAAGTTGATGGAAACAGGGTAATGCATCGTAGGACACGTTCCTAAGGAGCGTGACCTACGAGGCAATACTTTGTTATAGGCGATGGTTACCACTTAACATCAGGTGGGCCATAGGCTTGTTCCATCTCCAATTGGTATAAAAAAAATTGACAATAAAAGTATTACCCCCCTTCTGCGCAGGGTAAACCTACGTCTCAATTCCGGTCCTTATTTATGTATACCTGTACCAAACTAACTGACCCGCCCGCGGTTTCGCATTCGTGGTTTGTCAATCAAAACACTACCCTCTTTTTGTACAGGCGGGTAAAAAGTAGCCTATGTATCAATGCCTGAAATAATATACGTATGTAATTAATTTCATTGAAATCGGCCCAGCCGATAAAGTCGTGTAACAAATAGAAAGGCAGAGACAGAATTAGTTTTGAATTTTCAATATTAGTATGGGTTGAAATCAAAAATGCACCGTTCCATAAACATACTGTCTGAAAAGATGTTAATAACTTTATAAATAAGTATATTGAAATAGGAAGAGAACTTATCTCCACAACACAGGTTTTTGACCTAGGGTGGAGGTAAGTGCGCTACCAAATTTGCACCCATGTCTGTAACACGTACCTTTAAGTTTTATTGTCCTTTATATTTCACAATAACTTAGTGTTTTTACCTTGTTTTGTACATATATGCATACCATATAAACATATGCTTTATATATATATTTGAATAAATAAATCTATACTAATATTATAAAGAGGAAAGATTTGTTTGTTTGAATATGCTCCGAAACTACTCAAATTCAAATTCGTTTATTACTCCAGAAATAACATAACAGTTTACAAAAACCAAAGCGTTTTTACTAGTACATAAAACACTAAGAACAAAATTACAAAATATCAAAATTTAAGTTATAAGGACACAACAGAAATAAAAAGTAAGTTTTATATAAAATTAATTAGATCGAGGATCAATTATAGGATTCGCTCTAATCTAATCTCTCGCAGTATTCTAGACATACTTGCGCCAACTTCGGTATACGATCCGCAAATACATCGGCTTCAGGGTACAACTTGAGCAGTGCGTTAAGTTGGCGCTGCGCACGGCAGATAGGCGAGTTTTGACGTGCCACAGTGTGCGCAGGGCTCGGCTCGAACAGCAAGACTCTCCCAGGACGAAATCTAGAGCGTTGCTCAGGCACGCACATCCGACTTGCCTCGCTAACCAAATCAGGGCAGTCAACCACACCACGCAATAGATGACACACATTCATAATTTGGTCATTTATTCTACGCGTTTCAAGAGAGTTGAAACCTACCTAGTGTACCCGTTCATGTACCCCACGAAATATCTACAATATTTCGTGGGGTACATGAACGGATAATAATTATAACTCTTCTTATACATAAAGCGAAGGAACCGCTTTTGAACCTTCTCAAGCATAAGAGAACATGTAGATTCGTGTGGGTTCCAAATGCACGAACCGTATTCAATCTTTGTTCTCACTAAGGAAATATATAACAGTTTTATTGCACCCAGATTATTAAACTCCCGACAATTACGAGTAATGAACTTCAACCGTTTAAAACAATCAGCCGTAAGCTTTCGCATATGCTCGTGGAACTCAAGCTTAGGGTCAAATAGAACTCCAAGGTCCGTTACCGCCAGTCTTCTAGCCAGTAGCTGACCATTCAGTGTGTACTGCGCGGTAATTCCTCGTGTTGATCGAGTGAAGCTTGACCTGACATTTATTAATGTTTAGGTAAAGCTGATTCTTTTCGCTCCAGTGAAGTATATCAATGAATATGAATTAGCAATATGAAAAATGAATAAAGATTTATTTATTTATTATTTATTATATGGACACGTTCACACTGTACTGTACTATGTATTATTGGCTTACTTGGTTAGGTTCTTCTTTGCTATACTATATAGCACAATTTGTGCTGCACCGGACAGTAAATTCAAAGCGGCTGATGTTAAGGTGCCGCTTTTAATTTCTAATGTTTGTAAAGAATCAAGGGAGGAGGATATAATTACTTATATAAAATACAAAACAAACGAAATTGTATCTCTTAAAATGATAAATATGAAGAAAACTAAAGATATAATGCCTATAAGCTGTACGTTTCTAAGTGTAAATTAGACTTGTTTTTAAACGATAAGCTGTGGCCAAGTGGTATTACGTTCAGGCGTTTTGTGTATTTCATGTACAAATACACCAGAGCATTTCGTTAAAGTTAATTAACAATTTATTTGATGTAAGCCCTAACCAATATTTTAATTTCGTTAGTTTTAATTGTAAATCTTTAAAGCGGTCGATTGATAATATACGGGACATGTGTAAGGTGTCTGACGTATTGGCTCTTCAAGAGACATGGCTACTGCCCCATGACGTCCCATTGCTAGGAACTATATCTAGTAATTTTGAATAGACTGGAAAGTCTGCTGTAGACACGTCCGCTGGTCTGTTGAAGGGAAGACCATATGGGGGAGTGGCCATTCTTTGGAGGAAAGGCATTTTCGAAAATGTAACGGTCCTAGAGTGTAATAGCGCCCGTCTGGTAG